>OW569334.1:3517200-4738700 GCA_937595015.1 Polyommatus icarus | reverse complement strand
AAACGAATGAAAGAATATCATTGATTAAAATATTGCAACGCAGGGAGAGAGGTTACAACGCGTACAAGCTGTTTGTTCCTAGACATAAAGTGCGTATATTCCTTGATGCAAAATTGTGGCCTGAGGGAATAATGTTCAGACGTTTTATCAACTTTGGCGCTCAAGGTCAAGGTAAAACTACGGAAACCCGAGGCTATTACCGAGATCATTCATAATGGAAAATAATAACGTTGAGCCAAGCAGTTTTGTAACTTTTAACTGCAAATCTGTTAAGAGATCGGTGGAGGGAGTGCGGCAGCTATGCAAGATTGCAGATATTATAGCTTTGCAGGAGACCTGGCTTCTACCACACGACTTAACTTTTCTTGCAAATATCGACACCGAGTTTGGGAGCACTGGAAAGTCGGCGGTGGACACCACGGCTGGAGTAATGATTGGACGACCCCATGGCGGAGTAGCGTTGCTTTGGAGAAAAAGTGTGTTTCCCTGCGTATCTGTGATTCCGTGCTCTAGTTCTCGTATCTGTGCGATTAAAGTATCCCACAACAGCCAGAAAATAATAATATGCAGTGTATATATGCCTACCGACTGCACAGAAAATTTGACGGAATTTACTGACTGTTTGAGTTATTTAAATGCGATAATAGAAGAAAGTGATTGTGAGTCAGTGTTCTTGCTAGGTGACTACAATGCGCATCCCGGACAACCGTTTTATGGTGAGCTGCTAAACTTTTGTGTGGACCAAAAATGGATTCTAGCTGACGTGAGTAATTTGAATTCTGATTCTTTTACCTTTGTGAGTGACGCGCACGGGACATCGAGATGGTTAGATCATTGTGTAACCACTGAGTCAGCGTTCAAGACAATAAATAGTGTCAAAATTTTGTACGACGTATACTGGTCTGACCATCTCCCCATGCTGATTAAATGTAATTTAAATTGTGTTGCTCGTAAGTTTGTGCCTGAACATTTTACGAATAATAAAATTATATGGGGTGCTAGAACTAATGAACAAATAGAATACTATACTAAACTTTGTGATGGACAATTAAAATTAATTGATTTTCCTCCAGAATTTATCCAGTGCTCATATAGATATTGCAATAAAGAGTGTCATAAAAATATTGTTAATAGTTTATATAATAGTATAGTTTCTGTATTACGTTCGGCGGCACTTAAAAGCTATAGTTGTAATAAGAATTATAAACATGGGAAGAAGACTCTAACGGGGTGGAATAAGCATGTCGGTGCGGCGCACAGGGAGGCTAGGTCCAAATTTCAAATGTGGGTTAACAGTGGCCGCCCAAGACAAGGTTTTGTGTATGATGAGATGACGAGTAGTCGACGAATTTTTAAAAGCAGATTAAAATGGTGCCAAAACCACCAATCTCAAATAAAAATGGACATCTTGGCTACTCACCACTCAAAACAAAACTTTAAAAAATTCTGGAGGTCAACAAAGCAGTTGAATTTAAAACCTAGCTACCCCGAAGCTGTTGATGGGATCAATGGTGCGGACAAAATTGCAAATCTTTTTAGAGATCAGTTTAAAGTGTCATCACCATTGGGCCCATCATCAGACTTTGTGCACAATGCTGAGATTAGTCGTGACCTTAAATTTACTATAAGTAGTAAAACTGTAGCGGAGACGATTAAAAACATGGCTACCGGGAAATCGCCAGGTCACGATGGTCTCAGTATTGAGCACCTAAGATTCGCGGGCAAACATATGCCAAGAGTTCTGGCATTGCTGTTTAATATCTGCATTGTCCATAGCTACTTACCTGCTGATTTAATAAGGACTACGGTTGTGCCAGTACCTAAAAATCGCAGTGGTGACGTATCTGACAGATCGAATTATAGGCCGATATCTTTAGCAACAACTATAGCAAAAATATTTGACAGTGTGCTTAGCTCCATATTAGAACAACATTGTAGTCTCCATGATGGTCAGCACGGGTTCAGGCGTGGACTGTCAACGGAGACCGCAATAATGAGTCTAAAGCACACTGTCAAATATTACACGAGCAGGCGTACACCTGTGTACGCCTGTTTCCTCGACCTCAGCAAGGCTTTCGATCTCGTCTCCTACGACATCTTGTGGCGAAAATTGGAAACTCTTAGTTTGCCCGACGGCTTCACCGACCTGCTTAAATTTTGGTATTGTAATCAGGTGAACTATGTGAGATGGGCTGACAAATATTCCGAACCGTACAGGATGGAGTGCGGGGTGAGGCAGGGGGGGCAGACCTCGACCCGGCTCTTCAACCTGTACGTGGATTCACTGATACGGGAGCTCAGCGGTACTCATGTCGGTTGCCATATCGGAAATGTGTGCGTCAACAATATTAGCTACGCGGACGACATGGTACTGCTGGCGCCCTCTGTCAGTGCATTAAGAACTCTACTCGGTATTTGTGAAAAATACGCTGTCTCACATGGTTTGCTTTACAACGCCAAAAAATCACAGTACATGGTCTTTAAGGCCGGCAACAAATGTCCCAATATTGTTCCCCCTATACACCTTAATAATGAACCTCTCGAGAGAGTGTACACTTTTAAATATCTTGGACATTTTGTGACTGACGGCCTTCGAGACGATGTAGACCTCGAAAGAGAGCGTAGGGCATTGTCTGTCATGGCAAATATGTTGGTGCATAGATTTGGTCGTTGCACGGACGCCGTAAAAATTACTCTTTTTAAGGCTTACTGCACCTCTTTTTACACCTGCAGCTTATGGACCAACTACACCAAGAAAACATACAATGCCCTACGCATCCAATATAATAATGCTTTTAGAGCACTGCTGCGGCTGCCGCGTTTCTGTAGTGCCTCGGCGATGTTTGCTTTTGCGGATGTAGATAGTTTTGAAGCTATACTCCGCAAAAGGACTGCATCGCTACTGGCCAGGGTCCGCGGCAGCAGCCACAGTGTCCTGAGAGAGATAGTCGACAGCGCGGATTGTCCTCTGATCGACTTTATGATAAATAGGACTAAATCTCTGTTTAGAATAGAATACTAACATAGCGATAAGTTTCTCTACTAACAATTTTATGGATCTGAGTTATCTGAAATAAACATATTTTATTTTATTTTTTTTTATTTATTTTAAGGATTTCTGCTAGTTCATGGTTACGCCCTATAAGGCTTCCCAGATTCCATGTTGACATCCTAATTCTAAAAGCTGACTGCGAACATTGGTTCTTGTCAATGTCGTCGCTTTGGGAGAACGCCCTAGCATTTCTCGCATTCGACATGTCCGCGTCGTTTCTGGGGTACGCCCTAGAATTCTCACTCGTATTCATTGCCTTGTACTTCATACTGGGAGAAAAATAATTGGCTGTATCTTTTACGGCCGGTTGCCACCTGACGCCAAGGTTGTAACCCTCGTGGAGGGCTTGGGAGCCGCCGTTGACTTATATAAATTCTTCCGCCGCCATCCCTACTGCTTGCTCCAACCTGAACCTGTAGTACTCACGCGACCTCGACTTCGGTTACGCCGAAGAAGCTCGCCGGAGAGGTTTGTTAACAGAGTTTCCATCTCCGGGCTTGTGGTCCGCGGGAGGTATTTTATTTCTCTCCTACCCTCTGGAATGTGTTTAACACAATCCATCGAGCATTCCCTATCCGCCACCTGGGGACGCGGCCTCTAGGGATTCAGGCTACCCCGAGGCCTATAATTTAATATTATTATTTAATATATAATATATAATTTAATATTATATTTGAAAAAATCAATTGTGTTAGTCCTGCAGTCGAGAACGGCCAATTTCAGTCTTAAAATATTCGTAGAAGTCCAGGGAAGGTTTGTTAGATTAGAAGATATGGAAAAATTGCGAGTAACATGCTCAAAACAAAAATACAAGTATTTCCTCTTTATAATATTAATATAAAGAGTGTAATGAAACAAAGTGATAAAACTTTTAAACATTCTTGTTTGTTTTTGTTCTTGTTGTTATTTGGAATTCCTAACGAAATAAAATTTTTAAAATATCGTTCCTTAACACTCATTTTTAGTGGTAAATGGAGTTAAATTAAATTTATCAGTAACCTTGGTAAGAAACATAACAAACCCTACAAAAAGTGTTTGAATGCTTTTAATTATTACTTCTGGTCAATGTTGTAGTGAAAATAAAAACATGAATTTTCGCTAATCCTCTTCGCATACGGCCTTAACACGTGCAACTGAAAATGTGACGTTAGCCGGCCCCTAGACGATCAATTCAAGTATTGTGCAATATCACTCTTCAATTTTATAGAACTGTGGGGCTAAAATGGATCGCAAAATTGCAAAATGGTCACTCTGCTTGCAATTCATAATATGTCTAGTAATTCGCACAATTGTTCTAATTTGATATTCGTCAGTTTGACAGTTTTGACAATTCATTTTCTGAATGGATTTGAGAGGAATTGCAAAATGTGACCATATTTTTAGGCCCGCAATTTATTTTAAAATTACATTGAAGGTGCGCGATTTTCAATGTCAACCCTGATGGTAAATAATATTACGCAATACGCGATTTTGCGCAATAAAATTGCTCGTCTTGGGGCCCGCTTAAATATTTTAGGACCCCGCCTACCCGCTTGTGACACAATGTCAAACCACCGTCAAACTTTGTCGACCCCCTTCCTCCTTAACGTGTTACGTAATTTACACACATCCCCTAATCTCTTAATCTTCTTAAGCGTAAAGTGGTAACAGTATACTTTCGCATTTATAATATTATTACCTAGTACGAAAATGGATATCACAAATAGTTAGGGCTTGTCTAACTATTTGTGATACCCATTTTCATCATTTTATGACGCGCCCCTCCCTCGTATTCACAGTACAACATTTCTTAAATTCTTATTTATCTATACTAATAATATTATAAATGCGAAAGTATCTCTGTCTGTCTGTCTGTCTCGCTTTCACGCCAAAACTACTGAACCGATTGCAATGAAATTTTGTACACGGATAGTCTAAAGCCTGAGAAAGGACATAGGCTACTTTTTAACCGGAAAAAGGGGTTGTAAGGGGGTAAAAACGCGTAAATTTGTTCAAATTAAGTTAGTTCCAAAAATTCTTAAAGATGGCGTCTTTCGTCTCCTACATCGCGTTATCGCTTGCTCATGCATCTTTCTATAAGAGGTGGTACCATGTTGAGGCACGTTTTTCGATTCTTTCGATTGTTATACACGTCGATTAATAACTCAGTACTCGGTACTTTATCTACGTACTACGCAGTGATGAGTGACGAAACCTTAAACCTACCAATGCTAAATAGTTTATGGGTAAAGCTACAGTTGTGTAATGGGGGACTAAATAAGCTTTAGGTTTAATACTATGTGCGCACTGCACTGCACAGCTGTTTTTGGGTATTTTGATTTAAGGGGTACCACGGTTTTAAAAAGCTTTTAAATTTGACACCAATTTTGTTGACACCGCGCGCTATAAACTGAAGTCTACGCGGACGAAGTCGTGGGAAGCAGCTAGTATTTTATAAAATATATTTTATTTAAATATAAACCAATGAAGTGGTGGGGTGCGTCATTTCAAATTAGACAAGCTCTATCAGAATTATGGGCGCCGGCGCGGCGCCGGCAGCGGGATGCCAGGGGGTGCACTTGCACCCCTTGGGAATCTCGGGATCAACAGGAATTATCGATATAAAAAGCATTTAGTAACCCTATTACCATGCCGTAGAAAGATAGTTCGTAATGTTTCGGCACTAAATGTATACTGTTGACGTAAATAGTCACTGTTGTTCGTAAAAAGTAAAAACAAAAGAAAGAAAACTAAAATCTGCACCCCTTGGAAATTATTTCTGCCGGCGCACATGACCAGAATTACGCTTAACGCAATTCGACAGCGATTAGCGGCTAATCAAATAATATTATATGCGTATTTGTCGGTTTCTCAGGGCGAGTTAATAATACGAGTATAATCTTAAGCAATGTGCTGGTCGTGCTTATGGAATGATCGGGATCCCGGTTTAAACTTAATCACTTAAGCGTTTCAGTGATATTATCTACTTAAGCGTTGTGCTAAGAAATAGAGTAGATAAACTACATTTTTTTTAAATAACAGGTGGGAATTAAACATAATATTTCGTGTCATAAAAATACTTTTAGCGCATAATATCTTAGTTGCTAAAATGAACATACACGGTACTAAAAACGAAATATTACAAGAAATTCCTCATATTATGGTCTGCCTTATTAAAATGAGACACAAGCTTCTCATCCTAATATATATAAATCTCCTGTCACGATGTTTGTCCGCGATGGATTCCTAAACTACTTAACCGATTTTAATGTTTTTTTTATGTGTAACTTGAGAGATAGGATAGCTTAGATCTTTAATTATAATTTATAGTCGCAATTTTATTTTTCTATTTTTCTATTTCTGCAAATTATTTGTCTATAAAGAGCGACCATTGTTTATGCGACGCGGGTCACGGGATAGCGATGGACGTTGCCATGGTGACATACTTATTTAGTCACTAATTCAATAAAATAATACGGGCGATATACTTTATAATTATAATATGGCAAAGAAACGTTTGCCGGGACAGCTAGTAATTTATATTTTTAAATCTCCTCGTTTCCTCTTGCCCCTAAATTTTTGTCCGTATGTCTGACTTGTTATCTCTTCACATAAACGACGCATAGATAAAGTTGCGGGCAACAAGGTACATGGTACATACATAAATAATCCTGAACTTTACCATTTTCGAAGCATTCCAATAATATTTCATTGCTTTACGCCCAATTTCAGCTCACGCACAATCGTGACATCAAAACATTCTTTGTCATTTCTGTTACTTCCAAAAACATTCACGTTCATATCCTGCGACACACTTGCCCCAAAAACGTAACACATGGGGGAAATAAGATTACGAAGGTCGTGACTCGATCACAGAAAACCATAAAACTTATTCAAGACATCAATTGTTATCTTATATTCGAGTTTGATTTGTTCTTTCCTCAGTTTTTAAACGCCCTACCAAAAAGAGGCACCCCTCTATTTGGTAGGGGTAAATCTGAGGTTTATTTATTAAAGGTTTGACGTGTCCGTCTGTGTGTGTGTGTCTATCCGTTTTATCGTAGCATCTAAACGGGTAGGCGTATTTTGATCTAGTTTATATTGTTCTTATGCTGATGAATTAGCGTGCCAATAACAGCTACTAATAATAAAACGTATAATAATATTTAAGGAGTATGGATGCTTTACACCTCGTCTGACCCATGCTTGATACCGGAAAGACAAGATATGATATAATATATTATACATAATATTCCACTAGAGACTATGTGACATTATCTGTTTCAAGGCTTGGCAAGGGGCGGGAGCGACGCGCAGCTTTATTTACTTCTATTATTTAAAAAAGACATCTAAATCCAAACTGCAGGCTGTGGCTTTCCTCTTAAGAAGAAAGTTTGTTTTAAATCGCGCTGGAACTGTACCTTTATAGGATAAAAATCATATACTCCTTTCAGGGGACTCAAAGTATCTTCATAAATCATTATACCAAAACACAGCAATTAAGCGCTTTGGGCGTAGATACTTAACAGAGAGACAGACACACTATATTATTAGAATGGCTTTTTAATAATAAATATTGTATTTAGTTTATAATTATTTCAGTTTTTACTTTTTTTGATGAAAATTGACGTCTGTGGGCATCGGCCCACAGACGTCAATTTTCATCAACATAGGTATCTAGGAACGTGTAAATAAAATGGATTTCTATAATTCCGCACAATACGCCTAATAATATTTTAATATTATAAAGTAGGGACGTGTTTCGCAAATATGCTTTTACTTTTGTGTACAAAAATGCTGACATTTTTATAAAATATACGCGTATTTTTAGCAATTATGGCGGAGTACCTAATAATTTACTCAACGTTTTAGGTGCCCGCAGTGATTGTGTTATAACGCTAATTTAGAGAATTTTCAACATAATTTACAAACATAACCTCGCAAATTGCCGGACTCAATTATCCCTAACAAATAAATCCTCAAATTCGTGGAAGTGATCAAAATCTTATTCATGAACATTTTTAGTTACGGATCTGTGGAACAGAAAAAAAGGCTTTGAAAATTTTAAAAGTTTTTTCTCGATGATCGAGTTATTTTCAATAAACAATTAAGTATAGCGGATTTGTAGGGATTACGACCTAATCCTTTATCACTTAAGAAGTTACCTTTTCCTTAATCCTTAACACTTACAATGTTTTACGTGATAAGGAACGTGATGACGTCACGATCTTCAATGATAAAGCCGGTCATTCAGTGTCATTTTACCTCCGATAGGACCTTAACGCTAACGACATAAGGATCATCGGAAACTTCGAGGTAAAATATTTTCGAACGGACCACGGGATTAAGCTGAGGTTTGTGAAGGGGACAGTTTGACAGAGATTAATAGAACAGCATAATGGAGATGTTTATTCAGCTAAAAGTACAATAAATGAGAGAATGTAGTACATTTAGGTAATAATGTTTCTTAAAAGCGAATGATTTATAGTGTTTAGATACAGAAACATTTTTATTAAGAGGGCGACTAACCCAAAAAATCGAACATCGTCCGTACTCTTCACACTCACGCCCGTCTTTCATATGCCAGGTTAAAAATGGACGACGCGGATTCATCGCCAAATTAGTTGTTTCTAAATAACTCGATAAATATACAATGTTTAAAAAATCCGCTAGGTCAGTTTCTCAATAATATAATTTTATACAATGTGTTAAAATATTAACTTAGTTCAATGCACGGTAATCAATGGAAAATTCGTGAAAATTAGATGTATCTTTGTGAATATTTTCCATCGAGAAAATTTTAAGAAATCGTGTTTTTGCTCAGATTGACTTCTTGGAAATATAGTATAGTATATAATTTTAGAAAATGAAACAATTCAGGGCTTATTTTTAAGTATAAAATGAATTATAAAATCGTAAATTTTGGGTCAGTCGCCCCCTTAAGCTCAGCAGCTCTACTCACTATAACCCGACCGGGTTCCTTTCGGCGCCGCTACTGACATATCCACGGGAAATGTGGGGCCACTGCAGGTCTATCATTGGGCGTCTTCTGTAGAAGTATAGTATAGTAGTAGGTAAGTATTACATATTATATTCCAAATACTTGTGGGAATAATGTACATACAAAGTTTCAACAAAATCCGTCTAATAATAATTATTTAAGCTATAAGAATCATTGATCCATCATCAACGATTTATACAAACTTTCGCGTTCGTAATATTAGAAAGAATAAGGTACATAATTTGTTGCTTTCAGTCTGTTTATTTCCTGGCTGACCATTCGAAACTATAATATGTTGTAAAGTTTTCACCAATAAATCTTAAAATTTATTACACTTTGAGAAAACTCTTTTCCGGTCTCTCAATCCTCAAGTTTTGCTTTCCATCACAATGTATTTCCTCGTGATAAATAAACAAGCGAGCGGAATAAGACCAGTGCATTTTATAGCTTTGAAGGTCTTTATTAGATTCAGAAAAACATTTTTCATTATTTAAATGTTTTTTTCTTTTATATTGAGTAAATTCTTACTGAATATGATTATACAAAAAATGATTACTATACTTAAAAAAAAAACAAACAAAATTATTCAAATAATATTAAATATCGATAAAACATTTGTAGTCGTGTTCCAAATGTTTTGGTTTCACTTAATTTTTCGTTTAGTCGGCAAACGACAGAAATAAAAATGCCGCACTTTTAACAATCCCAATAAAAATTAACAAAAAATTAAAACCGACTTCCAAGGTAAAAACAATATTAACATTAATATGAACTAAAAAGTATTAAATAATTTTTGCTATCTAATAGTGCCTTTTTCCGAATTCGGCTAAACCTCAACTATTTCTGTACTCAATCTTCATTATTTTGAAGTCGGTACCAGATAGCTGAATCTTCAGTCCTCTGACAGAATATTTGAAACTTTTGGAACTGGCACCGACTTCAAAATTATGAAGATTGAGTACAGAAATAGTTGAGGTTTAGCCGAATTCGGAAAAAGGCACTATTAGATAGCAAAAATTATTTAATACTTTTTAGTTCATATTAATGTTAATATTGTTTTTACCTTGGAAGTCGGTTTTAATTTTTTGTTAAAAATAATAATAATTTCACTCTTTTTAGTTACACTATTAGGTAAACATTCGCGTATATTTTACGTATCTTATTACACAGTTCACACTCACAAAATAATATATTATCAGTGAAGTGAACATATTGTGCTAAGTAATTTAACAATTTTAATACTTCAAACCCCAAGCGGTCACCGGCGATTGCGATAACAATAGAAAGGCTATTGTGTCTCGTTTTTCCACGATCGAAGGATCTATCAGATAAAAAATTGTATAAACTTGCATAGGATGTAGCGTAGCTACTCATCTAATATACAAAATTCTCGTGTCACAGTTTTCGTTGCCATACTCCTCGGAAACGGCTTGACCGATTCTCATGAAATTATGTGAGCATATTGTGAGGATATTGGTCTGAGAATCGGCCAACATCTATTTTTCATACCAAAAATTATTTAAATGGCAAAACAACGTTTGCCGGGACAGCTAGTAATATAATATATTATTATCATAATAATTGACAGCTGTTCTTGTAATCAAGAATTCAATTTCAAATCCATTCAAACCGATACTTAGTGCGCCATCTATCGATTAATAAGTATAACTAATTAAAAAGACACTTATTGACTTTGTTTTGTTTAAATGCTCTTTTTAAAATAACTTTATTTTAATTCTATATTTTGTCTATTAAAATTTTATAAAGTAGTTAGTATAGTATTCGATCTGTATATAAAGTAGTAAAGTATAAAGTAAAGCGATACCGTCGCCTCCGCGGTGCTGACCGCCGTGTATATTTAAACAAAGTGTTGTTATACAGTATAAAATTATTATTATTATTAGTATATCCACACCTATGCCTTGTACTATTATCTATTCTGTGCCATGAGACATTGGTGACCTTAACACGACGTGGTAATGATGAAGACGATGATGATGATGATGATGATGATGATGATGATGATGATGATTATGATGATGAATATGAGTTGCATAGTAGCATATGCTTTCTGTTCTTAAAACAACGCCGAAACTCCCAAACGTGTATCTATAAGGAGTCAGGAGTTCTCTCAGCATCTTCGAAACCATGGTATACCTTGACCCAATATTTGACTTTTTGGTAGCATATTCTTAGTACACTTCACATAAAACCAAAATCACCATATGTTTCCATATAAATTTCGAGGAGTTCCCTCGATTACTCCTGGATCCCATCATCAGGTCACCACTTTGTGAACATGGTACCAAATTGGAGTAAAACCAAATACAACAAAGCAAAAATTTCGAAAATCGGTTCACAAACGGCGAAGTAATCGTTGAACATACAAAAAAAAAAAAAAAAAAATAAAAAAAAAAAAAAAAAAAAAAAAAAAAATATCCACAGCCGAACATATAACCTCCTCGTTTTTTGGAAGTCGGTTAAAAAACTTTGTTATACCGCCCACTAAAATTGGGCCGCTGTTGTCGAGATAAAAATTATTACACCAAACATTAAATGTAAGAGGTTGGTAAAGTCAAGTCGCAAAAAGTTTTAGATCTGCAATAGTGTGTACTGTGTACTAAATAGCACCTAAAACGAGATAGTTTAGAATATATTTTATACTATATGATGCCTATAATTGCCCGCGACATCGTTGCGCCAAAATTAGTTTATCGCGTGGAAACCGTATATTTTTGCAGAATAAAAAGAATCCTATGTCCTTTCCCGAGACTCAAAGTATATCTATACCAAATTTCAGCAAAATCAGTTCAGTGGCTTAAGCGTGAAGACGTAACAGACAGACAGACAGACACACTTTCGCAATTTATAATATTAGTACTTATGGATTAGTATGGAATTATGCATAATGGTTTCTGGTCAACAGCTATGTTTGTAATGAAATTAATTGTGGAAAGGTAGGTAACCTTATTCAGGTTCAGAGAAGAAGAAAAAAAATACGCGTGACACTCGGGGACTGCCGCGATAAAGATATTGTATACTTAGCATTTTTTTATCAACTTAAGCAATACTAATTTGACGACTTCTGTGGAGTATGTGGCTCAGTGGTTGAGCGCGTGGTCAGCGCAATTTCCGTTGTCTGGTACCCGTAACACAAGTACATCAGCCGGCGTAGCATGGTCACCATAGAAACGGTTTCTTTCTACGGAGGAATAGACAAAGTAACAGTTAGACAAGACAAAGTGACAGTTATAGCTTGACCGCTGTAAGTCGACCCTCGTAGCATACTCGTAGCATACATTTAGTATGCTACGAGGGTCGACTTTACAGTGGTCAAGCATTAGACAATGGAAATCCGCCATTTTGTCGATAAAATCTGTCAGTATGTCGATTCTTTCCCGTGTCTACTATTATCGTTATGCTTGCCTTGCTGGCGCGTACCACGGGGCTGGACTGACGTGGTGTGAAGCGTCCATAGATATAAAAAAAATGCATACTTAACTGAAACGATGTGTCGAAGTGGTAGTTAGCTAAGCCCGCGATAAAAGCTATGTATAATAGCTTAAAAAACCTCGAAGTATTGACCTTTTACATGAAGAGAGTTATACTCAAGCGCTGTTTCAATGAAAGGACGATACGTCAATTTATGAATTCATTGCATTTAAATATCTCTTTTGAAAACGGACTTTCGGACTTCAAAACTGAAAAAAAAAACAGAACAACTTTATATTATTTTCAATCTCTCTTTGATGATTTTGCTTTTGATATTTTTCCAACATTTTTAACACTTTCCCACTTCCGTGAAAAAAACACCTAGCTAGGTCCTTATTCGTCCGTTCTTGGAAAAACCACGCGCTTCTATGATAATATTATAGTTCATTGATATTTTATTTTCTCTTTACACCGAGTAAAGCTTTCAGGTGCCTTATAATAAAACGAAACATAATATAAATAATAATTTTTAATATAACTTTAACAATATAATTAAAATATGGAGTTTTAACTTAATAATAAAGGGAGTAGTTTAAAAATATCAACGACGCGACGTAATTTTTAATTATTCTGTATCATTTTAAAGATTTTAGA
The DNA here is from genome assembly GCA_937595015.1 of Polyommatus icarus. Lineage (NCBI taxonomy): Eukaryota > Metazoa > Arthropoda > Insecta > Lepidoptera > Lycaenidae > Polyommatus > Polyommatus icarus. The sequence goes on along the minus strand of OW569334.1, from coordinate 4,725,582 downwards.
ACATTCATTAAATAAAAGTATTTAAAAAGAAGATAAAAGCGACTTCAAAGTGTATGTAATTGTGAATTAAAATTCCCTATCTCAAAAACTACAGAACCGATTTTGATGAAACATTCCCTAAGTTTAACAATAACTAGTACAAAAAAGAATTACTTAAATTATTGGACTTTTAGTTCCGGAGATATGCGAACACAAACATACTAACACACATACATAAACTTTTGCACATTTGTTCAGAGGCTGATATAGACTAACATAATATTATAATATCTAAAATATGCAGTTCTAGAAAAATATTTCTAGAGCTGCATATAACTGTAATAACATTCTGAATACGGGTCGAATGTGATATATGATAATGTGATGATAACCTCCTTTTTGAAGTCGGTTAAAAGTCTTGTTTAATTAAATGTTAATAGTCTCTTGTTCGATAAGTAGATAGCACACCTTACTACAAAGACTTACAAAGCAAAATAATTACTTGGCTCTCCAGACACAATCGCTGAATGCCAAGATTCCTTAGTTCAAACATTTACCTTATGGTGTGAAGTGTCTAACAATTGACTTCGAGTCGTATACTGTCTATACGTAGACAATTCACTAATTTAGAATTGATTTTAAAATATTTGGGCTCTTGAGTTTTTGCCACAGTTATTAAATTAGTATTTATTTATATTGTATTGTATTATACATTATAATATTGTATGGATATTGTTTACTTGAAACTTTCACTTGTACCTATACAATAAAGACTATGATTTTAGGATCAGCTTTGCTTATCATAAGTTATGTAACTTTGCCTGAGTTTTATCAAAAGAAACAGCGAAAAGTCAAAACAAGCTTACATTCCCATTACCGCTGCACAGGTGTGGAATTTACAACCCCGACGTCAGGACGGGGGGTTTAATTGGGTTTTATGCTCTGGTACTAATGATTGGTATTATTGCTTTGCAGTGTCAGACCTAACGGCTTTAGCAATCTTCGTACGAAATAATCATGTGTCTTGGGCGTCGTTTTGGATGAAGTGGATTTTCGCTCGCTTTATAAAATTATAACTCAATATTGTACAATAATAAAAAAGTTAATATTTATTTTATGTAGGTAATTAGAATATTATTTGTTACAGATTGATTGAAACTGTTGGCCTTCAAGCCGAAGTTATGTTAGTAACAAAATCAGATTCGACTACGAAAACTGATCTTCGGACAATATGAATACTAAAACAGCCATTAAATAAAATTTAATTGTTAATAAATTAATCAAGTGTTATAAGCTCTTTATTTATTTTTTAAATTCATTACAATTTACAATCACATTAAAATATTTAACAATTCACGACTTAAATTAATGTTGCTTTAAGCAGCAAGGAATAATCATGGTTCGCACAGAAATGTTGAGTATTATTCATTCTGAAAATTATTTTGTTAACGAATTAAAGCGTTAAGAATTAATTACAATTTTACAGGCGAAAGTAACATCGTTTTATTTCGTAGCGTTTAACGTTTTAAGCAATGCTAATTCCTTCATTTGAACACTGTAAAAATATTTATTCGAACAATTTTTGTTGAATGGAATTTCGTATTTCGTTGTAGCTTAAGTTTGTGGCTGCAGCAGGATGCCCGTAATGAATGGCTCTGAGGGGGAATTTGTGTTGTAAATTAGACAACTGCCAGCTTAACAGATAACTTTTTATTCGGGATATAATCGACAAAAAACTACAAAAATTTATAAACCGTACTCTGGGATGTAGTGCAGATAAAATTCGTGCAACACTTTCTTAAGTCGATCTAGTTTAATATACTTAGAAGTAAGATGGTATATTATCTAGTTTGATACTAAATAAATATTTTTTTATAAACAAATTTATAGCTGATGTGACTAAAAAGGAAAGACTAAAAGATTGCAAAAACACTATAATATTTTATACTTTGATAAATTATATAATAATATTATGTTGGGAGAACATGAGTTATTAATAACTAGACGTTCCGCGCGACTTCGCACGCGTAAATTAGATATTTCACAGACAAATTAGCCCACAAAAAATAGAATATGATCCTTCACTTGGTCTACTTCTTATCTAACCCAAATAACAGAAAAAAATCTCCAGTAATTCGTGAGATATATATCCCCCGTTTTTTCACATTTTCCTCTATTTCTTCGCTCCTATTTGTCTTAGCGTGATAAAATATAGCCTATAGCCTTCCTCAATAAATGGACTATCTAACACTGGAATAATTTTTCAAATCGGACTAGTAGTTCTTGAGATTAGCGCGTTCAAACAAACAAACAAACTCTTCAGAATTATAATATTATAATAAGTATACATTTCAATACGTTTTAAGTTTTAAACTTTAATAACTAACTGATCTGACTGCCATGTTGAAAAATTACTAACGCTGATTTTATATCAGACTGAGCGCTGACAGTGAATATTAAATTTATATCGAGCAAAATATATAATGTAACACGTTATTTAAAGGCTCTTCCTGGAAATTCACACAATATCTCAGCCCATCAGCTCCAACGGTGCGCATGCATTCGCCGTAAAATGAAAATCATCCTTAAAGCCTCGTATTTTAACCAGAAGTAGTAAAACTCTGGAATGAACTGTCGCCAGCAGTATTTCCATTATAACCTTGCAAACTTTCAAGAAGAAAGCGTATTCCCTATTAAAAGGCCGCCAACGCATTTCCAACGTTGCGAGTGTTCATGAGCGGCGGTAGTTAATTTCCATCATGTGAAACGTTTGCCCTTTTGCCCTCTTATTTTTTTAAAAAGACTTGACGAGTGCAGTCATTACTATAACTGTAGTTAGTATTTACTAGCTGTTTCCCGCGACTTCGTCCGCGTGGACCTCAGTTTATAGCGCGCGGTGTCAACAAAATTGGTGTATTTAAAAGCTTTTTAAAACCCTGGTACCCCTCAAATCAAAATACCCAAAAACTGCTGTGCAGTGTGCACATAATATTTCATTTTTTAAATAATTTAACTTTATTTATACCAAATTTTAAAGCTTATTTAGCCCCCCCATTACACAACTTTAGCTTTACCCATAAATTATTTATCTTTGGTAGGTTTAAAGTTACGTCATGTTACGTCATTGCATAGATAAAGTACTGATTAGTAGAGTTATTTAATAACGTGTGTAACAATCGAAAGAATCGAAAACGGAAAAACTCAACTCAACATGGTACCACCTCTTATATAAATACGCATGAGCAAGCGATAGCGCTATGTAGGAGACGCACGGCGCCATCTATTATGAATTTTTGGGACTATCTTAATTTGACCAAATTTACGCATTTTCACCCTTTTTCAGGTAAAAAAGTAGCCTATGTCCTTTCTCAGGCTTTAGACTATCTGTGTACAAAATTTAATTACAGTCGGTTCAGAAGTTTTCGCGTGAAAGCGAGACAGACAGACAGACAGACAGACAAATAGAGATACTTTCGCATTTATAATATTAGTATAGATAGTATAGATTTCCACATGAGCGTAATTATATTAAACATGCATTTCGCATTAGCACGCGCCTAATACACTTGGACGCTGGGGTTACATGATTGATGATCATTAATTACCCTGAAAATGTCTTCCTGATAGTGTAAGAGCCAGCGATAGCCTTTTTGTTATTTTACAAAAGCTGAAAATTGAAGACGTGAGTGCATGAACACGATAACTAACATTTTGTAACATACAGACTTTGACTCATGTTTTTTATTATATTTTGAACTAGCGACCCGCCCCGGCGTCGCACGGGTATAAATATAATATAGCCACTGCAAAAAAATTATTAAAATCGATAGCCTATGATCCTTCACGTGGTCTACTTCTTATCTGTGCCAAATAACATAAAAATTGCTCCAGTAGTTCGCGAGATAAGCCCTTTCACATAATTTCCCCCGTTTTTTCCACATTCTCCTATCAGTATTATCGTGATAAAATATAGCCTATACCCTTCCTCAATAAATGGGCTATCTGACACTGAAAGAATTTTTCAAATCCGACCAGTAGTTCCTGAGATTAGCGCGTTCAAGTTAGCCCTTTCAAATAATTTTCCCCGTTTTTTTCCACATTTTCCTCTATTTCTTAGCTCCTATTAGTCTTATCGTGATAAAATATAGCCTGTAACCTTCCTCGATAAATAGGCTATCTAACACTGAAAGAATCATCAAAATCCGTTGCGTAGTTTTAAAGATTAAAGGGAACAAAGGGCCATGAGGGAAAAAAAAGTGACTTTGTTTTATAATACGAGGGGAGGTCCAAAAGTTCGCGGAATGGAGGGGATGGAGTGGGGATAGGGTAGCTCGCTTAGTGTCATACTAATTGAGCACTCATAATTAGTATATATATAAAATCTCAACCCTATAGCGCCATTCGTTTACGAGTACTCGCCTGCTAAACAAGTCAATCCGGAAGCAAACTGCAACTGTGGAGAAAATTGAACATCGCGCTGTGATAAAATTCCTTACCAAGCAAGGAAAAAACGTTCAAACCATTTTAAATGAAATGGAAGCCGTTTATGGAGATCAGTGCCCTGGTAAAACAATGGTTTTTAAGTGGCATGGACTTTTCAAACATGGTCGAGATTCAATTGAAGACGACCCTCGCTCTAGGCGGCCAGTTGAGGCCACCACATCAGACATCGTCGAAAAAGTCGAAAAACTTGTACTGGAAGACACAAATTTAAAGAAGAAACAATTATCTGCATTTGTTGGAGTATCAGATACAACCATTTTGCGGATCCTGCACGACCACTTGGGCATGACAAAAGTCAGTGCAAGATGGATGCCGAGAATGCTCACGCCGCTTCAAAAACAGCAGTGCGACGCGTCTAAGCACTTTTTGGAGGTGTGTGGAGACAACCCTGTGCAGATTTTGGAGCGGATTGTTACTGGAGATGAAACATGGGTTCATCACTTTGAACCTGAATCAAAACAGGAGTCCATGCAATGGCACAAAAAGGGTACACCACCTCCCAACAAATTCAAAGTGTCAGAATCGGCTGGAAAGTTGATGGCCACTGTTTTTCGGTATTGTGAGGGAATATTACTGATTGATTATAAAGAAAAAGGTACCACTATAACCGGAGAGTACTACGCATCAATATTGGAAAAGTTAAAGGAGGCAATTAAAGAAAAACGTCGTGGAAAATTGGCCAAGGGTGTGTTGCTTTTGCAAGACAACGCGCCGGTTCACAAGAGCCGAGTTGCCATGGCTGCTCTTCACACGCATGGATTCGAACCACTTGTCCACCCACCCTACAGTCCAGACCTGGCCCCTAGCGATTTTTATTTGTTTCCAAATTTAAAAAAAGAGCTAAGGGGAAGGAAATTTTCCGACGATAACGAAGTGAAGGAGGCAATTTCGGCGCATTTTGAGGCAAAAGACAAAAAATATTTTTTCGATGGTTTAGAAAAATTAATCCATAGATCAAATAAATGTATTACAGTTAAGGGTGATTATATTGAAAAGGAAAAATAAATTTATTGTTATATTTTATTAACAACCCTTTCATTCCGCGAACTTTTGGACCTCCCCTCGTAAGTATAGAATAAACCTTGTAACTTATCTAGCTCATCACCTGGCTTAGTATATCTGGTAATACACGAAATGCATAGTTTATTTATTTCAAATTATTTTTCGGGCCCCAAGGCCTGCATTTACGCAAAAAACGGCATTTTTTACTCTTTGTTATCGTTTTCATCCAGTTCTGAACATCTACCTAACCTTCTATAAAGAATAAAGTAAAAAAAAACCATAGTTGCTGGTCTTTCCTACCTCTATAATATTATAATAATATCTATAGACGCTTTACACCACGTCAGTCTGGCCCCGTGGTAAGTACCTGAAGGACTTGTGTTACGGGTACCAGATAACGGAAATATATTATTTAATACTATATAGTATATACAATACATATTATATTTAAATTTTTTATTATATGATACACAATATATATTTTAATACACATCCTTGACCCAGGAACTTTGAAATAGTACATTACGCACCTAGGGCAGGAAAATAAGAAATGTCTCAGAACACATGTAATTATTGGCCGAGGCGAAGCCGAGGTCAACAAACATGTGATCTGAGGCTTTCTTATTTACTGCCCATGAAGCGTATACTATTTTTCTCATCGACGGAGGCGGAAAACGGCAACATTGGTAAGCGCAGCGGGAAAAGGTTGACGTTTTCCGCCTGGAGGTGAGAAAAACCTTTTTTCGCGTCGGCGGGATTCAAACCCGCGACCCCCGGCTTAAGCTACCAACGTGCTCACCACTGAACCACAGAGGTCGTCTAATGTCTATGTTTATAATTATGGCTCATAATAATTATACAGAAAACTTTCAGCTTTTATAGAAAGCCGAAAGTTTGCCTGTCGCTGGCTCTTGGGCCATACTACGAGTAGTGTGATGTGGCTTATGAGGAATGTGATACACTAATAATTATATTATCCTACCTACTCATTACTAGATGTTGCCAGCGATATCACTGCGCTAAAATATTTTGTTTATCGGAAAACATATTAATATTGTTTTTTTTCAAGAAAAAATTCATTTCGATTTTCGGAACTTAAAACTTAAAATGTCTGAATACTTTGTATAGTGTATACCCATTTCCCACTCAAATGTCCTTTTAGCATTTTTAAGAATTAATCGACTAAAAAAAGGATTATGATTTCTATAACTGTCTACTGTATTGGGTGATGGGTCATAGTGTAAAGCCCGTCACAGACCTAGCTATAATATATATTAATATGTTTATAGCTAGGCATATTATTATATATTTTCTATACTAATTTTCGCGTGACCACACTCAGCTATAATAAATATTTCTGTGACATGTGGATTTAGTATAGATTAATATGCCTTGCTATAAATATATTAATATATATTATAGCTAAGTCTGTGACCGGCTTAAAAGTAGATTAAACAGTGTGTTTTAAGAAATTAAAAAAAAAACACTCAAAAATATGTTATACACACAGGCTACAAGAAAGTAAAATAGGAGATTTAAATTACGTAATGGTGTAGCCAGCACTGATTTTACCTTAAATAATTAAAAAAAAATACTTGGATACATGTAGAATATAGATTACTAGATGACGCCCGCAACTCCGCTGCGCCAAAATTCGTTTATCGCGCGGGAGCCGTACATTTTTCCGGGATAAAAAGTAATACTAGGACTCCAAGTATCTCCACACCAAATTTTAACAAAATCGGTTGAGCCAGCCAGTTCAAGTCTTCCTCTTCACACCCAAATAGACAGACAGACACACATTCTCATTTATAATGTTAGTATGGATGGAGTCAAATAATATTTTTATTAGAAATTAGAATACACACTAAACAGTTTCAATGTTAAACAATTTCCGTATGTAGTTTCAATGTTAAACATTCTCTAAAATAAAATTGATTAACTTTTTAAAAGTTCAAAGCAAAGTTTTAAATCAATTTAATATAAAAGTTCCGCTCGACGGGTTTTTCTTTAAATCCAATATTGTATCACTTTATTACTTAACTTGGCGATGCGGAATAAAGTTGACTGTATTTTGAACTGAGGTTCAACTCGCCTTGCCCCAGGGACTATTTTGGAGCTGGTAGTTTGACATTCTGTTAGGAACAGATTCATACAAAGTGGCATGACTTCTCACCAACTGAATTTGCATGTTCACTTTCTATATTTCCTACAAATACGTGACTCGTGAGATTGCTTTTAGAGTTCCATAGTGAAGTGAAGTTTGATATTCCATATTCTATCGTGTGCCTATCTACCCAACTTGCTAATAATCATATTATTACATATTATTAAGGGAGAAGACCTAATGGCAGACACTTTAAGGAAACATGAAACATTCGAATGTTATAAAATATATAATTTATGAAAATAAAGGATTGATAACTTCTTCCATGTCTTCAGTAACTCTTACAAAATAAAACTATTATAATTATTCTCTGACAAATCAATAAAAAAATATATTATTGGTCTTTTTGTAAACTTAGTCATAAGTACTAATAGATGACATCACAATAAGCGAACAACATTAATAGTAGACACCAATATGAACTAATAGTTGACATGGAACATTAAATTACATTTTACATTTTTCATATTATTAGGTCTTTATTTGCCGTTTTTCAAAAGATTTCATTTACTTCATCATAGTAACTACATGCATCAGAAATATTATCCACGTTGTCTCCAGATTCTATTCATTCTTCTTCCATGCTGAAACTATCTTTCCTTTTATTTTTATTTTTCATATTTTTTTCCCAGCAAATTTATTTTTAGTCTTAAGTCTGTATGCTTCTTTTGCCTCTTCTTTTTTTTCTTTTTGTTCTCAGTTCTCCTTTTTCTTCTTTTTACTGCTACAAAACTAAAGCATCGATTTTTAGATCAGTGCAAGGTCTAATATTAGACACCATGTCCATTTTTAGGTACAGTAGTTCTAAGTTCTTAGTTTGTTAATAGAATTATATTTTTAGAGAATAGTGATGATATTTGCAGTAGAATAAAGTACAAAATAACTTTAGTATGTATTAAAAAACTAAAAGATGAGATCCATGTCATCTATAAGTTTTTTTTACATTTTCAAGAACTAATAGTAGACACCCTTTATATTGTTAGGGAAAATGGATAAAAGATCATAAATAAACATTAATTAGTGTAAACAACATGACCATTAATCCAATGAAGTCAATAGAAATTACAAAAAATCTGATAAATGTATTCAAAACTTACGTGCAAAATTTCGCCTTCCTTAACCTATTTGCTAAGAAATTGCCGGGTGCGTGTTGACGCGGTCACATCATTTACGAAAACTGATCCCATTTTAAAATTTTCTTCCCGAAGGCATCCCTAATATATTTTTTCACATCAACAGATAGCATAAGAAGCTTATAAAATTTACAGTGTTGAGAAATAATTAGAATAATTCTTATTTTTATGGCATTTTTGTCGTAAGTGTCATCTATTAGTTCAGTGTCTACCATTAGCGCCTTTCCCTTATTATAATCACTATATTATAGTGTAAAACAATAAAGCCGAATCCCGCTGCCTGTTTCTATTATAGTAAGAACAGATACCAAGCAATAATTACTAAATTCTTAAAAACTATACGCAACGCATTTTAATGCATTAACAAAATGATTTAATCGAGAACTTCATTTAAATATGTTAGTACTAAACAACTTACAGGTTATAAACCAGTGCGAAGACGAAGGATTGATAAAGTATAAAGTCTAAAGTAAGTACCACAGATACATAACCGCGCCATTTTGAAATTCAAAATTCTTCATAGCTTTATACCTCCGCGTTTACACGACGTATCAGATCGGAACAATTTATTACCTCCAAGATATTGATGATCCATACATGATCAGAATGGTGCACACTCGACTGCACGGACTCATATATCAACGAGTGCACACAAAGAATTCACACCCCCGTGTCCAAAGTGCTTATTGCATTTTGTCAGGCAATATATCAGGATATAGCGGTCGTAAGCCGGATATATTTCGTTGTTTTAATTTCGTATATGCCCTCAGGGTTGAATTATGTTGCGATTTCAATTTTAAATCGACTTAAGGTCGTCCCCCGAGCAAACGACCTTGGCCATACATTTGCCGCGTTGCCGAGATCGCGCCAAAACCCTATTATTTTTACTTATCTTAGTTCAAAATTGTCCTAAAAAAAAATTTAAAACGGCGAATATGTAGTTTATGATATTGTCGATCTATTGGCGTGAGTTTCAAATAAAAGTAATTTGTAAATCCTAAGGAGATGCTGAATGTATGCTTGAATTTTAACAAATTGGTATTACTTTGTAAGCTGATATCATGAGTACAATAAACAAAAATAGAAAATTTAAAACGACAAAAGGAATGTTGATATACTGAAGATTATTGCTGTATTTTTATTATAACTTTGTAGCTTTCAGATTATGAGTTTATAAGGTTTTAAATACGGTTAATTACGGAATCTCCGGACGGAACGCCCTTAAAAGGTGTTCGGTTATTATCTTCTCTAATTTATAAAATTTTCGTATCACTGTGTTGCAGTTGGTGCGCGGACTCCTCCAAAACGGCTCAACCGATTTTAATGAAAAAAAGGCCTAACAATAACTTTTTTTTCGTTTTCCGGGTCAGCTAGTTAAACTTAATAGCTGATATTAGAGATACGTCTCTGAGTGGAGCCTCGTTCTTGCTTCCTGGTCAGATTAGAGCGAAACGATTAAGCAGCGATCAATAATTCATATGAATTGAATTTGTAGTTATTCCTCTGTGGACTGTAATAATTACTGTTTAAAATTGCGTTTGTAATGTCACATGCATACATTTATTGGAAATTAATAGTTAAATAATACAGCATGTAAAATTAACTTTGCAAATATTGAAGTTGAACAATTTTTAATCAGAATATTGCTATGTTAGCTACTATTTACTAAGGCAGCAGTATTCTATAATAATGTTTCATAGTAATAATGTAGTTGCAGCCCATAGGTATTATTTACCATATGCAATTAATTACTAGAAGTTTCACTGCTTAGCCCGGGTTAAAACCAGTGGCGGCGCAAGACCAAAATTTTATGTGGGCGAAATATATTTTGCGAGGCCTGATGGATGATGTAAGAAGACGGATTTAGTTGATTTTTTATACTCGTAAATCCTAAAAAAAAAATGTCCCGCGGTAATCATACATTTTCGCAGGATAAAAATTAGTAATCCTATATCCTCGAAGTCTAACTCAATCAAACAGCCAACCCTTTGACTGAACATCGCCATTCAAGCACACAGGTTTACGTCGTTTAGCCGACTTGTTGACTGCAATGTTCAACACTACAGGTAGATGACGCTTAGCCAACTAGTTAAATAGGCTAGTTATATAAATTACTAAGGTGACCATTAAAGTTTAGTTTGTTATTTGAGAGAATAGGAAAACTTTTTGTAATTTTTTGGGAGATTATTGTTGGATGTATGTTTGATTGAACGGCTATTTTAATCAGTAGGCTGCTACATCCATGCCTCATTAAAATCGACGCAGTAGTCCCGGAATTTAGCGCTTTGCTTGCTTTTGCTTTGCTGCGAAATTGGATATCCCCTACTCCTCCTACATATCTTCTGATTAATTTCGTTGCGGGTCCCAAGACAAATTTAGCTTGTCCCTCAGGCATCCCTGAGATCATATCAAAGGGTTTTCGTGGTTGGTTACCACTGTTGATCCTGGCGACACAGGAGTTGCAGTGGTGGGAATGTGTTGTGGGCCTTTTGCCCGTTTAAAAAAAAGCCCCGGAATTTACCTTTAATAAACACATAAAATATTAGTTCGCATTCGCCTCACGAACGGTAGATTAACAATATCACATCCGCCCACATGCGGTTTTAATTGTATCATAATGAGAAACGAACAACCACGAACCGTGAACATGAAAATCATATTGGATCATCGGAAAATCATATCGTATAAAATTGAACGATTATTTTAATTTCGCTCCAAAAGAACATGCTTGGCTTTACGCCAGTCCCATGGGCGAGGTGCTTATTGCGGCCCCAAACGAAATTTTGCCTTTGTTGATGAGCCTGACTGAGATAGATTCCACAAAATACATAAAGGCATAATTGAATTTATTTTCGGATGTGGGAATCCGGCCGTGCACGTGTTTTGTCGTCCTTTTACGAAACCCGGAATTTATGAATGCTTGAACTTTTTCGAAATATTTTCAAACCTGCCGGCAAATATTTGTCCCCGTTTATTTACACTCCACCGCAGTTATTAACATTTCTGCGTGGACTATAGTGAGTATTTTTTTTATAAAATAAGGGGGCAAACGAGCAATCGGTCACCTGATGGAAAGCAACTACCGTTGCTACCCATGGACACTCGCAACGTCAGAAGAGCTGCAGGTGCGTAGCGGGCCTTTTGAGAGGGAATACGCTCTCTTCTTGAAGGTTTTGCAGGTTGTATTAGTCCGGAAATTTTACTGGTGACCGTTTATTCCAGAATGAGATGGTATATTTTTCGCGTGGACCGATTTCCTAAGAAAATCTATACTAATATTATAAATGCGAAAGTGTGTCTGTCTGTCTATCTGTCTGTCTGTCTGTTACCTCTTCACGCCCAAACCGCTGAACCGATTTTGCTAAAATTTAGCATGAAGATAATTTGAGTCCCGACTCCCGGGAAAGGATATAGGATACTTTTTGGATAGGATTTAAAAAATGTACGGTCCCCGCGTGATAAACGAGTTTCGGCGCAACGGAGTTGCAGATATCATCTAGTAGTCTATATATTTTTATCACGCTAATACTAATAGAAGCGAAGAAATAGAGGAAAATGTGGAAAAACTATTTTCTGGAAAGGAGGGCTAGGGGGGCGAAGCCCACGCATAGAATACAAATATCACTTGAAATCTAAAAATATTTTCGCTTTCGCTTCGTTTGAAATAATTTCGTTATGATATTCACTGTTACTCTTAAAATAGAAGATATTATCGGTGAGCAAAGAACGTCTACGTCGAAATCAAACGTCGTTCGAAAACTAAATGTGTAGGTTAAAATATGAGAATGATTTCGTTATTATGTTCATCGTCATATTATTGTTTCTGGCCCCTTGTGATTGATGTGCCCGAACTCTTTCAGAACGCAAAGTCATAAGAAAGAAAGAAAGAAACTTTATTTGGTAAAACAGTAGATGAACATAAAATATTAAGAAAATTTTATTAAGGGCCCTCTCTCCCTAAATTAGCAGGTCGATTGTCTGTGAGTGCGAATATCGACGTAAATAACATTCATAACAGCGCGCCTACGGTGGCGGTTACGACGCTCGCCTCGTTCATGATAGGGCGAAAAAACCTTTTTAAGGCTTAATATAATACATACTCGTATTTCAAAAAAGTAAAAAAACCAAATTATTAACTTATGTATTGCAAAGCAGTAGATATTTTTTATATATTCTTTTGATAAATAATGAAGGAGTAAAGTAGTTTCATTCAACGATTTGGAGGTGATTTGGTTTTTTATTTCTTTATTATGTGATACCGATAGAAAAAATATGGGAAAACCAATTTACGTATCATATCATGTAGATTACTAATTATTTTTTTCAGATATAATTTCTCTGTTAATGTCGATGAAATGTTGTTTCATCTGCACGCTTTTTTCGAAAGAGCAGCCTTAAAAGTCTTACCAAATTATAGACTTTCTTATTCATTAGAATGCGATGCTTAATTTTATTATTAGCCTCTCGCTGGTCATTAGTGTGGTTAAGGCCTCTATATCCGCCAACGACCTTGATCATTGTCTGTCAGTGCGAATATCGACGTAAATGACATTAAAATAACATTCATAACAGCGCGCTTTGTACGGTGGCAGTTACGACGCTCGCCGCGACCATGATAGGGCGAAATAGGAGAAAAAACCTTTTTAAGGCTTAATATAATACATATTTAAAAAAAGTTAAAAAACCAAATTATCAACTTATGTATTGCAAAGCAGTAGATATTTTTTTATATATTTTTTTGATAAATAATGAAGGAGTAAAGTGGTTTCATTCAACGATTTGGAGGTGATTTGGTTTTTTATTTCTTTATTATGTGATACCGATAGAAAAAATATGGCAAAACCACGTTACGTATCATATCATGTAGATTACTAATTATTTTTTTTCAGATATAATTTCTCTGTTAATGCCGATGAAAAGTGGTTTCATCTGCACGCTTTTTTCGCGAGAGGAGCCTTAACGTGTAAGGGTAGCTCGTCGCACATAACATCATATTATACATCATGATTCATGATATTGGGATCGGCTTCGACGATCTTTGTTATTTCATTTCCTGCTCGCCATTGTAAAGAGATAGTAGGAATAGAATGAGGTAATATTTTTTTCGTGGGTATTTAACAATTTTTTTCAAACGACCTCACTTATCGCATATTTCCTCATTACCATTACCTCACTTATTGTATATTTTTACATTATAGCTGTTGGGTACGATTTCTATAGAAAGGTGTATCGTGCTTTAATATACATCTTTACATTACCTGCTCTGTCTGGGAGAGCCTTTAATAGCCGCGTACTGACCAAGCGAGCCGCCTCGCCACGGCAGCCTCTCGCGCATTTGCTCGGTCGGTCAGTAGGTGTTAGTGCGCGGCAAACGTCCGAGGCGCCTTTGAGCATCGACAAAAAACCGACAACTTTTGGCTCGGCCGCGGCACGCTCGGGCGAGGCAGCGCGGCGGCTCGCTTGGTCAGTACGCGGCTAATGGGGTTGAGAGTATAAAAAATGAATTATCCGTAAGAATCGTCAGGAAAAATATTTATTATAACAACACTGTGAGCCATAGTTACGATTAGTATTCCGTGGTTACAATTATTATTGTCACGAAAAAAATATAAGTTTGAGCGGTTATGGTTATCGTTAAATATGGCGTCCTTAACCAAAGATTTGACATTTTGCGTTGTAGTTATAATTAAAGTTACAGTTATAGTTATGGTGCAATGGTGGGTTATTTTAGTGGTTTGTGTAGTTTATATTATAATATTACAGTCTCCATCATCACACTCTGAGGTAGGCGATTCACGCAGGAGCAATTTAAAAGAAGAAGAAGTATTCTTTGTTCTATAGTCAATCGAAATGTCAATTATAGCAGACTTGTTAGAAAATGTAGGTATTTAATAAAAAAATATTTGTTTTGTGTCAAATTGAATTGGGAAGTGTCATAGTAGTGTTTTATTTTTACAAATACGTGTTAATTCGGCTATTATGGATATATTATATTATATACATTGATATATTGTATAGATCTACGTGTTATCATGCCAAAAATACCGAATCTTCGTAACAAACAGGTAAGAATATTTTGTATGGCCTATGGGGAAAATTAAATTGTTGTTACTTATTGGTATATTACTCGCAATTTTTCCATTATTTCTCACCTTTAAAACCTTTCCTGGACATCTACGAATATTTTAAGACTAAAATCAGCCCAATCCGTTCAGCCGTTCTCGAGTTTTAGCGCGACTAACACATTTGAAAATCCATTTTTATATATAAGAAGATATATAAGATAAGAAGACTAGCTGTCCCGGTGAACTTCGTGTCACTTTAAAACCTTCCCTGGACTTCTACGAATATTTTAAGATTAACATCAGCCCAATCCGTTCAGCCGTTTTCGAGTTTTAGCGCGACTAACACATTTGAAAATCCATTTTTATATATAAGAGATAGTTTAGTTATTCGTAGATAAGAGAAGAATAACTACTGTGTACCACAATGGCGGCATTAAACATATCAGTTGGTTGGTCCATTTTTGGTCCATCTTTTACTCTAAACCCCTTTTTTCTTCTTTCAGGGTGGTGCACCTCTCCCCATCAAGTCGACCCTCCCCGTAGCCAACAAAGAGGAACTCAGGATCCAATTCCCTGTGTCATCCGGTACCCAGCACAGGGACAGCGCGAGCGAATGGGTCCCTGTGTCGCCTAAGAAGGATAATATGGTATGTTCACAATAAAATAGCGTAATAGTAAGGCAACAAAATTCTCATTCGTTTAGCGTTACCCATGTGGACTTACCCCGTTTCCGTACCCTTGATTAGCTGTTATAATATGACGTAACCAGCAGCCAGTATGGTGCCAGCGTGGTGCCAGCAAAGAAACTAACCTAAAAGTACTGCGATCACTCCCAGCATTCCCACAACTACCACGTGTCGAGTATACACAATACATACTAGCGAGAGCATGCTTTCCCTTCCATGAGTATGAAGAATTAAGAAGATATCAATAATAATATTATGATACACTCCAGCTTTGTGAAAAGGAACCATTCTTTTATCTATCATGAATGTGAGTGAACCTAGAAGTATTAACGTTAAAATAGTAATATAATATGTAATTAAGTTCATAATAAAAAACGATGATTTTTTTGTTCTATAGAAGCAGTGAACCACTTGCCCTACCAGCTCCGCCAACTGTCGCTATTCCATAGAAGGGTTTTACTTCTGGATCCGGCGGAACCGTACATTTTTCCGGGATAAAAAGTATCCTATGTCCTTTCCCGGGACTCAAAGTATCTCCATGCCAAATTTCAGCAAAATCGGTTTAGCGGTTTGGGCGTGAAGAGGTAACAGACAGACAGACAGACAGACAGACACACTTTCGCATATTTTATAATATTAGTATGGATGTCTTGACCTATAAGTTGTCATAGGCAAGTATGTTTTTATCATTATAACGAGCCGTCTCGGCAAATGTTGTTTTGCCATATAAAGCATTTCTACTTCATCAGTTGATACAAAATCTTATTTGTCCCCTAAGAAGGGTGGGGGGAAGAATGTTATACACCAAATGTTAAGTTGGAAAACACAGTAAATAATATGAAGTAGGGTTGCTGAGGATTCCTCTTCCGCTTCCTCATAATGAGGAAGTTCCGCAATATTTTGGGTTCCTCAACCGTTACCGCATCCTCATAAATAAAAATAAAAAAATCCTCTTCCGCTATCGCTTCCTCAAAATTTAAGAGGAATTTATGAGGAATTTCATTGCGCATGCGCGTCGCGTATCCAATCATGGCAACATTATTCGCTCATCTTTTTTTTATGTGCGTGTGTTGTGTATGTTACTGTGTGCCGAGTGTGAGTTTTTTGTTTCACATTCGATCGTGAACGCGTTTGGAGTTTACTAAAGGGCCCCCGAGATGATCAAACGGTTTGATTCAAACCTTACGTGTTTGATGCAACCGTTTGATGTCGGTTTGAACGGTTTGTCAAACGAAACTGCGCAGTTTGGTTCAATACGCGCTGTGGAGTACACGTCTTGTGACGAATAAATATTATTTTTTAAAAGATAAAACCGACTTAAAAATTGTACGAAATTGAGAATTAAATTCCCTATCTCAAAAACTACTAAACCTATTTTGATGACACTTGCAGAAGTCTCCCAAGTTAAACAATACCTATATAGTACAACAAAAAATATTTAAATCGGACTTGTAGTTCCGGAGATATGTGAACACAAACATAAAGACATACATACACTTTTGAAATTTTGTACATATTTTGTTCAGATGCTGAATGCTGATTTAGACTAACATATACGAAAACTGGGCAGTTCTGGAAATATTACACACATACGCGTCGAATTGATAACCTCCTCTTTTTTAGTCGGTTAAAAATAATGTACCTACTCCAAAGAATGATACAAAGTTTGTTCAAACGCATCGGAACACGATCAAACGGCGCGTCAAACACAACAAAAATATGAAATTTCATCAAACGAGCTTCAAACACGTAAATGTTTGACAAACCGTTCAAACTAGCTTTGTATTACGATCAAAATGGTTTGAGTCAAACCGTTTGATCGTCTCGGGGGCCCTTAAGATTTTGTATGGGCTGGGCTCACTCCCGTGAGCTGGTGGCGCTTTTCAAATCCAATACAAAATCTTAGTAAACGCCAAACGCGTTCACGATCGAATGTGAAACACAAAAAATTCACACTAGTCACACGAACTCCTCCCTAACTACTGGACCGATTTTGATGATTCTATATTGTGTGTGTTTCGAGAATGGTTTAGACACATTAGATTCATAGTTTGCTTTGCAACACTGGAAAATGCCCTTTTAATAATTTTTTGTGTATGTACTTTTAATATGTACAGACAGGACAAATTCTTTGCCGCCGCTTTTTTTTATTTATAATTTCCCATCATCCTATTCCTCATCCGCATCCTCTTCCTCATAAAATATCCTCTTCCTCATCCGCATCCTCTAAATTTGCGCGTGACAATTCCTCTTCCTCCTCCTCTTCCTCATAATCACTTCCTCAACAACCCTAATATGAAGTAAGTTCATTCAAGAAAAAAGTTTGATACAAAATCGGACCCCCCTCAGAGGGGTGGGGGGATTATTTTTTTTGTAACAGATGTTGAGTTCGAAGAAGACAAATATATCTGCGAAAACCGTTTGCAAATCGGATCAGTAGTTTTCATGTTGAAAAAAAAAGTTTGATACAAAATCTGATCCCCTCTTTTGTACCCTTGGAGGGGTGGGGGAAAAAATTTATACACTAGATGTCTTTCTTGGAAGAAGACAACTATTTCTGCGAAAACCGCATTCAAATCGGATCAGTAGTTTTCGTGTGATGCTGGAACAAACATACAGACAGACAGACAGACAGACAACAATCTAACCACATTTTTGGCTTCTATAGCGATGTAGTGACACCCCCCACTTATTATTTTTTGAATATCTTTAATGTACAGAATTCTAATTTCTACAGTTTTATTATATGTATAGATTTGATTTTGTTTGTGTGATAATTGGATGAATTAAGCCTATTGTACATTTTGCTATTTTAATTTTATAACAATATGGCGAATTTATTAAGAAATGGAAAATTGAAATTTTGTTTATTTTTTCTTCAGAGCTGAACACAGCGCCCGCTATAGCGGCGCCCGGACCTCAAGCTTACCCACCAGGCAAAGAACCGGCTAAAATCGTGAGTCTATTATCTCCCTTACTAATGAAAAATTGAAAATAGTCACACAATATTTTTTCTTGTCTATAAACCACCACAAAATAATGATATAATAATTATACATAGATAAGTAATGTTATTATAATTAAATATACATAGTGGCCATATAGGGCACAGGGCACTCTATAATAAGGCCCTATACAGTGTGTAACAAAAATAAGTGATAATACTTTAGGTCGTGTACGTGTTCCTTCTAGAGCAGTGGTCCCCACCTTTTTTCCACACGGGCCACAAACATGCCATCAAGATCAAAATCTTGGTGTCGCGGGCCACAACAAAAGAATTCTAGGGTTAAAAAATAACGTTATTCAAAATTAAAGGTTAAAAAGTGAAAAGAAATTCACTACTTTAAAGACGACTTTACTTTATTTTGCCCGGTGGGCGTGAATTTCAAAATTGTTTAACATCACGCGGGCCACAAATAAAGTCCCGGCGGTTCGCATGAGGCCCGCGGGCCGCGGGTTGGGGATAGCGGTTCTAGAGAGTTCACTGTGAAAGTAGCAGCGCTGAAAGACGATTTTTTTTTCACGTTTGTATGGGCAAGGGCCCGAGCGTCACAAGTTTCCCCATACAAAAGTGAAAAAAATTCACAGTGAACTCTACAGGGAACACGTACACACCCTTAAGTAATATCACTTGTTTTTGTTATACCCTGTATATTTATCAGGGTAGTCTATAAAAATGTAAAGTGACATTGTGAGGACAAATTTAAAAGCTTGAACCAAATAATATGATATTTCGTTAAAGGCAATCCGTAAAGTGTCGAAGTACGTAGCAGGCAACGTTGTGTGGGGTCGACGAAGTGAGACATGGCCCTTTAACCAAGAGCTTTTCTTTGTCGCTTCTTTATAGAATCGCCGATCAAAATGTATGGAATTAACATAATATAAGCGTTCGTTTGTATGACGTTGACATTTGACTCGTCTTTAGGGTGCGTCCACATTAGTATCATTTGCGCGATCAGATCCCCGATCAGATCTCCGTCGCGTATCATCGAAGCGTGTCAAAATGATACGCGTATCATGATACGCCCCGATCGCTATTAACCGCGTATCTGATATGTGTCATATCAAATACACGCATGATCGGCAGTATGATCTAATAGGCGTCCACACTATGATACGCATATGATACGCATACTTGATACGGCGCGATGATCGCGACGGAGATCTGATCGGAGATCTGATCGCGCAAATGATACAAATGTGGACGCACCGTGTTACGTACTGTATTTCGATCGGCGATGTAGGTTATGGTGTGACAAGGAGGGGGATGGAAAGGAAATGAAAATCGTGTGACGTACTTTATGGATGGTCCCTTATGTATACTGCGGTATTTTTTACTCTATCCTGTCGCGTCTGGCACTCAGTAAACTCAACTTTCCTTATATAAGCAAAGTTTAAGGGCTAATGTACACGATGTCCAATATTACGTAAAAATACTTTAAAGCGAAAGAACATTATTCAAAGCAGACGCTCAGGAGGCAATTTGCGACCGCAATAACGCGATATTCCGCCAGTATTAAACAATATACAAGCCAAGATCGAGCTCTCGTGCTTGCACTAATTACTTGCATAAAAGCGGGTTCACATTATTCCAGTCCAGTAATCCAACCAGCACTGCATTGCCACTGGTCTTGGAATGCACTGGTATGCAATTCACAGCTGGATTGCTACTGGAACTGTAATGCACTGGAATGCAATTCAGCGATGGATTGCTACTGGAACTGGAATGCACTGGTATGCAATTCACAGCTGGATTGCTACTGGAACTGCAATGCACTGGTATGCAATTCACAGCTGGATTGCTACTGGAACAATGTGAACGGACACTGGAATGCAATTCAGCGATGAATTGCTACTGGAACTGGAATGCACTGGAATGCAATTCAGCGCTGGATTGACACTGGAACAATGTAAACGGGCACTGGAATGCAATTCAGCACTGGATTGACACTGGAACAATATAAACGAGCACTGGAATGCCCTGGAATGTAATTCACCTCTGGATTGCTACTGAAACAATGTATTTTTATTTATTTATTTCTTTATTAGACTCGCCAACAGCAAAACACAGAAATAAATTTTACAACTTAAAATTTAAACTAAAACATGCACTTATATGTAAGCCAATTATAGGCGTGTACAGCATTCATTAAGAACAGTAGATATATAATTATTTCTTAAATCTAATAATGATTACATGAATGTAGTTTTAATTTTCGAAAGCTGAAGTTTGAGTATTATATTTGGTTAATTTGTTTTTAAAACTCTTACAGGAATCATTAAAATATCTAGGTCTCTTACAGATGTGCAAGCCAGGTTGTAATCAGAACAGATATTAGATAAGGGAGAGTATTTTAGGATGTTAGTTTTACTTTTAGGAGTGTAGAATAATTTGGTAATAGGATAACGAGGATAGTGATACGGGACATTTAATTTTATACAACGAAGTAGGTTGTCGCAGTTAATAATTCCGGATAATATATTTTTTAAGAAAATTATATTAGTTATCATTCGGCGATTACTAAGTGTCATTATTTTAAAGTGTTTTAAGCGTAAATCATAAGTAACACGATGAGAAATACCAGGAGAGTGAAAAGCGAGATGTCTCGTGAATGTACGTTGGACATTTTCTATGCGCATGGAGTGGGAAATATATCGAGAGCCCCAAACTACTGATGAAAACTCCAAATAGCTACGAACCAATGAGTTATATAGAATAATTTTAGGCTTAATACTTAAAAATCCTGTAGTATTTCTTTTAAGGAATCCTAACATTCTGTACGTTTTTTTGACACACATATCTATGTGTGACTTGAAATTGAGCTTGGAGTCAAAAACCACGCCCAGGTCTCGAATCTCTGTAACCTGTTTAAGTACGGCAGAGTTTATAGCATAAGTTGCGGTTACATTATTTTTTTCACGTTTACGTGTGAATTTAAGATAAAATGACTTTTTAGCATTTAGAACCATACCGTTAGTACAGCACCAGTAATATATGCTATTTAAATCTTGCTGAATAACATCAGCATCCAGTGCGCAAGATACCCTTCTGTATATTTTAAGGTCATCAGCAAATAGACTGAACTCACTATTGTGTATGGCATCTGAGAGATCATTTATAAAAGCTAAAAAAAAAAGTACTGGACCAAGATGGGAGCCCTGAGGTACACCAGAAACTGCTGTGTAATCGTCTGACACAAAACCATTAACAACAACATATAGAAGTCTCTTTGCTAGGTATGATCGAAACCATTCTAAAAGAGATCCTCCAATGCCATATCTTTTTAACTTTTTTAACAACTGGGCATGGCAAACCTTGTCGAAGGTACTAGAAAAGTCAATATAAATGGTGTCTACTTCCCGACCACTATCTATTTCATTGCACAAGTAAGTTTTAAAGGTTACCAAGTTAGTTTCCACTGAGTAGCCTTTTCTAAACCCGTGCTGGTGAATGGAAAGATTTTTTTCTAACTGATGCGTGATTAGGCAAATTATAGACTCAAATAATTTAGGGATACACGAAATGATTGCAATAGGTCTATAATTACTAACATCATTGCTATCGCCTTTTTTAAAAATGGGAATTATTTTGTTCTTTTCCAAATCTCCGGGAATATTCCGTCTGTATACCGCAATGATCTGTTAAAAATAATTGTTAGAGGATGTGATAGGGCAGAACTACAACGCTTTACAAAGACAGGGGGAATTCCATCTGCGCCAGCACCTTTTCGTATGTCAAGTTTTTTAATTGCTCGTGAAACCTGGTTCTCGGTTATATAAATGTTGTTTAATGATGATGCACCATCAAAAGTTAAATCTGTATCACTAAGTGTCTAAGACAGTGTTAGAAAAAACTGACGAAAATTTATAAGCGAACATTTGGGCAATTTCGGTACCATTTGTTGCTATCGTGTCGCCATTATTCATGATTGTCGGTATAGTGGTGTTACCCTTCCGTTTATCTTTAATAAAACCCCAAAAGCTTTTCGGGTTAGCAGAAATGTTGTATTCTATTCTCTTTTTATAATTTAGAAGGCACTGTTTACTTAATTTGTGGGCACGTTCGCGCAATATTTCATATTCAAGACCGTCACGCGGATTGTTATATTTCCGAAATCTATTTCTAATTTTATTTTTTTCATAGAGCAATTTTATAAGAGAACTACTGAACCAGGCAGGAAATTTTGTAGATTTGGGTTTTAGTAATGGCACGAAAGAATCAATAGCACTTTGTATATGTTGGTAAAGTAGATCAGTCATTGCATTAAAATTAGGACAGTTAACAAATGAAATATTCCAATCAATATTCTTTAAGTAAGCAATAATCTCACTGTAATCCGCTCTAAAAAAGTTATAGCAACGATTGAAATGAGGTTTTAGGAATT
The DNA here is from genome assembly GCA_937595015.1 of Polyommatus icarus. Classification (NCBI taxonomy): domain Eukaryota; kingdom Metazoa; phylum Arthropoda; class Insecta; order Lepidoptera; family Lycaenidae; genus Polyommatus; species Polyommatus icarus. The sequence continues at coordinate 4,702,662 of OW569334.1, read as the reverse complement.
GGAGAGAATGACTTGATAGGGAAACGCAAATAGGGTGATGCTTGGGATCAATTTTACTTAGTGAATTAACAGATTTACATACATTTATACCGTGATAATTAGATAAAATAAGATCTAAAATTCTATTATCCACATTTAACACGTCATTGTATTATCTTGACTAGGTTTTCTGAATGATCTTCCGGTATGCCATTTATTTCGAGATTCGGTGATCGCATGATTTGTTCAATGTTGTTTACCTTTTCCGTCAGGGTTTTAACCTGCTGAGATAAGCCTTCATTTTTCGTTACAAGTTCTGCGATAATTTTGTTTTTTGATTTACAGATTGGAGAAGATCATCGTACTGCTTACTAAAAAATGTTAATGACTCATAAAATCCTGTAATTTGCTGTGAAATATTCGCAAGTTGTTCCGAGACCAGTTTTTGTATAGTGGATGTCATCTCCTGTTTAATCATATTGCGTAAACCTTCCTCATTAACTGAACTCGGTTCGTTCTTTGGTCGCATTGGTATATTCTCCATCTCACGATCATTATCGTCGTCTGATGTCACAATATTTGTACGGTTCTACATTCTTATGTAGAGTGTTTGAGTTATCAGACTTTGGCAATTGGCTTTGACACTCAAAACATTTCCAACTCTTCTTATACTCGGATGACACAGTAGAAAATATTTTCATAGTCATATTTGCACAAAACAAGTCGTACAATTTGTTGCATGTAGAACATAACATAAATTCTTTTTTTGGTATATTATTTTTACAGCCCGAACATACTTTATGGACGGACACCATTTCCAGATGGTATTTATGTAATAATTATATAATATTATTTGATGGTCTTTTATATGTATTAATTGTTTAGTTCAGCGACCCAAAGAGAGATGGCGCTGTTCTGATACTACTCCTTATCTGTGATGCTTTATCTATGGTCTTTAGTTCAACTTATCTGTGAAGCTTTATCTTTGGTCTTTAGTTCCACGACCCAAAGACAGATTTTGACTTCGGCGTGATTTCATTTATTTACGTATTTGAATGTTTATCGCACTACCCGCACTTTAAAATTAAAACTGCTTAATTTCTCTTCTTTTTGTTAGATATTTCAATGATTTCTTGTACAAACTCAAAACTTTTTACACTTTTTGTTACTGTTAGTCTTAATATTCAATTGAAACACAATATTTTTAAGAACTTGCGCGAAGAAACCACTACTTTTAATTTATTTATACGGAGCACAAAATTATCGACTGTTTTGATATCTGTCACACACATAATTGTAAATGTGTACAGACACTGGATGGGAAATGTAAACAGACACTGGAACGCTCTGGAATGCAATTCAGCACTGAATTGGATTACTGGATTGGAATAATGTAAACCGGCCATAATAACTAGAGATTGGTATTTACTAGTTGTTGGCTGTGACTTTGTTCATATCAGCACTTAATCCTTTGATCGCGGATTCTTGAAAATCTATTGTTATTCTATTGTTGTCGCGGTCACCGGTGTCTTTATGGGGCTTGATAGATTAATAATAACATGAATAATAATGTTACCCGTTTTCTCCACATTTTACGGGTACTTCGCTCATATCCGACGCATGATGTGATGATATATCATATACCTACCGAGGGTAACAAAACTCAGTGATAATGACGTTATGGGCGTGATAGTGTTGATTACCAAAAAACTTGACATCAAAATTACAGACACGATGTCCTTCCTTACACTTGGTATTGGTTTTTACTTTTTATGTATTTATTCATAAGCAGATTTATTGGGACGCGGAAAAAATATCCGAAATAACTTTTCGGTTTGATCCGAAGAAATTGAATAATAGTAGAGGAGGGGAAGAGGGGATTTTGGGAGTAGCTCGAGCGTGTCAGATTAAGCTTGTATAGGCTTCCGATAGAAATCATATTTCTCAGGTGGTGGGTTAAAAAAAATATTTTAATATTGAAATGTCATCCGATCTATCAGATTAAGACAGGGGATGTTTAGTCCCCCAAAGAAGCACTGACGATTCAAAGATAAGGTAAACCTGTAGGAACATTTTAAAATATAAAAAAATAAACCTTCATATTTACCTAACTAAGCTTCGCAGATATTTTATTTTGCACTAAACTAAATTATTTAGTCCTTGTTGTATAAAATATAATAATAACTGACCGAAATAAGCAATTTTCTGTGTGAATATCATAATACGAGTTTGCTGAAAACGTGTCTGTGAGAATATCATAATAAGTATAAGACTTTTATGCCTGAATTACATTAATTAAATTTATGACATTCATAATTTAATATTTCAAGTTTGTTGACAAGGAAGCTTGAAACCTTTGCCGTAAACGCTAAGTGAGTTTAAAATTAATTAGGCTTTAAGCTTATTTGAATAATTTGACTGAGCAATCCTAAGTAAGTAACTGACACTGAGAGGTGGAATCCCACCTGGATTTAATACGGGATGTGGTCTTTAATTTCACTGAATGTTTCTAGATTTATTAAGGCTAGATTTATATGACGACCTCTGTGGCTCAGTTGGTGGGCTGTTGGTAGCTAAAGCTGGGGGTCGCGGATTTGAATCCCGAATGTGTGTTAAATATGTGTATGATATAACAAAAATCTTAAATATATGTATAGTATAAAAGTATCCTTAAGGTACTTAGCACGGGGCCAGACTGACGTGGTGTGAAGCGTCCATAGATAATATTATATTTATGCGTCCGCATGAAAGATTACTACAAGCAATAATTGCAAAGCAAGGTATTTGACAGATTCTTAATTTCTATTGCTTTTTTGCTTTCCCATGTTGTAAACCAAAAATAATCTACGCAGAAGATGTTAATCACAAAAGGTTACTATTACCTAATTAAGTTTAGCCCATCAAGCCCCAAGCGGCCCCCGGGGCCCGGCGGCCGCACAATCTTATATATAAAATTCTCGTGTCACAATGTTAATCCACGAACTCCTCCGAAACGGCTTTACTGATTTTTACCAAATTTTATATGCCTATTCAGAAGGGCTGAGAATCGGCTACTCGGTACTTTATATTATATTGAAAAGTGCGTTTGTTGAATAAATAATAGTAAATTATTACAATCAGAGACTGACGGTGACCATGTTTGTGCGACGGGATAGCGATCGACGTTGCCATGGCGACATACTTATTTAGTCAATTCAATAAAATAATATATTATGGCAAAGCAACGTTTGCCGGGACAGCTAGTCTTATATTATATAAAATTTTCGTGTCACAATGTTAGTCCACGAACTCCTCCGAAACGGCTTTACTGATTTTTACCATATTTTATATGCATATTCAGTAGGTCTGAGAATGGGCTACTGGGTACTTTATATATTGATAAGTGCATTTGTTGAATAAATAATAGTAAATTATTACAACCTGAGACTGACGACGACCATTGTTTGTGCGACGAGACAGCGATCGACGTTGCCATGGTGACATACTTATTTAGTCACTTCAATAAAATAATACGGGCGAAATACCTACTTTATATGGCAAAGAAACGTTTGCCGGGACAGCTAGTCTATACATATAAAAGAAAATTGTGTTAGTTACGCCACTTATAACTCAAGAACGGATGAACCGATTTGGCTGAAAATTAGTGGAGAGGTAGCTTAAAACCAGGAATAGGACATAGGATACATTTTGTCCCGGAAAAATGTACGGTTACTGCACAATATACTTTTATGATTTGCGCGTAAACTATTCAATCGATTTTGGTGAATTTTGGTATGGAAATACTTTGAGTCTCGGGAAAGGACAAGGGATACTTTTGGTCCCGGAAAATGTACGGTTCCCGCACAATAAACTTTTATCTCAAGAACGGATGAACCGATTGGGCTGAAAATTGGTGGAGAGGTAGCTTAGAACTAGGAAAAGGACATAGGATACATTTTGTCCCGAAAAAATGTACAGTTACTGCACAATATACTTTTATGATTTGCGCGTAAACAATTCAATCTATTTTGATGAATTTTGGTATGGAGATACTTTGAGTCTCGGGAAAGGACAAGGGAAGACTTTTGGTCTCGGAAAATGTACGGTTCCCGCACAAAAAACTTTTATGATTTTCGCCTAAACTATTCAGTCTATTTTTATGAAATTCGGTACGGAGATACTTTGAGTCTCGGGAAAGGACAAGGGATACTTTTTGTCCCGGAAAATGTACGGTTCCTGCACAATAAGCTTTTATGGTTTTCGCTTAAACTATTTAATCTATTTTGATGAAATTTGGCATGAAGATACTAATTTTAATTTATTGTTTTCTTTAATTATACAAATTCGAATCAAATAATCATCGTTAAGACAGGACAACGTCTGTCGGGTCAGCTAGTTATTGAATATCTATTGTGTCTGGAATTCCCGCGATCAAGGTACTACAAGAATAAAAACTAAAGTCTGTGCGCAACTAGTTGGCCGCTCTGCTGGTATGTGAGTATATGGGCAGAGCGGCCAACTAGTTGCGAACAGACTATAATTCAAACTTATTATAAGTACGTATTTCTTTATTTCAGTTTTGTTTTCAGTTACATAAAAAACTAATTGAAACATTGTCAAAATAATCATGCTGTATAAATTGAGAGTAATTAAAATTAGCAACTTTAGCCCAGCCCTACCAGCCTAAATAAATTCTTCTTTGGCAACGCCAACGAGTGAAAAATTAGGCCAATTCCAGGACATTACCAATTAATACAGAGCTTGGCGTTTTTCTTTATTTTTATTTCTAAATTAATTACAAGTATTAGCTCTGCCCTTAAAATTATACAATATACTAATGTTTCCCAACCTGTGGTCCGCTGACCCCTGGGGGTCCGCGACCGTATCTTTTGGGGTCCGCGGTGTCACCTTTTATTTTATTAAGGGGGTCCGTGTGATTGAGTTCCATGGCTCAAAAAGGTTGGGAAACACTGCAATAAAGGATTCTTAGAAATTGTACATTCCTGTGTCCTTTTTGGGTCGGAAAGTGTCTTTAAAATTTACTTAAATACGGGCACTATTTACACAAGGATTTAGTATCGTTAAATCGATTATTCGAGTGGTAAGAAAATGGCGGTATGGCGCCTTTTTCAATAGCGGAGGATATTGTGATTATGTTAAATAAAACTTGTTGCATAAATATAACATATATCCGGCTTTTAATATGCTATCCGTATAGATAAAAGTTTTTAACTAAAAAGTTGTAACGAAGCCGAAGTTAATTATTTTACATGTAGTTCCGTTTAACAAGAATTTAAATGAATTACGTGCTTACGTACGTACTTAAAGTTTTGAACTTTAAAATGAATGAAAACTAAAGTTTTCGGAAGCAGACATGAGAATTCGCACATATTTTTAGAGCGGTCTTTAAAGACTCAAGTTTTCCACATTAATTGTTATGAATAATAATTATTATGATGTATTATCTATCAACCAAGGTAATCGAACTGAGCAATAATACTTAGAAGCTACTTGACTCTTGATTCATCGGAAAATTACACTTTAAGGTACGCACATTAATATTTTGACGAAACGCTGGCCGCATTTCCATTAAATTTATATTTTCTTATAGATAAATCATAGAATTATCGGGGAGGACTACAATTTGCACGTTGTTTATGAATATAAACAACGTGCAAATTGTAGCGCTCCCCGCTGCACTTATTTGAAACGTGCGCGCACCTTTTTATTTCCCGGAACCGAAACCGAAATTGATTTACATCTGTGTGTAAAAATTTGTTTACAATTGCACAAACATAAATAGATTAAATTGTCAAAGTGCCGATAAGTGCCGACTGGACGTGAAACAGAGGAAAAAAGTTGGTCCTGCTGTCATATTGTATCACATGTCTCTTTCTACCACGCAGTGTTACTAATAATGGCATCTCGCTTGCTCAGGCCTTTGTTTCTCTGTTACGCTAGGTATATTAACTTTATGCCCGGAACCCAAACAAAACTAGTGGTTACGAACACCACATGATTAATTTCATTAATTTATTACGATCGAAAAAAACTGTAGATCCGATCGCAGAAAATAATGCGAGACATAAGACAGATGACGCCGCCCTTATAAAGCCCTTAGATAAATTGTTGGGTATCTGTCTCGCTGCTTCAAGGCCTCAACGTTCAATCAATCTTAGAATTAACTTTCCGTGGCATTTTCCAATTTGGAAAATCAATTTTCATTGTGTATTGTAATTTTGTTAAAACTTGACGTTCATGATCGATGAAACCTTTGAATGAACTTTTGAGTGTATAATCGTTGTTTTGTCACAATTTGTCTTTTCGGATTTTACGATCAGTAATTTCGGGTCAGTCAAATTGGCCAAGTTACACAAAGATTAGCTCTTTGTGTAACTTTTGTAACTTAGCCAATTGAATGATGCTCAATCGTTAACCCAGAAAAGTAATTAAACGTAACTTATTAGTAATCTGTGATTAATCCTTCAAGCCCCATAAGAGCACAATAGAATACAATAACATTTCCAAGAATCCGCGTTTGAAGGATTAAAGTCTCTTTTCCTTACCAATACATTTGTGTCATCTAATTTTTAACTGGCCTTGCTCTTCCACATTCCCACCACTGTCTCCTGTGTTGTAACTTGTAAGCAATCAAGATCAATATTAATATCGATCGATGTTAATATAAGAGTATCCAACCACGAAAACTCTTCGATATGATCTCAGAGACATGCCAAATCTATCTTGGGATCTCCAAAGAAATCAATCAGAAGAAAATATCAGGAATTATCAATCAATCAAACCTGTTATCAAAATTGATCCACCCAATTTCGTTGGGACCCATTAACACATATAATTAAGTATGCTAACGACTCCAAAATCAACTTCCCCGTGTCAGCTAATCAGGCCACATGTGTTCGAGGCTCACAAGTTTTTGACAGTGATTAATTTATGTTTTCAAAAGCTCCATAAATGTCATTTTTGGCCTTTAGGGCCTAACGGACCCTAACCTACGTTGGACCGCTGTCAAAACGTGATAGACACCTAGTTTTTGCTACCTTATGTAGATGGTAAATAATAATCTATAACGGCCGCACCATAAAGGTAATATACCTATCGGAATAGAGAAACAATCCCGAGCTGTCAAGCTTAACCAAAATTTGATTTACATCTGTGTATACAATTATGTTTACGTGTGCGTGTCAGTGATGTACAAACATCTTGTAATTCGACAAAATATCGATCATGGAATAATAATTGTAAGATTGTAAACATAATGCCGGCTGTACATTCTCGCCGAGACACAGCGAGGCGGCCAGAGTGCGAGAGTGTAAATGGGTGCGCTCGCCTCGTCTCGCCTGTCTCGGACCCTCTCGGTCCGTTGTCGTTATTTTGCGCCCGAGACAAAGGGTCTCGCGAGAGAAACGAGCGCACTACTGTACACTCTCGCGTCTTTCAGCAATAGTCCCGCCGATGGATAGTGTAGAACAGAAAAATAACAATAATAAACGTCATTATCAGTCATCATCTATGGGAAATAAAATTAAATATGATTATAAATGTTCGGATTACAATGAGATCTTTCGATGCATGGTGAATGGTGAATGGTCGTTTTCGTCCATCTTCTCTGAGTTCTTATCTGCGATTGAACTAAGCGAGACATGATCGCACTCGGGCAAGGGGCTCTCGCATGAGACTCTCGCCCGAAAGCTTTCGGCAAGAGTGTACAGCGGGCATTATAAAATGGGATAAAATAAAACAGCATAGATATAATATAATAAAATTGTAATTTTAAAGTAAAATGTGACTTTTCTTCAAAATGCTTGCTGCATAATTAAGTATGCATGAATTTTTTTTCGGAGTCCAGTTTGGACAGTTAATTATTTTAAGCCATGAATTTCTGGTATCCAGGTCAGCAGGAAATCTGAAAAATTGGCCAAGTGTAAGTGGGACTCGCGCATGAAGGGTGACCGGTTTCAACCGGGCATTTTCTAAAACCCGGTACGATACGACACGATATTATGTCATGACACGATTCGACACGACAGGTTACGTCACATGACATCAGTACCTACACGACACGACACGACTTCACTAGACTCTATTAATTTTCAATTCACTCTCAATGAGCCTACTGAGCCCTTTTAATTGATGCCCATCTTGCAGAAGTGCTTTCAACTATTTCCCTATCTTGGATGAGCAGCTGTATTGGATGTAGAATGACATTACATCTGTGGAAATTTCAGAAGTCTATTACTATAGTGGTTCTTGTTATACAGTCCGCTCTACTACTAAGTAGTAGAGCGGGCTGCGGGACCCCACTACTAGGACTTAATTTTTACCCTTTGGGTGCGGAACCTTAAAAACAATAAATTATGTATGATAGTATATTAATATACTTAAACTAATTATAAACTACGGATTAGTATGTTATCATTTCAACATTCTTAGATGATTAGTATACTTAACTAAAAATATTTTCATATCGACACATCACACAACTTATCGATAACTTGATGCAGCCCTAGTGTAAAATAGATGAAAATTGTTTACACAAAATATCCTTAAATTGTGCACCATGGCTAGTAAAGTTATGTTTTCCATATAATTAAAGATATACAGAAGTGAACACGGACGTGAAAATACCAATAACTCGTAGGGAATTGGCAAAAATAAACTTAAAACTAGGTCCTGTCGATGTTATATATTTCACCTGTGAAATGAATATTTGTCCGGGTTTTTTCGATGTGTGGATCCAGAATCATTCCACAAACACTTAACCATGTTTCTAGAGCAGTATTTCTAAAAATAATTCATTATTTAACTTAAAATCACAATTTTTCTGAGAGCCCAAATTGACAACGATCGGCCCAGGGGCAGACAGACTGTCAAACAGATGAAAAAAAAGCTCTGCAACCTCAAATCACGCTTCTCTTTCTACCACGCAGTGTTACTGATAGTGACATCTCGCTTGCTCAGGCCTTTGTTTCTCTATTCCGATAGGTATATTAACTTTATGGGCCGCACTCGGTGATATTAAGAGGCCGGGTACCCTTGGAATTTTTCATACAAACGTAATACCAAAATCATTTTCTCAAACGAAAATATTTAACATGTTTGCGTTATTTTTCAGTTTAGAATAGTAATTATCTAGGTTCCTGCACAAAAATTTACTTCAAAATATTTAAACACAAAAAAAATTGTTTTAAATTTTTTTTTGTCAATTTACTACTAAATATTGAAACACTACAAAATAGATTAAAACACTAAAAAATATATGAATAAATAGTAAATTTACTACTAAATATTTAAAGACTATTTTTTTACTTAAATATTTTGTAGTAAATTTACTATTTATTTATATATTTTTTAGTGTTTTACTCTATTTTTAGTGTTTCAATATTTAGTAGTAAATTGACTAAAAAAAAATTTTAAACAAAAAAAAAATTTTTTTGTGTTATATTTTGAAGTAAATTGTTGTGCAGGAACCTAGATAATTACTATTTTAAGCTAAAAAATAACTCAAACATTTTAAATATTTTCGTATGAGAAAATGATTTTGGTATTACGTATGTATGAGAATTTCGAGGGTACCCGGCCCCTTAAGGCCGTCCCCCGAGCAAACGACCTTGGCCATACATTTGCCGCGTTGCCGAGATCGCGCCAAAACCCTATTATTTTTACTTATCTTAGTTCAAAATTGTCCTAAAAAAAATTAAAACGGCGAATATGTAGTTTATGATATTGTCGATCTATTGGCGTGAGTTTCAAATAAAAGTAATTTGTAATTCCTGAGGAGATGCTGAATGTATGATTGAATTTTAACAAATTGGTATTACTTTGGAAGCTGATATCATGAGTATAAGAAACAAAAATAGAAAATTTAAAACGACAAAAGTAATGTTGATATACTGAAGATTATTTCTGTATTTTTATTATAACTTTGTAGCTTTCAGATTATGAGTTTATAAGGTTTTAAATACGGTCAATTACGGAATCTCCGGACGGAACGTCCTTAAACGATTACTTTTTGGCTGCCTTCATACTAGCGTTTGTTCAGCGTAGGCGTTCACGTATGCGCAGCGCAGACGCCGCGACAAAGCGGCGCGTGCGTCGCGTAACGCGTTGTTGTAACGTTTCATCTGCAATTAAACGCTTCGCTAGCGCGGCGTAGATGTTACACAATTTCTTCAGGAAGAATAGCTCAACGTTGTTCCCGTAGAAAAGCGGCGACAACGCGACATCTACCGCGTGGCATCTACCGCGCTGCTCATACGTTCATCAAACGCCTACGCTGGACAAACGCTAGTGTGAAGGTAGCCTTTAAGTTATTAAATATTTTGACACTACACACATTTTCTGTCAAACTCTCCATTAAATTAAAACTAAGCAATCATTATATGTGTCTTTTGTCATTGTTAAAAAAACCTCACCCAAGCATGTGGCGTGCAAATCCTGTACTTAAGTTGTTTGTATTAGCGGGTTTTTCGTTGTTTGAATAAATATCAGAATATGAAAACAAACCTAGTCCTTTCACTATTATAGTATAAAAAGTATACTCTACACCAGCCATTCTCAAAGTGTCAAATCAGTTCAAAGACAGAATGTTATTTTTTGGCGGTGCGTCAAAAATATCACTTCCTAAAAAGCACTACCAAAAAAGTTTGAGAACCGCTGCTCTACACAGACGCACGTGTCAGATAATATACCTATACTGCATATTATAGCAAAGCTACACTTTAAAATAGCGCCATACGTAGGTGTTACATTTCACTGATAAAAGCATCCAGGCAATCTCCTGTGCAAACACTATTTTTCAAATAAGGTTGACGTTAATACAGGGGTGGTTTGTCCTATTTTTACCGCCCGTGATCCTTCACGTTATTTTTATCCGGATATCTAAGTAAAGGTGACGAAGCTCAGGGCACCTACAGCCCAGGGTGTGAGGTTACCTCGGGTCAGAAAAAATTTATAAAGGGATTCTAAGATTTTGACTGTTGTGTGAGGATATGACAGTAATCTTATTTGTTGGTCTTTCTAATCTTTTGCGTCGGTTAACCAGGACTTACATTGGTTTAAATTGTGTTTTAGAAGATTATGATGTTATAGTAATTTATGTTTATTACAAACTAGCGACCCGCCCCGGCGTCGCATGGGTATAAAATATAATATAGCCACTGAAAAAATGATTAAAATCGATAGCCTATGATCCTTCACGTGGTCTACTTCTTATCTGTGCCAAATAACATAAAAATTGCTCCAGTAGTTCGAGAGATAAGCCCTTTCGAATAATTTCCCACGTTTTTCCACATTCTCCTATTAGTCTTAGCGTGATAAAATATAGCTTATAGTCTTTCTTAATAAATGGGCTATATAACACAAAAATATTTTTTTAATCGGACCAGTAGTTCCTGAGATTAGCGCGTTCAAGTTAGCCCTTTCAAATTATTTTCCCCGTTTTTTCCACATTTTCCTCTATTTCTTCGCTCCTATTGGTCTTAGCGTGATAAAATATAGCTTATAACCATCCTCGATAAATGGGCTATCTAACACTGAAAGAATCATCAAAATCCGTTGCGTAGTTTTAAAGATTAAAGGGGACATGAGGGAAAAAAAGCTACTTTGTTTTATAATAAGTATAGATAGAATTATCCTTTGTTGGTTTTAAGGCTGCGAGGCAATAAAGGTTATACCAGTTTAATTATAATTCAGCATAGTATATTTTACCCTTTAAATAAAGTAAATGAAAATATACCATCGGCAGCAGCGTTAGTAATTTAGTATAATATTATGCTGGGATATTTTTTTGGTTGGGAAAACTGGAAAAATATTATGGTATTACTTTTAGTGGTTTTAGAACGTTATACTGATTGAGATAAGACTAATATTATAATTTTGATTTTAAATACCTCTATAATATTGTATTATTTTATTTTAATATTACCTTTTCATAAAAGTTGGCACTAGTAAAATTATGACTTAGTTTTCAATTTTTAACAGAATTAAACAAACATTACGTACGTAATTATTAATTATGTAAACTTTTATTTAATTATTTTAATACTGTTTGACACACTATTTGATTAAAATGTTGTTTATAAATAAATAATTTTATATAATTTAATAATAATAAATAATTTCCTACTGGCATATACAGAATGTAACAAAACTAAGTGAACTTTAGGGTGTGTACGTGTTCCTTGTAGAGAGTTCACTGTGAAAGTAGCAGCACCTAAAGACAGTTTTTTTTTTCACTGCTGTATGGGGAAACTCGTGACACTGGGGCGCTTGCCCATACAAAAGAGAAATAAGTGATCTTTCACTACCTTCACAGTGAACTCTTAACACGGAACACATACACACCCTAAAGTATTATTACTGGGTTTTGTTACACCCTGTATACATGGCGTAGACATTTTTGTTTTGTGAGTCTCAATGTGAAATTGAATCCTTCAAAACATTGAATTTGCTAAGTAATCCATACTAATGAATTAAATGCGAAAGTGTGTCCTGTCTTTCTGTCTGTTTCCTCTTTTACGCCTAAACCGATTTCGATAAAGTTTGATAGGGAGATACTCGGAGTCCCGTAATGTAATAGGACATTTCACATCCCAGAATAATGGTGCCGCGAGATAACATAATTTTCAACGGAGTTACGGGCGTATACTAAGTATGATCTAGTTATACTGATTTAGTATAATAAGGGTGAAGGCAAACGAGCGTAATTTGTTAGTTGTGTCATAAAAATCATGACTCACAAAATTACGCTCGTGTGAATCAAACAGGACTTTTGTATGAAAATGCAGCAGAATTCTGCTGAACCGAAATTCTGCGACTCACAACTCACAAATTACGCTCGCTCGGCTTCACCCTAAGGCCGTGCTCAGATTAAACTGACTATACGCCGCTCACTGTGAGCCCCAGTGTGAACGTGAAAATCATACAAAATATACGGTATCGAATGTCCGCGCCTACGCCTAGCCGCTAGCGTAATGGCGTATTTCCCGTTAGGTGTGAACGAAAAAGTGAATATGTATGGAAATACAATAAACTGCGTAACGCTCGCTTACATTCAGCGGCGTATAGTCAGTTTGGTGTGAACACGGCCTAAGAATTTTATGTGAATCCGCGGTCAGCGTACCATTCACAAGTATCAAAACTTCTAGAGCTGTGGATTGCTATTTCCAGTGTAAGCCTGGGTAACTTTGTTGTAATACCGGATTCCAGAAGTTTGGTTACAGTTGAGAACCGTTTCCTTCCGACTCTACGTCGCACTTCTAGTAGCCTGTCAGTCAGCTGAACGGCCCGGAATAATACGCAAATTAAAAGTTAGTTTAAATGGCTATTACCACGGGACTTTTGTATTTTTAAGCGCAACACATACAGCCCGCCGGGCTGCCGACATATTTAGACAACTTTTTGTCGGCGGTCTAGTTGGCGGCTTCACATAATATAAGTCGGAAAATTTGGTGGACGGCATGTCGGCGGCTTGAGATGAGAAATTTATTTGGCAGTCAGTGATTGGTCAGTGATTGCCGCGTGTCTATTAGGTTGTGTCGCCGGGCAACTGAGTGCAGGCGTACCCAAGCCGCCAACATGTCGGCGGGTAATATGCGCGGGCGCATGTTACCGACATCATTCTTTTCATACAGGCCGCCGGGTTTAGGCTGCATTTATAGCAGGCGAGATCACACATTTGCTTGTCATCTCGTGGTGTTCGGGCTTACAGATATGAATCCACCCTTATGGAATAAAAAGCAGCCTGTATTATGAAAATATAGGGCCTACAACTGCACCGATCAAAAAGTTTCTGTCGGAGAAAGTAATAAAAGTACACAATCAAAAACTTTCACCTTTATAATAATAATGAATGACGCCTGCAGCATAACATTTTCTCGGGATAAAAAGTAGCCTATGTCCTTTCCCGGGGCTCAAAGTACATCCATACCAAATTTCAGCTTAATTGGTTCAGCGGTTTGGGCGTAAATATTTAACCTTTCATGAAATAGATAACAATATAATACTAGCTAAGAATACTCTCAATCATGTCAAATTTAAAACAAAAGAAAACTAGATCAAAATCGATCCAGGCGTTTGGATGCTACGATGCCTCGGACAGACACACAGCCAGACAGCTAGCCAGAACGTTAAGGGCCTGCTGTCAAAACGCTAGCCCCGCCTACACACAACGCTATCCTCCAATCGTGATACAATAATTCCATGAATAGTGCTCCCGGGCAATGTGTGGGCTGCAGCTAATAGTGAACAATATCGCGTAACAACGGTTCCCGCATTATAGCACGAAAGTAAAGGTCGTAAGTCCTAAAACTGTTTTTTGATGATTACTTAAAAACTAAATACAATACTAATATTTCCTTTAGCTATTATTTTATAAAGTGAGTGATTGTAGTAGTGCAAGTTATTGAATGATAGTAACTCAATAAGTGTAACAGATATTTGTTGAAATGCCCAAACAGATTCATGATTTCTAAAAATAAAACTGTCGAGTCAAAATAGGTGAATCGTGTTTTCCGTTAGCTAAGTATCAGGTATATATACAATGATTAAATTAATCTCAATTTCATTTGAGTCAATCGTCTTCCGGGATCGTAATTCTTATTAGAAAACACAGCAAAATTGCACAGCCCGCTCTTAAACAATTTATTTATGGTCAAACGTATAATACCCCTCTTTTTGGTCGAGGGTAAAAAACTACAACTGACTGCGCCATAGACATCTAGCAACAGGATTATTATATTAAGCAGTACACCCAAGATGTTACAATGCAATAAGAGTGTCAGGAAGTTGATTTATTCCCGGCTATGAATTCGTGACGTGTCACCGGAAGTGACGTCTCCGGAAGTGACGTCACTGAAGTGACGCGTGCAATAAAATTACGAATCACCCGACAGATATTTGAGGAAAACGTCTCGGATATTGGAAAATGCGATGCGGGCGACCACTCTCTTGTAATTACATAGGGACCTGATTACTGACCTTTATGAGAAGGACATAGGGCCCTTCCACACGACGTATTTTTGCGCACTGACGACGCGCGTTTTTGATGCGTTTTTTTTTTTGCGCATTTTTTTGTTTAAAACGTGTCGGCTTCCTTGCGTTTGTTGAGCGTTCAACTTGCGTTTGTATCGATACAAACGAGCGTAAAAAACCTCGTGTGTAAGGGCCCTTAGAGTCACTGAAGATACTTCGAGCCCCGAGGCAGTATAAACCTGAACGCACTAATGCATTGCAGTGTCTGAAGTGAAATTGATGGAGTTAAGTAATGCATTTTCGTAGTCTGACTCGATGAAAAACTTGACTGTAAAAATACCAAAACTGTATATTCTATCTAAGTAAATTGGAACCAAACCAGTTTTGTGAAAAAAAACATTTGAATTTTGAAACCATAACGCTGTATGCATAATAATAATGTCAATCATTGAAACTGCTACTGGTAAAAACAGCGTCATTGTTTTTACGACAAATTACCACAAAATTAGCGCGTTTATAACAATGCTGAAGACGATTTTGATTTGATGATTGTGAGTTATGACCAAAGCTAGTGCTGTAAGCTGTAATTAAATGGCCTAAATCAGCAATCCAATAACCAAGATAGAATTACTTGGCCTAAATGTAACATCGAAGAAATTGATTCAGAAGCACATCTGATGGAGCTACGTCATTTGGTCTGATTATATCAATTCAATGTAAGTGTGTAAACACACTAGGCTGAAAAAACACGGCGAAGTTCGGAATAATGTGTCTAAGTACACTAGGCTGAAAATACGCGGCTGAAGTTCGGCATGATTATGCCTGCAATGACTTTCAAATTGCTGATGACACACCATGCTGAAATTACGTCGCGTTATATTGTGTGCGTAGCATATAGCAAGCGTAAATATGCCGAACTTCGGGCGCGTATTTTCGGCCTAGTGTGTCATGATGAGGCTGGGCTTGACTTAACTCGACCAAACTAGAAAAAACGACAAATAGGTATGCTACTTGCCTACGAATCAACTTATCTAACAGTACTAGAGCCGACCCTACATAAAGTTCGTAAAACCTAAGAAGAAGAAGATAACAAAGCTAAATACTGTTAAGTTCCGTCAATATTTTCACCACTTACATAAAGAGCTCTAAGAGCCAACTCGGGGTAAGCTTATGCGAATGTCGCCGCTTTTCCAAAGGTTTTTCCTAAGATAAGTCTCCGTCTTATCAAATTCTATTTCCAAAAATCCCAGTCCCCAAATTGTTGTGTAAGCCCCTTTAAGCCGTTTCCTTGATTGTCGCGATCTATATGTAGACAAAGATAATATATTATTATGTAACGTGTATAGCATTATATTATTCAAGTTATAATTATATAGATAATAGTCAGTTTCAATAAAATATAGTTTTTTGATCATATAATTTTGCGTGCATATACAGGTTCAGACGTTTCGGAGGAGTGAGGCGACTCGAAATTTTTATACATTAAAAAAATAATACGCCTTTTAAACATTAACAGCAAAACTACGTTTTACAACAAGGTTAAAATTATAAAAGTATGCAGGCAAAGTAAATAACATCCCAAAAGTCTGGGCTTGCCGGATCCTCTCCTATTATCCCAGACTGAAAATATTAAAAAATATATATATTATTATACTACTAGGAATGATTTGTTTTTATGTTTGTACTAGATGACACCCGCAACTCTGTTGCGCCAAAACTCGTTTATCGCGCGGGAACCGTACGTTTTTCCGGGATAAAAAGTATCCTATGTCCCGGGACTCAAAGTATCTCCGTGCCAAATTTCCGCAAAATCGGTTCAGTGGTTTGGGCGTGAAGATGTAACCGACAGACAGACAGACACACTTTCGTATTTATAATATTAATATTATAAGTATAATATAAATAAGTATGGATGGATACCGATTTTGATTATTTTCAGACAAAATGTGTAGAAGGCCTTAATAATATATTATACTATAGCAAAAAACGCGGTTCCCCCACGATACCCTTTCGCACGTCAATATAATAATAGGTACTCAAGAATATAATATTATACAAAAGTATTGAACGATTGGAGTGATCACGCTCACTTTGCAACATGAAATACTGTTTTAATTAAGAAGGATGTCAAAGGACAGATTATTTTAATTAAATTCTTACTTAAAGAGAACTATAATAATTGAAACTGTTGGAGTATTGGAAGTCCATTTATTTCTGAACTTTCAAAAGGATCTTTTTATTGAATGCTTTAGAAATTGGTTTATAAGCAGTCTATGGCGAATTTGAGTAATGAATGTCTGGTTTGTGGCTTTTTTTGTCCGAAGTTAATCATTTCGACAGGGCTGTTGATTGGTAAACTCTTTAATGGTGGCCTATCCCAAACGACATTGAATAGATAAACTTCTGTCAAAAAGAATCGGACACCGGACATTAAAGTCGGGTTACAACTCTGTGCGTCACAATGCTAATGAACATAGTATTACAATATTTATAGGGAATATTGTAATACTGTGCTAACGAACGTGGGCTGCATGCGCTGCAAGTGGCTTCTTACAGACGAACGTGTCGTGTCGTGTCGGCGGCACGTGTCGGCGGCAGTCGACGGCAGACGACGGCACGTGTCGGTGACAGTCGACGGCAGCCTTTGACAATTTATGACGATTGCAGGGGGCCTACCACGACCTTTCCTAAAACTATCATGTTTCCAGAACACTTTGTTGTAAGATTACAACAACATTACCGTACTCACTTTTTAAATATAATTTTACTAAAAAACAGTAAAAAATGCAAAACAATGTTAAATCCGCTGTGAAATATCGACTTTTTTAAGATCGCTAGCTTAACGTTAAAGTAATAAATTCTTATTATATATTCTGTCAAACGATGTCGGTTAGTAGAGGTGGTTGGTGGTAGGCCCCCAGTTGTGACGTACCGCCGCAAGGTAAACGTCCACAGGTCGGTGTCGTACGCAACGGACATCTCGCATCAAACGGATATTTTTATCACAGCACGTCTGCTGAATCGGCAGTGTACGGATTACTGTTTAGCCTCGTCAATGAATGCTCAAAATCTCAATGGGGGTATGTATGGAAACGTCGAAAGTAGAAATTTTGACTTAGGAACTTTGTTTGGACTAATTTGAAGATAAACATACGCTACGCTACGGTAATCCGTAAGCTGCCGATACAGTGAGACGTACTGTAAAAAAATATCCGTCTGATGCGAAACGTCCGTTCCGTACTATACCGACCTGTGGACGCTTCCCTTACGCGTTACGTCACAACTGCAAGCGTTATAAACTGTCGACGGCTGCCGTCAACTGCCGCCGACTGCCGCCGACACGTGCCGCCGACTACCGTCGACCGCCACCGACACGTGCCGTCGTCTGCCGTTGACTGCCGCCGACGCATGCCGCCGACACCTTGCCGTTCATCTGTAAGCGCTCTAAAAGGAGAACTGTCAAAAATGGCATTTCCTATGATGGCGGCGTTAGTTCCTTTTTACCATAAACTTAAGATGCAAAAGACCAACAAAGAGTGCGAGAGAGAAGAAAATCCTTTATGGAATTATAACAAGATAAAAAGAGAGATGCAGTCTCATGAAAACTGTAACCACTTTCATTTGACAGGTCGGCCAAAAGTCGTCAACCGTTTTTATGCCCTTTCGGTATTTGCAATTTATTGTTTAAATCCTTTATTATTTTCGACAAATACTATTACATATAACAATGGTAACTTGTTCTGTGAGTGATTGCAGTGTAAATCATAGGAGTAATCCTGAAAAATATACATTTCAAAGGTAATTAATCTTCATGTCCTAATTGCTACGATGTGTTTATTTTCGCTATATTCTGTCTTTAGTCACAGTATAGCAATATTATATCCCTACAGTAACGAAACGCCTTTGATGTCGCACGATGCCGCCACCGGTGTAGGTACCGAGCAGATATGCCACGGTTGCCACGAAACGGGAGATAAAATAAAAATAAAATATTGTGCTTGTAATGTTATCATGTGTATTACAATCTGTATAAATTTGACGACCTTAATGGTTAGAGTGTGTGGCAACTCAAGCCGGGGGTCGCGGGTTCGAATCCCGCCGACGGAACAAAAAAGTTTTTCAATGTTCCTGGGTCATGGATGTGCATTAAATATGTGTATGATATAATAAAAAATCTTTAATATATGTATATTAGTATAAAAGTATTAAATATATTTCCGTTGTCTGGTACCTGTAACACAAGTCCTTCAGGTACTTAGCACGGGGCCAGACTGACGTGGTGTGAAGCGTCCATGGATATTATTATAATCAGCGTGTTATATTTACATAATATTATGTCGTACTGCCAGATACATATTTAGGTGAAACTTTATTTTTAGATGATTTAGTTCTCTATTTAAAAATTTAATTCACCCATCAAGCCCCATAAGCTCACCGGTGAGCGAGACACAATATAATAACAATAGATTTCCAAGACTCCATGATCGAAGGATTAAAATAATGAAGACGCATTCTATAAAATATCCAATAATTATAAATCACATAATTGGTAGGTACGGTAGGCCACCCGCCAGGCCGCCACACATCAGGTGTAACAGAACTCAGAAGCGCTTCAAAACTCGCTCATATTACGTGCGCGGTAAGGGCGGTCCAAAAGTCAACATGTCACACTTGATGTGTGGCCCTGTGTACCTCGCTAGGTAGGTACTAATTAGTATGTAAGTTGTAACAGGGTATTTGACAAATTTTTAATGTATTCTTTATTGTTTCTCTCCAAGTTACACTTTTTACAACGCGTTACAATAAAACAGAGATGCAAATAAATGCCGCCAAGACCAACACAATATTAGTGTGAACAGCTGCTGTGAGCCGATATTTATAAAAATTTAAATCCTTTTTGTTTTTTTAATCAGCATCCGCACACTGAAGTCTGAACCCTTATAATATCCCATGTTTATAAGATAAGTTATCGTTTCACAATAATTGTTACAACACAAAATTCGTAGACAACGCGCCAACGTCACCCCTGCGCGGGCAGGTACACAAACTCCGCGAGTTTGTATACGCGGGCCCGCGCCGCCCGCTTCCCCGCGGGTACCCCTCCGTTGCTCTGCGCAAGTACATTCGTTTCACTACTGTTATTGGGATATATTGCTATACTGTGCTTTAGTTCTCTATTTCAAATAAAATATTGTTAATCCTCCCCTTTACTTTAATATTTTGCATAACTAAAGGTACTTACTATAAAATTGTTCTTAAATCACACAATTTTTGAAGAAAAAATTTTCATCAAAATTGTTTACATATACGCTAGGGCTTGAATCAAATTTATCGATATGCCTACCTATCGGTATTTAGATAGATAGATAGATAGATAGTCTTTATTCACAGAATGAAGTAGTATTACAAGATGTTACAGTCCAGTGTCCAGTGCTTACATTCTACCATTACAATGGTGTGTGAAATTTATTTTTAATTATTAAAAATTGATATTAAATTTTCCTCATTATACAAAAAAAAAATCATATCAAATACATTATGAATAAATTTTAAGACAAATTGAGAATTATTTTAAAATACGACATTTTAATATAATGTCAAAATAGAATTGGATAATATGTCAAAATTCAGATAATAATATGTAAAGTTAGGATTAGATAAATATGAGAAATATAAATTTATTGAATTATATATATTATAATGTCGCACCATAGTCATATTAAATACTGTTATACATAATTAGTCAAAAAACTCATTTAAATTATAATAACTTTTAGTCAGAAGCCATAGTTTTAACTTATTTCTAAATGCATTTATTGATTGTGTCTCTCTTATGTCTCTTGGAATGTTGTTATAAATTTTTATTGCCATATAGTAACAATTTTTTTGAAATAGAGAACTGTGACTAAGTGGTACCTTCAGCTTAGATAAATATTTTCTATTTTCATCAACTTTTGGAAACAGTTCCATTTGTTTTTTTATGAAAATACAACACTCAAGTATATATAAATCTGTGACAGTTAAAATTTTATATTCACTAAAAAGAGGCTTACATGTTTCTAGCGGTCCCGCCCCGCGTATAGCTTTTACACATTTCTTTTGTGATATAAATATCCTGCTAATGTCTGTGGTGTTACCCCAAATTAATATGCCGTACCTAAGCAGAGAGCCCACGTACCCATGATAAGCTGTTAAAGCAGCTGCTCTATTAACAGTTTTTTTTATAGATTTAATAGCATATACAAATTTATTTATTTTTTTGGTTATTAAATCAGCGTGAGCTTTCCAATCACAATAGCTGTCTAGCATCATTCCTAAAAATTTAATTTCATTTACCTCTTCTATACGTTGATTGTCATACTCTATTTTTAATGCTGGTTTTTTATTTTTTTTGTTATAGAATTGTATTATTTTTGTTTTACTTAAATTTAATTTAAGACCATTTTTGTCGAGCCATTTTTTCACGATTTTGAGTATATTTATAAGTTCATTCTCATAATTTGTATTTTCTCTATTGTAAGAAATAACTATGGATATGTCATCAGCAAATAATGTACACTTATATTTCAAAATTTTAGGTAAATCATTAATATATATTATAAATAGTAGCGGTCCTAGAAGGCTACCTTGTGGGACGCCTTTCTTATTCAATTTTACGCGTGATCTGTTTTTTTTTAACTCTTTTTTCATAATACGAGTAATTTCAACGCACTGCTTACGGTTTTTCAGAAAACTGGCAATCCATTCAAGAGGTTTACCTCTTATACCATAGCGTTCACATTTGTCTAATAGTATTTTATGATTCACGCAGTCAAAAGCTTTTGATAGGTCAAATAATATCGCAGACACTTGTTTTTTATTATCAATATGTGTTAGAATGTCCTTAATCAAACGAAAAGTAGCGAGTGTTGTGGTTTTATTTTTTTGGAAACCACATTGTTCTGTTGTTATTATAGTATGTTTGTCTAAAAAATTACTAATTCTTTTATACATTAATTTTTCGAATATTTTGGAAAATATTGGCACAAGAGTAATCGGTCTGTAGTTGTTGGGATCAGTCCGATCACCTTTTTTATGTAGTGGTTTGACTATTGCTAACTTAAGTAGCTCAGGAAAAGTGCCTTCCGCATACGAAAGATTTATAAGATAGGTCATTACTTCACAAATATTCTTAGCACAGTTTTTTACTATATGTGAGTCAAAACCTACAGCATTGGTATTTTTTAGATTATTTATGGTTCTTTGTACTTCGTCCAATGATACTGGATTCAGGAACATTGTATTGCCGACAGAACCCATGTCATTGTTATTAATGTTTTGTTTTGTGTCATCATTATCATTTAAAAAGTTTTCATTAAAATGATCGGCAATTTTCCAAGCATCAGTTACCCCTTTACCGTTTATATTTATTTTATTTATGTCATTGTTGTTATTAGCGTTGTTGTTTTTATTTTTTATTATGTTCCAAGTTGCCTTGCATTTATTTCGCGACTTATTTATGTATGTACTATTTATATATCTTTTAGAAGACAAGATACATTTTTTAAAAATTTTTGTGTACTTCATATACATATATTTTTGTTCGTTAGTCTTATTCTTATAATATTGGTATTTAAGTTTTCTTTTGTTACGTGATGAGATTTTAATTCCTGACGTTATCCATTTAGGTGACGTATTATCTGATTTTATCTTTACTCTTATAAAAGGAAAACACAAGTCATAGAATAACATAAACATTTCGTGAAAGTTTTTAAATGCGTTATTACAGTTTGATTCACTATATACTTCCATCCAAGACAGTTTAGATAAACATTCATTAAATTTATTTATATTTTCTTTACTATAATCTCTTCGTTCAGTATACCAGTAATTAACTTTTTTTTCGGGTTTACCTATGAAACAAAGGGTTTGAGCCGTATCATGGTCTGAAAGATGAAGGTAGTGAACCTCACCGATTGCTCCTTCTATATTGCTATATATATGGTCAATAGATGAATTTTTTCGAGTACGCACATTTATGTATGAACACAAATTGTAGTTATCTAATATAGCATTTAGTTTTTTAGTTTTTTCGTCATTTTTTAATCGATCTATATTAAAATCGCCAACTATTATTATTCTCTTATTCAAATTTAGAAGCAGTCTATGGAGTAAGTAGTCTAGTTTTTCAAATAAAATCGATACATTTGAATTTGGTATTCTGTATATACAAATTATAATACATTGATATAAAGGTATAAATACTCCACAACACTCAAAATTTAATTCAATTGAAATTTCCTGGCATAATTTTATTGGTTCACTAGAAAGATTTTTTTTCACTAATATACAGACCCCACCCCTTTTGTCTTTTGCCCTGGAAAAAGAAGAACCTACATAATATTGTTTTAATTGGATTAATGTTTAACAAGAACATAAAAATAATCTAAAAATGTAATGGGAGTGTAAGGGTATTATGATATGTATTTAATATAAGAATAAATAATATACTATGTTTGTCGTTTACTTTCAACTTTATATTTGCATTTCTATTAATGTAAGGGCTGATTTGTCAGATAGCTTTTACCTGAATAATAAGTAAGTAACTTTAAAATGTGTATATTATTTACCCTTTTAAGAACCTCATGTTATAACACATCTGACGATTGAAAAATCACCACAAACGAAAATGTGTATCTACTTTTCAATCGTCACCTTTTTTTCTGTCAAATAAAATATATGATACCTAATTGGAATTACAAAATCTTTCAAAGTTGCATATTATTTATTTCTCATAGAAACGCAGGTAAAATAACTAGAACGGACAATACTATCGATAGTAAAATATACATCACTAGCACACGCACACATTGACAGATCAAAAATCGTCACGCATTTTCGGGTTGTCAGGTGGTCTATACGACAGTATATATTATAAGTCTATGCTTTTTACGCCATGTTCATTTAAGCCGGCCCCTAGAGTCTAGACTCTAGAGTCTAGACGATCAATTGTTTTGTCACTATAAAGTTTCAATTTTATTAAACAGTTTATTTGACAATTATTAGATTGAAGGCGCGCGATGTTCAATAATATCAGCCCTAGACGGTCAAAATATCAGCCCTAGACGGTCAATAATATTACGCAATACGTGATATTGAGCCATCAAATTACTCGTCTAGGGACCCGCTTAAGCATTGTCACACTGTATGCCCAAATGAAAGACATTATTTTTTAAGGCTGCTCTCTCGAAAAAAGCATGCAGATGAAACAACTTTTCACCGGCATTAACAGAGAAATTATATCTGAAGAAAATAAATAGTAATCTACATGATATGACACGTAATAATTTGGTTTTGCCATATTTTTTCTATCGGTATCACATAATAAAGAAATAAAAAACCAAATCACCTCCAAATCGTTGAATGAAACCACTTTACTCCTTCATTATTTATCAAAAGAATATATAAAAAATATCTACTGCTTTGCAATACATAAGTTAATAATTTGGTTTGGTAACTTTTTTGAAATATGTATTATATTAAGCCTTAAAAAGGTTTTTTCTCCTATTTCGCCCTATCATAGACGCGGCGAGCGTCGTAACCGCCACCGTACAAGGCGCGCTGTTATGAATGTTATTTTAATGTAATTTACGTCGATATTCGCACTGACAGACAATCGACCTGCTAATTTAGGGAGAGAGGGCCCGGGCCGGGACACAACGGGAAACTCACGTAGAACTTCACGATGAGTTTCTACGACGGACGCGACGTCGTACGACGCCGTACGACGCCATGTCGTGGTTTTTTTACGACGCGCGATAATAATGTCTTTCATTTAGACATACAGTGTGACAATGCTTAAGCGGGCCCCTAGACGAGTAATTTTATGGCTCAATATCACGTATGCCCTTACTTGACATGTCACATGACCCGCCCAAAAAGTAGGTCCAGCATCTGCCTGATGATACAAATTACAAATCGTAGCGTCGTCTACTACCAATCGTACGTCGTATTACGTATCGTGCGTCGTACACCATGCAATCTGGTTTTTGTTAGTAAAAAAAAATTGTTTTGAATAAATAATATTTCGAAATTGAAACAACTAAGGAAGTTTCCATAGGTATATAAAGTTAGTATTAATGTGTACAGTCAAGTAAAAACGAGTTGCGTAGGTATTTGTAATTACATACGTAGAATCTTTAAAACTCACAAAAATAACTCTTATTCTCAGGTATTAAGTATCAACTTCGTATGTCCGAATTTGGGATTGTTTCGGAAAAATTGCCAACCGCTCTCAAGATATCTTGGGAAGGACAAGTGGCTCTCAGGCCTTAGCTTGTGCGTCAATTTGGGTTTTTACGTGATACACTTTTTGTTGGATTCTATTTAAATATTTATCGATTTTGTACCTACTTTATGACAGGGAAACTCATTTGTATTAGCATCGAAGAAATTGATTCGGAGGTAGATCACGAACCTACGTTATTTGGTTGGATTGTGTCAACCTGTGGTCATATTGGTTTAACAAGCAATTTTCAACTGTTTCAAGAACTTGTTGGAGGCATTTTCTTCTTTGGGGCAATGCGTTTACCCTCCTATCTAGGGTGGGTCACTGGGTTATGTAGGATTCCTTGGGGCATACCCACTAAAGTCCCAACGGTGTTCCTGCTCTTCCGCTTTTGGCAGATCCAAGGGATACGCGGAATACACAACCACGACAACTTGTAGACCTGGAATGTATTTTGACTTTTAAACTACACGGGCCATTACTTAATTAGTTCTTTAGTATTTGTTATACCAACAACAAAAAATAACTTCATCATCTAGTCATGTTTAGCCATCTCGCTATCACGGTTGAGGACACATGTCTGCAATAGAACTAACAGAATATGAACAACGGGGCTAAAATGGTCGCTTTGATGAATCATAATACGATTCATTTTTCTAAAATCGCAAAATGCAACCCTGCTTGCAATTCATTTCTGTATGTTTGTACTGATTTGACATTTGTCAGTTTGACAGTTTTGACAATTCATTTGCTGAATTGATTGAGAGGAATTGCTAAATGTGACCATTTTGGCCCTGCTGACAGTTTTCATCTAAATGAAACCATAAACTCATTCCATGCAACATTTCAAGCTATTGCATAGCTTTTTATGTCCATAGTAGGCAGGTTGGAATTGAGCCATTTTGAAAATATTACATTTAAAAATGATTTTTCTGATAATTAAGTGCGTGTTTTTATTAAAGTCTAATAATTTTGCGCTCAAACTGAATGCCTGTCTGGAACAAATAAAACTAATCAAAGTGTTCAAAAGCTTTAAAAGGGGTTTTTTTAGATTAGGCCAATTAAAATGACAGGAAATTGCGCTACGATTTCAAAGCGATTTTGTAGAGTTTACAGTACCTACCTGTACCATTAAAATGAATATTTTATTTTATCTCTAACTTTTTTCTATTACATTTTTTTCATTCAACTTTCATTTTGGCGCATTCAATAATTGAATGCATCAACGAACGCAACGCCAACATTGTCATTCTTGTTTTTTTGGATACGTCGCGGCGGGCATGCCTCACGTTCGATGTTGACTGCGCTATAACGCATGCCCTTGACGAACAGAAAAAGACACAGTGTGGACAATGCTTAATGCTTATACATGTTGCCTCAGCTTTAATTTCCTCTTAAACAGGGGGTAACAAAACAGGGTTATAATACGTCTTCAAGGTGTGTTTTCTAGCGAAATCGCTATAAAATTGTTTCATTTTGTATTTTTTGGTGTGCAATAAAGTGTATTTGTATTGTATTGTGTATAATATATTCTTATAATAATACTAGATGTCCCGGTGAACTTCGTGTCACTTTAATACCTTCCCTGGACTTCTACGAATATTTCAAGACTAAAATCAGACCAATCCGTTCAGCCGTTTTCGAGTTTTAGCGCGACTAGCACATTTGAAAATCCATTTTTATATAAGTTAGCTGTCCCGGCAAACGTTGTTTAGCCATAGCCCATAACTATAAAGTATTTCGATTTTCGCCCATAATATTTTATTGAAGTGACTAAATAAGTATGTCACCATGGCAACGTTCGGAATACCGTAGCATAATATGTAAATTGTAAACAATGGTCGCCGTCAGTCTCGAGTTGTAACTTTGTTTTGTTATCTATATAACTTAATGCTTTATAATATTATTGCTAGCTAACCCGCAATTTATGTTGTTTGGGATCTATTGTGGGATCATGCTTGAAAACTTCAATGAAAGATCATCCGACCGAGCGAGTAGGTATGCTCGTGCAGGCCGAAGCCCACTGTGGTCAATTCTGACGGTATCAACAAACTGTTGGGTACCTATGTTCCGAAATTTAACCTAGTATACTAGTCAGAGCTCTTGAGGCCTAGAATGGATGACACACTGTTGATTCATTACGAAATGGGTATTATGTGCATTGGCACGCAGTTTTTTGGACCTGCGCAAAGTCAATGTCCAATGCATTGGCATTGGACATTGACTTTGTTGGGATGTAGGGTACCTATAAGTTATAATATTGTTACACTTAACACATATGGAGTGGCACACTAATACGATATGGCATCGAATTCAGTACGTCATGAATACCATATACTATAGTCCGCGCGGAACTAGTTGGCCGCTCTGCTCGCATACTAATATACCGGTAGAGCGGCCAACTAGTTCCGCGCGGACTATAAGTAGAATTTCAGAAATCGCCTTTATAAAATATAAGAAGATTAGATGTCAGTAGAATTAACACTAGAAAGACCGGAATTCTGAACTTCCTAGAAAGACCAACACCCGGTTTCTGAAAAGTCTGTCAAATCACTGATCAACTAACACTGCCGTTAATTTAGCATAGATGTCAAATCAATTTGAGTTTCTGATACATTGATCAGCCATAAATTAATTAATCTATGATCATTTTTAATTTGACTAGCGATTTGTTATTTTTCGTTCATTACGATGATTTTAACTATCAAAAATGCCAATGAAATGTCAAAAGAAGGAATCGCAGACTGTCATTGCTATCAAAAATGTTCTGGGAATTTCAAATCTGATGTTTTCTGAATCATTGATCAAACGAAAATTAACTAATCTGTGATCATTTTGATTTGACATGCGATTTGTTTATCTTCGTTCATTTGTCAGAATTTTGATTTTCAATTTTTCAGACGTTATCGATTCCTAAATTCTTCTTCATTATAGAAATTAAATTGATTATAATTTACATTTATTGAAAATAAAACGAGAGTTGCAAATAAAACAGTTTATTTGCATTATCGACGTATTTATTACGAAGTTTTATTATAACTTCATGATAAATGTGTTTACAAACCTTATAGTAACGTAGGTTCAAAGAGAAAATGTAGATTTAGATAAAAAATCAATTGAATTCATAAGTTAATTCACCCACAATTACCGATTAGTTGACACAGCTTTTGACAAACGTTTAATCTATGATCACGGCTTGACAAGCGTTTCGGAAACCCAAAATGGCGGTTGACATATGATTTTCGAGTCAAATTGAACAGCCGTGTCAACTGACGCGCTGATCAAATTAAACTAACTAATCATGCTTCTAGCAACCCAATTGGTACTTGACAAGAGATTTAACAGGCGATTAGTTAATTTTAGTATTGATCAGCCTTTCAGAAACCGGGTGCAAGAGTGGTCAAATGACCCATTGTATGTTTTAACGTTTTTTGTGTATCTCATTATTTTGCTTTTGCATTTTATTGATCATGTAATTATTTATAAATGTAACTTAATTAAATTTTAGGATAAATATTTAAGAAAATAATTTTAAAAGGCATTTTATACCTACTACTGATATAATTGACATTATAATGACTCCACGAGACTTATTGGTTTTGTTCCTGTATTTGAGCATAAAACACAGTTTTTTACACATTTTATATTTTCTCATTTTGGCCTAGAATGGTAAAGTTACTTGAATGTACAGTAAATCATGTCAAGACGGTCGGCTACGGTCTTTCTAGGTAGGTTATTTTATAAAACTTATAATTATTGAGCTCTCATTAAAACATTTTACCACAATATTAACAATCAAAAATTATTAAATGTCACGAAAGGAAAACGAATTTCATGAAACGGTAACAAAAATATCGCACATCAAAAACGAAAATGCGGTCCTTTGACCGCTCCGGTCTTTCTAGTGTTAAAACATCGAATTTCACATAAGTAAACACTTTTGTGGTCCAAATTATTGTTTATGTGAAATTCTATCAGACTAAAGTATTTTATAGTTCATATTATAATATAGATATCCATAATAAAGTCTGTAAAGTTGAAACAAAAATAGATAATAATAGCAAAATTAACGAAAAAATATTATAACTTCCTTGTATTTTACTAAAGAATGGGTAGTTTCATTTTGTTTTCTTTTAGTGCCATTTACCAAACCATTCTATAATCCTTGAAGAAACTAGACGCAGCTTGAAGAGCCTTTTACTTGGTCACTTGGTTAAAAAGCTTGAGGTACTATATTTTTCTCACATTAAGTTTCATAACGAGTTTCATAGCCTCAAAGATTTCTAAACAATAACAGTAATGGTCGGTATATTTATTTACCCCGAGCGACAACATGATATTATTATTATCCCTCATTATCACTCTCCCCTAATGGACCTACTCAAGTATTAAACAATTATTTAACTTCAATTTAATTAAGCTTATGTTAGAAAATATAATTTTAAGTTTATATTTAAATACAAAAGTTAAGTAAGTAATCAAATCCATCTAATCGCTGCTATACACACTACGGTCTACCGGAGAGGTCCATTTGTGGAGGTTTGCCTGCGCAGGTAGACCGGAATGGGTGTGGGAATAGACCTAGGCAGTTTTTTGGAACTGCGCAGGCGACCGGAGCAAAATCGAAAATCAATTCTTTCGAGTGACACCTGCGCAGGCTGCATAACTGCACAGTGCACAGATGACCTCTCCGGTAGATCGTAGCGTGTATGGCATAGACAAGGTATGCCGTTGATCACGTTTGAATTTAGTTAAATTCTTACAAAAATTATAAGTCCGATAGTGTCTGTCTGTTTATTAGTCTTTCTTGATTCAGATGAAAGTTGTGGAGATACTTTGAGAGACGGTAAAGGACATAGATAGGTATTTTTGCGGGAACATGTACGGTACAGGCAGGCAGACACTATTGCATATTATAATATAATATTAGTAGGTACTAGGTACAATTTGCGTTGCGGCGTCGTACTATCACAACAGCGATATCACACATAAATCGCATCGGAATTCCACGATGCGTTGTGCGGCGTCGTAGATTTTTACGATGCGACGCCGCAAGTGTTGTGTCCCGGCCCTATGGATTAAATGTGACAAAAATATTATACTATCAAAGAAGTTGATTCATAGACAGACGGAGGACCTACGTAATAATTTATTATGGTTGATTTTAAATGTCAAACCAACAGGTCACGCCCATTGGTCGGATTATGTCAACTCAATGAGTTGACATAATCCGAGCAAATAACGTAGGTCGACACAATTTCTTCCATGGTACGTTCGCGTGACATATTACTCAAATTCCCGTTCCTAACAAAAAACCTTTGAAATTCGCGATAGCATGGCTTGCCCTTTATGTGCGAGCACCATGAAATTGTTGAAAGGCGTTGAGTGGTGCTTCCTTCCGCCACGCGCCAAATATCCGAAAGGGTTTGCTCGTATTTACATTTATAATTTACGTATTACACATTTAAAAAATACAACTGGGTAACATGATAAAATGGGTGGAAATATGTGATATTTATTATGCAATTTATGAAAGTTAAAAGGAAGCGAATAAAAATTATTTTAACTGAGCCTGCGTTTCAATAAAAGAATTACAGTAGAGGTTGTCGGAATTACGACAAGATCTTATCTTCTTATATATAAAAATGGATTTTCAAATGTGTTAGTCGCGCTAAAACTCGAAAACGGCTGAACGGATTGGACTGACTTTAGTCTTAAAATATTCGTAGAAGTCCAGGGAAGGTTTTAAAGTGACACGAAGTTCACAGGGACAGCTAGTGAACTTTAATTCGCGGATGAAGAAATGCGAGCCTTTTTAATTATTATTAAAAACATATTAAGAATATGACCTGAGCTAATCTCAGTACCTAGTAAATCTTAAAATTGGCGTCTATCTTTACCTCGTATGAAAGAACTTACATAT
Source organism: Polyommatus icarus (assembly GCA_937595015.1). NCBI lineage: Eukaryota > Metazoa > Arthropoda > Insecta > Lepidoptera > Lycaenidae > Polyommatus > Polyommatus icarus. The sequence continues at coordinate 4,671,523 of OW569334.1, read as the reverse complement.
TTACCATTTCTAAATCAGCGCCTTGATTCTATTTTTATTAACCGACTTCCAAAAAACGCGGAGGTTATATGTTCGGCTGTGGATATATATTTTTTTTTCACTTTGTTTTTTGATAGGAAATATAAGCTGGATTGAACAAGGAATTAATCTGCAAGTAAAAGAGTAGAATTATTGGGTGTAAGAAAAATGTAATAATTCGTCTAAGCTAAGGTGCTGTACACATGTCCACGTTACGACGTCGTCAACGTGGAACAGAGCGATAACGTGGCACGGTACGTTGTCGTAACGTGACAATTTACGTCCACGTAACGTGAAAATGCACAGTGTAGCAACTTTTTACCCTTAAACCCCTCTCTTCGTCTTCTTAACAATAGCATATGCAGAATACGTATTGTGCGGTCCATATAGATAATTAGTAGTGAAGAATGTAGCTGTTTTACAAGGCATGGTGACATACAATATTGCTACATCATGACTTGCATTTTTTTGTCGCATTTTTACATTACGTTGACGTAAATTTTCACGACAAAGTACCACGTTGACGACGTGACGTGGAGATGTGGACAGACCGTAAGGGACCTATCAGACAAGAGAGTCACGTCATGCGGTTAAGCGTTCAAGCGACCAGTTTTGCGTTATTTGTGTTGTATTACGTTACATAGATAATAGATATACTCACACAGGGGGCGTTCTGACCGCGTCAGAATTGCTCCTGTGTGACTGACCGCTCGAATGTAGAATGCGAACGCAGAATGCTTGAACGCGTGACCGCTTTTTGTCTTTGGGACCTATCAGACCGAAAGCGGTATCGCGCTTAGGCGTCGCATTCTGCGTTTAAGCGGTGGGTCACACAGGAGGAATTCTGACGCGGTCTTGTTGATGTTGAGTTCAAATACGTGGTAGAGTCCTCGCTCCTCCCATTTTCGTACTTCTTTTCAACTCCCATTTCGCAGTATGCAGTATCATATTTAACTTCATATGATACTGCATACTGCGATGCGATTTGAGTGTATCTTGTTACATATTAACAATAGGGAACAAGAAATGACAATTTAGATACATTGGAAACTCAATTTTGGATTTTCCGACCCTCAGTAATTATTCGATTTCGACAGATTCGCGATTATCCGGACCATCATCGGAAAATCTGTCTGATCTGTCTCTTAATAATGCCCTCTGTGTTTTCTCTCTTTAAACGTTATACAATACAAATAATGCAAAACAGACCGCTTGAACGCTTGACTGCGTGACCGCTCTCTGTCTGATCTGACTGATAGGTCCCTTATAGGTTCTTTAGTTATTATTTATAAAAATAATTGTTCCAAAATCCGGGTCTGAAGTTCATAACGAATTGTATGTTAATAAACAATTGAATGTTTCGTCACGATCCTTGTAAAAAATTAGCACTATTTACGATTTAAGTTACGTTGACTTTTGTGTTATCTTGATTGTTATTAGCATTAATTTAATGTCTTATACCGCTAATAACTATAAAAATTGATGTATGTTTATAATTCTTCTATTTGTGGGTCGAAAATTTTTTATGTTATAAATTATAATCTTTTATTTGGTTGAATCATTAACTTAAAAAAATAGTTTTAAATAATATTAGAAAATGTTGGTATCGTTAAAGAATTTTTTTTCAGTATATTTTTTTTTAGGGGCACGATTGCCACATTCTCTTGTGCCTCAAGGATCGACAGCGGCATCCATAAAACCCTTTGATATGAGAATGTTAGCTACAACATTCTAGAGCTTAAAAAAGGACTTTGGGAAGAATTGTTAATACTATTTTAACCTGTCAAGCCCCATAAGGGCACCCGTGATCGCGACACCAATAGAATAACAATAGATTTCCAAGAATCCGCGATCGAAAGGTTAAAAAAAAAAAAACAAAAACCTAAAATCCTAAAGCGATTATCTTTAAAAAACGCTTCAAAACATTATTTTTTATTAGGTAAACGGGCAAACGGGTCACCTGATGAAATGCAACTACCGTCGCCCAAGACCACTCGCAACATCAGAAGATATCTTTGAGGTGTGTATAATTATGTTCCTTGTATAGAGTTCATTGTGAAAGTGGCAGTGCTGAATGAGCAACTTTTTTGTGATTTGTATGAGTTTTACAAAATTTGCTCTTTCAGCGCTGCTATTTTCACAGTCAACACTATAAACTCCTAAAATATTATCACTTAGTTTTGTTTTGTGAGCAATTTTTTGTGATTTGTATGGAACAGCACCCAGGGTCATTTATTTTCTTATACAAAAGTTAAAAAGTTGCTCTTTTAGTGCTGCTATTTTCACAGTCAACTCTATACACACTTAGGGCATGTTTCACCACTTCCTGATAAGTGACGAATAGGCTATCTACCAATTAACTTAACAGATCAAGTATGGAGAATCTGTCAAAAAAGTTGTGATTAGACTATTCGGCACTTTATCAGAAAGTGGTGAAACAGGCCCTTAAAGTATTAACGTTTACACTTTAAGTTTTGTTACACCCTGAAGAGATAGACAGCGGACAGCGACTTTATTTTATAAATTTAATACTATAGTATAATAATATTACTTATGTTACAGGTACTATAGCAAAAACCGTAAGTACGTACATTTAAAAACCGAAATCATTACATAACCGGAGCGGTAAAGTAACAAACCGGACGCCGGAGTGACCCGGTGTCCGAGTGGCCTCAATGTGGTGACGCTAGTGCTCGTTCACATTGATACAGTCAGTACTCAGTACTATGTGCTGGAATCGAAACTCTGTTAACTGGATGCTACACGCACTCTACTAGATTCTTAGCTATAATAAGGGAGTGTCCGCACTGCGAATTTTAAACCGCGAGGATTTCATTCGCGCGAATTTATTAATATATTCTTTTTATCCGCGGTGTAGTACGGGAGCCCTAGAACATTTTTTTTTGTGATTACTGATTACTAACAAGCAATTTTTTTGTGAATAGCTTCATTTTGATAATACGAACAACAAAACCTGGTTGACTACTGTACCCTAAAACGAAACCCTAACCAGCTGATTTTTTGTATATTGGTAGGTTAATAGTTATTTAGTTTAAGAGTAACCTTGTCCTACAAATAAAACAATCCATATTTTAGGACCATCAAGTCAAAATATGTAATCCTTTCCATCTCTATTAGCTACCACTTTCGAGGTTTTTCGAAAGTTAAAATGTTGTTCGTCTTATAAAAATGAAGCTACTCACAAAAAATTAGCTTGTTAGTAATCAATCATTGTTCTGGGGCGTTTTTGTTCACTATTGTTACACAAGTTGTGTATACAAATTGTTCACTAGTGCGGATACTCAAGAAAAAATCCGCGCGGTTAAAATTATCCGTCCATGAGGACAATCCTAACTCCTAACCCCGTGTTACTGATACCCACTAAGTGTGGCTGTATTAGTTGTTCGTTATTGTTACACAACCCTAATGGATATTGTCCATTTTTTTTTAATTTTGCTCATTACAAAAACATCTCGAGGAATAAGGTCAGTGATCGTTTTTCTGTATATAAACGAAAAAAATACCCATTAGTTACTTATATTTTTGAACAAATATGTTTAACCTTAGTTTGACCTTCAATGGCGTTAAATTAGCAATAAATTCGATCAAAATTACGTTTCGAACTTTTGGTAAGTTTCTCGTATCAGCTTTCACATAATGATAACTTGCATTAGATGAACCAGCCATTATAAATAAGATTGAAAGGAAAAAAACATACTACAGAGGTCAATTGGGCGCCGATGATGACGTCAGAGCGAAACTTTAAAAATTTATTGAGAAAAAACTAGCCAATGGATTTCAAAATTATTTAATTTATATTCTTAAAATACCCTATTTTAACGAAAAAAAATATAAAAAGTACATGTGATTTTTTTTGGACAATGCCCATTCTTGTTCTAAAATTATTTCTTAACAACATGTAGGTATGAAATCAATTTTTTGAACAATAACTGCCGCACTCAGAAACATTTACTTAGGGCTTATCCCTATTTCAATAAAGTTAGTTTGACAGATCTTATTGGGCATTTCTTTAGCGTTTATATCAAAATCTTCGTTTAATTAAAGTTAGCTAATAGCTAACTCATTGAAAATCGATTAAGTGGAGTTCCTAGAGCGTAAAAATCGTGCAAACCTCCGATTTTTGCAATAGTGGATGAAAATTGAAAAGAAAAAAAGGAATGTGTAGCTGATAACATAAATAATAAAGTTTACCTATTGAAAAGTTGTGCTTTTGATTTTTAAATTATTCGCTTCCACTTCAAGTAAACTCATAAACTGTAAAATTTTGCAGGAAGTTTGCATATTTCTTTCTTTTAAATATATAGCAAAATAATAAAATATATTATTATTTTTTTGATTTGTATCGTTGCTTATATTCCAAAGAAAGAAAATAAGTTGAAAAATATATAATTTAGATTTAAAATTAATATTTTTGTATGTAGATGAGCATACCTCCAAATGTGCTTGTTGTGTGCCTCGCCAGGTAATTGGGGTTCCTATTTTTCTTTGGTTTTAAATAGGAAGTTTGAAATTATTTTTTAGGCTTAACAAAGCCTTCTATTTCTTAATGTGTATAACTTTTTAGCACTTACTTTATTAAATTTTATGAAAATGTAGCACAAACTTTTCACGGATATTTCGAAGAAAATCTTTATTTTATTTCTTTTGGTTAGGTTTTTACAGATTTTTTCATTAATTATATTTGCTAAAAACATACTTAAAGGAAAAAAAGAACTGATATTTTTTGTATTCAGGTAAGCATTTTCCAAACATAGGTCGCAGCATGCGTCTTTAGTATGTACGTGAGATTTGTAGCACCCAATTTTTATTCTGGCTTTAAGTAGGAAGTTTAAATATATTTCAGTGACTAGAAAAAGTCTTAAATTTGTCGATGCATTTAATGTTTTAGCTCTCACTTAAATAAATTCTCAACAAATATAGAAAAAAAATCGGTCTATTTTACACATTTTTGGAGATATTTAAACGTTTTTAAGTACTTAAAAGTTATCATTTCTCTAAAAATTAAATACGCACAACAAATAAGTTTAACACACTTTTCATTACAACCCTTAAATCCACCCAAACCCTTTTATCTTGGTTACGATGAGCGTTAATCTCTAAAAACTTTGCAAAAACCTTATAGTTGTATTTAGCTTAGCAAAGCAAACTTTCTTTATTAAAAATAGTGTATTTGGATAATTTTCAACGTAAACAATCGGATAAGAGTAATTAAATAACAGGAACAAGAAAAAAAATTTTCTGGACCGGTTTTATATGGTGAAATATTAATTTTTAATTAAGTAACTAAAAAATTAAAAGCACAAAAAAATTTTGGTAAACTTTGCAAGTTATAGTGTAAAAAAGAAACTGACACCTCAAAAACAAAAATCCATTCACTATTACAGTTTTCGGAGGTTAAAACCTCTGGCGAATGCACTAATTATACTGCCTCCACATTAGGTCGCATTAGGACTTAATGTGAAGGCAGTCTTATTAATTATTATTGACGATAATTATTTTATCACGTTACATGATAGTGCTTGTGAGTACACCATATTCCATACAAAGTGTAACTAACGACAACACTAAAATACCCTCGTATCAATTTTAATCACCTTCCGCCGACGAGGCACTTGGGACCGGTCCCTAGTCCCTACACTGTACAAAACTTTTACTAACTCTCGACCGTCTTGACACATCCAAGTCGATACTATCATGGAAAACGATCGTTTAGTGTCCCAAGCGACAAAATTGTGTTAAAAAAGTGTGAAAAAAACTTACAGTGATCTGGTTTGACAACTGAAATCTCATAAGATCCCATAGGGTTAAATAGTTCTATAAACTTTAACTATCTTCCATTTTAATTGTAGTAGTTTATTTCAAAACTGATAAAATGCATAACAATTCAATTAAAATTTGCTTTTACGAGTTTGTTTAAGGCTTAACTTTCTAAAGCTAATAGACTGAATATAAATCAATTCTTTGCGTTTCTGGCTCTGAAAGTTATAACTTTCAGAGCCAGAAACGCCTACGTATACCTTTCATGATATAGGTACAGTATATAATAATAATAATATCTATTGACGCTTCACACCACGCCAGTCTGGCCCCGTGCTAAGTACCTGAAGGACTTGTGTTACAGGTACCAGACAACGGAAATATATTTAATACTTTTATACTATACATATATTTAATATTTTTATTATATCATACACATATTTAATACACATCCAGACCCGGGAACATTGAAAACTTTTTGTTCCGTCGGCGGGATTCGAACCCGCGACCCCCCAGTTTGAGTGTCCAACGCGCTTACCACTGAGCCACAGAGGTCGTCTTTCTTTGTTTTTAAGACTGTCTATTCCAGGCAGATCAGAACACGCAAATAATAAATTAGGTACGCGAAAACCATATTATATTTTCTTTTATTCTACTCTGAATCCATACCAAAATACATCAAAATTGGTCCAGTAGTTCGTGAGAATATAATAGGATGTTTAAACAAACAAGTTCTTTAGCTTCATAATATTAGTATGGATAAGAATTAGGAGCACAAGTTGTGATTTGATCGTGGGGTCCAAAATTCAGAACGTGCTAATGAGGGCTTGAGATAATCTCTACATGGAGTAAATGCCGTTGGCTCTTCTCCAAGGATTGCTAGGTGACATGAAGTGCCTATAGTTGGCCAATTGGGTATCATCATCATCATCATGATCAGCCTATTGCCGTCCACTGCTGAACGTAGGCCTCCCCCAATGAGCGCCAACCGTCCCGATCTTGGGCAGCCCTCATCCATCCGTTGCCAGCCACTTTCTTTAAATCGTCGGTCCACCGTGCTGCGGGACGTCCTACACTACGTTTGCCCATGCGTGGTCTCCACTCTAACACTTGTCTGCTCCATCTACCGTCTTCCTGTCTGCAGACATGACCAGCCCACTTCCACTTCAGCGTGCTAATTCTATGAGCGATGTCGGTGACTTTAGTTCTCTGGCGAATGACTATATTAGGAATTTGACTATATTAGGAATTAAAGGCAATTGGGTATGTTACTAGCTAATACTAGCTCTACTAAAAACGGCAAAACCTCAGAGTGAAGACTAAAGCCACCGTCCACCGAATCGAAATCGGAGCGTACGCAGCGGACGGATTTGTTGCCTAGTATTGATTTCAATTCTTCTTCTTGTTCTTCTTAGTCGTATCCTCATGGCTGAGGGACGTGACCACCAAAATTAGCTTTCTGGGATAGGGCTCTCCACTTGTCTCTGTTTTTGGCTTGATGGTCTCCTGGAACGTGCAGTCAGCAGCCTTGACAATCGCGTCTGTCCATCATGTAGCCACTCTGCCTCTGCCTCTTTTCCCCTCTAATTGCCCAGCTAGTATGAGACTCTCAAGATTATTAGGCTCCCGATATATTGATTTCAATGGTGCACTGGATTTTACTGGAACGTCATATTCTGCTCCTGACAAATTACAAATGGGTACGCTCCGTCCGCACCGTACGCTCCGATTCTTACCCTGTGGAAGTCAAATTACTGACACTGGCTATTTCATATGGGAGGCAATTAAAAAAAAAGAAGAAGACTAAAGTAAGGATGCATAATATTATATCATCTGTGTTAAAAGTAGTAAAACTTGAAAGGCATTAATTATGTCCCCAGATTAATTATATTAACGCTACCTAATGCGAATTTAAATTTCAAAGTTATCGTTTTTTTTTCTAAAAAGCAGGACTCCAAGTTCTGTGTTACCAACATGTAGGAGGACCTGTATATAAATAATCTGTAAAGCAATAAAGTTGTAATTCCAACTACCTACTCCATAATACATGATTGGAGTCCAAAACGGGGACAACTTTGTTTACTTAAATATTCTAACCTTCTTTATATTTATAAGCAGGCCAATAACAGGTGCATTTTTAGTAGTAGTAGTTGCAGAAATATGGCTTGTAACAACATCAACTAGAAGTAAATAAATTATACTTTTACAGCCTTTCAGTTAGTTGATAAAGATCTTTCAGAATTTAAACTTTTTAATTTTTATTCACCCTTGTGTTTTTGATATTCCTTCCGTATAATATGTCCATTTTTCAAAGCGTCATAATATTATAATTATGATGTAACATTTATTTTTATATAGATCCCTAAATATTGATTATGAGGGCTGGTAGAAAAAGTTCTCCAATATTAATATAGGGCAAAGGTTGGGGTTCGGCGTTCGGCGAGGCAAGCTGCGGTTTCGACCCTCGGCCCGTATCAGTGAGTATATCATGATTTATTTAATAATTTGGTTATCTAATTTACATAAATATGCTTGAAATAGCAGGGAAATTTATGGGTTGTTATAGAATATTTAATAAAATTAAATATTCTCGCATTTTCTATAAAATAGGCTTCACATTTTCATGTTTCCGAGGAAAATACACACATCCTCTTTTAGAGTAATAAAATAAAATAGGCTTGAACGCATATAAACTATTTTTATATTCCTTAAGTACCATTTCAATTTGAGATCCTCAAAATTATGTGAGATATTATAAAGTAATTTGACAAAATGGAATTGTAAAATATCATAAGCAAAAAATGTTCTTAAAGAACTACTATAATATATACAACTTTTTACAAGGTGTTCACTTAGTCGTCATTATTTTAATTGTCTTGTAATTAAGGGCTTGGGGGAGTAAAAGTATAATTGGATCACAGTTAATAAAATTCAAAGGGCGTAGGATCCTCAGTCCTTTCGGAGAAAACTGACAGTAAGTATATTTTTAATCTGATGAAGTCCTGAATGCTTAGAGGAATTTCTCAGTTTCGTTGCTTTCAATTATAGATATTAATATCGCCGCCCCCACCGAATAAAATCGTAATCAAAAAATCTAAATTTTACAGGAAAAAATAAAAACGGTTTTTGGCTCATAACTTTTTAACAGGTTCACACAGGAAAATTATTTTTATACCAAAAGAAAGCTAATTTTTTTTGCGATATCTTAATGTTTTTAAAAAAATATAATTATATTTCTTACTGAGATTATAAGTCAAAAAGTATAATACCGAAATTTAAATAGAATTTTTGTCCGTAACACATCAATACGATATTATTCGGGTAAGTTGTCGACAACGAACTACACAGTAATAGTTGGATGCGATCCTATTGGCTGTCTTACAGACATGTTTACTGGCTCTGTAATCGACTGTTACCAATATATTCGACGCTAAGAGTAAGTCACATGTTAATCGTAAAATATATTAACTTTATTATTCCATGGCAAGCGAAACATACTTTATATATGTAAAAATATAATACAGAATTTAAAAAACTTAAAATATATTGTAATAATTAACTGGATTCTTAAATAAAACCATTTTTTATTTTTATTTTATAGGTATTTTAATAATTTTATAACAAAAGGTAAGTATATAAAATTTTACAGTAATATAACAATCAGTTATCCTTTTTTTATACCTCCGAAGCAGAGTAGACAGAATGATAGAGTATGCCGACTTAGAACTGATGTAAATTTTTTTAAGTTTGACGTATTATGACAAAAGTCGTCGCTAGGGTCGTTACCTACAAATTTAGTTGTTTATATTTTGGCACATGCAAAGAAAACTGTCAGAATTCAATTTCAAAATCTTATTTTTAAAAATAAATTATACCAGCCAGCGCGCCAGCCTCTAACTTATCACCCCCAAACCCGACGAATTTGACAGATATTGAAACCTGTTAATTTCTTTGCAGACGAACTACTGGTAGTTATGTCTATTGTGTCCGAAGCCTCATCTAGGTTTAATAACTAAAAAGGTCCAAACACCGAAAACAACATTTAAAAACTTTTTTAACTAATAGTCTGATTAACAAGTGCCATTTTCCTCAAAACTTGATCTAATGCACCGAAAATTATGATTTTGGTCTCATTCGATTTGGAATACCATGTAGAACATTTTATGAAAATTCCAAGAGGGGCTGAAAAAAATGCAAAAGTTATAAACAATTAAGTAAAGATAAAAAGAAGGGTTTAGTTTTCTTTTTATATTTCGAAAACTATTTGAGTTAATCAAAATTTAAAAAAAGATCCTTAAAGAGCAGGTAATTTCCTAAAAAAAAATTCTAGATCCTGGAACCTTATCAACAATCCTTATATCTTTAATTGAGCGGCGAAAGTAACGGTAAAAACGCGTAGTTCGGGTTTCGCGTGAATTGCCGCAATCTGCCACGTGAACTAAAAAATATATTTTAACTGATTAAATATTAATATAAAGAAATAAAAAAATTGGGTACTAAGTAGACATATTAATAAACAATAATCCATCAACAAAAATAAATTATCATAATTTGTTTAATTGTTAATATGCTTTTGTGCATTTGTTATTAGTCACCATTTTAATGTTAACATAAAAACGCTGATTATTTCAAAACAAGAAGTCTATAAATTTTTATTATTCTTTTGAGCTAATTTTAAAAGGGCTTAGAAGAGATATCCGGTGGAAAAAATTCAACAATTTTGATTTTTCACTTTTTTATGAACAATCAAAGGCATTCATTAAATTTTCATGTAAATATAGCAATTAGGGGTTTTTCATCAATAAAAATGATTATTTAAATTTTATTAGTTATAAATAAAAAAAATATATATTGTTATCTGGCTTCTAACAGTAACAAAACAAAATAGTAACAATAATTGGATATAAAAGTACCGTAATTGCTTTATTTACATGAATAATTTTGGAATGACTTTGAATGTTAATAAAAAAGTGAAAAATAAAAAAAAAATAATTTTTTCAACGGGAATCTCTTATATGGCCTATTAAGATTAGTTCTAAAGAATAATAAAAAAATCTTGATTTCTTGTTTTGAAATAATCAGCGTTTTTATGTTAACATTAAAATGGTGACTATTAACAAATGAACAAAAGCATAATAATTAAACAAATTGTGATAATTTATTTTTGTTAACGGATTATTGTTTATTCATAATATGTCTACTTAGTACCCAATTTTTTTAATCCTTAATATCAATATTTAATCACCTAAAATATTTTTTTACTTCACGTAGCAGATTGCGGCAAATCACGCAAAACCCGAACCACGCGGTTTTACCGTTACTTTCGCCGCTCAATTAAAGCTATAAGGATTATTGGTAAGGTTCCAAAATCTAAGATCTTTTTTAGGAAATTTCCTGCTCTTTAAGGATCTATTTTTAAATTTTGATTATCTCAAATAGTTTTCGAAATATTAAAAAAAATCCAAGCCCTTCTTTTTATGTTTACTTAATTCTTTATAACTTTTGCATTTTTTTTCGCACTTCCGTAAACAAAATCACAAATGAAGATAATGTAAACAATTATTATTGCTTGACCTTCGAAACACGTGACGAGGTTAAGGCTATCACTTTCTTTTATAAGCCGACAAAGCGAGAGCAATGTATAGTACTTTTTGATGTAAGCATTAGCAAATTGTCGCAACCTGTAAAGTAAACCCTTGTCGCAATGTACGCAAAGTACTATCGTGAGATGCATTACTACATTTATGTAGGTCCGCTTTAGACAGTATTCTATAATAACCATTATTACTTTTAGAACATAAAATCGCAATATATAATTACTAAAAATATGAAATGTACTTTTTACCCGAATAATATGGTAATGTCCTGACTGATATCTGTTTTTAGCCGCCTTTTGTTTTTTGGTACCGGAATAAGATCGCGATATCAGTTAGCCATATTAGTTTGGTCATTCAGAAAATAGTAATATTTTATTGTCATAGTGTTCGTCGTAAAGTTTGTTGCTCATGCGTAGGCGAATAATACATGTATGTTTATTACAAAATATCTATCTCAAAAACTATCAGTCCGACCGCTATGAAAAAAATTCACGAGGTGGAATTGGCCTTCAAAAGCAATAATCCGTTATAAAAGCACTTCTATAGTAATAGTCGATTACGATACTATTCGGTGGGGGCGGCGATATTATTTAATACACTGAAAGCAACAAAGTTCTCTTACCCAAGTAGAAAGTCAGCAAATTAGAAATTTGTTTGTATAGAACTGTTACTGAAGTTCTTACCACGTAGACCGTCTTACTTAGGTTCTGCGGTGGCCCCACATTTCCCGTGGATCTGCCAGTAGAGGCGCAGAAAGGAACACGGTCGGGTTTTAGTGGGTAGAGCTGCGGCCACTTACCATCTCATCGGTCGCCGCGAGTCCCACATACCCCGGTTGCCCTACCTAGCGCTGCCGGCCGGGGATGCATAATGGCATTTTCCGACCAAAAAAAGGTACTGAACATAGTATTTATTTCAGCGTTGCTATTTTCACGGTAAACTCTTTATAAGGGTAAAGGTACACATCAAAAATTTTATCACTTTGTTTTTTACACCCTGTATGGAGAAGAAAATAGACTCGTCATAAGCTTTGCCCACACTGTGCCTTTTTTGGTCATCAAGGGCATGCGTTATAGCGCAGTCAACAGCGAACGTGAGGCATGCCCGCGACGCATACTGACCGTGTCCAAAAAACAATAATGACAATGTTGGCGTTGCATTCATTGACGCATTCAATTATTGAATGCGCCAAAACGAAAATTGAATGAAAGAAGATGACGAAAATTGAAGACGAAAGCGCATAGTGTGGACATAGCTATAGAGCCATATCCGATTCTTCAATTAGCACTGTTGCATATTAGGATCTATGGCCCAGATACTCGCGGATGCTGAACCGGCGATTAGGGCTCAGTGAACCGTGCTCGCGCCAGCAGGGTTTTCCTTTTTATTAATAACTCTGTACCACATGCATAAGTATTCGGCTAAAGGAAGTTGTAACTTATGTTTCAGTATTTAAGTTCAATTTTGCGTGATGTAGAGAATACTTCGTTGGCTGCGGTCAGGTGTGATCATAATAATCTTATCTCAGTGCAGATAACATTGTTAAACGTTATATTCTGTTGTTAATAACAATAGTTTATATTATTTTTATCCACCTTATTAATAATTATCGTGATTATCGTTATTAATATTTAATACTTTGATTTTAATAATACTCATCTGGATTTATTAAAATCAAAGTTTATAAATTGCAGTATAGCAAACTATAGATCGATAAGTCTTATTCTGCCTCCAAAAAGTTGTACAGATTTTTTATATTCGTTATTATAAAATATTCGTTAAAACGTTAATATGTTTACGAATATTTTTATCGCCAACTGTATGTTACTTCTAAAATCTGTGCAACGTTTTTGAGGCAGAATCAATCTTATAATATTTGATCTATAGTTTGTCGAAAAATTTGCTTCATAGTAATCAGGTCAAAAAAGACGGTTGGAGACTAGTGTTTTGTGTCGAACTCAAACTCGAACTCGACTCGAACTCGAACTCGACTCGAACTCGGTTGTCTGTAAAGTCGGTTTACTGACGATAGTTGAACGTGACAACGTCATAGCCTTAAATGGAACGCCTCAGAGCGAGGTAACGCCGCATATTGCGTCATGTTTTTCGTTCGCGCAGCCCATATCGAATTATAAGACGTTGTCACGTCAAAAATGTTCTAGGGAACCTGTACTGTACTCGTAACGTATCAGGCAAAAGCAAAACATACACAGTATTATTATTTTCTTAATAAAAGGGTTTTAACACGGTTAAAGTTGTGGTTAAAATGTAAATTTTAACCGTGTTAAATTACTAACAGCTATTAATTGATATATTACGGTAAACTTTGACAAATCTTCTGTATGGGGTTATCCTGTAATAGTAGTTATGTTTGTTTAATAAAATAAAAATAAAACAAATAAAAGAAGACACACATAAAAACCGCAAAATGGGTTTTTAATTTTCTCAAACCTGATTGACATAATAAATTAGACTATTAAATTATATTCCTGTTTTATAATGTTGTGGTCAGTATTGTACGAATTGGGAACAAAACAATAAATAATATAAATGTACTTTGATACCATAAACTATGTAGTTAAATATTTAAATTTAAATTGTGAGGCATTTACAATTTACATCTATATAATATCACTAGCTGTTGCCCGCGACTTCGTCCGCGTTAGCATAGTAGATCACATCCCAAGTATTATTTATAGACGTTCAGCGCGGTTTCGCCCGCGTGAATTAGATATTTCACAGACAAATTAGTACACAAAAAATAGCCTATGATTCTTGACGTGGTCTAATTTCTTATCTGTGCCAAATAATAGAAAAATTGCTCCAGTAGTTCGTGAGATTACATTACATTACATTACAAGCCTCTTATTCTGCCTTCAAGCTAAAGGATGTCTCGAAGGTCAGTGTGCCTCTCGGCATAGGCCTCCTCCAGCCTTTTCCACTCAGTTCTGTCTAGTGCTACTCTGCTCCAGTGGCGTCCAGCTGTTAATGCTAGATCATCTCCCCATCTGGTTTGTTGGCGACCTCTACTCCGTTTACCATCTCTCGGGTACCAGTGAGTGATGGCTGTGCTCCATTTATTTTGTTTGTCTCTTAGCATGTGTCCAGCCCAACTCCACTTTCTTTGGTCTATTTGAGTAAGTATGTCTATTACTTTTGTTTTTTCTCTTATTGTGGTGTTTCTGATCCTGTCTTGTCTCTTTATACCTAGCATGCTTCTCTCCATGGATCTCTGGCATCGTTCCAACTTTTCTCTGTGTTGTTTTGTGAGGGCCCAGGTTTCACAGCCATATGTTATAACGGGTAGGACACAGGTGTTAAACGCATTCTTTTTTACAGTTAAACTCAAGTCAGATTTAAATATTTCTTTGAGCGACCAGTACTTTTTCCAACCATTTGCAATTCTACGGTTAACTTCTTTTGTGGTCTGGTTTTCATGGGAGATTAGTTGTCCAAGGTATATGTAATCTTTTACGTATTCGAGAGGTTGATCGTCAACTTTTATGGTGATTTGCTTGGAGTTTGTAAGTACTTTGGTTTTGTCCTTATTCATGCTGAGGCCTACTTTTTTGCTTTCTGCATCAAGAGCTTTTATCATGGTTTCCAGATTGCTTGGGTTTTCTTCGAAGACAATTATATCGTCAGCAAATCTTAAATGGTTTAGCTTTTCTCCATTTACGTTAAGGCCATACTTCTCCCAGTCTAGTTCTCGAAAGATGGTTTCCAGTTTGTGAGATAAGCCCTTTCAAATAATTTCCCCCGTTTTTTCCACATTTTCCTCTATTTCTTCGCTTCGCTAACGTAGCGAAATAAAATATAACCTATAGTCTTTCTCGATAAATGGACTATCTAACACTGAAAGAATTTTTCAAATCGGACCAGTAGTTCCTGAGATTAGAGCGTTAAAATAAGCCCTTTCAAATAATTTAGCCAATTTTTCAACATTTTCCTCTATTTCTTCGATGTCTTTAGTTTTAGCGTAATAAAACATAACCTATAGCCTTCCTCAATAAATGGGCTATCTAACACTGAAAGAATTTTTCAAATTAGACCAGTAGTTCCTGAGATTAGCGCGTTCAAATAAGCCCTTTCAAATAATTTCCTCCCGTTTTTTTCCACATTTTCCACTATTTCTTCGCTCTTATTAGTCGTAGCGTAATAAAATACAGCTTAAAGCCTTTATCGATAAATGAACTATCTAATACTGAAAGAATTTTTCAAATCGAACCAGTAGTTCCTGAGATTAGCGCGTTCAAATAAGCCCTTTCAAATATATTTCCGTTCCGTTTTTTCCACATTTTCCTCTATTTCTTCGTTTCTATTAGTCTTAGCGTGGTAAAATATAGCCTATAGCCTTCCTCTATAAATGGGCTATCTAACACTGAAATATTTTTTTAATCGGATAAGTAGTTCCTGAGATTAGCGTGTTTAAACAAACAAACAAACTCTTCCGCTTTATAATATTATAAGTATAGATTATGGTATATAATATCAATTATCATCATATAAATTATAAAGTGTTTAAAGAAAGGAAAGTTTGTTTGTTTGCATTGTATTTAAGTTCTGAAAATACTAGGTTGATTTTGATAAAATATATGAATAAAGTAAAGCACGGACCACCACCTTTTACTCAAGGAAAGTCAAGCTAAACTTATAGTATCCGTAAATTACTTAATATTATAAACGCGAAAGTGTGTCTGTCTGTTACCTCTTTACGTCCAAATCGCTGAACCGATTTTGGAACGGAGTTCCTTTTCGCGCGTTGCGAAAGGGGGCTAGGCTGAAAAAATTGTAACGACACTTTTTATGTACCTGCATGTTAGGTTCAGAGGGCGTTGCGCGTTGATAGTATTCCTGTGCGTCAACTAGATGGCATTTTTTGTTGAAATTTGGTATGGAGATAGTTTGAGTCCCAGGAAAGGACATAGTATACATTTTATCCCGGAAAAATGTACGATTCGTACGCGATAAACTAATTTTGGCGCAACGGAGTTGCGGACGTCAAGTAATTGCATTAAAAAAAGTTTTCTGTAATTTTTTATCAGAATTCGTAATGGGTAGAAATTAGATAGGTGCAGAATACCGGACTACTTAATTAAGTTAAGTTGGATGAAAGTCAAATTGGATGAAATAAGGATGTACGAGGATTGGCTAAGCGTAAGGTAGCAAGTTTCCTCTCAATCAATAATTCACAAAATGAATAATTGTCAAAACTGTCAAACTCACGAATGTCAAATTAGTACGAATTTAGACATCTGAATTGCAAGCAGAGTGTCCATTTTGCGAATTTATAAAATGAATCATAATATGATTCACAATATGATTCCCTAAAGCGATCATTTTAGCCCCGCTGACAAAAACCCAGTCAACTTGATCTCTCGCACTATAAATAGCTCCCACACCGGTTTCGGTGACGGTGGCCGGTTTCATTGAAACTAGGCCAGCTACGCAGGAGTAATTTTATAGTGCCTAAGTGTGTGCGCACTACACAAGAGCCTCTCTATTCCTTTACCCTCATAACCCAGTGGGACGGCAGACCGACACGACCGGTGAGAGACAGGCGCAGGACAGAGTTTGTACATGCCCATCCGACGCATGGATCATCTTACTTGTCAGACAATCAGGTGATCAGCCTGCATTGTCCTAACCAAACTTGGAAATATTATGTTTCCAACGCGGGAATCGAACCCACGACCTCCGAGTCAAGACTCAAGAGCCGCGCTCTATACCACTAGACCACGGAGGCGAGGCATCCTCGCACTAATACCAAACTTACGTTCTGGGTATTAACCCTGAACTAACGGGTATATCAACTCGCCAGTCACCATTATAATAATATGCTATTTCCAGCTATATGGAACCAGTATTAATAAGTTCATCGGATCTGTAGGTCCAAAGTATCCATTCTCACACTCTGTGAGGTCTTATTTTTCCTCTCCCGTCATATAGCGCTGAGTCAGATGTTGTTTTGCCATTAGAAAATAACAAGATGGTATAAAAATATACTTAATATAATACTAGACGACGCCCGCAACTCCGTTTAGCCAAAATTCGGTTTCCGCGGGGGGCACACTTTTTTCCGGAATGAAGAATATCTTATATACTTTTCCGGGACTCAAAGTATGTCTATAACGAATTTTACTGAAATTGGTTCAGTGGTTTAGGCGTGATGAGGTAACAACCAGACAGACTTACAGACAGATAGACACACTTTCTTATTTACCTTTTGCTACGCGTTTTTTTACCTTACTTATAAAAGCCACATCAGAAAAGTTTTGTTTCCTGAAAACTTTTTATAAAGCAAACTTATTTCCTAGTTGATCAAGAACTTCGTAGTTGTTTTATTAGGCTTTGATTTATGAAGGTACTATCAGAGAAGTTGATTCCTAGGCAGTTGACGGACCTACGTAGTTTGGTCGCGTTAGTCAAACCCAGCCGCGGCTGATCACAATTAACATTGAATTGACACGATCCGACCAAATGACGTTGGTCTGTCAACTGCCTAGGAATCAATTTCCTCGATGGTACATTTTATAAGAACTTTCCGCTGACAACTGTACCCTAAGGCCAGTTTAACCGGCTGGGAGAATGGCATGTTATATGAATGTAGTGTTGAACGTAGAGCCTCCATAGGCGCACGCGGTTGTGTATAAATCATTGATCAATAATAATAATTTATCATTGTGAACTTTAAAAAAGTAAGTATAAGCTTGAAAACACAGTTAGGGGAAATCATTTCTCCATCGAATTTAACTTTTTATTAAATTTTTAAGTATTATCATTATTCATTAGTTACAATTTATATATTGCATTTACATTTCATAGTAGCTTTCAAAGTTTTCCGAAGTTGCTGGAAAATAAAAAAGGCTAAAAGTGGTAAAATCGAACATTACTATATTAAATTTTATAGGGTATCTGTTTTTATTGTGATTTTGTTTTTATTGTGAGTTTTTTATTGTAATGAACAAAAGAAATTTAAAAAAATGTCATTTTGAGTTGCCTTTACTTTTTGTTAAAGGCGCATAGAGGTATATATTTTTTTTATACTATGCAGTTTCATATCATAAAGGTACTATGTAGTAGTTACTATCCGTATTTTCTTTGTATACTTAATCAAAAAAAAGACCAAATAAATAAGAAAATATTTCTCATATTTTACGAGTACGTTATTAATCCGGTAAAGAAACGAGTTATCTTCATAATATTAAACTGTTTTCATCTTTATTTGACATAGCAGTTGTTTAAAATATATTATTAAATATACTTTAAAGTTTTTTAAAATTGAATAAAATTTTATTTAATATCCAAGCTAGCTTATAATTTGATATAACTAGGAATTATTATTATGATTGATATTTTATACGTTAGTTAGGTACCACTAAATGACTCGCTGAACTTTTTACCACTTTCCTCCAAATATAAACCCTCCGTGAGTTTTCGCAAATATTTCAAAAAAAGACTAAAAAGACTAAAATAAGCCAAATGGTGCAGCGTTCTCGAGTTTTAGCAAAACCACAAAACTAACAAAATTTTAAATTATATACTTATTATTTATAAAGATAATATAAACATAAAACATACATTGCAAGTGCAACATTATTTGTTTTTAATAGTTGAGTGGCAACTTCCCTATTTTTTATAAGCCTTGGGTGCCGTGTGATAATGTTACAAAACAATGGAATCATTTGTATTCCAGACGTCAGTCACGCGAACAATTCCGATCACAAACAATACTTCGATCGTCTAAATAGTAAATATCTTCATATCGCGGACAAAGGAATACTGGAATGTAGGATAAACCAGTAAAAAAATACCAAAAATATTTATATGCCATTTTTTGCCCCACAAAATGTACCGCTCCCGCGCGATAAAGGAATTTTGGAGGCATCATCTAAGGAGACAATAAAAAATCAATTAGACCTAATGAAACATCTAAAATAATATAATAATAAATTGATAACTAATTAAAACTGTTTAATGTTAATTACTCTAATGTACCATAATGCGATCTAAAATATTCTTATACATATATAATAGTAATCACAGTTTTTTTTGAAAATTAAAACTTGCCATCAAACCATTGATCCTAACTTAAGTTTAAGCTTTGAACGAAGATCTAAGGACCAAATAGCAAAATGAAGGTTTTAACTTTAATAAAAAATAAAGATACTTTATACTCTGAACACTTTAAAAAATCTTTTCTGAAATCAGACTCGCAATTTGCCGATTTTTTTAAAATATATTTTTGTTTCTAAAACTAGACGACGTCGGAAATCTTTATAGCGCATTGTCCCGGAATGAAAAGTATTTTTTTTCAGGAAAATCGGTTCAATGGTTTATAGTTAAAAGACAGACAGATAAACAGACACACTTTCGCATTTATAATATTAGTAAAGATCCTATTTAACTAATGAAAGAGACTGATGAAAGGTAAAAAGCGTAAAAGTTCATCTATTATCCTTGAGATAAACGTACGTCAGAGATTTTTTGTCCGTAAAGTTTTGATTACCGATCATAGGGGATGGTTCATTCAAGAAAATATTGACTCTAGTGAATTCTTCTCGGCTTTATTTTTCTTTCGTTTCATGTTCACACTTTACAAATGTATTGCAGATTTTTTATAACGAGCTAAAAGCCGAGCTTTGTGAGGGCTCGCGTCGTTTTTCTTCGTGGTAATAATCTCTAAGGCAGTTTTTTATATTTTAATAGTAACCAAACCTTGACTGACCGATGATAACACATCTACATAATATAAATAAAAGTTATTATATAAAAGCACAAATCAATAGGCTTGATAGTTTTTCCGTAAAGTGTACCACAAAAGTGTTTAGGATTGTAGGTTAAAATAAGTACTTATATTGTAGATTTTTCTTAGTTTTACATACTTTGTCTACAACTTTATCAAAATAGTAATAAGTATACCTTTGTTGTTAAGGACTCATTTCATGTTCTCTCCAAAGAATTCTATTCAGTTTAAATAGAATTCAAGACGTGAGTGGACGTTTGCTTAAATGGAGGCTTTAGGGCTGGAAAAATTATTTGAAATAGAAAAACTATGGATTATATGTGTAACCAGATACATTAGCTAGGTTATGAAGTAGATAAGTTACAAGTTTTATTAAAATAATTAGGGAAAAAATTAGTTATTGTCGGAATGTTACGAAATGTTACTTGTTCGATTCTTCCACTCACGACTTCAATTCTTTGGTTCTCACGGTGTTGAAATAAAGAGACCTTTTTTTGTTATTTATCCATAATGTATCAACTAAAAATAATGGGATTGAAAGTTTTATTTCTTTTTAAACAAATCACTTGCTTCAAACTATGCAAAATGAAAGACGAAAATGAACAAAAAATAACCTGCAACCTTTAGCAAAAAAAAAACAAAAACATCACAAAGCAATTACAAAAACGCGCGTTCATTAATTAAATAACCCAAAGATACATTTTGTTATTATTATTACATATATATTTCATCCTTTGATACAGGACGATGATCTTTTATATTTGAAAAGATTAGTAGATGAAGTGGGTAACTTGTAATTTAAAAATGTTATAGTAAGTAAATAATATAAATGAGTAATAATTACAAAAAAACCGGCCAAGTGCGAGTTGGACTCGCCCATGAAGGGTTCCGCAGCAGCAATAAGAATTATTTCTATGAAATTATAAGGTTTATGATTTATTTTAATATTTCATATTAATTGATATAATGAAAGTTAAATTAAGGTTTATCATTTATGACGTATAAAAAAACTACTGAATTTGAACTAAATCAGAGACATCAATTTTTTTCTCAATTCTAAGGCCAGAATCGAATAGAGGAGAAAAATCCAGGAAGATCAAGCCGGAGAAACTCATATCCAGGCCAAATAGTTGCCGAGTTATAAGCATTCAAACTTTGACATTGACAGCTCGGCAACTGTCAAACGTCTAACAAAAGCGGCCATAACTCAGCTTCCAATAGGCCTAGAGGAATGGGGTTTGTTCTAACATCAAAGGCTACACCTCGGCTACCCCCTCCTCGAATTTGAACTAATCTACTACTCTACTACTTTTTTATCTGAATAATGAGTACATTCTATATGTTTACCGAATATTTACCCGGGAATACCTACTCTTTAAACTTTAAAGGATTGTGCGTTCAAATCTTGTTAAAACAAATTAGAAAGTTGCGCACTAAAGGTGCGCACCAAAAACGTGACACGATTTTTCGTTACTTTTAGTAGGTTTTACCCCTCGGTTTTTTCTCATACCGGGCGACTTATATATGAAAATCGATTCTTAAGGAGTAAACTCCAAAAACTTAGATCTAAATCCCTTAAATACAATGAGTGGATTCTATAACTAAAAATATGTCACTGCATGTAGCCTTAAAATTAGATGACATAATGTTATGAACAAAAAAGAACAAATTATTACAATTAGCATGTTGTATAAGTTCAAGCCTTCCTTCCTTGATACCTTCGTTACTCCTACATTCCATGAGCATGTGAGGTCCTCGTATCGGTCACAACCGGTACAGTTAGGATTGTCCGTTTTCTAAATGGAAAAATGATTTGAAATAAATAAGTAAATTTTATGTATATCCAGATACATTATAGCCAAATGATGAAGTAGGAAAGTTACAAGGTTTTTTTAATTACTTATAAAGGAAAAAAATGAGTACTGGTTGGTACAACTAATATGTATAATATATATTCTGTGGTACAGGCCCTAATGTTATAAAGTGTTACTTATCCACATTAGCACAACACGTCTTCATTTGGTTTCGACGCTTGATATAAGATTTTATCTTCAAAGAGGTATGGGTAAGCATTCCTATATTATTATAATCCATACTAATATTGTTATAAAAGCGAAAGTGTGTCAGTCTGTCTGTTACCTCTTCACGCCCAAACCGCTGAACCTATTTTGCTGTTTGATATGGAGATCGTCACTTCATCTAGTACTTTGTAGTTTACTTCGTTTTTTATGTAAGTACAGACAGCAGACAATGAACTTTCTGGTAGCAACCCTAAGACATCGTGTATTTATAGTGTTACATTTTTCAGAAACGGATTAATACCTCGATCGTAGGAATCGCAGACACAATAGACATTCAATTGTTATGCGGCACCCGGGTGCCGCTTGGGAGTTGATGGGTACAGAATATCATACAGATGTGTCCAGCCTGTTAGCAGAACATCACAATTACATGTTAATTTGCCGTGTCATGGCTACAACAATTTTGGTTTTAAAGTATTACGACAGCAAACAATTCACACAATAGCAATAATGTTACCGTTATATACGGTATTGTGATAAATATAGGGTGTAAAAAACAAAGTAAGTAACAATAATTTAGGGGGTGTATATTATGTTCCTGGCATAGAGTTCACTGTAAAAGTGGGAGCGCTGAAAGAGTAACTTTTTAAAACTTTTGTATGGTGTAGGGGCGAAGCCCTACATCGATCGGGGGCTGATTGGGCAGGAGGAGATGAGGAGTTTATATGGGAAATAGGTACCTGTTGTTGAGACGTGCTGGCGGGTGCAGATGCCTTGAAATGCGCTGGTACGGTCACACGACACTCACACTATTGTCTTTATTCACTAAGCTGGGTTTATTGAGCTGATAAATCACGAATAACTATGGGATTAATCGCGAAGATTTGAGCCGATCGGCTAACCGTAGGTAAGCTTTTCATATAACGAACGCGGAAGTCAACAGCGGAATGTGTCACTTGCGTGTCGCGCCTGACGTATGACAGTTCACAGCGCCGCACACGCTGCAGTGTTGCCAACGTCGCGCTAGAGTTTGGCGCGAACATATGGAAAATAAATTCATGACGCAGGGGTGACCATATTGTGTCTATACAAGTCAGAAAAAATGACAGTGAACTTTATGTCAGGATCGTATACACCCCCTAAAATATTATCACTTAGTTTTTTACATCCTGTAGAAAGTTATGATAATTATATCTTAACTTTCTACAGTAATTGTTTTTTCTAAAAAAGGTAAAAATAATTTGAAAAATATTATAGGCTCCGCAAATTTTGACAGGCTTAAAACATAGTGTAAGAAAAAAATATATATCCACAGCCGAACGTAATAACCTCCTCGTTTTTGGAAGTCGGTTAAAAAGAACAGTTACTTTTATCGCATTGAAATATACAGCTACTCTTCGCTAGCAATTTTTTATAACAGCAAAAATATTATGTATGAACTCTACGGTTTCTTTTCTATATGCTTGTGAAAATATCTTTTTAGTGTGTTATTGTCATCGATTGATAGAACGCCTCATTTATCGAGAATAACTTCATTGCACAACAAGTGAAAGTTGCTTCTAAGAACATTTTATTATTATGTTGTCACCTACGAATAATAAAAAACTAAGAAAGAGTAACTCCGTCAAAAAACATGCTCCAAAATACTTGTCAAAAAAGTGAACCTTAGGTTCACTTTTCATACATTTGGTGACCTTGAGCGGCATAAAGGCTGACGTTATATGACAGTTCGAATGGAACCAAATTTAAAACTGTTTTAGTATGGGAGTTACCTTTCCTGGTTTTATTATTCGTAGGTTGTCACTATTATAAGATATTAATATGTTGTCACAAGTCACAAGTCATAGCCCAATGAAGCAAAAATTGTTACAATATACTGTGTTAGCGTTGAGAAGACAATGAATTGGTTAATTTTGTATTTAGCAGCTTTTGACTCTTGTTTTGTTGATCTTTATTCACACGTCACATACATTATATTACAGGCTATAGAGTGTAACAAAACTAAGTGGCAAAATGTAGGGTAAGTATACATATTGTACACCCTATATTTTCTACCTGCACCGCTCCACCTTCACATAGGTAGAGTTTAGTTAGGGTATATGTATATTGTATAGTCAATAGTGTATAGTTATAACTTATACCTTATATTATAATTAGTGTATAGTTATACCTTATATTATATTATAATTTATATAGATAACGCCTCCGTGGTCCAGGGGTTTAGAGCGTGGCTCTTGACTCGGAGGTCGTGGGTTCGATTTCCGCGTTAGAAACATATTGTTATTTCCAAGTTTGAGTAGAACAATGCAGGCTGATCACCTGATTGTCTGACAAGTAAGATGATCCATGTGTCGGATGGGCATGTAAAAAGTCGGTCTTGTGCCTGATTTCTCGCCAGTCGTGTCGGTCGTCCGTCCCTGCACTGGGTTATGAGAATAAAAGGAATTGACACTGCTCTTGTGTACTGCGCACACACTTCGACACTTTAAAATTACTCCTGCGTAACTATCCTGAGGCCGTAGACAAATTCCCTTTCTTTAAAAACAATGACGTAATTCGTTATCAAAATGTATGGGATTTGACATTAGCGATTTGGACATGTCATTAACGATGACTTATGAC
This sequence comes from Polyommatus icarus, assembly GCA_937595015.1. Taxonomy (NCBI): domain Eukaryota; kingdom Metazoa; phylum Arthropoda; class Insecta; order Lepidoptera; family Lycaenidae; genus Polyommatus; species Polyommatus icarus. Next base: position 4,646,741 of record OW569334.1, on the reverse strand, counting down.
AAACCGCATACATTTTGATAACGAATTTAAACGAAAGATACTTTGTCTAATGGGGCTGGTTTCAATGAAACCGGTGCACAGTGTGATAAAAACCTAATTTTTGTTTCACCGCGTTTTTCTTTCAAAATACTATAGTTGATACCTATAGCTATAATGAAAAAAATAGTAGCCTCGTTATTGCAGAGACTTCGTAGCAGTGAAAACAGCATTCTGAAGGTCATTGCCTCTAAATTAGACTGTCCCATTCAAAAACAATGGATGGAGATTGGGATAGGCTTGAAGTAAAATTTAAAATATACTGATTACTACTAACACTACTAACATACTTATATGAGCTAATTGTTACTAACTGTTATTAACAAATCTATGGACAAAATTAGTCTGAAATAAAGTTTTACTTAGTTATTAAATAAATAAATATATCCCTACTTGATCACAGTAGGTTAACCAAATTTGGAGAAAAAGTAAAGTTAATACTTTACTTTTTACAGTGCTTGTTCAATTGGTATATAAGCAAAATTAATTTTACTTGATTAGTTTTTTTTTTTATTAATTTTTTTGCAAATTTTTGACCCAGAAAAACGCCAACTTTGACACTTTTAAAAAAATAACTACAAAGAATATCGATCTCGGAGTTTTACTCTAATGTTGATATAGCTATCAACTATAGTATTTTGAAAGAAAAACGAGGTGAAACAAAATAGAGGTTTTTATCACACTGTACGGTGTGGGACTTAGGAGTTATTATATGTAGAATTTAAGTAGAGTTTCCCGAGACTCAATAGTATCTCCATACCAAGTTTCAGCAAAATCGATTTAGCATTTTGGGCGTGAAGAGGTAACAGGCAGACAGACATAAATTCTCATTTATAATATTAGTAAAAGTATATTAGTATGGATGTTTTAAATGATACATGATGTGTGTTCAACGAAAGGAATCATCAATCATCATAAATTATATCTTCGTAAATCGTAATATTTGAATCCACTCTTAAGCGTCTCTAAAATATTTTAGGTAGTTGTTTGAATAGTATACATCTATTTGATTAATCTAAAATTTATTTACTCATAACTAAAATTAATATTTGAGCATTTGAACTGTTTACTTAGCAAACAATAACTTCCATAACATTCGGGAAAATTAAGTCCATTCAAATATTTTCAATCGGAATACTGTTTTTGCCTGCGACTCCATCCTCGCAAATTCTATATGATCTACTCGTATATCACAAGTACACTGTTTTTTCGAGATAAATAGTAGCCTATGTGTTAGTATTTACTATAATACATTTTACTATATTTTAATAATAAGTTTATTAACGCAATTCCAAGCAACCGCGTCGGTTGTCTGGATTAAGGAATTGTTATCTAGATAAGGGAATTTAATATTCAACTAAGGGAGGGTCTGATCGGCCAACGATAACGTCTCCCAAACACATTATCCGCTTTGCAGTAAGCCAAAAAGCCCGTTTATGTGCCTCACTAATATTAATGGACTGTGTAAAAAGCCATAACGTTCCATTGCGTTGTCGCAGCGGCGCTCCAACGTTTTGGAGCCACATAGCGATGTCACGTTGCGATGCATTCTAAAATGAACCCTCATAACTGAACTTTTTTGCTACACATTGAATTTATAGACTTGACGATCGCTATTTGGGTCTGCCTGGTCACAGGTCACACACAGCACACAACAATATAATATGTATATAGAAAGATAATGACATCCCAAAAATCGTTCACAATGCACTGACCAGTAAATTTCCGAACGAATCGGCTTCATGAGCACTTGTATAATACTATAGGTTATATTTCGGAGCTAACTCTAGATGTCGCGTTGTGATGTCACCGTCTTGTGTTGGTGTTCGTTGCCGCAACGCAATGACTCATAATATCATGTTAGGGTCAATTCAGACCGCAACGCGACGCGCGATGCATTTCTAAAGTATGGCTTTGTCAGATTTGCAAGACGTCTCATGCAATTGAAATCTGTCAATTCAGTACCAATTTACAAATGCATCTACGCGTCGCGTTACAGTCTGAATTGACCTATATTAGTTCCGACGTCAAAACAACGCACTGGATCAAATGGCCACGCTTAGGGCCGAGACACAAAAATACGACACGACCGACGTCGTACGACGCCTCGTGTCGTGTTTTTGTGTCCCGGCCCTTAGTTATGACAGTTTCGGAAAGTATTAATCCAATATATTAGTAACTATTTTTAGCCAAAATATATTTTTCATAACATATTAGTATTAGTATAGTTCTTGCAATCTAGGAGTGCGCGTCGCCCTTAGTTGTGTGAGTGACCATATCTATACACGCGTACATGGCTCGCTCGCTACTGACTGCTCCGTCGGGTACGCACACTAACGAAAATGTCTATTCACATTTCCAACTACAAATAAAGGCGACGCGCACTCGTAGATTGCAAGAACTATACCATCGAAGTAATTGATTCACAGGCTATAGTTGACGGACCTACGTTATTGGGTTAAAATAGTCGTGATCGTCTTAAGTACCCCGCAAACGATTGAATTTGTTTGACAAACATGTTTGATGGAATTTACGTTTTCATCAAACAGCAGCGCAGACGAACAAACGTGTATCAAACAAGTTTATCAAACAATTAGCTAGAATCGGTTTGAGATCATGAGATCTTGTTTGACAAATACAGCGGAACACCTTCAAACACGTTTGTCAAACGCTACGTAAATAAATCCAAATTTTCCTCAAACAGGTCAAACGCGTAGTTTGTTTGACAAACGCTTCAAACAAAGCTGTACACTATCAAACTGTTTGACAAACACGTAAAATTTGACAAACAATTTGAGCGTTTGGGGTACTTTAGGTCCGCCAACTGCCTATGAATCAACTTCTCTGATAGTACATGATTTTAATTTTCGCAGAGAAACTATTTCCTAATTAATATTCATGGAATACAAAGTCGAACATGCACGAAGGAAGTCTAAAATACGAAACCTCATAATATTTTATCTCCTCATATATTACATCGTCTAAAGCCATTTCATACCGATTCTAAGCAAAGTTGATTCCATTCTGCGCCAACTAATACAAAACCATTGATCAAATCATTTTAATTGTTATTTCGAATGCACAAACCAATTACTAGCACGCTTTGAAATTGTGCCAACTTCCTTTATATTGCTTCCAGCGACTAACATCTATTAACGTTATATTAATGTTACCAGTTGCCACATATAAATAAACTACAGACAATCATGATATTTTATATGCTTGCCTTCAATATCACCTCATTAGGAACTAGAAAAAAAAGGAATTTTGTATGATTAAGAATTCCTGGAATAAAAATGTTAAATTTTCTTAACTGTCTTAGGAATGTAATTCTTAAAAATCTCTTCTTATTTAGTACTAGATGACCCGGTGAACTTTGTTTTACTTAACAATAATATTCTGTATTTCACTATTTTTACTTATTCGGTATGAGTTATTTTTACTATTAAAAAAAAACATATTTATAAGTTTCAGCGGTTATGGTTATCGTTAAATAATTGATGTAGGTACCTAAATTATCTATTGACTTTAACCAAAGATTTTACATTTTGCTTTATAGTTATAGTTAAAGTTATTGTTATAAACTTATGGTGCAACGTCCACCCTATGGGTTATTTTAGTGGTATTATAATATTACAGTCTCCGCCATCAACTCATCACACTCGAGTGTCATCACATTGTCATCACACATCACGCCTACCTCAGATCTGAGGTAGGCGATTCACGCAGGAGCAATTTAAAAGAAGAAGTATTCTTTGTTCTAGTCTATCGAAATGTCAATTATAGCAGTCTTGTTAGAAAATGTAGGTATTTGATAAAAAAATATTTGTTTTTGCGTCAAATTGAATTTGGAAAGTGTCTAGTGTTTTTATTTTTCCAAATACGCGATAATTCGGCTATTATGGATATAATAATTTTGTTGTCGATTTAATACCCTTATTTTATCTTAAGATATCTTAGATCTACGTGTTATCATGCCAAAAATACCGAATCTTCGTAACAAACAGGTAAGAACATTTTGTATGGGGAAAATTAAATTGTCGTTATTAGCATATTACTCGCAATTTTTCCATTATTTGTCATCTGTAAAACCTTCCTTGGACTTCTTATTTTAAGGCTATAATCAGCCCAATCCGTTCAGCCGTTTTCGAGTTTTAGCGCGACTAACACATTTGCAAATCCATTTTTATATATTATATAATAGAAGATTACAATTAGGGCCTGGTTTCATCACTTCCTCATAAAGCGCCTGATAGGCTATCGACAACTTTTTTTACAGATTCTCCTTATTCTATCTGTCAAGTTAAGTGGCCTATCCGGCACTAATTAATAAGTGGTGAAACAGGCCCTTAGTATATTAAAGTAACTAGTTGTTATAATGATAGTCAACATTGTCCAACGTGAAGGTTTTAACCAAAATATATGATAAAATTATCATACTAGGTATATGCGATTTATTATGACAATAGTAACTTCTAAGAATAAGCATAATGGTTCTTCGGAGGTCATAGTTCACGTTGTAAAGTTGCAACAGTATGTTGTGAAGGTTATGCCTTTCAAATGTAGGTAATTAGGCATTTGCTTAACAGATAATGCTAAACAATGGCTCCTTATTATTCCAAAAATAAGTAGGATATGTTGAGACTTTGCCGTGCTTCTAATGAGCCGAGTGTGTATATTATAGTCTATAGAATAAGTCTCGCAATCCATACTAATATTATGAATGTTAAAGTGTGTCTATCTGTATGTGTGTCTGTTACCTCTTTTTTTAAATTTGCTGAAATTAGGTATGGAGATACGTTGTGTTCCGGGAAAGGACATAAGATACTTTTTATCCCGGAAAATATACTGTTCTCGTGCGACAAAAGTAAGTATTTTAGCGCAACGCAGTTGCGGGCGTCATCTTGTTTAATATTGTACTCTAGAACATAAAATAAAAGCTGATCAAATCACAAAACTTTGAATTATAAACGTGAAAGTACCTATATTTGTCTCTCTGTTATTCACTCTCAACTCACAAACCGACTCATATGAAAATGTCTGGAAATACTTTATACTCTGGTTAACAAGTGCCATTTTCGTCAAAACCTGATCTCATGCACCGAAAATTATGGTTTTGGTCTCATTCAATTCGGAATACCATCTAGAACATTCTATCAAAATTCCAAGAGGGGCTGAAAAAAAAATGCCAAAGTTATAAACAATTAAGTAAACATAAAAAAAGGGTTTGGCTTTTTTTTAATATTTCGATAACTATTTGAGATAATTAAAATTCCGAATCGAATGAGACCAAAATCATAATTTTCGGTGCGTTAGATCAGGTTTTGAGGAAAATGGCACTTGTTACTCAGACTATTAAGCCCCGGGAAAGGCATAGGATAGTTTTCATAGCAGAAAGACACACAGTTCTCGAGCGAAAAAAGAATTTTGCAACGATGAAATTTCGGGCCACATTTAAAAATCTGTTTATCGGCTTTATCCTATGATAACCGTATTTAAGGGCCCTCTCTCCCTAAATTAGCAGGCCGATTGTCTGTCAGTGCGAATATCGACGTAAATGACATTAAAATAACATTCATAACAGCGCGCCTTGTACGGTGGCGTTTACGACGCGACGCTCGCCGCGTCCATGATAGGGCGAAATAGGAGAAAAAACCTTTTTAAGGCTTAATATAATACATATTTTAAAAAAAGTAACCAAACCAAATTATTAACTTATGTATTGCAAATGTAGATATTTTTTATATATTCTTTTGATAAATAATGAAGGAGTAAAGTGGTTTCATTCAACTATTTGGAGGTGATTTGGTTTTTTATTTCTTTATTATGTGATACCGATAGAATAAAAGTGAGAAAAGTGTGTCAGCTCCGACGCACGACTGGAGCACTCCTTAAGTACGAGTATCTAACCATACGCAAAAAGAGCTTTCTGCCATAGTTATTTCAAAATATATACAAATATATACTCCGATGTCCGATGATTCCAAAAACGTGACCCATTTTTTAGTTACTTGTTTAACCGATTCGTGGCCACTCCCCCGTGCCCAGCGCGTCATTTAAAAAGATTTAGTGAGGCCGATGACGCGGCAGGCGCGGCATACAAGGATTGTTAAAAAACACGTTAAAACTAAATTAATTACAATTTCTTATACGAAATGTGCCTAAAACACAACCAGTTGCCAATGCCGCACGTAGAGCGTCATCGTTTAGTAGGGCTGATGACGCTTGTGGCGCGTCATCGAACAAAGTCAAACTGCTTGGCCTGTGGTAAGAATTCGTGAAAATGAAGGTGGCAACGAATCGGTTAATAGGTTTTACCCCTCGGAGTTTTCTCATACCGGGCGCCTTATATATGAAAATCGATTCTTAAGGAGTAAACTCCAAAAATATGGCAAAACCAAATTACGTATCACATCATGTAGATTACTAATATATTTTTTTCAGATATAATTTATTTGTTAATGCCGATGAAAAGTTGTTTCATCTGTACGCAGCCTTAAGAGCGTTGCTTGTAGAATAAACAAAATAAAAAAAACGGGAATGAAAAATTATTCTACCTATCTTCTCACGCCGATTCTTAAAGAGCACGTTTTCGTAATCCTTAAACAATTAATCTCGTTGTAGTAATAAAGCCCGTCAGAGACTAAGCTATAATATAAATTAATATATTTATAGCAAAGCATATTAATCGTTACTAAATCCAGATGTCACAGAAATATATATTATAGCTGAGTGTGTGGTCAGTGGTCACGCGAAAATTAGTATAGAAAATATATAATTATATGCCTAGCTATAAACATATTAATATATATTATAACTAGGTCTGTGACGGGCTTAAAGGTGGTGAGCTTTGAAAAAAGGTTTCTGATTTTTTTTTTTGTTTCAGGCGAAATGAAGCAGATGACAACAATACTTCTTTTAGGGACGTTAATCCTGCAGACATATGCTGTAAGTTATTTTAATATTTTTAATGGTATTAACACCAACTATAATTTCATAAGGCGGCCTCAAGATCTAGGTACGCGTTTTTTTTTTTATTAAATAAGGGGGCAAACGAGCAGACGGGTCACCTGATGGTAAGCAACTACCGTCGCCCATGGACACTTGCAACATCAGAAGAGCTGCAGGAGCATTGCCGGCCTTTTAAGAGGGAATACGCTCTTTTCTTGAAGGTTTGCAGGTCGTATAGGTCCGGAAATACTGCTGGTGACAGTTCGTTCCAGAGTTTTACAGTGCGCGGTAGAAAGTTACGCGAGAAACGCACTGTGGAAGACTGCCACTCATCAAGGTGATGAGGATGGTATGTTTTTCGCGTGGGACGATGGCGAAAAGTTGCAGGTGGTATGATTCCGAACAATTCCTCAGAGCACTCCCCGTGATACAACCGATAGAGGATGCAGAGCGAAGCTACATCTCGGCGTAATTCCAAGGGGTCCAAGCTGTTTGAAACACTATGGCAATCAACAATTCGAGCGGCCCTTCGTTGGATACGATCCAGAGGGAGCAGTTGGTATTTTGGCGCCCCTGCCTAGAGATGAGAACAATATTTACCTTGTAGAGTTTACTGTGAAAGTAGCAGCTCAATGAATTACCTTTTGTATGGACTAATTCAAGACATTATCGGTCTTACCACAAAAGAATTAAACATCTGTTGAACAGTTGTTTTGAGTCAATTTTGTATGGAATTTTTCTCTAATCAACTGTTCAACGGGTGTTTAAATCTTTTGTAGTAAGACCCTATATTTCTAATAATAATAATAATCTTAAAATAAAGTATTTCAACGCTGCTACTTTCAATCTCTATAATAATTATAAAGGACACATAATTAAACTAAACTATTATCACGTCATAGTTTAAAGAACGCTTGAAAACAAAATATTCCTGCACTTGGATATGGAAAATAGGATGTAACATTTTACACTCGATGAAATTTAAAAATAAAATTCAGAAAATAAAAAATATTGCCTCAATTCATCAAATAAAAAAAAAACCCGCAACAATATGTTTTTTGCAAAGTAAATACCAATATCAAGTCTTACTTCCTATGAACTATGAAGCTCTTTAAACCTCAACCTTACTAATTGTGAATTTTATATGAACGTCGGAATTCTCATGGGTCCTAAGTCAAAACTCCACGTTTTTACGACATCCATTACGCGTTTCAGAAGGTCAGGGTAATTCTATTTACCACAAAATACAAACCACTCGAAAAGGCTATCAAATCCCGGAACCCAGGATAGAAACGCAACCAATATAAAGGTAATTAAATAGACCAAATATAATTATTAAAGTATCCAACCTTTTGGATGAAATCAAATGGACACACACACTCGGCCAGGCCAGGCCATCTTGTATAACATCTTCTGAAAAAATGTGCCAAATTTCAAAAGTGTATGTATGTATGTATGTTTTTATGTTTGTGCACGCATATCTCCGGAACTACAAGTTCGATCTAAATTATTCTTTTTTTATTGTACTAGGTATTGTTTAGCAAGTTTCATCAAAATCGGTTTAGTAGTTTTTGAGATACTTACAGAATTTTAATTTTCAATTACGTACAATTTCGAAGTCGGTTATATCTTTTTAAAATACTATTTATGGGTGAATTTCAACATGTCCATATTTTTTTCATTTCGGTAAACTTTATTGTTTCTATGTTTTTCTGAGTTTTTACCGAAGTTTCCTCTCAATTTTAATGTTTTATAACTACGAAACTAATAACATAAAAATTAAATAATAAACAAACGTAGCACACACGTTTATATTTTAGCTGTCACCGAGATGAAAAAATCAGTCACCGAGATGAAAACAAAATTCACCGAAATGTAAATTCACCGAAATAGTATACAGCGTGATTGTAAAACGAGCGAAATAATGTATTTTTATGGAAAAATTTTGACACTTTGGGTTACACTTTTGCAATTTTCGAAATTATCTCTAATATTTTTCAGAATAAAATATAGCCTATATCCATCACAAAAAATTCATCACGAAATCAGCTATAATTGCACAACTCTTTTGCCTCCGTGACGTACCGATGATAAGAAACTGTCCATTATCAAGGCCAATGTTTCTATTTGAATTTCTACAGATCAATACGGCCATTTAGGCATTGAGACATTTTTAAAATTCCGATTTACGTCCGATTCCGATAGCAGACTAAAGAACAGACTTTCGAAAGACGAGCATTGCTCGTCGTTTGGGAACGCGATATTTCACGCGAAATACATACACGTGCGGTATCTATCTTGATCGATGTCTGAGGATATAACAATGTATTTTATTTAAAAAAAAATCATGTTACAAATGATTTCAATTACAAATAACAAAATATACTGGGAAATAATTGACACATTTGCTTTGAATAAAAATTACCACGCGCCAACTTCACGAAAAGGTATCGTCTAGTGCTTAGTTAAAATTTTTCGTTATAAAAATATACTTAATTTAAACAGTTAAAGTAAAAATTGAGTAACTATTAATCTAACATTATTATAACCAAAACTATTTTTTGATAGGATTCATTAAATTCTAATATTAAATAATCATTTTATAGTATTTCGTACTGTTTTTGCTAATCAACAAAACACTAATAAATAAAATCAACAAAAGTCAATATTTTAGGTAATCCTAATAAACTACATGAGGTCAAAATATCAGTTCTGAGTTTCGTATTCATAAAATGAAAGGTAAATATTGTGTCCTTATAAATATTAAAAGTTAAAAAAAAATACAAATATTGATTGAAACGGCGTTAGACGAATGTTAGGTGTTTTTAGTTACGGAATTTCTTGATAAACGAGATCAAAGCTCAAAAAATGAAACATTAAGAAGCACCATATTTCTTTTTTATTTATGAACATTTTTTACGATTTCGCAGTTTATTATTCATTCTGTATAAAACAACTTTAAAAATCACCGAGATGAAAATGCATTCACCGATATGAAAACTATTGTCACCGAAAGTCACCGAGTCACAATTTCCGTGATTTTTTTTCATATCGGGGATTTTTTTCATTTCGGTGACCAAATAGGTCACCGAATTCACCAAAGCGGAATCACCGATATGAAAATTTGCGACAAATCGTTGAATATTTTGACATCTATAATAATTATACCGATATCTATACTACATATTGATACATTATTATTAAAAGTGTTTGTAAGAAAATAAATTAATACTTCTAGCTGATTCAATTAACATGATAAATTGAATCACGGAAATGAAAAGAAAAGTGTCGGGTGTCACTGAGACGATACTTACGTTTTTAGCGGGAACACGCAGCGACGCAGCAAACCACCTCTAGTTCCGAAGGCACAAGCATGACTGGCGCTTGAGTTCAAGAAGCGGCATTACGTTCAAAAGTACTTGTGGTCTCGACAATTCATGTTTCTTTTTTATTCACCGAATCAAGACAAAATGTTGGGACAGTTTTATTTCTCCCGCTATTTTGAAAGTATAACGATTGAGATTATGAAATTTGTATTGATTATACTTCCATTCTTTAAAAATCCAATAAAAGAATCCGTTTGTTTGTACCACTAATATTTTTTCCTCGGCTGACGAAATTAGGACTAAAAAGGTCGTTGGGACAGTCACCGAGGGGCCTAATTTCCTTTGGAGTTTTTTATTTTTATGTTCTAGTTATCGAATTAAAAACGTGTTTGTTGCCTCATATGGATAATCACACAAACTATACGATGAAATGTATTTTAACCCTAAAAAGCAATGGCTTTTTAGGGTTAAAATAAATTTCATTGGGGGTGTGAAATATCACACCCCCAATTTCACAGTAGCCGCGAAAAAGAAGCGGTTGGGTAATTCACCCTTATATGTAGGAGGATGTTATATTCCTCCTTTTTGGAAATCAGTTAAAAAGAAGTCTTTATACTTCCTCTTTTTCTTTACAATCGTGTTTCATTGTGGATCAGTTAATTCTGTTTCGGTACACCCAAACAATGTAGTTCCGTGTGTACGGTGAATTATACGGCTATTAATGAACCAAAGATTTCCTCTGGTAGGATTGGTCCTTATGGTCCAAGGATGGATTTAAGATGTGGAGCCACCACGATTTTTGATGTTAGTTTTATTTTTATTTTAGCAGCTTCTGCTCTGGAGGAAAATAGAGTCTCAATCTGTATAAAGGCATTAATTATGGTACTATTCCAAGTTCGGTACCATATTCGGATGACTTAAGAATGCTAAATTCATTTTAGGACTCTAATTTGCACAATAAAGATGTTAAGCAACGTAAAAAGAAGAAGAAGAAGAAGCATTATTTAAAAGCGCTAATCTTAGTATGAGTCAGTAATTACTGGTCCGATTTGAAAAATTATTTCAGTGTTAGATAGCCCATTTATTGAGGAAGGCTATAGGCTAGATTTTACTACGCTAAGACTAATATAAGCGAAGAAATAGAGGAAAATGTGAAAAAAACGGAGGAAATTATTTGAAAGGGCTTATTTCACGATTTTTTCAGCAATTTTTCTGTTATTTAGCACAGATAAAAAGTAGAAACGTGAAGAATCGTAGGCTATTTATTGTGGACTAATTTGTCTGTGAAATATCTAATTTACGCGGGCGAAGCAGCACTGAACGTCTAGTAATATTATAAAGCTGAAGAGTTTGTTTGTTTCAACGCGCTAATCTCAGGAGCTACTCATCCGATTTAAAAGAATCTTTCAGTGTTTGATAGCCTATTTATCTAGGAAGGCTATAAGCTATATTTTATCACGCCAAGACCAATAAGAGCAAAGATACAGATGAAAATGTAAAAAAAAACGGGGAAATTATTTGAAAGAGCTAATATCTCACAGACTACTGGAGCAATTTTTATGTTATTTGACATGAATATATAGTAGACTACGTAAGATATGGGTTATTAATTATATTTTGTGAAAAATATACGGTTTCCATGAAATTTAAGATTTACGCGGACGAAGCCGCGCGGTACGTCTAGTAATATTAATATGTTTATTGCTCCATTCATCACCATGTCTTTGGCATGCAGAATAATGCGGCTATCAGCCTCCTCATATTAATTAAGCCCTGTCAACAGCGTTTTTGTTGGTTGACAATCATAATAAATATTCTACATTTTTTATTTTATTTTTACTATATTTCATCTAAATATTATTCAAAAACTGGCATTTAAACATTCGATTCAATCGAAAATGATACCAAACTCGCCTATATATACCTAAATCCCACGCAGTTATTGGCCTCATACTTTGTTGAAGCTAAACCCCCCCCTTCCCCACCTATCCCCAAATATGCCACGTAAACAATAACAAAATGTGACCCAATTTTTTCTATGTCTGATCCAATTCAAACTTCGCAACTAATCCCTGGATACAACTCATTGTAGTCCGTCACGTATTGTAGGGAGATGAAAATAAATTGGAAAACAGATAAACATAAGCCAAACGAATTGGATTTTGAAAAGGTGTGCGGATATTGACGTTATATATGGGATTATATTATGCAATATAATTTTAAAAAATGATAACACTTTAGGGTGTACACTGTACAGTGTACAATTTGGTACAATGTGCATGAAGCGTCTCTTGTATCGAGTTCACTGTAAAAGTAACATTGTAAGTGTCTAACACTAGGCCGAAAATACGCGGCCGAAGTTCAGAAAGACGCGGGCGGCATCAAGTATTAAAATAAATTAGCTATTTGACCGAGCTTTGCTCGGTATTAGATAAAACACGAATAAAATGACATTTTCTAAAAATGATTTCTAGCTAGATCGATTTATCGCCCCCGAAACCCGGGGGCTTACCGAATATATACTGAATTTCATGAAAATCGTTGGAGTTGATTCCGAGATTCCAATAATATACAAGAATTGCTCGTTTAAAGATATAAGATTAGCCAACCTACTGCTATAACATTCATTCATACAAATTTTGTATTAGGAAAAATATTGTCACTCGTCTTGAAATCACCATGTATGTATGATCGGTATCTTAGAGACCTTTGCAACAAGATAATTTATAACATTATATAAAACGCTCCTAATATGAACCACAATTCAAACTTCCTGGACTTCTACCAATATTTAAAGACCAAAATTTAAGCCAAATCGTCTCAGGCATTTTCAAGCTTAAGCGAGAATAACAAAATTAAAAATCCATCTTTATTTATACAGATAGGAGATAAGATACAAAGTTCATTTGTGGTGTCAGTAATTTAAACACAAAAACTAGATTGTAGAATTGAATCGAAGTCCATTATCGAAGTCAACTCTCATAAGTTCTAAAGACCCGTTTTAAAATTCCGCTTGGAACGTTTAGCAGAACCATCGTGGAGTTTTTCGCTTTTGTAGCTAAAAAGTTTAATATAAAATTACTTATTTTGCTTTTAGCTGTACATTTGTTAACAGTCATGGTTACTTATCGTTGATAAATCGATATTTTAAAATCAATCTAAAATTGAAAATTATCAAATGAACAAGATTCAAAACTATGAGTCCCGTACATTTTTAAATTTTGTATGTAGCTTTTTGTCCCGTCTTCAGACTTAACCACCAAGCCATAACAGAGCATTTGTAACCTTGAGGAACTTTATTACCATAACATGTAACAAGTATTGCATATAAATATATGTTTAACAAGTCTTTGTTAGTTGTTTACAGCATATGTTTTTGTTACATGTGTTTCGGATGTAATTTAGAATGACGCAAATAACAAATCTGTTTGTCACAAAATTGTTGTTAACTATCTTGAATTATTATGTGGTTTTTCCGACGTTGCTTATTGTGACGAAAAATAATTGCAAAATTGCGACTGTGCATCTATAATATTAGTTAATGTGAAAGTGTATTTGTTAGTCCGCCTGTATGTCTGTCTATTACCAGTACCTCTTTACGATACGTCGTAAGCGCTGAACAGATTTCGTTAAATTTTGGTATGGAGATACTTTGAGTCCTGCCTGGGTTCGTTGTTCTTTTGGTGCAACTGAGTTGCGGGCATCATCTTATTTTCCTATTAAGGGAAAGGCGCTAATGGTAGACACTGAACTAATAGAAGACACTTACGACAAATATGCCATAAAAATAAGAATTATTCTAATTATTTCTCAACACTGTAAATTTTATAAGCTTCTTATGCTATCTGTTGATGTGAAAAAATATATTAGGGATGCCTTCGGGAACAAAATTTTAAAATGGGATCAGTTTTCGTAAATGATGTGACCGCGTCAACACGCACCCGGCAATTTCTTAGCAAATAGGTTAAGGAAGGCGAAATTTTGCACGTAAGTTTTGAATACATTTATTAGATTTTTTGTAATTTCTATTGACTTCATTGGATTAATGGTCATGTTGTTTACACTAATTAATGTTTATTTATGATCTTTTATCCATTTTCCCTAACAATATAAAGGGTGTCTACTATTAGTTCTTGAAAATGTAAAAAAACCTAATAGATGACATGGATCTCATCTTTTAGTTTTTCAATACATACTAAAGTTATTTTGTACTTTATTCTACTGCAAATATCATCACTATTCTCTAAAAATATAGGTAATTCTATTAACAAACTAAGAACTCAGAACTACTGTACCTAAAAATGGACATGGTGTCTAATATTAGACCTTGCACTGATCTAAAAATCGATGCTTTAGTTTTGTAGCAGTAAAAAGAAGAAAAAGGAGAACTGAGAACAAAAAGAAGAAAAAAGAAGAGGCAAAAGAAGCATGGAGACTTAAGACTAAAAATAAATTTGCTGGGAAAAAAATATGAAAAATAAAAATAAAAGGAAAGATAGTTTCAGCATGGAAGAAGAATTAATAGAATCTGGAGACAACGTGGATAATATTTCTGATGCATGTAGTTACTATGATGAAGTAAATGAAATCTTTTGAAAAACGGCAAATAAAGGCCTAATAATATGAAAAATGTAAAATGTAATTTAATGTTCTATGTCAACTATTAGTTCATATTGGTGTCTACTATTAGTGTTGTTCGCTTATTGTGATGTCATCTATTAGTACTTATGACTAAGTTTACAAAAAAACCAATAATATATTTTTTTATTGATTTATGAGAGAATAATTATAATAGTTTTATTTTGTAAGAGTTACTGAAGACATGGAAGAAGTTATCAATCCTTTATTTTCATAAATTATATATTTTATAACATTCGAATGTTTCATGTTTCCTTAAAGTGTCTGCCATTAGGTCTTCTCCCTTAGTACTAAAAACAATTTCTTCTATGTTTGGTTATATTTGATCCACAATACTTTTTTATTTTATTTTAAATTCAACAGACATTTGATAGGATAGTTTTTATTATTCGTAGGATCCAACATTCAATAAATTCCTAGCTAATCCTGGCAACTGAAAAACCTAATAAAATCCTTAGTAAAAAATTGACTCTTTGAGTCTTTGATGCTGTTGGTGGAGTTTTATTGAATTTTAATTGCGATAAACCACTATCGCAATTCGCAGTGCAATAACAGACCGTTCATACTTATATTACCTCGCAGTTTATGAAGTGATCCTTATGGCGTTGCCATAAAGGTAATGTTAGAGGAAATAAACTTCTGAACAAGCTTTGTTATGCAAGCAAAATGAAACTATTGCATTTGATTTTTGATTCATTTTTGTGGGAAAATGCTGTACATATTTGGAATCAGAATATTGGCCAAAACTTTATGCTTCACGATACACATAATAATAGTGTTGGTAGTCTCTTTATGGAACGGTTCATATTGCAAGTGAAATGGCGGTTTCATAAGATGCACTTTTTTTTAAATTAAAACTGAACTTTATTTACTTTCTTAAGAAAACACACATTTAATTTGACACAAAATGTTTAATGCCCAATTTACATGCAAGGAATGTTCTTACCAGGCTATACTGTAAACTAACTACTAAGGCCAGGTTCACACAGCATTGTCCTGCAGGTTTCCTGTATTTTTTTTTTTTTTTGTAGTAGGTACCTATACGTCTTAACGAATAAATATTGTCGCAAACAATGTATATGATAGAACCATTCACACGTCGATTGTACTGCAACAAATCGTGAACCAACAAATCCACTCCAAGCCATCGCCAAACGAATACAAAAAACGTGCAGGACAATGCCGTGTGAACTTGGCCTAAGCCGTTGTCAACGGCAATCAAACGTGTTGGTCACTATAACTACTTACAATAGTAGTTAGTTGAATCACTTTGCCGAAATCCAATCTGAATGGATGAATAGGGAAATATTATGAAGCAATAATTGGCGAAAAACGCAATCACTTATAATTTCAGTACTTACCTACTCTCTTAATCCCTTACATGGGGATATGCTATAAGCATCCCCGGATGAGGGACATCGGATGGGGTATGCGGGACTCTCAAGATTTTAGGTCTACCCACTAAAACCCCATGGTGCTCCACTTCTCGCCTAATGACTCGCTTATGACGGTAGAACCTACAGCAATGGGCATTGTCCAAAAAAAATCACATGTACTTTTTATATTTTTTTTCGTTAGAATAGGGTATTTTAAGAATATGAATTAAATAATTTTGAAATTCATTCATTCTCAATAAATTTTTAAAGTTTCGCTCTGACGTCATCATCGGCGGCCAATTGACCTCTGCAGTATGTTTTTTTTTCTTTCAAACTTATTTATAATGGCTGGTTCGTCAAATATAAGTTATCATTATGTGAAAGCTGATACGAGAAGCTTACCAAAAGTTCGAAACGTAATGTTGGTCGAATTTATTGCTAATTTAACGCCATTGAAGGTCAAACTAAGGTTAAATATATTTGTTCAAAAATATAAGTAACTAATGGGTATTTTTTTGGTTTATATACAGAAAAGCGATCACTGACCTTATTCCTCGAAATGTTTTTGTAATGAGCAAAATTAAAAAAAAATGGACAATCCCCATTGCCAGTGTTCGTCCACATCACGCAAAATCTTTTTTGTATAATACTGAATTTGACAATAATATAAATTGTTGTATAGATGTATAGTTCTTGCAATCTACGAGTGCGCGTCGCCTTTATTTGTAGTTGGAAATGTGAATAGACATTGTCGTTAGTGTGCGTACCCGACGGAGCAGTCAGTAGCGAGCGAGCCATGTACGCGTGTATAGATATGGTCACTCACACAACTAAGGGCGACGCGCACTCGTAGATTGCAAGAACTTAGATAATAGCTTCCGTACTTGTCATTAATTATTTACTTACTATATTTTATACATATACTTAGTACTCCAAGACAAGAATAATGGATGTGGATAGAAAAGCTGCTGGTCTAAAGTGGAGCTGGGCAGGGCACGTCGCCCGCATGTACCCAGACAGATGGGCGCGTCTAGTTACGGAGTGGCTACCGAAAGGTCGGCGAAACAGGGGCAGACCCAAGAAAAGGTGGCGCGACGAGCTAGACGCTTTTGATAAAGAATGGCCAAACACAGCAAAGGATAGAGACGTGTGGAAGGAAAGAGGGGAGGCCTTTGCCCAGCAGTGGGACACAAACGGCTAATAATAATAATAATAATTTTATATAGGTTACTCTAAAGACGCTTTCAGATGTGCACGTTTTCTGCGCGCGCGAATTATGCAGCTCGCGTGTTTTACCAAACGCTACACCAGTGACCAGTTACTCCAATCATGCCAAAAATAATTCACGAAATAGTTTAGCTCACGGTTTATATTATAAAGTTCGTTAGTTGTTACATAAGTATATATTGACTTACTTAAATTAATTAACATTCTTCTATTAGCTCATTCAGATTTGTTTTAATTATATATAGTTTATCAGCACCATGCGTGCTTACGGACACTTAAAGCCCACAAAATAATAATATACGGAATAAATGTATTAAGCAAATAATAACTTTGCTTAAGAACTCCATCAAATCGGGTTTATGCGGGCACGCAATTTGACGTGTGGTTATTAAAAGTCCGGTCACGGAAGCCAACTCTAATTACATACAACAGATTAAGCTACGATATGACTTAACAAAGCAACTATAATACGTCTAAATTACACTTTTGCGCTTAATTGTTATGTACGTTTTATGACAAATGTTAGGGTTGTGGCTAAATAATAAATGAATATAAACTTAATATTGCCCACCACTTCTGAAGTTCGTTTGATGCGCTACAGCCGTGTTTTGCAGCAAAAAACTATTGTTTCCCGAACTCAAAGTATCTTCATAGTATATGTAATTGATTGTACTCTCGGTTCTTGGTGGAAATTCATTTTATACACAAATGAAACACAATATTACTTGCACTTTTTCCACTATATTCATAAATTACAATTTAAACACTTTAAACACGACCGGTTTCGAAATAACACCTGAGGATGATTTATTTCGAAACCGGTCGTGTTTAAAGTGTTTAAATTGTAATTTAAGAATATAGTGGAAAAAGTGCAAGTAATATTGTGTTTCAATTGTGTATCTTCATAGTTTCTAAAATCGAAAGCCTGGAATCTGAATACATAACAAATAGACACACATTCGCATTCTTAATGTTATGGACATTTGATAGAAACTTTCCCGTTCAAAAGTAAATTCGTACTCCTAAAATATCCGCGACCGAAACTCCATAGTTGCTGCGTTCTTACCTCTATAGGGATCATAAACAGAAAAACTTTCAGCTTTCATAAAAATATGGCGAAAGTAGAGTAGACTGAATTATAGAGTATGCCGACTTAGAACTGATGTTGAAATTTTTAAAATTTGACGTATTATGACGAAAATCGTCGCTAGGGTTGTTGACTTGTTACCTACGAATTTAAAACTATGACATATTCGCTGGACGTGTTCCTCTTTGGTCGTATTGCTGTTTGTGTTTTGGGCTTTGGCACATGCGATTAAAATTGTCAGAATCAAATTTTGAAATCTTTATTTTAAATATTTAAAAATAAATTATATCAGCCAGCGCGATGCACATTCCGTTCATAATCCTAGTGAAACCCGACGAATTTGACAGATATTGAAACCTGTCCGTTTCTTTGCAGTCGAACTACTGGTAGTTATGTCTATTGTGGCGAAAGTCTGGCTGTCACTGGCTCTTGCGCCAACAACAGAATTTTACCTCTACAAAACTCGCCGAATATTTACACATAACTGAAAAACGGGTGACTCTATAAAAGCCGATGTTCGGCTTATCGGCTCGAGGCGCTACGTAATACGCTCTACGTATAGACTGGATCAAATCAAAATCTCTATTCATACCCAGTTACTGGATTGCACTTGAAATAAAAATAGTTGCGGCACTCTGGGGTTATACCGCGGTAAAGCTATTGCATAGCACTTTTTAACAACAAGCAATATTATAATTCGCATACGTGTAGTCGTACGCATACAAACACCGCGCCGAAGTCTGGCAACGCTGCATCGACTGGCACAGTGGTGCTGGGGGTGTTAGGTTTTTTCGCTACGGAATATCTTCATTCGGTCGCCGCGCTCAAATCCTGCTCATTTTTTAAGCTATACAATAGCTTAAAAATAATGACTTTTCATATCTCAGACAAGCCCAACTACCAATTAAGTAGTAATCCGATTTTGGGCTTGGGAGTTGGAAATATAGAAGAAAACATGGTCGACTACATTTTATAATGAATTCTACGAAAGTGATAGCAAAACAAGTTATTTGTCGATCAGAAAGACAATTATTATTATAACGGCGCGCGTTACTATAGCGGTTTTAGGTAATAATTAGAAAGTAAACGTAACAAATCCCTTTTTTCTAGATTAAAAAAAACGTAACAATTTATTAGCTAAAAGTCTATTATGTATGGATAGGGACCATCACAGATTACCAAATTGGATACTACGTAAGAATAACAGGATTGAAGCCTTGCGCCGAGCCAGCCATATTGTATTATGGTGTGCATTCACAGAACGGACCCAGCCTTCCCAATATGACAAAATGCACGTTAAATGTCAGATTTATTTAAAACGAAACTAAATATAACGAAACGAAACGGAAAGTCCATGGGAACATTAATTATGCGTATCTTTTTTGGAGTGTTGAACATCATCTCTCGATTCTACCGATATTGGTCTAGTGACTCATGTCGCCGCTGCTTTGTAGTAGCATAGTACAAAATGAAACCAATAATAATTATTGGTTTCATTTTAATAGAATAAGCTCATAAAGTAGCATTTTATTTTAATTTTTGTCGGTCGCGGACGCATGCCGCGACAATCGGAAAGTCACATTCAGAGTGTGCGTTTTACAAACGTCGTAAACGCACTTCTGTTAAGTACTAGCATTGAAATCCATACATTTTAGTGTAGCATTTTGAGCGCAACTACAACGATGATGAAATTCCAAAATTGTCAAAATGAAATGGATGAACGTACCGACAATGGATATTCTCTGTGGAAACAATAATAGCAATTCAACAATAAACATGAATATTATGTAAATTGTTTGTCATTCGGCGATTGTTTCACGTTTGTAATGTTTACATTTCTAAAATATTTCTCAAAACTTCTTACGTCCTTGAAGTTTCTGAAAATTTTCACTTAGGGCGAAGCCAAACGAGCGTAATTTTTGAGTTGTGAGTCGCAGAATTTCGGTTCGGCAGAATTCAGCTGCATTCAGTTTCATACAAAAGTCCTGTTTGATTCACACGAGCGTAATTTTGTGAGTCATGATTTGTATGAAAAGATATTTCGCGGCAGAAATTCTGCGACTCATAACTCACAAATCAAAATTACGCTCGTTTGGCTTCACCCTTACCTCGTGATATTGTGGTAATATTACTCAACAACGACGGCACATACCGGCCTTGCGGCCATTGTACGGGAAGCAGTTTTAAATATGGAATAACACAGTTTGGCAATGTTTTGTCGGTATTATGCCGGATGCGAGCAAATATTTTATTAGAATTATTATGACAACAGTTCATTTACGATGTGTTAAAAAATAATTCTTCGTGCACTTGCCAAAATGGCACATAATTAGTAGGTACCTAATTATTGAGGACATGAGTGGGTGAAGTGGGACAACTAACAATTTTGAAAACTGACTCTTTGCATAAATGGAGACTTAAGGACCGCGAAAATAATTGTAAATCAAAAAAATACGATTCTATGTATTAGCTAGATATATTAGCTAGAGTTTGATATATACAAATTTAGAAAGGATCTACGCTTCAGGACCTGGATCTCTGGTTTTGAGGTCTGAATTGACCCTAATGCAAAGAAAAGTTCCTAACTTGTTCGAAAATGACACAGCTGTCCATCTAATATATATAAATCTTCTGTCACGATGTTTGTCCGCGATGGATTCCTAAACTACTAAACCGATTTTAATGTTTCTTTATTTTAAATGTGTGCTTTTTTCCAACTTGAGAGATAGGATAGCTTAGATCTTTAATTATAGTCGCAATTTTATTTTATTGCAAATTATTTGTCTATAAAGAGCGACCATTGTTTATGCGACACGGGTCACGGGATAGCGATAGACGTTGCCATGGTGACATACTTATTTAGTCACTAATTCAATAAAATAATACGGGCGATATACTTTATATAATAATTAATATGGCAAAGAAACGTTTGCCGGGACAGCTAGTAATATTATAATGTTTTGATTGCAGGCACCCCAGTTCATAACTTTCAAAGATGGAAAGTTAGGTGTGAACTTCATGGGGTATCACGCCGGCGTCGGCATCGGTGGACTCGCTGGTAAGTCTATTACATCTAAAGAGTCCTAATTCTATGGTCTAGAGCAGTTATACTCAACCTGCGGCCCTCTAGCGGCCAGCCGCCGGGACTTTTTCCGTGGACCGTGTGAATTTTTAAACTTACGCACACCGGAAAAATGATGTAAAATCATTGTGTGATAATCGTGAAAATTATTTCACTTTTAAATCGCTAATTTTAAAGAACGTTATTTTTTAACCCTAAAAATTTTTAGCGGCAGCCCGCGATACCAAGACCAAAACGCGTTTGTTGCCCGATTAAAAGAATCGTTGAGTACCACAGTCTGGCCTATTACTGGCCACTTGAAATATTCGTGGAATTTGGAAGTCCACGGAAGGTTAATATTAGAAGGAAAGTGTTACAAAGTTCGCCGGGTCATCTAATACTTACGCGTTACTTATATAAAATACGTGTGGCAGTCGGAGACTGCCGAAATAAAGCTAATTGTATTGCATTTTTATCAACTTACGCAATTTTAATTCGCAAGTCGCACGCACACAAACACCGTGCCGACGAGTGGGTGTTAGGTTTTTCGTTTCGGAATTTCTTGATTTCGGTAGCCGCAATCAAAGCCCGCGATAAAATCTATATGCAATAGTAATAGAATTGGCGACACATTTTTAAATGCAACAATAACAACAACATGTGAAGTTTCTATCTGAGAACATGCAACTACCAATTAAATGTAATGCGCAATGATTTCGTCATAATATCACACCTAGAATTACCGTCAATGACTCAACGAGTATGTCTGATCTTAATCCACGAGATTGCACTACCGTGATTGCACTACACACTGTGAGTTGTGACTCAATGGTGAATGTAGAGACTACCATGTTAGTAGATGTTGCTATGCAGTACTCGGCGAAACATGACGGAAGCGGTCATTGACTCCCTGTTAAAAACTTGTCATTTTCTATACAAAGCCGCGAGTGACAACATCCGACACTTCATTGACAATC
This sequence comes from Polyommatus icarus, assembly GCA_937595015.1. Classification (NCBI taxonomy): domain Eukaryota; kingdom Metazoa; phylum Arthropoda; class Insecta; order Lepidoptera; family Lycaenidae; genus Polyommatus; species Polyommatus icarus. The sequence goes on along the minus strand of OW569334.1, from coordinate 4,624,062 downwards.
GCGGTTTATATAGAAAATGACAAGTTTTTTACAGGGAGTCAATGACCGCTACCGCCATGTTTCGCCGAGTACAGTATAGTAACTTCAGATATGGAGAGATTTTTAACCGTTATATTAGTAATCAATTACACCTCTAATTGATAAGAGTTTTTATAGTTATACTTTTATTTTATTATAATGGTTTACACTATCTTCATTTGCTTTTCAATGAATCTAAATTCCTGAAAAGTTATATTGTAAAGTAATTGGTACTGTATAAGACACAGAAATAAGATCTAGATAGAGATCTGTGGTATAAGACTTTATGGAATTAAATTAGTCATTTTAAAAATAAATCGAAGTAATTTTCTCGGCTTCGGAAGCCCAGCAAAACCTCTATTAATTATGCAAGATTCTAGAGCAATCACAACAACGTAATATAAAACTGTTCCGGTGTCCTAACAAGGTTATAACTTATAAATATAATATGATATTATATAGTATATACTTACAAATTACAATAAACAGCGTAAACAATTACAATATTTATATCATATTGTAATACCACACGTAACTCTCATAAATAGGCGTAATGGAATTTTACTAAAGGCGTTAAAGAGGATAATTACACCCACGCTAAAAGAAACAACAAAGTAATTAAACGATTATAAAGTTGATAATAATAAAACGAGAACCTTTTAATCTCAATTGTATTCAGCTGGAGAATACTAAATACTTAATAATATTATAAAGCGGAAGAGTTTGTTTTCTTGAAAACTACAAGTCCGATTTGAAAAATCATTTAAGTGTTAGATAGCCCATTTATCGAAGAAGGCTATAGGCTATATTCTATCACTTTGCGGAAGAAGTTATCCCCACGAAGGAAGAGGCCGAGCGCGAGAGAGAAAGGGCGGCGCGCCTCGGTTCTCTTCGCTCGAGAAGGCCTAGGTCTAATCTAGTAGAAGGTCTAGTCTACAAATATTTTTATTTTCTCGAGTAGTGGAAGTAAAATTATAATATTATTTTTTTCAATGTTAAAAAAATAAACGATGAAAATAACTTAATTTTAAAATAAAGTAATACATGGTTGACTCGATTACATTTTAATTATACTATTTGGATTTTACCATACACAGTTAACCCGGAGACAATGACGCTGGGTCATATTGACCTGAGGCGTGTTTACTTCGTCATATTTTGTAATTGCGCCAATTGAATGTTTTCAACCTTAGTATAGCTGGAGATACAACTCCCTTACACCCACCTAGCTGTCACACCTAGAGCTACGCCTCGTGTGAAGCAAGATACAAGCGCGCCAAGTAAAAACGGGTCAATATGACCCGACGTCATAGTCGATGTAGTATTTTCGTGACTAAGTTTTATTAGTATTAAAATATTGTTTTGCCATATTTTTTTTACATTTTAAAGAAGAATGTCATTCACTAACAGCCTAGAAAGGATTTCAAAGTTATTAGAACAGTTAGACTTTGACGATGACGAGTCTCGGGCTGCTTTGGGCATTGAACTTCAGGACCACGTATGTTAAAGTGAAAAAAATCCTGGAATTTACAAAAGATGTGAAGTCTGTTCATCTAAAAAAGATTAAAATACACTTCACGCATGCACAGCATATCCAATTTTTATATGCTAGCGCATGATTACATATTGTGATAACTATAGTAGTTCTATAACTCTGAATAAGGAAGTAGAGGACTAATTTCTTTTTATTTTCACGGTAGTAAGTAATAACAACCTCTCTTTAAATACACCAGTAATATTTTTCCTTCATAGGTAAGAAAATTTTGCGAAAACATCAAATTAACGTACACGTTAAGTTTTCAAGGTTGATTTTGCATCTGCCGTGAAGAAAGCCAATAAAAACAAAATTAATTTATTACATAGGTTTTTTTTTTAATTTTATGCATAATTGAAGTCCCCTTTTTAAATAAATAATTAACAAAATTGTGGTAGCTTACTTAGTTTCATTAAACATTAATCTACAAAGTTCGGGTCGAAATGACCCGACGTCATAGTCCATGTAATTATTTTCACGTCAATGACGCCGGGTTAACGAATTCGTTACATGATATTTTGCAAATGATTCATTTATTTTTGAAATAGAATAATTTATTGTATATTATAACTCCACAAAAATGTAATTTTTGTAGTTTCTAGCCTTACTATGGAAAAACACATGACGAGCGGCAAAACATTTAGATGAATCATTTTTAATTAATAATATGTAGGTTTACGTGAAATCTGGCACAAAGAGTTTTAACACGGTTTTATAAGCTTGGGCTGTACGTATGTAACGGAATCTTTAAGCGCGACTTTTACCTAAATCTCCAGTACTCTAATTAACGCTTTCAACTCCCGTAAATAACAATTGAAAGGCTATTGTGTTTCTCGGTTTTCCACGATCGAAGGATTCAAAAGTTTACATACGACGTATTAAGAGCCAATGACAACGCTATTATAATAAAAATTGCTTAGTTGAAATTTAAAAAAGCGTGTGTTTTTATTTTTAACTGACTTCCAAAAAGGAGAAGGTTACTCAATTCGACCGTATATATTACTAGATGACGCCCGCAACTCTGTTGCGCCAAAACTCGTGTATCGCGCGGGAACCGTACATTTTTCCAGGATAAAAAGTATCCTATGTCCTTTCCCGGGACTCAAAGTATCTCCATGCCAAATTTCAGCAAAATCGGTTCAGCGGTTTGGGCGTGCAGAGGTAACAGACAGACAGACAGACAGATAGACAGACAGACAGACACACTTTCGCATTTATAATATTAGTATGGATGTTCTTTTCTATGTCTGTTCGCGGATTAATGGTTATATTCAACATTTAAGGTGATAGTGGGTCAGCGGGAAGACTTTTTGCTGAAGCCGGGACTCCTACTGGTCAACTAGCCAGAGCAGGCCTTGGAGGTCAAGTAGATGGCAATGGAAGAGCATCAGGTAATCCTTACCCCCTTTTATTGTAGGCTTATACGACCGACAGTTGCATAGGTCGAATGAATATATCGTACTCGGCGAAACATGGCGTAGCGGTCATTAACTCCCTGTCTATTAAAACGCGATTGACAATGAAGTGTCAGATGTTGTCAATCGCGGCTTTGTATAGAAAATTACAAGTTTATGACAGGGAGTCAATGATCGTTACCGCCATGTTTTGCCGAGTACAGTATACTAATATTTACGACTACAAATGTACCACCGAAGAAATGTATACTTAAACAGATGAGGGACCTACATCATTTGGTCGAGTTATGTTTGTCTAATATAAGCCATGATCTGCTGTCGGCTGCTTTTGACATACCTTGACCAAATTTAGGTCCGCCATATTTTATTCTGCATATTTCAGTGCTGCGAATTTTGCAGTAAGCCTTTATATAAGGGACACAAACAATAAATATCTTAAATTTTTCATACAATCACTTAGCTTTACACCAAGTATAAATTGTCAATATCCTTTTACAGGTGGTCTGTTTGCTGGCGCCACTGCCGGTGGCAACGTCAGAGCCGCTGCTGGTCTTGCCGGTGGTGTTAATGAGAACAACGCTAAAGGAGGTGGCTTTGCTGGAGCCCAAGCCGGACATCACATTGCAACATCAGGACTGGTAGGTGACACTCTAACTGACAGAGAAAATAGAAGAAAGAGGAAGGAAGAAAAGAAGAAGCAGCGAAAAGCTGCCAAGGAAGCGAAGCGTCTTTTAGAATATGGCGATTAGATTAAGAATTTAGATTAGACTACATTCAGTTAATTTGGTAATTGGCAGTGATTTTACTTGTGTTGGTGATAAGTTGATAATAAATTTTACAAAGATATCGTATAAAATTAATTATTTTTCTGTTTCCCTATTAAGTCCTCGTAACAGAACTGGACATAGCAAAAAGGTATTGTTAGTTTTCATATTAGGAATGCGAATCTTCATGCATAATCTAGATGCATTAGTTTCCATCTCATGGTAGATATTATACTTGCATGTACTACCTATGTAGAGTGCACGATGATCACGATGCGTCCGCACCATGTCAGTAATTAGCGTCAAGCATGTATCATTCATTAGGTAGACTTAATTCATCATCATTTCCACACTATTCTGTATTATTTTATTAACATTACATATAAAATGTTTCAGGGTGGTCAATCGGCAGCGGAAGGCGCATCAGGCTTTAAATATTCAAATGATAAAGTGCTTCTTAAAGAAAAACACAACGACATCCAACCATTAGAAGCTACAGCAAATTTCCAAGCGAATGTTAATTCAGGTGTTGAAAATGAGCAACCAGCAGTCCTTGTGAAAGAAGTAAGTGTTATGCTCTTAAGTGTCTAAACACACTAGGCCGAAGTTACGCCGGCGTAAATTCCGCATTATTACGCCCGCAATGTATTTTAAATTGCCGACGACACACTATTCCGTCGCGTTCCGTCCGTATTTTGTATGCGTTTGACATTGTGGACGTAATTTACGCCGCGTAACTTCGGCCTAGTGTGTTTAGATACTTAGTGGTTTAATATATATGTCGCAGCCAACTGGTTTAAATAGCCGATAAATCAAACAGCTAGCCCTTTGACTGAACAGCGCCATTCAATCACACGTCTATACGTCGTTTAGCCGACTTGTTGACTGCAACGTTCAACACTAAAGCTAGACGATGCTTAGCTAACTGGTTAAATGGAAAATTAACTAAGCTGACCATTAGTTTAGTTTTTTATTATTACACAAGCGCAATGATAATAAGCAGAATAAATTGTATTCTAACTCATTTTGAACACAATTGCAATTAATACCTTCGTGATGCATTTCATTATCACGTAATTTCTCCTCGAAATTCGAATATTTGTTTAAATTTTGATTTACTCGTATGTGCCCCCATAATTTCTGTTACTTTAATAACACTTGTAACGTATATTTACGAAAAAAAATTCTTAATACAATCACAAAACACCGGCTTGTTGACGCCATATTGTAAACAAAACACACCTAGCGCCGCGGTGGTGAGCGCTGAACTAATTCAATCAAACGGCGGCGGCTTGAATCAGCTGTTGTGTTGAACGTTTCGAGCGACTGAAATATTCAATTAAAAAGCTAGCCGTGAGATTGAATGGCGTTGTTCAGTCAAAGGGCTAGCTGTTTGATTGAACGGCTATTTTAACCAGTCGGCTGCGACATATACATCCAGAAGAAGACGACACTGCGCCTGAGGGTCGAGCGTCTGCAGTCTCGCCACAAGGTTAACTTTAGCTCCTTTGTGGTGACTGGTGAGAGTACCGACGAATCTTCTGTCGACTTTCGAGGCGCCGGAGTTCTGGCCGATCGATGGATGTAGTCTATCGGAGGTTCCGGGGGAGACTCCGGAACGATGCGAGTCACGTCGCCGGCAAAACGTGACAGTGTTAGTTTTTTAAGTATATATAAAATATGTATGTTACTTTTAGGGTATTTATTATATTATAATTACTAGCTGTTGCCCGCGACTTCGTCCGCGTGGACTTCAGTAATTTATAGCGCGCGATGTCAACAAAATTGGTGTCAAAAGCTTTTATAAAAAAACCCTTGTACCCCTTAAATCAAAACACCCAACAACAGCAAGTGAACAGCTGTGCAGTGTTTACATAACGTATTTAATTTTTTTTTAATTAAACTTTATTTATGTCAAATTTTAAAGTATATTTAGCCCCCCAATTACACAACTTTTGCCATAAACTATTTATCATTGATAAGTTTAAGGTTACGTCACTGCATACTGCATAGATAAAGTACCTACTGAGTTATTCAATAACGTATAGGAGTACATAATAACAATCGAAAAAATCAGAAATGTAATATAAGATGAACCACCTCTTATAGAAAGAGTGTAAGCAATAGCGCGATGTAGGAGACGCACAGCGCCATCTATTATGAATTTTTGAAACTAACTTAATTTGAACAAATTTACGCATTTTCACCCCCTTACAACCCCTTTGTCCAGTTAAAAAGTAGCCTATGTCCTTTAGACTATCTGTGTACAAAAATTCATTACAATCGGTTCAGTAGTTTTGGCGTGAAAGCGAGACAGACAGAGATACTTTCGCATTTATAATATTAGTATAGATAATAATATGTATCTTAGATTTTAAGGTATTTGTTATATGGGCCTCTGATGCCCGAAATAAATGATTTGATTTGATTAATATTGTGCTAGAAGGTAAAATTTTAATGCAAAATTCTTCTTTAAAGGTCTACGTTGAACGTAAAAAACATCACAAGAAGCCCCATAAGACTTACGTGACGTACATTGACGAGAGTGAAGTCCCAGTTTCGAAGTCTCTGCAGATCGAAAAGAGGATCGATGCTGGCGTAGAAGGTTCTGTCAACGTTGGTGCTAAAGCTGATGCTGCAGCAGGAGCAAACGCCGGTCATGTCTATACAAAAACTTTTGAAAGAAACCCAGACTTCTTTGGGAGTATCTTCAATGTGAGTATTGCTAAAAGTAACATATTAGAGAGGATGAAGTATGAGATTTTGACGCTTAAAATAAAGACGTAAGGTCTACGAATAACAAAAACTACGTAAGGTAGTAATTGTATGGAATTCGAAAAACTGTATAAAATAATATTATGGAAACAAATGTTCGTTTTTTTTTAAATCTAGTGCAGAGTGATGGTGCTCCCACACCGCAGTTAGAAAATGTTTAGTAACGTTAGTAAACATTTGTTAGCAGACATTTAATCACAAATGTTAAAAAATGTTAAAAATGTTTTCATGTTAGAAAATGTTTAGTAAACGTAAGTTAACAAATTATAGCAAAACAAATTATAACAAAATAAAACATATTGTGTTACCTTTTGTTTGTAAACCTTTTATAAGGGACGACAGATTAAAATTGTTAAGTATAAAATGTTAGTAAACATTAGTAAACATTTTTTGTTACTATAGGAGCACTTACAACATGTAACAGTTCCTAACAAAATGTAACAATTGACAACATTTGTTAGTAAATGTTTTATGTTAGAAAATGTTAGCAAACGTTTTCTAACGGCGGTGTGGGAGCACCATGACGAATACGCAGAACAATCACATTACAGAGAGATTTTATCAGTAAATTTTTAGTAAAGTACTGCTGTTCCGAGCTTGATATAAGATTGTTTTAATTGCCAATTTTTTTAAAATAATCTTTTTTTTTTGTTTTAGATACCAATTTCTACTCTGACGTCCGTAAGGAATTTCTTAACTAACACTGCAGAGAACACGAATGTGTCAATACAAAAATCAGCATCAGTGAACGCAGGTGCTCATGTTAATCATTATTATTAAAGTATATTTAAAACAAATGTACTTAATTAAAATATTTTTATACTAATTTTAATTATATTTACGTATAGTTAAATTAGACTCTGGTCATTTATGATAATATCATAGATAATAAGATATATTAAGTATATCTTAACTTAGGTCGATCACTAGATATTTTTTTTCTATAACATAACTTATATAATAGGTACAGAGCATAAGTAAATACAAAAAATTTTGTAACGGTAAAATAAATGGTTTTTATAATATTATGCATTGTTATTATAATATATATTTAATAGTCTATAATTATTTGTAGCGATTAATTTACAATGGTTGTGTTATTATTATATTACTCTAAACATCATCATATTAATTATTATCTATAGACGTAATTGCATTGGTACGTGTAAATAATTAGGTCTCATTATTATATTAGTGTAATTATATTGAGGTTTTGTTAATTGTTTACACAACAATATCTAGAATCTAGATTATTGGATACAATATTTGAAATTACAACTCAGATTTATAAAGAGAGTTTTTTAATTCAACAGTGTTGTTGAATAAAAATCTTCTATCTTAGCAAAAACAATCAAATAATTTTCAAAAGCCAGTAATTTAATATGAGACAAACTAAAATCCAGCTTTAACTCTATACTCGTTGAAGGGCAACGTGAAATACTTTCTTGAAAAGTTTTAAGTATTCAAGTTTAGCCGACTAGACTGCTCTGACAAACCTTTGAGAGTAATCTTGTACTTTTTCAAAGAGAATTTGTATAATGCTAAGCCTGTTACCAAGAATGTTATTTGTATACTAATATAATAATAAGTCTGTCAGTCTGACGAGGTTACATCTTCACGCCCAAACTGCTAAACCGATTTGTTGGGTATGGAGCTACTTTGAGGACCGGGAAAGGCATAGGATACTTTTATCCCAATAAAATGAACCTACGAATCCTGCGCGCTAAACGAGTTTTGGCGCAAAAGAGTTAGGTACGGGGTTCATCTAGTATTTTATTAACGCATACACAATTTCAAGCAGCTAATCCACAGAAGGGATTAATGTTTTCTGACAAAATACATTACAAAGTATGTTTTTTCCTAGGGTAGGTATACGCTTAATCTAACAGGTAAAAAAAATATTAGCGAAAGTTAAAAATATCTTGATCGGAAATCATCCAAATGCATGACTATCATCAAGTACCATCATACATCATGCAAAAACAATACTTTTTACTATTTCATGTGACGTTTTTTATGTTACGCGGGGTATTTTATTGTAATTTAACTGTTTGTAAAGATTTTTTTTTTGTTATTCCAGAAACAGATTTGCCATCAGCCAAAGATCATTCATTCATCAAATCATCACAATCATCGGGGCATTTGTCGGTAGAGACTCCGTCTGCCTCTAAGTTTTTAGACGACATTTTCGCTGTAAGTCCATCTCGAAACTATGGTCTAAACAACGAAGCTAGTCACAAAATCATATTATATTTAGTAATCACTAATCAGTCATAATTTTATATTTAACATGAAGTAGTTGGGTTTGGTACACAATGTTTTTAATGTAGTTTAACTTATCTTGCTTAGCCTTCTGGTGGTCTATTTAACCCGTTATGGCTGAAGCCAAACGAGCGTAATTTGTGAGTTGTGAGTCGTGGAATTTCGGTCGCGTAAATAATAATATCTTTTCATACAAATCATGACTAACAAAATTACGCTCGTGTGAATCAAAATCACTTTTGTATGAAACTGAATGCAGCAAAATTTCTGCCAGCCGAAATTCTGCGACTTACAAATTACTCTTGTTTGGCTTCACCCTATATCTTACCGAGAGATGACAAAGGAACGTTGAAATTTTTATGGCATGTTTCACCACTTCGTGATAGGTGCCGGAAGGGCTATCCACAACTTATCTGACCGATACTCTATACTATATTATCAGGAAGGGGTGAAACAGCCCAAACCTTTTTGTATGCTGTAATTAACTTTAAGATCCTGTGGCAAAAGTGGAAGTGTTCGATTTTCAAGTCTCTTTGTTGGGGTGAGGAGACCAGTGATGATCAGTGGTGGATGGGCGTTTTCACACTGCAACCATAACGACACGACACGATATCGTCGGACTGGTAGTTTCATACAATCACTACTAAGCGCTTTCACACTGTGTCGTTGCATTCAACGATATCGTTGCCGGCAGATTGTCGTGCCGATATCGGGACGACACACCTTTGCTGACGCAATACTACTAAGGGGGCGTCCACGAATTACGTGAGGTGTTTAGGGGGCCCGAGGGAGTCGGGTCAAATCTCATCTAATCTCACGTTGGGGAAAGGGGGGTCTCGAAAAAATTCATGGTTTTTTTTTCTCAACAAAATAAATACTACCTATTTTGGTCCATATATCCAGATCGTACGTATGCTTATTCGTTATTACGATTAAGATCTTCGTTCGAAAGAATATGTACTGACTGTCAAACCAAACGTTTACGTAAGAAACCCACATTTTTGTGAATAAAATCTAACGGAATCTCACCAGGGGGAGGGGGTCAAAATATTTAAAAAACACCTCACGTAATTTGTGGACGCCCCCTAACCGCATGACAAGCTGTTGGTTTTATCGTGTCGATATCGTCGGACGATATCGTTGTCGTCCGAGCAGACGACACAACAGTATCGTGTCGTGTCGTTATCCGCTGCCGCTTCCGCCCCGCTACCCGCTGATTTCGAGACTGAAGCCTAACAATTTTAACCGTATAGCAGCATTATTGTAGGTATTAGATCACTTAGTTGTGTACTCAAGCTTATTTAAGTGGAATAATTGAGGGAGGGTGAGTTTTTACGTTGGCTTACTTAACCTTATCTAAAAATAATATATTACTTTGCAGCTCTTGTAAAAAGGTGTAAGTATATAATTTTAGCCCATGCAGTGATGGATAAGGATAATATAATATTTCTGCTAGACTCAGAGACGAATATGAACTATACTTATCTAAGAATTATTATTATAATAATTAGTTGAATCTGTCAAATTCTTCATTAAATTGAAGTTTATAAAATATGTCTGTAAGTCCGGCAGTGTGTAGGATAAAGGAAAAGGTAAAATACATGAGTCATGACTGATGAATATAGTATAAGTGACAAGTCTCTTATTCTTTACTATTAAATATCATATGTCCACAGATACCAATTAACACTTTGGGTGCTGTTGGCCAATTCCTAGACAACAATGTGCCTGCGAGGAAGACAATTCAGGTGAGATTTACATTAAATTTATATGTTATTCACACACTTTTACATTAACTCCACTAAATAAAGAACACTATAATATAGACGTTGTATGATCGTGTTTACCATGCAATGGCCACAATTTAATTTTATAACGTCTTTATTGACAGTACCTATCCTTCAATAAGTATTATCATAGTAGTATGTTATACAATAATTTATTTGTCCTATCTGTCAAAGCCAAAATATTCTATAAGTTTTGTAAATTCAAGTTGAAACCTGAAAACTTTGAAAAGTAGGACAAAAAACAGTGTAAAACTTTAATATTATATGTATGTATAGCCAGTGCATGTCTTATCATCAAGGGGATACTTTTCCTAAATTCTAAACTTTGAATATAAAAAGAATCCGGGTTGAATATAATTTTAAAATTTCAGACTGATGGTGAAGTTAGACTCAGGGGACCAGCCAGGAGACGAGCCGCTAAGAGGATCATCATCACCAACCAGCAGCACACAGAGGGTGATGAGCAATAAACTCCTGGTTGTTGGCACTTATCCAGTTACTAGCAGAAGAGCGAAGTCACATTGTTCCATTGCATTGCTGCGTTGCTTAATCGGACAGGGGTTTTGACCGGACGGAAAATCGGGGGTGTATTCGGAAATATAAACCAGTGTTATGGGCAGTGCTCGTGACGCGGACGTCGAAAATCGACGCCATTAAGGTGATCCGTTCTGAAACATGCCAGTGAATTGACGTATATGAAAATATTATTGTATAATTATTATATATTTTGCTAATACTTCACACTTGTCTCACGAGTACAATATGGCGTCGGATACATGACGTCATGAGCACTATATTATAGCTAGTAGACTGGGATATATTTCGGAACTCACGCATAATGAAACTTAACGCGCGTCGGCACAACGGAGCCATGAGGCATACGCTGCGTTTTGCCATTCCGATAACGCAACGTCCAGGAGCAATGTGGCATCGAATTTATGACGCAGGTTAAGTGCCAATATTGGTTAGCAAACAATAATGAGTATATAATTAAACTTTGTGTGATACTGCTACTAAAGTAAGTTTTAGACTTAAAATATATTAGATTTACGGAGTACAAAGTAATAATATATTTTATATATTTAAATTAGGGCGTTTTAATTATTGTAAACCCGACTTGTTACGAAACTTGTTTATTTGTAATTTCAAAAGCTTTGTGACGAGTTATTAGAAAGCAATAAAACTTTGCAGATAGTTGAACTTTGAAGTTCTAAGATTTGCTTAACATTTGAGTAATAATACATTTTCAATGCTATTTTAGATTTAAGTTAAGGTTAGGTTTTATTAGAGGAATGCCTTTATGAATAAAATAGAGCTCTAAGTAATCACTTTCAAAGTTTTTTCCAAGTAATCGGTCTCAAAGGGTGAATTTTCCTACGACTCAGAATGTAGTTTTTTGGCTGGAGCGGACCAAATAATATCCAAACAACACATTCATGAAAATTGCGTTTAAATATTTAATAAGTGCGCTTACCCTACTCTGTGACTACGATTCTGTAGAATTTCAATCTTGGAATAAATAAGTACGAAAAAATAGTAAGGATTAAAGATTTATTATACTTATAAAAGTCTTATTAAGAACAAAGATATTATTAACCTAAAAAACTGAGACTACCGAAATTATAATTTTGAAGACTGGTACTTAAAATATATAAAAGAATAAAAAATTGTCTTTTACGCGACTTAACTAAATGTAAAAATATTTAACTCTTTATGATTTAATCCTTGCTACTGGTAGGACAAAATATTTTTCAACTAACACATTGTATTTATAATTTTTATTTGAACAACATAGAGATTAGTAGAGAAAATTACATTAACAAAAGTGTTTCTTATTTCATAAATTGAATCATTTTAAGTTAAACATTTCAAATTGAATGTTTTTTGTACATTAGTGTTTCTGAAAATCGATTAGAATTAAAATATAACCATAATAAGTAAAAAGTTTAGCTTAGCATTTCAGCAGAATAATTACAGAACTATAAAATGCAAATTCATCTAATTATTTCTACCGGATAAAATTGGCACTACTCGTAATGAGCATTTCAAACCCACATTTCGTTCATGCGTTAAGTTTCGTATTATGAAAATTGTGGTATTTTTCATACGAATAAAACCCGTAACTCGTTCGAACTTTATTCGGGAAGTTCATAGTTTAATTAATGCAATTAATTCCGGAATTCGGTCGGACAAGCGTGAGAGTTTAGATGTATGTTACGTTGTTTTGCCCTTTTTGCGTAGCGAGTTGGCTAAACTTATAACAGCGCTTAGCCAAAAGTGGTAGCTCTAAAGTTTGTTTGCTAAAAAATTTTGCCGTATTCCGTACTAGCCGAGGAGATTTATCGAGACTTTTGGTTCTACAAAAAAGCCTTGACCCGGTGACTGCCAGGTTGGGTCATAATGACCCGTGATGTTTTTAAATGCGTGTATTTAGGAAAATAATAGTGTAACGTCGCCACGCTTGTCAGTAGCTGCAGTTAAAGCCCTGCCCCCTTGTTTCTTATGTCAGCTTAGATGGTGTGCATCTGGACTGGATGATAAACGTGGTCAAATATAGAAAAGGGTAAATATGACCCAACTATACATTCCATGGTGCTATTTCGTGCCAGTGACGTTGAGTTAATTATTTGATTATTTCGTTTATTTATTTGTACTGACAGGTGACAAAACGTATATTACTCTATATATTAAGTAGGTTGTTTTTGAGTTTGATTTTATAAAATATAACTACCTGAGGGCTCGTACATGGATGTAGTTCATCTAATAAGAGATGCAAAGGAATAAGGTAGTTTACAGGAGAAATATCAGAAGATAGAGGTATCTGTCGGAAGATCTCCCTTTTGAGTACGGTTACACGGTCAGTCTGGCATGATATCGAGGCATCAGTTCAGCCCTTCAGTCTAAGACTGACGCCAGAATGATGACCGGAAAGTACATAATAAAAAATTATCAGTCGTCAAACGGTTACACGATCATTCAGACTGACGGAGTGAACTGTTCCCAGACTGACCGCGTAAGGGTCTTATCACACTGGCGATTAGCGAGCGATTTGAAAGCGACGTGACTGCGCGACGTGCACGCTGCGACAGCGCAGCGTCGTAACGGCGTCACGTGGACGCCATTTTGTACACTCGTCTGAACGCTGCGCAGTCGCGTCGCTCTCAAATCGCTCGCTAATCGCCAGTGTTATAAGGCCCTTACCTATGTCTTAGAGCTCCCACATATTATATCCCACAAATTACCCAAGAATAAGCCCGTACATTTACCTCGATTTATATCTATTCCAGTATTGTAATACAAGGTTTTGTTTGCACCGTAATTGCTGAATCTGTTTGACAAATGACCTAGTATCTAAGAACAAAGGGCAAGGAACTTCTTATTATTTTTATCTCTTTTATCAGTAAGTGCAAAGTTTTATTAGTAAACTAGATGATGCCTGCAACTCTGTTGTGACAAAATTCGTTTATTGCGCGGGAACTGTATATTTTTTCGGGATAAAAAGTAAGTGTTCTATGTCCTTTTCCGGAATTTAAAGTATATGGGGTACGAAGATTTTGGCCGAACGACTTGTCCGCCATTTTGTTATTTTTAATCGCGTTCACGAATAATTCTTTGAAAAATGGATAGCTAACATCAATACAAACAAAAAATAATCTTGGACAAAACCGCGTAAAGTGTCACATTTCGAAGATATGAGCTGCCCATTTTTCAAAGAATTATTCGTGAACGCGATTTAAAAAAAACAAAATGGCGGACAGTATGTCGGCCTGGCTCCATACAAAAATCTTCATGCCCCTTTCAGCGAAATCAGTTGACGCGGTTTGGGCGTGAAGAGGTACCTAATAATAGACAAACATACAGACACATTTTTTCATTTATACTATTAAATCATTTAATATTAAAGTATGGATTAAGCTTTAGACAGTATTTAATAGTAGGCAGAAGTAACGCTCTTTTCTATTTACCCATCATAAGGACACCGGTGACCGCGACAACAATAGAATAACAATAGATTTAGTAGAATCCCCGATCGAAGGATTAATAAGGAAAAATAAACAAAGGATTAAGTTTGTCGGAAGTGGTTTAAGTCGAGAAAAGAGTTATCTCGCAAGCCGCAGCGAACATAAAAACATATCCTCTAATAGATGGAATAAAGTTGAAATAAATCAAATAAGTCAAAGGTCTATCTTGGCAAATAAATTGACTGTCAGTTGCAGAGGCGCAGCGTACGTGATATACATTCAATCGAAAAACAACTGAAACATCTAACTTAGGTCTCAAATGGATAGTCTTAAGTCTAAAAGGAGAGAAGAGAAATATTTATAAAGAAGGCATGAACGTAGAAAAAAAGGCGGACGGAGTCTTATTATACACAGAACTGTGTCTTAAAGGTCGGCCATTCTTACACCTGTCAAATGGCATGAACTAGCGTTAATGTGTGCATGTGGACCGTGTACATGCAGTCAGCTGGCCGACTCTGAAGGACACAGTTTTGTGTATGGTGGGACTCCGTCCGCCTTTTTTTATATACGTCCATGAAAGAAGATATAACAAAATGAAAGTGTTAATGGTTTTTATCTTATTTAAGTCAGTAAACAAAAACACAGACGCCACACCTAATTATTTCAGCGTAACTATACTTGCGATGTTCACAGCGTTACCCCCGCAGACTGCAGACTTTCTATCGGCCAGTTTGGTCGGGTTGTGCTGTTAGAGTGCACATTTCGCCAACTAAACAGTTGAGCTGGTGGTGAGTGCGCAGACTAGACAACAGTGGGCCGATTGTTCTCGCACGATTCCATTCATAGCGATAGATTTTTGAATTGAATTTGACACGACTCGGATGTCTGCCGAGTTGAACAAAACAATCGTACTAATAATTAAGCAACGGCCGACAGTTTGCCGATAGTTAAGTTTTAAGGCAATCGTATAACCCATCAAACATCATCGGCCGACTCTATATTATATTATGTGCACTTTTTTAAACGGGCTTTGGCCCACCACACATTCCCACCACTGTATCTCCTGTGTCGCCAGGATCGACAGCGGTATCCAACCACGAAAACCCTTTGATATGATCTCAGGGAGCCCGAGGGACATGCTAAAACTGTCTTGGGACCCGCAACGAAATTAATCAGAAGAAAATAGGAGGAGTAGGAAGATTCCAATTTCCCTCCCCATAAAAGCGGGAGACAGCACAAAGTTGCAATGACCGAAAGTCAAAGAACTTAAGGGGGAGCACCACGGAAATAAGGTTAATAATTGTGACTCCTAAGCTAAGCTAAGTTAATATTGGAGTTTATTGTGTTTGACTGTTGCCAATAATAATTGTGACAAAAACGCTTGAAGGCACGGAAGTTCCTAGCGCTGTCCACGAGATCACCGTAGTATGCGACTCCAGATGTACAGAATAGGTTGTTTAGCATAGTAGTTCTTTCGTCCTGCCAGAGACTGCACTCCCAGAGAACATGATGAGCGGTTTGTTCAAACATGTTGCCTTCGGTCGAGCACTCGCACATGGGTGAAGGCACTAGTTTAAATCCGTAAAGTTTGGCCTTAAAATTTCCATGACCGGTCAGGAATTGAGAAACGCAGTGATCAATATCCATCCACTGTTTGGATAGCCGTTCACGAATATTAGGGAAAAAATTATAAAGATGACGCCCTTTGGTGGAACAGTCTCATCGCGACTGCCATTCGGAGATTAGGCTTTGCACAGAGTTTTCTAAAGGTTCAAACAATCTTGCTATTTTAATTTTATCGCGAGCGCTTAAAAAGAACGGGTTGCCAATGTTTTTGTTATGATAATACATTGTCGCACGACGCTGAATCTCAAGGTCAACGGGTAAAACTCCGGCTAACACAGGCAAGGCTTCGGTGCTTGTGGTCCTGTAAGCTTTGCATAAGAATATAAGAGCAAGACGTTGGCTTTGTAGCAACTTGCGACGAGCCGCGCCGATAGTTGCTCTGTCGGCCCACACGGGGGCCCCGTAGCAAATGCTGCCTAGGTAAGTAGCGGTGTAAATTAATTTTAGGGTTTTGAAAGAGAGGCCCCATGTCGACGTAGATATTTTGGTAAAGGAGTAAAAATTGCGCTTCGCTTTCTCACCAGTTTGAATTATATGTTCTAAAAATGTAAATTTATTTTCCAAGTAAAAACCAAGATAACAGAGCGACTGTTTGCGTTTAACGTTAATATTGTCAAGTTTAATGCTAGGGGAAGATATAAGGGAACCTTTTAAAAGGATTTGGTAAGTTTTATGCGCGGCGAATTTCAGGCGATTACGTTTACCCCAGCTCGATATTAAATTAAGACTATCATTGGCTTTAGATTCAATTTCGGAACGTGAATTTGCTTGAACGATGAGAAAACCGTCATCGGCGTAGCCAACTAGTACGCACAGCGGTGGTAGGGGAAGACTTAATAAATCATCAAATCCGAAATTCCATAGTTTTGGCGAGATAACAGAGCCCTGAGGGCAGCCGCAAGTTAAATCTTTGGCGTGTGTACAATGGCCAAGTCGAAGCTTAGTTTGACCATTAAAAAAGTAAGAACGTATTATGGCATAAATATTAGAGTAGCAACCTCGATTTTTTAGTTTTAATAATAATATCGGCCACCAAGCATGATCGAACGCGCCAGAGATATCTAATGAAATGGCGACCACGTATTTGGATTCCGAAAGATTTACTATTTTTCTAACTTCCATAGCCGCGTCAACAGTCGATTTCCCGGCGGTGAAACCGAACTGATGACTATGAAATTTAGGGCCACCGGGTAGCAGGCGAGGTACGATGAGACGTTCTAGTAATTTACCTAAGCAAGACAGTAACGTTATCGGACGGTAAGATTTTGGGTCGTCTGGAGGTTTGTTTCCCGCTTTAGGTATTAATTTTAAGCAACCGGTGCGCCAAATTTTTGGAAATATGCCTTCTGCGATACATCTGTTGTAAACATGTAGAATCGATGAATTGGCCGCTAAGCACGCTTGTTTTATCATAATATTCGATATTTTATCCTCGCCCGCAGATTTTTTTATAGGCAAAAGGTTTACTATTTTACTAAACTCCTCCGAAGTTGGTAAATCTGAGACCGGTGTATGAATGGGGTCTAACATTCTACTCCTAATGTCGCGGTGGTCTTCATCATCCAAGGAGGGCTCGTCGTCTGGGATGAGAACGTTTAGATATGCCTTCGCCGTTTCATCTAAACTACAAGTGTAAAAGTTGTTAATTTTAATATTTGAGAAAAAGCTTGGCTCATTACTACTATTGGGTTTAAGCTCGTGATATAACGAGGACCAGGGGCCCTCTTTATCTAGTCTGTTCGCGGCATTCTTCAACATATTATTTTTTGCTAACGTAACGGCGGCGCGATAGCGTGACCTTGAGATGCGTAGGTTATTTAAACTAATTATGTAAGTATCATCCGAACGATTGAGGCCAGATTTACGAAGATTATTAATTTTGCGCCTGGCCCTTCTAAATTCCCGACGAAGATTAAGAAGTTTACTGTTCCACCATTTACAGTTGTGGTCTTTTTTCAGAGGTCTACGACCCAAGGCTACATCGGCACAGTAAACAAATGTGTTTGTCATAATTTCCGCGCACTCGTTAACGTTTAAATCCGGCCGAGTGAAGTCTCCGGCATGAGCGGTAATGAGGGAGCGGAATAAATTCCAATCGCCGTTCTTTACACTGTATTTATAGTCATTAGAATTGACTACGGTATCACTCGGGACCGCACGAGAAAACTCGTACACCAGTAAGCGGTGATCACTACATGACGCATCGGGAAGGACACGCCAATGCCTAATCTGGACGTACGCGCTAGATAGCGTGACGTCAATTGACGATTCGCCCGTTGGGCTACTATAAGTAGGTGGTGCATCGGGGGTGTTGTGAATTTGGAGGTTAAACTCCGCAATAAAGTCTTCGACGGCGCAACGTCGGTCGCGATCGGTGTACCTTAGCTGGCCGTGCCATAAGGGCGAGGATGCATTAACGTCGGCGCCTATAATGATTTTATTGCCCGCGAGAGTCTGTAGTACGTAACGAAGTTGATGTAGATGGGGGCTAACATGATCCGCGTACTGGAAATAGCAGCTAACTACGTAAAGCTTAAACTGAGGACACGAAACCTCGGCTACTGCACAGTGCGTTGTCGATAGGTTAGTTAGGGCCGTGATTGAAAATCTAGACTGAGGTATGTAAATACCCGCGCGAGCTACGTTACTAAATTGTATCATTTTCGGCCGTAGCGACGCGAGTTGATATTGTTCTTGAACTAGTACTAAGTCTAAATTATAATCAGAAACTAACTTTTGTAATTCTAACGTCGCGTGCTTGCTATTATGGAGGTTTAACTGTCCTATATTTAAACTATCCATACCTAGTTGTTAAAATGAGTTGCTCCATTTTGCTCTTATATGTTGGACAGTCTGGGGAGCCCGTGGAGTGGTCGGAGGGTTTTTTATAACGAAGGCAACTACCACAGACCGACTTAAAATTGTCTTTGTCTTTGTTGGGGCACGATAACGAGCTATGTTTTTCGGCACAGTGATAACAGCACGGATTAGGATCACGACAGAATTTAGCGACGTGCCCGTATTGTTGGCAGTTGCCGCAGCGGACCAGCTCAACGTCGTCCACGAAGCGACACATCGCCCAATCGATGAATAGTTTTTCTTTGGAATCGATCAGGTGTTTACGAACAAGAGGGTCTAATTCAATGCCTATCCATTTCCTGTTGTTATAATCTTTCTTTAAATTACGGCGCCTCACTATTTTTGTAGTGCGCAAAAATTGTTCTTGTGACATATTAATTTCGCCGTTTATATTTTGGTTGTAAAGTGCGACTAGGAAATTATCGTCCGTCATATGTTGCGGGACATCTTTTACGAGAATGCGCGGGTTACGACCTTTAGGCGACTCGAGTCGCAGACCGGCCGATTTAAGTGCTTCCACCGATTTTAATTTATTGACTTGCGACTCGCTAGTAAGTCGCAAGATCACACCGGAATTGGAGGTTTTTTTGACGCCGTGAAATTGGAAACCATCGGCCGGGTTGATGACTTTCATCAGAGCTTGTTTAGTCTCCGACGACGATTTTAATTCCGCCGATTTTTCTTGTGTCGGATAGGCAATAACGCAAGGAAGTGGTTTTCGCGTCTCGACTGGCGGCACTGACTTCGCAAGTCTTAATTTAAGCGCGTCCGAGTAGGAGGCAGAAGGCGCGGCGGAGACTGGTTGTACGACGGGATTTGTTTTAGCGGCCAGTAATTCGCGTTCCATATTGGCTACCTTGGTTTCCAAGGACGAGTTCTTAATAGCGAGGAGTGAAACGATTGTAGTTATTTTTTGTGTCATACTCATAATTTCTGACTTATTGGTAAAATTATTGCGACGAGATACGGTATCGTTTGCGAACTCATTAATCTTTGCTAAGTATGAGCTGGCTTCGCGGACAAGCTCGTAATAATTGCAAGAATCGTCGGATGCGCGGCTTGTGTCTAACAATGACGTAACGGGGGACAGCTGCGACTCGTCCCTAGTGGGTTGGTGACGCTTCTCCACGGGTGACAAGGAGGAAGGAGATAATTCCGACAACAGACGTTTACCGGACGAGAATGTCGGAGAACGAGGAGTTTTGTCACTTCTAGAAAACGGGGTTGTATCTTTATCCGGCGGTATATTATTGTGACTCGACATTGTGACTTAATTAAAATTAGATGCAGCAGAAACACTATAGGTAATATGTATTTGCAATAATAAAAGTTAAACTGTAAGTCACAGTCAGCTGATCGCAAGGCCGGCCGGCGCCGCGCGAGCGGTACCGACACACACAATATTTTACCTACCTACAATTCCCTACTGATAAAAGTGAACAAAGAAATTACTTACCGAGTTAAATCCAAGAAAATACGGGCAAATGTGTTTAAAAACTTACAGTACACGTAGATTACACCGTTACCTAGCTATTTACACACACTCAGCACGAATTTATCGATTTAAAACCACTGAAAATGATTTTTATTCCCGGAGCGCACGTCAGACGATGTTAACCGTACGGAGTCCGCGGGGGGGGATTATGTGCACTTCCATACAGCTTCATACTGATCAAGAGTCAAACCAAGCTATCGGCCGCAGCAGCTGCAGTCTGCGGGGTCTCTAAATATTTGGTCACGGGTCAATAGTTATTTATCTAGATTCTAGGCTACTCAGGAGGTGGCCGAGTGTGTGCGCAATCTTCGTATACTCTTAAAATCAGCGTAGACGTAACTACGTGGAACTGAGTGAAAATTGCTCCTATTATTTTAGTGTAGAGTACTTTAATTTCTCTGAAAACACATCCAAATATCTGTTATCTAATTTTAAGAATTCATAATTTTGTATTAGGATAATAAACGTTTAATATGTCTTGAATAAGCATTTCCCAAAGTGGGCGATAACGCCCCCTTGTGGGCGCTAAAGGCCTAAAGGGTGTGGTACCCTTAAAAAATGAGGGCGTTCTGTAGGTGGGGGGTGATTTAGATTTTCATCTAGATGCCTCTTAGACTAAATGCATCTATTCCCTCACATTAGTTTTAATTTCTGGCTCGCAAGTTTTGGAATCGATTTCTTAAAAATTGCCTTTTCAACGCTATTTGTAACCCTTTAAACTTTAAAGCCATGCCACATGCGGTGCGGCGGCGGTGCGACGCCTGACCGGTGCCACTCCGGTTTCCTACATATTTTTATTATAAAAATGTATTATAATATATTGTATATTATATAATATATAATATATTATATAATTATATAATATTATATAATATTATAATATTTGTATAATATATTTGTATGGCACACGGCGCCCCGTCCGGTGCGCTCCGGCACTGCACCGCACGCGCATCGGAATCGAGACGAGGCGGGGAGGGGTGTATGACGTAATATGACGTATTATACGTACTGCAAAACGTTGCGGTGCCGCACTCACCCTGTGGTCGGTAGTCCGGCGAGATGAGATGCGGTGCGGCGCCGCACCGCGTCGTGTGGCATGGCTTTCACAATGATATAGAGCGTAATTTTATATGAGGTTTTGTGCTTTGTCACTTGTAACGGAATTATAATATCCCAGTGAGTCGGCCGGTTTAACGGTTGGATGGGTATCGTGAAATGCTACCCCTACGTCACACCACAATCACCACATCACATGAAAAACCAAAATGTCCGCTTCAATAATTTCGTTGAATATTGTACTTTTATACGTACTATACTTTTATACGTAGGTATACTCGCTTTGTTGTCAGTACTTGGTCAATACCACCCCTTTTCAAAATTTCAACGCAATAAGGAATTATAAACAGGTGAAGGAAAATGTTGAGTGATTAAAAAATGAAACGACAAAAATGTGTTTATTACAAAATTTTGTATTCTCATAGAATTTTCAAGTTACAATACAATATGTTAAGATAGATTTCTAAATCATTAACGTTTTCTTACTTCTTAGGCCACCATCGGATTCTCATGATCTTCCATTATCGATTTTTTCCGACGCTTTACCGTCAATTATCTAAAAAGCAATAATCATATAAGAAAATTTCAACTTATGAAATGAAAAACGATTGAAGTAAAAGAGGGAAAATCTTTTGATTGGGTTCTTGCAGAAAATTAGGTATTTGTCACACGAAAACCGTACAGATAAAAATATCGTTTATGTAAAAATTGGTTCAAAGGTTTAGGCGTAAAGTAACAACGAACAAACACACTTTCGCATTAAATAAAATAATGGGATATACATACAGGATGTAACAAAACTAATTTATAATAATGTACTTCAACATGTGTATTGTGTTCCTTATAATATTGAGTTCACTATGAAAGTATGCGCATATAGAGCAATTTATTTTTGTGATTTGTATGGGCAAGCGCCCTAGCCCCTAGCGTCATGAATTTTCCCATAAAAATCACATAAAAAATGCTATTTCAGCGCTACCGCTGGCACTACTTTTAGTTTAATGCTGCGATCGGAGATTCTTGGAAATCTTTTGTTATTCTATTGTTGTCGCGATCACCGCGGTGCTCGGGGCTTGATGGGTTAAATGGTTTTGTTATTCGTAGGTTAAAGTGAAGTCTATATTTAAGGAACACATACACAGTACACACCCTGAAGTGCCATCATTTAGTTTTGTGACACCTTGTGTTACTGCAATGTTTTTAAGCTAGAGGCAGCACACGCACAGTCAGTAAACAATAAATTTTGATCGATGTTTGACAATTTTGACGATTTTGTCGGATTATTTAGGTTGGGTTGCAGCAGAGGCGTGGTTAAAGTTATGGTTATAGTTAAATGTGGCGTCCTTCAACGTTAACTTTAACCTTAACTTAAACCTTAACTTTGACCGGAGAAATTGAAAGATGACAGCTGGTTATAAATGAACGTGGGCGGGGGCGCTGCTGGTAAAGGAGAACTGTCAAAAATGGCGTTTTTGTATGATGACAGCGTTAGTTCCGTTTTTCGCCACGTGCATTTAAAACCTTGTCGAGCTCTATGGTTATGGTTTAATATGGCGTCTTGATGGCGTCCATTTTTAACTTTTACCAAAGATTTGACATTTTCCATTAAAGTAAAATTTAAAGTTAAAGTTAGTTGGTGCAACCCACTCTAACTGTTCTAGTAGCGCGCTCTGCTCTGACCATTGCGTAATATTCCATATTATGCACAATATCATCATGTATATTCAATATCAAATCATATTAGGTGAAGATTGTGGTAACCTAATATTATAATTTATCATAATATAGTTTACCAAAACGTGGTTTCCATTCTGAAACTATTTCTGGCATTAAGTATAGCAACGCTTTTTGATATTATAGTACATAATATAAGCTATCAACATTGCTAGAGGGTAGATTCGATTATTCTCTTGCATTAATAGCTTTCGGAATCGACGTGGTCAAGTTAGAATCAAATTTCCATGGTTCGAAAATCAAAATTCACGAGCAAAATAAAATTATGGTTTTTACTATGGTGTCTAAGTATGTTTTAGATACACTTTTACTAATATTTACCTACATAATGTAGAAATCTGATTAAACAGTCTTCATTATAGATAAGGTGAGAAGTAATAATAATCTACCAAAAACTTACATAAAACTTGGCTTATACTCCATAAAATGTTTTCAATATTCGTGCAATGTGTGAACTTATAGGCGTAAAGCTTCAAATAACCTTATTTTGAGGATATAAAAATAAGTAGGTTGCACCCTACGTGTGATACAACGATAAACATATACAGAATGTAACGAAACAATGTGATAATATTACTTTAGGGTGTGTAATGTGTATGCGTCACTTTGAAAATAGCAGAGCTTGAAGAGTATTTTTTTTGTGATTTGTATGTGCAAGGGCCCAAGTTTTGAATGTATTCAATATCCATACAAAAGTTTAAAACAAGTTTCTCCTTCAGCTGCTACTTTCACAGTGAAATCAATACCTGAGGGGATTAATACACACCCTAAAGTATTATCAATTTATTTTGCTACACCCTGTATACTTAGTAGTAAGGAGGACTTATCTTTATGGCGCAAAGTATACTATTTGAAAGCGGTAACTCCAGCGAAAGTTACGAGAAAAAATATAGCACCTGTACTAGCATGAACTACATAATATAAGTAGAGGTATATTATAATAGAGCTAATATAATATTATATTACAGAAGTTGCGTCAAACGCCGACGATCACATGAGAAATTAATTAATAATAATTACTTATTTAATTGAGACTTTGACAGAAAATGTTATGCTAATTTTATGTCAAAATCATAAGTAAGTAACTTTAACTATAACTACAGTGCAAAATGTCAAATCTTTGGTTAAGGACGCCATATTTAATGACATAAACCATAACCGCTCAAACTTATATCGAAATTTTTTCGTGAAAATTTACTATGGCTCACAGTGTTATTACACGTATAACAAATATTTTTCCTGTCGATATTTACGGATAATTATTTTTTTACACTCTCAATGCAGCTTTAACAAAAAAATGAACGCAACAGACATCTGTCAAATTCCGTTGTCAAAGTTAAGGTTAAAGTTAAGTTAGCCTTAACCATAACCATAACTTTGACCATAACTGTAACTTTAACCACGCCTCTTGTGCAACCCACCCTAAGTAAGTAGTAACTCCTCAAAAAATGATTAAAATAATATGTCACCAAAATCGGCTTATAAAACTTGTAACTTCCAGGAACAAGTTATTGCCAGATAATAGGAATAATAAAGGCGTCAATGCTTACTAAAGCCCCATAAGGACACCGGTGACCGCGACAACAATAGAAAAACAATAGATTTCCAAGAATCCGCGATCGAAGGATTAAATTCGAAAGTGTGTCCATATATCTGTACATTTCCACGCTACCGCTGCCGCGCTGAACCAATTTTGGTCAAAATTGAGTTCCGGGAAAGAACAGTAAATTGAGTTCAGGGAAAGAACAGTAAATTGAGTTCAGGGAAAGAACAATAGGATGTGCAATACACGAATTTTTGCGCAATGGACGGGATTTAACTTGTAGGTTATATTAATGTACAAAAAAAAATATTGTAGAATTACAAGTTTAAAACAACCTGGGGAATCCCTCGTGCTTTTCTGTTAGTACTTGCAGCGCTTGCATCTGACGTCACTAGTGCCGAAGCTTGCGCAGTTTTTATCGATGCCAACGACACTTCCCCAGCGTTTATCTTGTTTTCTGAAAATGCATCATAGAGTTGTGATTTTCTTATACTTAGTTACCTTGACGTATTTTTAGGCGCTTTGCAGACGACGGGGCGGAGCAGCCCCCCTTGACAAGTGGCAAAACGCCACTGCTACAAAATGTATGGATTTGACATTAGTATTCGCTAAAACGATGACTTGTGTCAAATCGCATACATTTTGTAGCATTAGCGTTAGCGTTTTGCCACTTGTCTAAGGGGACAGGCCGGTCAATTTCGCCGCGAACGATAGCACAAAGGGAATCCTATATTACCAACGCACACGGCGGTCAAAAAGACCACGCTGCAGGTGCCCGGCGGGCCTGGCTGCGCGGCGTACGCTACAATGAGTGCGTTTGTGTTACTTTTTGTACGTCTTATTATTTTCAGTTCGAAACGGGGAAGATAATGAGTAGGTATAATTGACGTGTTTATACTCGTAGATATGAAAAGCCGAATTTAAATAATCCATACTAATATTATGAATGCGGAAGTGTGTCTGTCTGGCCGTTTGTCTGTTACCTCTTCACGCCCAAGCCGCTGAACCGATTTTGCTGAAATTTGGTATGGAAATACTTTGGGTCCCGGAAAAGGACATAGAATACTTTTTATTCCGTAAAAATGTACAGTTCCCGCGCGATAAACGTACTTTGGCGCAACGTAGCTGTGGGCGTTTCTGCATAAATTAGTGCTGGATCTTTAAAGGTTATTGTGCTATTATTCGATGCAACCGACAGCGTTGCTACGCCTCGTCTATTATGTAAATGTTTGAAATGGATAACGCATTAGGTAGCCTAGTTGATGTGCTATTTCAAATACCTTTTGCTTTCCTAAATCTGAAAATAGGTATCAGGTACTATCAGAGAAGTTGATTCCTATGCAGATGGTGGGTAATTTGGTCAATTTAGAGATCTTTGGGTCAAACCCATCAGACCGATCATAGCTAACATTGAATGACGTAGGTCGGTCAACTGCCTAGTAATCAATTTCCTTGATGGTACATCGAATCCCTTGGGGTAAATTCGCTATTGAAACTAGCGAATAAACTAACATTTACCTTGTATAACCGCTGGAAGTGCGATCAAGGATGGATCTGCAGAAACAGACACCAAGAAGTTGTTAACAGCCTTGAGGGTCTCAATCGGAATCTGAAACATACAACACAATAAATGTATAAATGGACGCTATAAGGCATTCATGTACTAACCCACAAAAATTACGTATATGTTATGAATGTAGTTGTTCTTTAAATCATTTAGAACAACACTCCATTGAAAATTCAACTGTTCAACAAAAAAAATTGTCGGTTAGTACACAAATGCATTTAAACAGACACCAAATATAAGTGGTGGATATAGAAAATTCTTAGCAACGTACAAAGAAACAGCGGGGCTGAAATGTTCACATTTAGCAATTATTCCTCTCAATCAATTCAGCAAATGAATTGTCAAAACTGTCAAACTGGCGAATGTCAAATTAGTACAAATTATTACTAGACATGAATTGCTTGCAGAGTACTTTGCGATTTAAAATAATGAATCATATTATGATTCGTTATATGATTCTCCAAAATGACCATTTTAGCCCCGCAGTATTACATAATAAAGAAAAGAGAAATAAGACCATGTATTACATTCATCATAGCCTGGTAGTGTTCAGGTTTCGCTATTAGGTCCTGCTTTGGTTGAACTACACTTGTGGTTTGTTCATCTTTAGCATCTACTTGAGTAACTCCGATGAGGGTGGAGTGGTCTGGTATGTTGTCTAGCGTTTGTAACAATCCCGATTTCACCAGTTCCTTGTTTGGCGGTGCAGTAGCTTCTGTAAAGAATATTTCTACTATGAGTAATATACGGAGTAATATAAAAATGTTAATATTATAATTTATAATTAATCAGAAAAATAAAAGATGCTGACAATTAGTTCAACCCTGATTGTAAAATCTTACCATTAAGTATTATAAGCCATTGTTGTCTCTTATTGAGTCAAAGCTTTTCTCGGAGTTCAAAGAATGAAAATATCAATAATTCGAAATAGTATTACTATTAAAGTTTCCCATATCTACAATTAGAGATACTAGATCTAGAAACATTTTCTCTTGTTCCTTGTAACTTTCGGAATTTATTACGCCAGGATGTGTTTTATATTTAATGCGAGGTGTAACAAAACTAAGTGATTATACTTTAGGGTGTGTATATGCTCCTCGTAATCAGTTCACTGAGAAAGTAGCAGCGCTGAAATACCAATTTTTTTCACTTTTGTATGGGGACCTCGTGACATTGGGGCGCTTGCCCATTACAAAAGTGAAACAAAAAATTGGTCTTTCGGCGCTGCCACTTTCACAGTGAACTCTCTACAAGGAACACATGCTCACCCTGAAGTATTATCAATTAGTTTTGGTACACCCTGTATAAATACTTGTAGCTTTGTTGTAATTAATATTTTATTATGTACTAGCTGTCCCGGCAAATGTTTCTTTGCCATATTATATAAAGTATATTGTCCGTATTATTTTATTGAATTAGTGACCACGTAGTGATTATATTCTCTTTGTTAGTGACTAAATAAGTATGTCACCATGGCAACGTCCATCGCTATCCCGTGACCCGCGTCGCATAAACAATGGTCGCTCTTTATAGACAAACTAGCTGTCCCGGCAAACGTTTCTTTGCCATATTAAGTATATAAAGTTTTTTTTTAATTTGATCGCAGCGCTAACTGTCGGGACAGACTAAAATTAAAATTCGAATTCGAATAGTAGCGCCGTCTGTCGGATACAATGTAAAACATTCCAAAATCAACAACTACTAATAAATTAAAAATTAATTAAAAAAACATTGTCCAGCGGACAAAATTGTGAATCTAAACCATTCCCAGATCCCCTTGAACACACACAAAAAATTTCATCAAATTAGGTCCAGTCGTTTGAGAGAAGTTCAGTGACATACACACTCACAGAAGAATTATATATATTAAGATAATTTGCAATAAAATAAAATTGCGACTATAATTAAAGATCTAAGCTATCCTATCCCTCAAGTTGGAAAAAAGCACACATTAAAAAAAAATAACATTAAAATCGGTTAAGTAGTTTAGGAATCCATCGCGGACAAACATCGTGACAGGAGATTTATATACATATATTATATTATATTACCAATTGGAACTTTGGACGGCACCACATTGCTGGCTGCTACTGCTGGCGCAGAGCTGACGACTGGGGCTGATTGAGCCGCATAATTCGATGCGAGGAAATGGCTCACAGCGTTGAGAGTTGAGATCGGGATCTGAAAAATATTACTATGTAGTTCAAAAACGCTCCAATTTCAAACGAAGCTCTTGTCCTGCATCTTAATTTTTTTTATGTATTTTTTTTTCAAATTTTACTTTACTTTAGACTAATATTAGTCTAATAAATAAATTTGAAAGAGTAAGAAAGTTTGAGAAAGTAAGAGGTGTACTATTTTAAAACAAACTTGCTGCTCTCATAGGTTATTCAGTTAAGGCCGTCCCCCGAGCAAACGACCTTGGCCATACATTTGCCGCGTTGCCGAGATCGCGCCAAAACCCTATTATTTTTACTTATCTTAGTTCAAAATTGTCCTAAAAAAAATTTTAAACGGCGAATATGTAGTTTATGATATTGTCGATCTATTGGCGTGAGTTTCAAATAAAAATGATTTGTAAATCCTAAGGAGATGCTGAATGTATGCTTGAATTTTAACAAATTGGTATTACTTTGGAAGCTGATTCATGAGTATAAGAAACAAAAATAGAAAATTTAAAACGACAAAAGGAATGTTGATATACTGAAGATTATTGCTGTATTTTTATTATAACTTTGTAGCTTTCAGATTATGAGTTTATAAGGTTTTAAATACGGTCCATTACGGAATCTCCGGACGGAACGCCCTTAACTTAGATGTGTTTACTTACATTTATAATATCCTGAATAGTTGGAATCCTGAATATTTGTAATCCTACCACTCCTGGTCTATTACTAGCAAAGTGACTGATTTGGGACATCAATCCTTGTAGATTCGGAATGGTTGGACTGTTTGTGTTGGAACTACTGCCAGGTTCTACCCCAGAAGTTCCAGTCAATGACTCTATTGGTGGTGATCGTAAATTTTCTTTTGCTACTGGAGGCCTTGAAGTCGCCGTTGGTCTGACGTAAGTTGGGCTTGTCGGACTTCCACCGAGGAAATTGCTCACTGCCTGAAGAGCAGCAATAGGAATCTACAAAAAACGATATCATCATATTATAACAAACTAACCCCCAACTCCGCTTCGCCAAAATTCGTTTATCGCGGGAACCGTACATTACCGTTAAAAGTATCCAATGTCCTTTCCTGGGACTTGAAAGTATCTCAATACCAAATTTCAGAAAAATAGGTGCAACGGTTTAGGCGTGAAGAGGTAACAGACAGACAGACAAAATTTCACATTTATAATATTAATGGGTAGTATAGATTGTGACTAGGCATGTTATCTCATATTCTAAAAGTATCCTTTACTTGATTTTTAGTTAGAAAGACTTATAATTACATTAAACATGTCGTAGTAGTATGATGGAGGTCTCTGCATCGTTTCTATTTTTGTATACTCTGGAATGCCGTCTGAGCCACTACTTGCGCCTGTAATTAAATTCTCGCTTAATGATTCTTCGTTATCCTTATTAGAACGCGAGGTTGGGATTTCTTGAGGAGTTGAGCTCGACTTGTCGTCCACTTCAATTTTTTTAGATTCGCTATATGGATCTTTAGATTCTATATCTACGGTTTTGGGCCTCGTTAATTCTTTATTTTTACTATCTGTGTTAGAATTTTCTTGGGTTGATACCGCACTTGATTTTTCATCTTTAACTGCATTCGTGCTGCTAGAATCACTCGTCAAGCTCTTAGATTCCAATCTTACGTTATCAGGTATTTCTGCTACATCACTTGCAGATTTTTGTTCTTTTTTTGTGTTTGTGGCAATACTGTTTGGCTCCTTTGTTGCATCTTTTGATTCCACGTTTGAATTCAAGTCTACATTTTCACTAGCAGAACGAGTTATAGTCGGATGAGGAAGCTAAAAGATAAAATCGACAAATGTATTACTATTATGAATTATCGGAAGTACCTACTTAACAGCTTCAAACGTTGTACTATCAGAGAAGTTGATTCCTCAGCAGATGGCGGACCTAATTAATTTGGTAGCGTTACGTCAAACTAAGCCGAACAACTCACAAGAAACATTGAATTGACACATAAGCCGACTACATGACATAGGTCCGTCAACTGCCTAGGAATCAATTTCCTCGATGGTACAATAATTATTGTTATCAGAATTTATAAATGAGCCATGAATCATGATAATATAGACAGAATTAATTAAACGAAATACTCGTAGACTTTTAAGCATCTGGAAATAAAATATTACTTACACCAGAACTTTGCAACACGAATAACGTCAACAGAATTACAGTTATGTATTTCATATTGCCTGAAACAAAAACAAAATTAAATTTTGATTAATTACGTTGGATTATGCACATCACACATGCATGCTACAACCGACGTCAGACTGATTAAAAAGTAAATTCGTAGCGGGAATCCTTTGCAAAGGAAAAATAAATTACCAAAATATTTATTATTAATGCTTATATAATAACACAAGATGTTTTTTAGGGTTCCGTATCCAAAGGGTAAAAACGGGACCCTATTACTGAGACTTCGATGTCTGACCGTCTGTCTGTCCGTCTGTCTGTCTCCAGGTAGTCCAGTAGTACACAATTTTTGCTCTACAATGGTACGGAACCCTTAGTGCGCGAGTCCGACTCGCACTTGGCCGATTTTTTTTCCAACACAAGATGTTTCCCGCAACTCTGTAGCGCAGAAATTCTTTTATCACGAAGAAACCGCAAATTTTGCCGTTGTAAAATCTCTCTGATGTAGCTTAGCAATTTTACATACTCTTCTAAAATCTAAAGGTAAGACTTACTTTAATAGCGAAATTAGTCGAATTTCGCTATTAAAGTAAGTAAGTAAACAATTAGGTACTGGTAGTCCTAAAGGCGCGTGTTTTCCCAAATGCTACAGCAAAAATCCGTATGAACGCGCCGTTACTTTTCTATAATTAAATTAACAGTAAAGTAAAAATATTTATAAAACAAATGTCACAGAACATCTAAAAATAGTACTGAATAAATGTTTTTTGTTTAAATGAAAATATGTTTTTTTTCTATTCAGAGAGGTCGATGATGACAGAGATTTTAGCATGAAATGAAAAGGTCAGACAAAATAAGAATATATTATAATTAGGTACACGGTTCTATTTTGAAACATTTAATTTTAGGAATTTACTCATGAATTGTTAAAAGATACTGCCTCTGTCTTTCACGGCTACAAAAATCTTATTTAATAACAATATTATTATTTATTTATTAGAAACGATGGTTTTTTTTAATATATTGCATAGCTATTATCGCGGCCTTTGAGCGCGGCGACCAAATCAAGAAATTCCGTAACGAAAAAACCTAACAACCCCACTCCGACCGCGGCAACGCCGCACCTCTGCGGTCGGTGTGGCATTGTCATTTTGCCAGACTTTAACACGGTGTTTGTGTGCGTGCGACTAGACGTATGCGAATTATAATAATTGCATAAGTTGATAAAAATGCTATGCAATATCTAATTACCGCGGCAGTTCCTGAGTGCCACATGTATTTTCATAACTTTTAAAATCAGTTACATAATATTCACACACTAGGAAGAAGCTACTTTATCGAAGGAAAATGCGCGGTGTTCGCGGAAAACATTATGTTTGATATAATAAAGAAGTAGAGCTTTTAAATATTATATCAGCGTCCTAGACTACGAATAATAAAAAACTAAGGATGAGTAACTCCACCTTGTTACACAAGGTGTAACAAAACTAAGTGATTTTATACTTTAGGGTGTGTATATTATGTCCCTCATAAAGAGTTCAGTGTGGAAGTAGCAGAGCTTTTTTGTGATTTGTATGGTCTAGCGCTCGAGCGTTATGAATTTTTCCATACAAAAGTAAAAAAGCGAACCCTTTAGGGTACATTTCATGGGCGTATATAAGGGAGGGGGGGTCCGGGGTGTATACCTTAAATCATATACTTATGTCCAATCGACAATATAATATTATGTACCGCACCGATTTAAATCGGCGAGGTACATGTATTTTTTTTCTATTCACAGTATAATAATAATTATTATTTGTGTGTCCGTGAGCTTTCGGCTCGCACTTGGCCGTTTT
This sequence comes from Polyommatus icarus, assembly GCA_937595015.1. Taxonomy (NCBI): domain Eukaryota; kingdom Metazoa; phylum Arthropoda; class Insecta; order Lepidoptera; family Lycaenidae; genus Polyommatus; species Polyommatus icarus. The sequence goes on along the minus strand of OW569334.1, from coordinate 4,591,502 downwards.
TCTTCGTTAGAGACCCTCCCCTTATCAAAGCTATATATACGCCCGAGGTACATGTACACACCTTAAAGTATTATCATTTATCACTTAGTTTCGTTACACCCTGTATAGAGTAAATAAAATAAATGTAAGTTCTAGAAAACACTATGTAGCAACAATCACTTAGCGAGAACTTGTAAATTGTGTTTTAACGGCAAAGGACAGAAAGTGATTCCTGTTACAATCAAAGCGAATTTAATTAGTTTGTTATAGCAACTCGATTTATTTCTTGTTAAGTTAAAATGTTTCCAGTAATATCCCCTTCTGTTTGAGTTGTGTCTGTATATTTATTACTAGACTAGCGACCCGCCCTGGCTTTGCACGGGTATAAAATGTATGTCACTCACTGAAAAATGGTTCAAATCGATCCAGTAGTTTTGATTTATTCATTACTGCCCGTGGCCACAGTATAGCAATATTGAATATCCCTATTGCTATACTGTGCCGTGGCCCGCATTTGCCCGCTGCAAAAGCTACGTCCCGCAATTTTTTAATCTGTAATATCTTCAAAAGTATTCATTTAGATCATATTTACGCCACATATTTTAACACATGTTATCCTTTGTTTCTTTTGTGTCGCATATCACGTTCATTACAACATACTGTTATATTAATATATATTTTGAATGGAAATAGTTTTGAATTAATTGTTTTTGGCTCATAAAAACTATTATTATATTTTATAAATATTTTTTAAAATAACAAATTATTAAGCCGTATTTTAACGTAGCTGGCTTGGTAACGTGGTGGTAACAAGGTGTAACAAAACAAAGCGACGTCCCAGCTAGGTCCCAGCGTAAACAGTTTTCCCATTCAAAAATTAAATAATAGTATTTAAAAAAACTGACATCAAAATTGTACGTAATAATTGACAATTAAAATTGCCTTATCGAGCTACTGAACCGATTTTGTTGAAACTCGTTGTTTTCCCTAAGTTGAGAAATACCTAGTACAACAAAAACAGAATCACTGTAGTTCCGGAGTTGTGCGAGCACAAACATAAAAATATACACACACATACACTTTTGAGGCACATTTGTTCAGACACCGAGATAAACTAACATGCAAAAACTGGGCAGTTCTGGAAATATTATAATATTAGTATACATTACGCGTCGAATTGAGAACCTCCTTTTTTGAAGTCGGTTAAAAAAAGTAATTCTTCCAGAGCTTTCACAAAGAACTCTATACGGGGGACTCATACACACCCTTAACTCTGAAGTATCATCAGTTTATTTTATTAAATTTTTTTTATTACTAGCTAAAGTTTCAATTAAAATTTACTCTACATAAAAAGTACTAGAATCAATTGAACACGTAAAATTACTTACTTATTTCCTTCACAAGTAAAAAAATCTTTCGCCCAGAGAAGATGGGCAAACACTAATACGTACGTGCTGTATGAATTCCTTATATACCTGGATGGAACAGGCATCTGATTCCTAAGCTGGATCCTACCGGTCATGGGACTTAATGATATTAATAGACAGGGTGTTATGACCTAAACCTGTATGCAGTACAGTCAGATACAGAGGGCTACATAATAATAATCCTTCGATCGGAGATTCTTGGAATTGCCATTGTATTCTATTGTTGTCGCGATGCTCGTACGGTGCTTGATGGGATAATAAATCATTTATTTGCACACGGTAAAACAATAAAAACACATAAGAAGTGACATAAACAAAATACACTCAAAAAATGAAAATGTACGAAATGGGATTACCGCTTTAAGCGGATTTCTCCCAGACAGCCAATATTTTGAATCAATTTTTCTTCACTTTGATTAATTAAACGACTTAAAATACAGAAGTATTTTAAGAAGTTGACGCCCGAAACTTCGTTGCGCCAAAATTAGTTTCCATGCATTTTCCGGGATAAAAAGCATCCTTTGTCCTTTCCCGGGACCTAAAGTATCTCCATACCAAATTTCGGACAAATCGGTTCAGTGGTGTGTGAATGGCGTTGTAATGCTAACAGTTAGTAAAGATGAATATTGTTTTATTAAGTGTATGTGTGCGTGACTGTACCTGTAGGCATATTCACCTGGCAATTAACATCCAGAGTTGATTTTACGTTAGAAGAACTAACTTGTCTGTGTAAGATGGATAACTAGACTGTTTTCATTATTTTTAACTGACTTCCCAAAAAGGAGGTTCTACATTCGCTTGTGGATATTTTATTTTATTATAATTGAAAGTAGAGTTACCAATCCTTACTAATTGTATAATATAAGAAAGCTTATTTTAACCCATCAATCCCCAGCGGCACCCGGCTGTCGCATAACAATAATTGTAAATGTATTGTGTCTGCGATTCCCACGATCGAGGTACGGCTGAACCGGTTAGGATGAAATTTTGGAGATCCTTCGAGAGACTAGAATGGATATGGGATAGTGCTTGTTGAGAATACGGAACGATTTCCGCGCTATTAACGAATTTCGGCAAAACAGAGTTGGAAGGAATGGAAAGAAAGAAAGAAAGAAAACAGCCTCAAATACTTTAATTAAATTTATAATACGAGTAGGTTTATTTGACATAATGGGACGTTGGCCCTAGCAAGGTCCCATTATGTCAAATAAACCTAGTTTTTTTATAAAATAAGGTGGCAAATGAGCAAACAGGTCACTTGATGGAAAGCAACTACCGTCGCCCATGGACACTCGCAACATCAGTAGAGCTGCAGGTGCGTTGCCGGCCTTTTTAGAGGGAATACGCTCTCTTCTTGAAATACTCCTGGTGACAGTTCGTTCCAGAGTTTTACCGTGCGCGGCAGAAAGTTACGCGAGAAACGCACGGTGGAAGGCTGCCACTCATCAAGGTGATAAGGATGGTATGTTTTTCGCGTGGGACGATGGCGAAAAGTTGCAGGTGGTATGATTCCGAACAATTCCTCAGAACACTCCCCGTGATACAACCGATAGAGGATGCAGAGTGAAGCTACATCTCGGCGTAATTCCAAGGGGTCCAAGCTGTTTGAAACACTATGGCAGAAGATTAAAATAATTATGTGTTGCCACTGGTGGTGTTTGTATAGAACTTTTTTATATTTTACCTTTGCCATTTCAATATATTTTTATTCTATTAAGGTAAATTGAATGTAGCCTAACACACATCTCAATGAATAACACAAAATATTTTCAATGTAACACAGAATATTGACAGAATCCTCAACAATGTGACCTGAAAAGTTATTTTAGTTTATTACGTGATGACGTGATTCACAGAAGTGTGTACATTTTAATATATTATTTTTAACTAGCCTTTGCCCGCGGCATCGCTCGAATCAAATAGATATTACGGATTATATGAAGTTAAACCTCAAACATTGATCATTTAGAACCGCTATCCCCCACCCGCGGCCCGCGGGCCGCATGCGGCCCGCCGGCACTTTATTTGTGGCCCGCGTGATGTTAAAAAATTTTGAAATTCACGCCCACCGGAAAAATAACGTAGTCTACGTGATAGTCGATAACATTTTTTTCACTTTAAAATCGTTAATTTTTAATAATGTTATTTTTTTAACCTTAAAAAATTTTTGTTGCGGCCACGCGACACCACGACCAAAACATGTTTGTGGCCCGCATGAAAAAAAGGTTGGGGACCACTGATTTAGAAGGTAAACTTGCAATTAAATGATAACGAATTGCAAAAATGCAATTCGTTATCATTTAAACGCATTTGACATTTTTTTTTTAAATTTCAAAACGAGTTTAGTGTCCACTGATTTACTTAATTTATTTTGTGAAATCACCCCTGAGGGTTGATTTCCATTCAATTTATTCCATAAAATGTATTTAATTTGTTTTCGATTGGCAACGAAGAGAATTTATTACTCATTTCAGTTTAAAAATAAGTAGCAAACAGCTATACTCACTCTACGTACACGTTTTGCTTTTACTTTACATTTCAATTTTAATATTATGTTATTTTGTTGCAACAGGTTTAAAGGTATATTAAAATATGTTACGGCATAAATTATAAATTGCAACAATACTGTCTGTAACAGTGAAAATATTTGACTTTACTCCGACACAACTGCATTTTATTGTACCGATTTGTACATGCATTGTATTTTATGTTCAATATTTCGTTTTCAATAACATTTTGATTCAATACCAGATATGTATCATTTACTCTGTATGAATTTAATTTTAATCTAAGTTTCGTCCGATAGCTGTAGCGTGTTTTAAAATCCTTCGATCGTGGAAAAACGAGACACAATAGCCTTTCAATTGTTATCGCGAGCACCGGTGCGCGCGCGGGGCTTGATAGGTTAAGGGCGTTCCGTCCGGAGATTACGTATTTGACCGTATTTAAAACCTCATAAACTCATAATCTGAGAGCTACAAAGTTAAATAAAAATAAATAAATAGCACAATATAATAGTATGGATATAATAACAATATAATAATGTTTTTAAAGGTGTATTTTCAGAAAATACCTATGATATAATATGACAAATAAACATGCTTTCGTATGCATAATAATAGCACAATATAATAGTATGGATATTATGTGCATAGTGCATGGTACCGTACCGAAAACTGTCAAAAAATGTAAACTTTTTAACTAGTGGTAAAAAAGTTCAAATGTTTGTGGCGGCGTGTATTCTACTATATAAACCACAATTTAGGTATGTACAGCAAAACAAATAACCACCTCCTTTTTGGAAGTCGGCTAAAAAGGGTTAATTTCTGCTGAAAAAAGACAACAATTATAATAAGAAATCTGTCGTTTCGTCTCTACATTCTCTCAAACTATTGTAGATATTCCTTGTGCCTGCTGCTCATTCTATAAAATATTTAAAAGAATAAGAACCTACTGTGATTTTTTTCAGTCATAAAACATGTACTCGGAGATACAATGGGCTATTAAGAAATACTGCACCACTGCATAATTGGACATATTTTATTTATATTTATTTCTAAGATTGTAAGTTATTCTTATATTTTTAACAAGGTGATTTCGGCTTTTAACAATAGATATTCATAAGGTGCATAAACATTAAAATACTGACACTATAGTATTTAAATAATAAGTCAAACATATTTTGTTAACATGGGTCTTTACTTTTAAGGGGTCGGGTCCCATCGAAATTCTCATACATACGTATACGTAATACCAAAATCATTTTAACATACGAAAATATTTACCATGTTTGAGTTATTTTTCAGCTTAAAATAGTAATCACCTAGGTTCCTGCACAATTTACTACAAAATATTGAAACACTACAAAATATTTTTTTGTGTTTAAATATTTTGTAGCAAATTTTTGTGCAGGAACCTAGGTAACGAAAGGGTCATTGAACCGTTTGACTCCTGTTATTGCAAACTCAAATCAGGTAAGTTTTTTATATGGTGCGTTACCAGGCCGATTAGCCTTAAACTCTCCGCCGCTGCGGTATAGGGCTTATTGACCCAGTAAGGTATCGACCGATATAAATGACTGTAACTATGCGAAAACTTAAAAATTTGGAAATCCACCAATCAATATCGATCGTAGAACAGTTAGTATTCATGGTGCTGGCTTCGCCCTGGATTCCTTCTATTTACTTGAGAGATACATGCAAAAATATATATAAGGTCTTGTAACCCTATACCGCACTGAATTGTAGGTTTATTTAAGGGAGTTTTAGTGATGGGAAATAAGTTATCGACATATTGTTTTTAATATAATTTATTGAAGAAACAAAAATATCTGGCCGGTTATTTTGAAAAAATAACAGGCCAGTAAGGATTTTGCTGTGACTTATGTTTTTTTTGTAATTTTTCAAATAATCTATATCAGAACGTTCACTTTCACGATTTCTTCCTTGCTGAAACAATTATTCAAGCAAGGGGTGGATCGACCCTGTGATCTATGACGGGTCTTTCGGCCCGTTACCCGCAAGGAATGGAAAAAAAATCAATCAGTGCGTTATCAGGTCGAAAGACCTTAGCATGATTTTAATGCTTTATCAAATAGCCCTTAAAGTCCTAAACTCAAACCTATACTTGTCTCCTTTTAACATACAAAAAAACTTATTATACAGCCCCCGCACAAGGGGAAGTTCGCCGTTTCTCGCCTCCGCACAGAGCTCGCGTACATGCATCGGGCGTTTAAGCCTTATAACGCAGCGAACGTGTTAAGTTCATGGTAACGCAAATGTTTACATTATAAACTGGTTTATGTGAACAACATTATACTGTACTGCCGTATATTACAGTATAATACAGAATAAATAATTAGTTAGTAGTATCGTTGAAACGGTTCTCGACCTTATTCTGTTGGATCTTGATTATTATTTTTTTAAAGGACATGGGGCATTTTTGTAAGGAAGTTGGAATCCTTATCCAAGTTGTTGCACATTCACACAGTTCTAACCGAGTATGCAAATCACAATATTATCGCCCATAAACTAGAAACATGAAAAATCTATCACTTCATTATCAATCGCAGGTAGTATCAGTTTGTAGAAAAAATTTAAATGTGACAAGTTTTTTGACAAGGGGTCAATGACCGCTACAGCCTGGTTACGGCACCACGAGAATCATACCGAGGCTTTGAACAAGTTTATTAAAGTGAGGTACGTTATCAGTTCTATCTCCCAATTAGGTAAATATTGAGGCACAAAAGGAAAATTTGCATTTTAACAAGAGCCTACGTTTATTAATTCTAAGATCTTATCTTCGCTACATCTGAATAAACAATAATTTCGATAAGTAATCAAGAAAATTCAAATATTGTAAGAGAAGTCTCAGGTCTCGGAGGATCTTCTTACCAAATTCTATTAAAATCAGTTAAGAGGAATAATTAGTATATATATAAATCTCCTGTCACGATGTTTGTCCGCGATGGATTCCTAAACTACTTAACCGATTTTAATGTTTTCTTTTTTTAAATGTGTGCTTTTTTCCAACTTGAGAGATAGGATAGCTTAGATCTTTAATTATAGTCGCAAATTATTTGTCTATAAAGAACGACCATTGTTTTAAATGCGACGCGGGTCACGGGATAGCGATGGACGTTGCCATGGTGACATACTTATTTATTCACTTATTCAATAAAATAATACGGGTGATATACTTTATATAATATGGCAAAGAAACGTTTGCCGGGACAGCTAGTATATTATATTCTTTGACAGCACAAAAAGATAGAGGACGACCTCTGTGCCTCAGTTGGATAGCTAGTAGGTGCTCAGGAAGTCACGGATTCGAGTCCCGTCGAGAGAAAAAAACATCAAATTTTTCTCTCTTTAGAGAGGAACACGTGTGCTGATTATAAAGTATCTTTAGTTAAAATAAAGTAGGATGGCACCAGCGGTCAATGACCGCTGGACATTATCCTTTTTGGTCTAGAAGCTATATGAAAATTTTAAAAATGCTTTTGTATTCAGTTAACTTGTTGTTTGCATACAGAAACAGACTATTATAGTGTTAGATTTATGAAATTTATTTATATTATTGACTAACATTTTACAACATTTTTATAGCTTCAAGTCATAATTAAAACTCATATTATGAGTTTTAATTTTAATCAATAATTTTCATAATTACATCCTAAAATAAATGTTTAATTTTATTTTAATTTTAAACAAATAAATTGCATTAATTATTTTGGCAAACGTTGCTTTGCCATAATAATATAAAGTATTTCGCCCATATTATTTTATTGAAGTGACTAAATAATAAGTAGGTATGTCGCCATGGCAACGTCGATTGCTATCCCATCGCACAAACAATGGTCGCCGTCAGTCTCAGGTTGTAATAATTTACTATTATTTATTTAACAAATGCACTTATTAATATATAAAGTACCCAGTAGCCGATTCTCAGACCAGTAGGTCTGAGAATCGGCTACTGGGCTAATCGGCTACGGCTACCGAAACGGCTTTACTGATTTTTATCAAATTTTATATGCATATTCAGTAGAATATGCATATAAAATTTAATAAAAATCAGTAAAGCCGTTTCGGAGGAGTTCGTGGACTAACATTGTGACACGAGAATTTTATATATAAGATTAAAGTACACATATATTTAAGGCCTTTGTGAAAATTTCAAGTGCCTACCTGTTGCCATTATTGATGTCGAGCAAAAAAGGCCAAAAAAATCACGTTTGTTGTATGGGAGTATTTATTGTTATTGCGGCAACAGAAATACATAATCTGTGACAGAAGTCTAGCTATAGCAGTTCTTGAGTTACAGCCTGGAGACAGACAGACGGACAGACAGACAAACAGACAGACAGACGGACAGACAAAGAAGCCTTAGTAATAGGGTTCCTTTTTTACCCCCTCTATTACTAAAAAAATTTACTAAGAAAATTACAATTAAAAAAAACATAATAACGTTATTTTTATCGTAGCATTACACTGAAGGAAAAAAAGGATTTAATAATATTATGATCTAAGCGGCACTTTGTACGTATCGTGACCCTAAGCCGGCGCTATATTTTAGTACAGCAAAATATTTTATCTGGCAATGAATAATACATTAGATACTAGAGGTCGCTCTCTAAGACCATCCAGAATTACTAGTTATAGGTATAAGAAGGATACATATTACAATATACCGATTACAGAGTGTTACAAAACTAAGTGATAAAACTTTAGGATTTTTATGACGTGTCCATTCTCTAGAATTCACTGTAAAATTAGCAGTGCTGAAAGAACTTTCTTTTTTAAAGTTCCGTACCCAAAGGGTAAAAACGGGACCCTATTACTGAGACTTCGATGTCTGTCCGTCTGTCTGTCCATCTGTCTGTCTCCAGGCTGTAACTCAAGAACGGTAATAGCTAGAAAGTTGAAATTTTCACAGATTGTGTATATCTGTTGCCGCTATAATAACAAATACTAAAAACAAAATAAAATTAATATTTAAGGGGGGCTCCCATACAACAAACGTAATTTTTTTGGCCTTTTTGGCTCTATATGAATAATGGCAACAGGGGGGTTATTATGACCTTTTTCCAGCCAGTTTACGCCCTTAAAGTGGCTGGCTGTCGTTTTTGTATTATGATCTCTATTTTCCAGTGATTTTCCAGCCAGCCAGCGGTCACGTGACACAAAACGAGCACAAAACCATAGACAAATACAGTATTGATTAAAGCTGTGTATTGCTAAGTACTGACATAATATGGTTTTACTCGACAGTTTTACTCCAAATCGAGCAATAACCACCGTGTGGAGCGGCAAAACTGACAGCTCGAAGGCTCGCTTCGAGCCTGCTCGTTGGAATTAAATATGTCAAATATGTCATTTCCTTCGATTCGGAGTAAAACTATCGAGCAAAACCGTATGTGAGTACATATGAATATAATATTATGAATATAATATGTAGGTATATTTGAATTAGACAATAAATGAAAAAACATTTAAAAACAAGTTTTTATTAAATTTGTTCTAGTTTTTAAGCTTTTGAGTGAATGTATTATTATCTTCCTTTAAGGATTTTGTCATTATCATCCCACTTGCAATTATTGGTATCTTCTTTAGGAGCAAATAGCAACCTGAAAAATATTTGGTTCAGCGTACACAGTACTTACTAATAATATAAAATGCCTTACAATTTGTAAAAATGCCTTACAACATACAACAAGGCATGAATAAGCGAATAATAAACTTATAAATTGCCTGTTTATGTTACAACTAGCTGTTGCCCGCGACTTCGTCCGCGTTAGCATAGTATAATAACTGTCAACCACTATTTTACCTCCTTGGGGGTAGAATTTCCAGAAACGCTTAAACACATATCCAATCATTTTTAATCAGTGGCTCAAACATAAAATTTCATGTTTCTAACTCAAGAAATAACGGACTTTCATTCACACTTTCAAATCGAATTTCACCTCCTTGGGGGTATAGTTTCCAAAAACTCTTAAATACGTATTTATTTATTTTTAGTTAGTAATCCAAAAACAAAGTTTCATCTTCCTAACTTAAGAAATGACGGACTTTCATTCAAACTTTCAACCCCTATTTCACCCCCTTCAGGCTAAAATTTTCAAAATTCCTTCCTTAGTGGGTGTCTACTTAATAAAACAACCCTACTCGCCAAGTTTCGTGGCTGTAACTTTAACAGTTTTTGCTCAGCGATGATGAATCAGTCAGTCAGTCAGGACATGTAATTTTATAAGTATAGATAGTACCTATTTGAAAGCTCAAAAAACGTAGTTCAAGTTCAACTTACGTACGTAAACATGACGTATACTTTTTAACAAAATACATTTAGTTATTCACCACTAGGTTTGGCAAAACAATTCTCTCTACAACAATTTCTAGAAGGCTTCACTGGGAATACCTTTGAGGTCTTTAAAATACAAATTGCGTCGTGGAAAATTGCCAGACCAAAAAGATCTACACTACGTTAATTGCTGGGACTACTTCTTGGATTGGAGATTTTCTTAACAAAGCCTTTGTCTCGGTGCAGTTTTGTCCGGGATAATGTTTAAAAACTTTTTTAAATTCTAATAGAGTATATTTTGTTTAAAGTTGTGAAAGCCAAGCGGCGATGTTCTGGCTCATTGTGCACGCCGACGAAATAAAAGCTAAAAGGTGGCTTTCCGATCTTGCCGCAAGCAACCGCGACCACAGACATAGATCAAGATAGATACCGCATGTGTATGTAGATACTTCGCGTGCCATATCGCGTTCCCAAACGACGAGCATTGCTCGTCTTTCGAAAGTCAATTCTTTAGTCTGCTATCGAAATCGGATGTAAATCGGAATTTTTAAAATGCCTAAATACCTAAAAGTGCCGTATTGAGCTGTAAAAATTCAAATAGAAACGTTGGCCTTGATAATGGACACGTTTCTTATCATCGGTACGTCACAGTGGTACTCGTAGGAAAAGAGTGACACGCTTAATTTTAGCCTAAGATCATTCGCTAGACCGTCAACATTTGAAAACGCTTTTGCAAAATATATTATACGTGTATTACGCATGGGCCATGCTTGTCATACATGGATATATTGAGTTATTGTTTAGAGCCTGTTTCACCACTTTCTGATAAAGTGCTGAATATGCTATTCACAACTTTTTTGACAGATTCTCCATATTTCATCTGTCAAGTTAAGTGGTGGATAGCCTATTCGGCACTTATCAGGAAGTGGTGAAACAGGTCCTTATAGTGTAGTAAATTATATCCATGATTTTATTAAGGACATGGAATAGTTAACATACCAAAGCTAAACTAATTTAGGCCATCCAGAACAAGATTACATATTTTGGGTCGTTGTATTAACGCCTGTCTCGTCAGTACGTTTAATTTGACTCTGACGCTATGCTCAAAATCTTCAAAGGTTCGCTAATTTAATCAAAATTCCTCTATTGCTTATTGATATTCTCCAGGTACTTAAACAAAGATTGCCAATCATGGAATTACAATATTATACAACACTTGTTACTGCCCGCGACGTCGTCTGCGTGAAGGCTCTACAGTCTACACTCTACAGCACTAAAAGTATGTGATAGCGTGATAATAATATGTTACCTATAATAATAAATGTTAAGTATTAACCCAACCTCTGAGTAATATTCATGCAAAATTTTAAGTAAATCCGTGCAGTATTTTTTGAGTTCAGCCCGGACTTACATACAGACAAACTGACAAAAATTCTAAAAACTAGTCGAGTTCGAGTCGAGTTCGAGTCGAGTTCGAGTTCGACACAAATACTACTCTCCAACCGTCTTTTTTGTAATCTATACTTATAAAATTACATGTCCTGACTGACTGACTGACTGACTGACTGACTGACTGACTGACTGATTCATCATCGCTGAGCAAAAACTGTTAAAGTTACAGCCATGAAATTTGGTGAGTAGGGTTGTTTTATTAAGTAGACACCCACTAAGGAAGGAATTTTGAAAATTTTACTCCGAAGGGGGTGAAATAGGGGTTGAAAGTTTAAATGAAAGTCTATATAGGAATACTATGATAACGCGGACGAAGTCGCGGGAAACAGCTAGTATTCAATAATAGTTTTGACTTTCATACGATTTTATTGTATAGAAAACGTTCCTTCCCAGAGAAACTTTTATCAAAACAAAAAAGAACTACTTACGTAATTTTGTCGGCCGGATTTTGTTCGCATTATTTACTGTATGTGCTAGTGGCTCCCTCTACTTTGAGAAACATTCCGTATTTCGTGGCTTTTAGACTTAAAAAAACTGATTAATATTAATGTCCCCGTTGCGGGCAGGCCGTAATCCCGTGAAATACCGCTTACGCGGAGAATTCGTCGTAATATTAACGTAAATATTGTTTGAGGCGAATCCGCTGACGGAAACCATCAAGCACGTATGAATGAGGGTTTTAGTCTTTATATACGAGTATTTCTGTATATTATTTATCCTCTGGCTTGAGGGCAAGCCCTACTCACACAAATCGCAGTATAATAATACTAAATGAGCCCGCTTAGTTTATCATAATATGATGCATAAACGTTAAAATAACACTATATGATATATTAAAATTTTAAGTCAGTGTAAGCTGTAAAATGCTTTAGGAGGGTCACGAATATTAAAAGGCATTTAGGAATATGCGTGGCGGCCGCGAAGGAAGATCTTCCGACCGAGCCGAGAGAGGTCAGGCTGAAGTCTCATGACGTTATTTCAGACGTTATCTAAAAAATATATGAAACTCAATGGTGACTGACTGACATGGTGATCTATCAACGCACAGCCCAAACCACTGGACGGATCGGGCTGAAATTTGGCACGCAGGTAGATGATATTATGACGTAGGCAACCGCTAAGAAAGGATTTTGATCAATTATACCCTTAAAGGCTTCAATTAGTGGATGAAAATTTGTATATAATTATACTTCTTAACGCAAGCGCATATAATATTATCTTGTCGTGCTCAGAAACTTTGATAGCGCGATGCAAAATCGTGGCGCTAATTATTGTGGTGGCCAAAGACACAATATACCCTTATCGAAGTAAACACAGTCACATTACCTACATTTTGGAGGGTGAGGGAGGAACATGTCCCCATCACAATTATGTGTTCCCTGTGATTGTTATTATTAAGTAGGCTATATACCTACTGAATATTGAATAGTCCGTTCTCTGCCAAGACTCTTTTAATAAAATAAATCAATTCAAAAATCAATAAACCCGAAAACAATTTTAACTAAAAAGACCGAAACAAGACCTAATTCTGTCGGAGGCGTCTAATCCATGTTTTAATTGATACGACTCTTCGACGACTTATCGGGGCATGTCGCACCAAGTTTAACATTTCATAAATCAGGTAAAAATAACTTTAGAACGAAAAATTTCAAGAATATTTTGCCACGAATTTCCGAACAAAGGGACTGCTTCCTTTTTTTGCACGGCTTTTAACAGCATTTTTAACCAATATCTATCCTGAACCACAACATACAAAACGGGAAATAGTTTTCGTTTTGTATGAAGCGCTTTTTACACTATTTCAAAGGTACACAGGAAAATATGTACGAAAGATAAAAAGAAACTCAAACTTTTGAGGCTGACTCACCTATTATTAGAATTTTAATTACATCCAATAGTTTTTAATTTTTATTCCTTAAAAATTTATGGTTCCCGCGCCATAAACGAATTTTGGCCCAACGGAGGTTGCGGGCGTCATCTTTAAAATATATAATATCGGTAATTAACAAACTTATACTAATCAATAAAAGTATTTGCTACTAATATTTACACTAAGCGAGGTATATGCGCTAGTCTTGGTTTAAGTTATAAAAGTCAATTTTCATGATTTTTTGTTTCTATATATATATATATATATATATATATATATATATATATATATATATATACCATATACCAGACTGACCATCTTATCGAAACAGGTGGTTTTCATTACATATTTCATGTAAGTACATGAAATCTCGATTTAATCTATATCTATCTATATCAAAGTCGCTTATTTTTCCCTCATGTCCCTTTGTTCCCTTTAATCTTTAAAACTACGAAACGGATTTTGATGATTCTTCCAGTGTCAGATAGCCCATTTATCGAGGAAGGTTATAGGCTATATTTTATCACGCTAACCGCCGTACTGCGAAGAAATGGAGGAAAATGTGGAAAAAACGGGGAAAATTATTTGAAAGGGCTAACTTGAATGCGCTAATCTCAGGAACTACTGGTCCGATTTGAAAAATTCTTTCAGTGTTAGAGAGTCCGTTTATTAAGGAAGGCTATAGGCATATTTTTTTCAGTGGCTATATATTTTATACCCGTGCGACGCCGGGGCGGGTCGCTAGTAATACATATTTAATTTGTTATTAAAATTATATCGACGGGTGAAAGCGGAAGTGGCGTAACTTGAATTTTGGCCAAAATCACTTTTTAATTGATTGTTATATAAAAAAAAATTCTGCGTCGAATGGTCTATATCTCGTCTTTCTACGATAAATTCTAGTAAAGATACGACCATGGATTTTTAACACCTTTTAGCACAGACCTCAAAAAAAATTGTCGTAACTAGACGAAAAACTGCAATTTTTGGATAAAACATAGATACGACAATGCGTGAGAAATTAGAAAAAGATACGACACAGGTTTTTTAACTTTCTAGTTTGGTTTAAATGAGTTACGACATTTTTGTCGCCTAAAATACAACATTTATAAAGATACGACAATTTATTTCATACTAATTTTATAGGTATGAGAAAGTTATTACATTTCTAACACATAATTTTATTCTTAAACCTATACTTACAACCAATGAATATACTTAAGTAATGAGTACAGAGATAAGTAACGCCATTTCATCTCCCTCCCGCCCCTGTATGATACCTTCGCCGGCGCACCACATACGCCGTTCTTAACGCCTTTTAGTAGATTGTTAGCGTCGATTTGAGAAAATGTGTTTGTGTTTATCAATGCACGTTTATTCTAAATGGAACTGATCACGTTTATTCTTAAATTAAGCTTAAAGACGTATAGTGAAATGTTGCATGTATGTGTCCACGTATAATTTTTTCCCCTGAGCATTGCTCTGGACATCTACACACTTATTCTTGTATACATAATATTTTGTTGATTTTACATGTTTGTAAAGATAAAAGCCCGTATATTTTCGTTTAACAATATCAACTCATTTATTTTTATGTAAATTTGCTAATATTCTTTTTGTTGATGGTTTAATAAAAAATATTGTTGAGCTATAATTGTTGTTGTTAATAAATATTGAGCTCCTTCGGGTCTATGCGTGGACACACACATAATATAAAATGGAGTACAACCTTGCCTCTAGGTCCTTCAAGAGAGAGAGATGTCTCTGTCTGTGAGAGACTCGAGACTCCCTCCGGGAACCCGTACATGGTCTCTGGCCAAAGCTATTGAAGGCAATTTCTGCAAGCCATCCCTGCCATCCCTACAACTAGAAAATGGATCGCTAGCCTACGACGCAAAATACAAAACCGATCTTCTAGGCAAGCTCTTTGCGTCAAGCTCGACCCTAGATGACGGGGGATAGAAAACGCCGACCATTCCACGATGCACGAGCATCATGTCGGAGTTTCATCAGCGCTCAGTCCTGCGTTCCCTTGATATCTAAAATCAGAGTTATCCTGACGGAATCCCTCCTATTGTGATAAAAAAGTGTGCTCCAGAGTTGGCTCCGGTTCAACGCGTCTTTTTCGGTTCTCCTACTCTTCTGGCATTGTCCCGGCTTCTTGGAAAACAGCCTTGGTGTAAATAGGTGACCACTGAAATCCTTCCAGCTACAGACCAATCGCTATAACCTCCGTCTTCTCGAAGATTATGGAATCCATTATCAATACCCAGCTCTTTCGATACTTGGGCGGCCAGGGACAAACAGTACGGGTTCCGAAAGAGTCGCTTGGCTGGTGATCTCTTGGCGTACCTAACTCGTTGTTGGGTTCAGGCGATTGAGTCGAAGGGAGAGGCACTGGCTGTTAGTTTGGACATTGCAAAGGCCTTTGATCGGGTTTGGCAAAAAGCGCTGCTACCAAAGCTTCCATCATATGGGCTCCCCGAGAATTTATGCAAATGGGTCACAAGTTTTTTAGCAGATCATGTTACAGACCAACGGCATTTATTGCTATGCGGATTATAGTATAGGCGCTGCCCTATATACTCCCTATAAATAAAGTTGTGTCTAAATAGAGAATTCACAGGAGAAAGTCTCTGAATGGGGTAGACGTTACTTATTCCAATTCAACCCCGCCAATACACAAGTCTGCGCGTTCACCACTAAAAAGTTACCAATGGTCATATTCGTTCTTATTCTCCTCGTTTTCAGGGCACCCCTTTAACATTCTCCCCCAGCATTGAAGTACTTGGCGTAAGCATATCGAGCGAGGTTCAGTTCCGATGTCATCTAGACTCTAGAGGGTGAGGCCAAGTTAGCCTCGAAAAAGCTTGGTGTCCTTAACAGAGCGAGACAGTATTTCAGTCCGGACCAACGACTATAACTCTGCAAGGCGCAAGTTGGGCCTCATATGGTATACTCTTCTCATCTCTGGGCAGGGGCGCCAAATACCAACTACTCCCTTTGGATCGTATAGTTACAATGAAGGGCCGCTCGGATTGTTGACTGCCATAGTGTTTCAAACAGGCTGGACTCCGTGGAAATACGCCGAGATATAGCTTTACTCTGCATCCTCTATCGGCTTCATGGTGTATCACGGGGAGTGCCCTGAGGGATTGTTCAGAATCATACCTCCTGCAATTTTTCGCCATCGTTCCACGCGAAAATCCTCATCACATTGATGAGTGGCAGTCTTCCACCGTGCGTTTTTCACGTAACTTTCTACCGGGCACTGTAAAATTGTAGAATGAACTGTCACCAGCAATATTTTCAGACCTATACGACCTGCAAACCTTTAAAAAGATAGCGTATTAGTACCGGGTAAGGCCGGCAACGCACCAGCAGCCCTTCTCATGTTGCTAGTGTCCATGGGCAACAGTAGTTACTTTCAATCAGGTGACCCTTGTGCTCGTTTGCCCCCATATCTTATAAAATAAAAAGAATAACTTTAAATTCATGAGCATGAATAAAATATTAAGGCTTAAACCTTTATAAAGTAGAAAAAACAAGAGAAATAAATGTTTTATTACATTAATTTTCATTTTATTATAATAAGTTTTATATTTCAATGTTGATTAATGATTAATAAAACAAATTTCCATTCCTTTAGTTTCTTATGTTATAAACAAATAATAGTATAATATAGTCATATTATTTCTTTTAATTTGTTACAATGACATTCATTTAAAACAAACAATTCATTTAGTTTAAGATACATCATTTCATTTTCACAACGTCTGTCGCCGATTTTGCACTTGAACCAAAAGTTGTAAGGCAATTTAATTAAGTAAACAAGATACGGCGAAATGAAATGTGTAGGGGCGTGTTATATTTGAAATACGACAGATCTGTCGCTTAAAAAATTATGCTTTTTTATGTTATCTATACATTTCCTCTCAAAGATACAACATTTCTGCTGCGTAAAATAGAAATATTTTTTGTCGTAACTTGTTAAAAATCAATGAAATATCAACTTTAGAAAAATTTTAACAAACTCTTCGTATGGGTCTTAGATTAATTTAAATACGTTCCAATTTTTAAGTTTCTACCTTAATAAATATAGAAGTTATGAATTTTTTAAAAAGTTTTTTGGCTCTCCTGTAAAGTTGGGTTTTCCAAGTTACGCCACTTCTGCTTTCACCCGTCGATATTTACTTACAAAAATAATTTCTTTACAAGCAAGTAATTTCAGAAACACTTCATTTAATTTTGAAATGTGTTATACTGATTGAGCGTGATATAGACACATTATAAATAATAATCAAGGTTTTTTTAATGTAATTTCTATAATAGCAAAAAAGTACAAAGCGCTTTTTGCCGACTATTCGCCGACTAGTCACCGACTACGTAAGTGGCCGGATAGTCTGCTTTACCGACTAGTCGGCAGTCGGCACATCTCTAATCAAAATATTTTTTTAGAGCTCCTTACTTTTACTTGAGGCCAAAAAATTTAAGTTTGCTGCCTCAAAAGTGACGACACTTATTCTTTTAAAATTCTGAGGCCTTTTAAAAATACAAAGGCCTGTGAAAGATTAATGGTCTGTAAAACAAACGCAAGTTTTCCTTTGATCCTCGCGGAAAATATATCCAGATTTTAATATTTATACAAACTTTAACGAATTATTTATTTCACTCTCAGTGGAAAAATTGTCATGCATATCTTCATAAATCACATAAGGTAGAAAATATCGAATAACGATGTATGGAAAATTAATGAATATTTTCCGTCGCTGTCTTTTTCTGTCAAGTAAATTTTCAAATGCGCCAGAAAGAGAGAAAAGTCCGTGCACAGATATTCGCAATGTTAATATTATTTTTATTAGTAATAGGCCTTAAATCTTCTCATTGTTGTAGCATAATCGATTGTCAAACCAAGTAACAGGTTTGTCCTTCATGATGGTGAGTTATCTCGATCTATGTCAAGCCGACAGATTTGTAAGTAACACCAATCAGGTACTGAATTGATGTCAGATGATTAATCACGGCTTGCTAATGGGGTAGAGTTAAACTACGATGACATGGCACGCCCCTCCAAATTACTGTTTCAATGTGTGTACTCACATCCTTATGAAAGAGTTTGTATGTAGTAAGACGTATTCAACCAATCACTCAATGTCACTTATACCAAGATTTGTTGGTCAACTAATCATAACTAGCCGACCGCGCAAGACAACGCACTTCAAACGTTTCGATAACGCACTTCAAACGTTTTGAATTTTGGAGGGGCGCGCCATGTTATCGTAGTTTATCTCTATGTTAAGGATAGGTTACATAATACGAGCAGCTAAAGTGACAGCAGGCAGCTACTACACCAGCTACTAAGCTAGTACTCGCACGAGAGTAGCTCCACTCACACACACACCATGCTCGCTGCTGACGTCGCAGTAGCACAGAATATTTTATATTAGTTGGCAGTAGACAGGTAATGCCTCGGTGAATTTTTTGGTGAATTTGCCTAGTCGACTTGTATCAGTGGCGGAGGAAGGCGAGTGGCTAGCGAAAACAAAAAACTCACACAAGACATTAACTCTTAAGGTAAGAACGCACTAGGCGTAACTGAACTGCAGCGGAACTGCGCGACACGACGTGTCAAAACATTCTTTGTATGAAATTATATGAGACAACACGCACTACGCGGCAACTGAACTGCACTGCAACTGAACTGCGCGGCAAAGTTGATCAACTGACCAAAAGTATCGCGAATTGTCGCGACGTGTAGTTCCGTTGCCGCGCAGTGCGGTTTGACAAACTTCATTTTCATAGTCAGTCAGCTGGTTGGAAGCGCTATAATCAGTTAAAATGTCCATGAAGCCATATTCTTTGTTTTTTTCTCGCCTGTTCTTGCTCGATCCTTTCCTCTTCTTCGCACAATAAGGAAATAATAATCGTATCCATTTCGTCGTTCATTTTGCTCAGAGCAGAGGTTGCCTAGATACTGAATATATTTTTGTAGCGCCGCTGCAGTTCAAGTGCGGTATACCCAAAAATGACGCGTCGTGTCGCGCAGTTCCGCTGCAGTTCAGTTACGCCTAGTGCGGTCTTACCTTTAGGCCGTGTTTCCACCTGCAATACAACTGTCGTGAGAAGTGTCTGACAGTATCTTTGACAGCAGATTGCAAGTGTAAACCCCGTAGCAAGTGCTGTCGCGACAATTTGTCAAGCGCTTCCTGCGAGTAGTTGCGACAGCATGTCTAAACATTGTCTGCGAAGACTCGCGACAGATCTCGCTGCGGGTCACCGCAGTTATATGGTCTAGTTTAGTATGGCATTTATCCGCGAGCTTCTCGCAAGACAATTTATTGCAGCAATAAATTGGAGGAATTAGTATGAAATGTAAACAATATTGCAAGAAACTCAAACAAGACTTCCGCGAGTTTGCTTGCAGGTGGAAACACAGCCTTATGATGCGTTCACACGGTGCAAGTAGATGCACCTCACTCCTCAGTAGCTGACTTGTGAGTTGTGACTAAGCTCGCATGACAGCTCGCAACGTGTAACCCAGGCATTAAAATGCGTGTGTTCATAAATGTAACCCAGTATACTGGCCAGCTCGTGACGTCTTGAGACGCCGTATTGTAGTTGTGTGTCAATGGAGCAATGGTAAATGCCTTGAGATACTATTACTAATAATACTTTAAAATATATTTTTAGAAATAGCAGGTAGCTAGCATTCAAATTCACTATAAAATACCGCAATAAAATAAAATGTGTGACTACAGTTTTCAAATATATTGTCGCTATTCAAACTTTAACATAGTGGTATCATTCTAACTTTTAGAAGATAAAATTTTCACGAGAAACATCTCAATGGCCAGAAACCACTATCTCATATCACAGACTTTAAAAACAAAACCTGCCTACGTATAAACCCAGAGCTCAAAATACCAAATCAATTGCGCAGGGCCTACAAGTTTTTCAATTATTTTATCTTAGTCTGATTAACAAGTGCCATTTTCCTCGAAACCTGATCTCATTCACCGAAAATTATGATTTTCGTCTCATTCGATTTGGAATACCATCTAGAACATTCTATCAAAATTCCAAGAGGGGCTGAAAAAAAATGCAATAGTTATAAACAATTTGCATTTTTTTTTTTTCAGCCCGTCTTGGAATTTTGATAGAATGTTCTAGATGGTATTCCAAATCGAATGAGACCAAAATCATAATTTTCGGTGCATGCGATCAGGTTTCGAGGAAAATGGCACTTGTTTACTAGTGTATCTAACTAAAATCGATATTCGAAGTGCGAAAATCGGGTCCCTGAAATATGAAACGTAGAGCAGCTACGCCGTAGCTCGTAGGCATCCGCTACGCGAGTTTCCGAAGCATAGAGATAACGACAACGAAACGGCTCTGCAAGAAAATGGAGTTCCTTTCCCTGTACTTCTCGTAAATTCTACTTCTTCTTCCTACTAATATTATAAAGGCGAAAGTTTGTTTGGATGTGATGTTTGTTACTCTTTCTCGCAAAAACTACTGAATGAATGTTAATGAAACTTTACATTAATACAGCTAGTACATAAGAATAACACATAGGCTACAATTTTAACAGACTTTCAAAATGGGGGAGGTGTTATATTCGTTTTTTTTATAATCAACGATTACTCCGCCGTTTGTGAACCGATTTTCAAAATGTTTCTTTTGGTGAATATCTATGGGGACATGACCTTTTTTTGCGGGAAAATGTACGGTTTCCGTAAAATTCTAATTTCTTTATTTACGCGAGTGAAGCCGCACGGGATATCTAGTATTCTATATTAAGGTGACTTTCCTTCGCGACATGCAACCGCGGCAGACGAAAATTCAAATAAAATTCCACTTTGTGAATTAGGCTATAGGTTCCATTTTGTTTTACGTCACTTCTAATCAGCTGCGTTTTCGGTCTCTAGACCAATGTAGGAAGAAAATTATTCTACGCTCCTATTGGTCGCACTCGCAACGTTATACTAATAATCTATACTAATATTATAAATGCGAAAGTATCTCTGTCTGTCTGTCTGTCTGTCTGTCTCGCTTTCACGCCAAAACTACTGAACCGATTGTAATGAAATTTTGTACACAGATAGTCTAAAGTCTGAGAAAGGACATAAGCTACTTTTTAACTGGACAATGGGGTTGTAAGGGGGTGAAAATGCGTAAATTTGTTCAAATTAAGTTAGTTCCAATAATTCATAATAGATGACGCTGTGCGTCTCCTACATCGCGCTATTGCTTACACAAACATCTTTCTATAGGAGGTGGTAGCATCTTATAATAGTTTCTGGATTTTTTCAATTGTTAATAATTATGTACTCTTTTATATTATTAATCCTTCGATCGGAGGTTTTAGGAATTCCCATTGTATTCTTTTGTTCTCGCGATCACCGGTGCTCACGCGGGGCCTGAAAGATTAAACAACTCAGTACCTTATCTATGCAGTGACGTAACCTTAAACCTATCAATCATAAATAAATAGTTTATGGCAAACGTTGTGTAATTGTGGGGCTAAATATACTTTAAAATTTGGCATAAATAAAGTTTAATTTTAAAAAATGAAATAAGTTATGTGCACACTGCACAGCTGTTTTAGGTGTTTTGATTTAAGGTGTACCAGGGTTTTTTTATAAAAGCTTTTGACACCAATTTTGTTGACATCGCGCGCTATAAACTGAAGTCCACGCGGACGAAGTCGCGGGCAACAGCTAGTATAGCATAAAGCCTTCTTTGATAAATGGATTATCCAATACAAAAATATATTTTCATAAGAACCACTGGTTCCATAAATTAGTGCGTCCAAACAAACTGACAAGCTTCAGATTTGTAATATTAGTTTAGAATTTAGATAATAAGTTTTTAATTTCCCGCTAAATAGGCTATGACAACTAAATCTTGATGAGCAAAGCACCTTAATGCAATGCATTTTTAAACGCCATCCAAAAATCTACTTTATTTACTACTAAATGACGCCCGCAACTCGACAGTTGCGCCAAAATTCGATTATCGCGCAGAAACCATACATTTTTCGGAATGAAAAGTATCCTATGTCATTTCCCAGAACTCAAAGTATCTACAAACCAAATTTCAGCAAAATCGATTCAGCGGTTTTGGCGTGAAGAGGTAACAGACAGACTGTCATACTTTTGCATTTATAATATTAAGTATAAGGATTAATTAATTGACAGAATTGGTGCTCCGTGCTTGTGGTGTCGGCCTGTTCTAAATTTATATGGCTCATTTATGCTAAATCTACACCGCCATGGAACTGTACGTAGCCTAATAAACTTTAATGACATATTAACACACAAAGAACAATGGCCAAATCGTACCAGGTGGGCCGTGGCGTCCCGATATAGTAGCAAAAATTCCCTAATATTTTAAGGCATCCAAAAACATTAGAAATGTGTCTATAGATAGCCACAAAAAAAGATCAATATATTTTAGTTTCGTTATGTTCTGACAGCCGGCGATCATTCGAATTCGTTCTATTTTTTGGGTAATACTCTAGGAAAAATTGAAATAATTAGAAACGAGATCGCCGAATAAACACTTGTAGGCTACAGCTTACACCGCAGTCGGGAAAAAGGTTGTTCTTAAGTCTAACCTCAAAATAATTGTAAACGTTATTAATTATTATAAAAAATAGTGGCTATTTAGACATAATTCTCAAACGGAATTATGTTCAGAGCATAAGAGCAACCAAATCTAACTATAGTTTATTTTGGGACATCAAAAATAAAAGTCGAGTCCAGCTCCTGAACAATGGCCAAAATGGACTAAAAAAACAAGGTTCTTGTTACCTAAGTGGAACTATTACTAAAATGTAGTTTAGGTAAATGCTATAATTAA
Organism: Polyommatus icarus; assembly: GCA_937595015.1. Classification (NCBI taxonomy): domain Eukaryota; kingdom Metazoa; phylum Arthropoda; class Insecta; order Lepidoptera; family Lycaenidae; genus Polyommatus; species Polyommatus icarus. The sequence goes on along the minus strand of OW569334.1, from coordinate 4,568,111 downwards.
ATAAAAATTGTTGATTTTTAGAAGCTGGGAAAACAAAGATAATCGTCTCTAAAAATATGAATATTGAATTTGTATTTTTAACGGAGGATAATGTTTTTTTTTTTTTTTTTATATTGAACGCATATTCTGTCATTCATAGGGACCAATACGACCTGCTTAAATACGCTCTCTTCTTGAGGATTTCGAGAAGAGAGCGTATACCGATTTTGCGAGTGTCTATGAGCGACGGTAGTTGCTTCCTATGTGTTTCATATAATTTAAACTAAAACCATAACTCAAAATGATAGTACAGCTTATTATTAACTATATTTATAACCTCAAAATTCAAAAACTTAATACACAATTACTTGAAACTAGCAGCTTTTAAAAATATATTGAATGCCGTGCTATGTTACATTTAAATAGGTAATTGAAATTACAGATGTTTCATCAAGTTACGTTTTATAAGATTTTTGTAGTCCAAGCATGTTAGGCGGATGGCCTTTGTTCTTTGGCCATGATTCTTTAATACGACCCACAAAATCAACGCTCGTCTTCCGCGGAATTCTCACGCATTCCCGAAAATTCTTTGTTCTTTCAGGTCGTACTTTCCGTTTTATAATTATAATATAAAGTTTATTATGCTATGTACTTACTATTAGGGAAGTTAATCCATAGACAGATGGTGGACCTACGTCATTTGGTCGGGTTATGTGAATTTAATACAAGTCGTAATCTCTCGGCTGAGTATGGCAGAACGCGATGAAATTCTCTGCCAATAAATCAAATTCTTCGTTGGTACAGTTTTGTAGCAAAAAGTCGCTTCGATTCCATTCCGTAGCAATGCAAATTGGGCCTTAATGCAATGCCTCGCGATATACCAATGTGAACTATCCCTAAAGCCTATTCCATTCCACAGCAATGCAAATTGAGCCTTAATGCAATGCCTCGCGACGTACCAATGTGAACTAGCCCTAAAGCCTATTCTATTCCGCAGCAATGCAAATTGAGCCTTAATGCAATGCCTCGCGACGTACCAATGTGAACTAGCCCTAAAGCCTAAGCATATCATCGGAAATAGTTACAGAGGGTGCGGTCCGATCGGCCATTAGCTCTGAGAGGGCGGGCCGACCTATTTGTTACACGATTTATGTACCCCCTGTACAATCTGTTCTCGCAATCTGCCACTACTACTCACCATTTCTGGCTCTCTATTAAATATTTACTGCTTTTCAATTGATAAAATCTTCGCCTAATATACTGTTTTTAAAGAAATAATTATTTGGAAAATATTCATGAGTTTTTTAAAATAAAATAAGGGGGCAAACGAACAAAAGGGTCACCTGATGGAAAGCAACTACCGTTGCCCATGGACACTCGCTACATCAGAAGAGCTACCTGCCGGCGTTAGAGTTAAAATCAAATGAGTAATTTTTACGGGCTTCGGCCCACCACACATTCCCACCACTCTATCTCTGAGTCGCCAGAACCCTTTGATATGATCTCAGAGAGGCGGAGGGACATGCTAAAGCTATCTTGGCTCCCGCAAAGAAATTAGTCCGAAGAAGATAGAAGTAGGAAGCATTGAAAAGGGGTGATGTTATCAAAATTGTTCTCTATTAATTACTTTGTCTATTAAGTGGCATCCTAATGATATAAAATAACTAGAGTTCTAATGTTCAAACGGCATAATATAGACGTGTTATATTTGTGTCATTTTTATAACATGTTCTTTTATTTATTTTATTTTTATAATAATTTTTGGTTATGCTTTATTCTTATTCATTGTATGTAATTCTCTGTTGAATTTGACTTATCGCTATGTTAGTAGGGGAGGGGAAGGTGCTAATTTTGTAGTCACTCGAGCGCGATGGAGACCTAGTAGGTTTTTTACATTAGGTAAAACTAATAAAAAAATAATAAGAGCGTTTTTTTTATTTTAGCGGTGGGTTCAGAAACTGCGGCCATTTTAAAGTTTTGAAAAAGAAAATATATTCAGAAAATTGCTTTTTTCGGTCAGTTATCACTTATTGATTATTATTATATTTTAGACAATAAGGACTAAATCATTTAGTTTAGTGCAAAATAAAATATCTGTGAAGTTTAGTTAGGAAAATATGAGGGTTTATTTTTTATATTTTAAAATGTTTCTACAGGCTTACCTTATATTTGAATCGTCACTGCTTTTTATGGAAGCTTCTTTGGGGTATACTAAACATCCCCTATTTTAATCTGACATATCGTATGAAAATTAAATATTCAAAAAAAAATTTTTAACCCACCACGTGAGAAATCTGATTTCTATACCATGATAACTAGTCACATGTCGGAAGCCTATAAGTACAAGCTTAATCTAACACGCTCGAGCTACTCCCAAAATCCCCTCTTCCCCTCCTCTACTATGTGTAAAGGCGGATTGCGTTACCCTTTGCACATGCGGAACGTTGTTACGATATTTGGTAACAAATTATACTTATAGGATACTCGCTAGTCGCTACTATAGCACTAACTCTTAATACTACAACAATTGTGCAAAGGCTTATTGGAATCCCGATTGGAAATACCGAAACTTAATTGGTTGATACTTGAAACTTAATCGTGTTAAAGACCTTTGTACGTAAAGACGGAAATTATTGAAGCTGTGTTGCAAAATAACTGACGCTCAAAGCTTGTGTTCCGAAATATTTCCTAGTATACTAACCAGTGCTCATGACGTCATGTACCCGACGCCATATTGTACTGGTGTGCCACCGAATTGTTTTGGTGAGAAGAACATTCTGACGAAGTTATATTATACTTCACTAGACGTTCCCCGCGGCTTCGCCTGCGTAAATTAGATATTTCACAGACAAATTAGTTCACAAAAAATAGCCTATGATTACGTGCTATAGCTTCTTATCTGTGCCAAATAACAGAAAAATTGCTCCAGGAGTTCGTGAGATAAGCCCTTTCAAATAATTTCCCCTGTTTTTTCCACATTTTCCTCTATTTCTTTGCTTTTATTAGTCGTAGCGTGAAAAAATATAGCCTTTCTCGATAAATGAGCTTTCTAATACTGACAGAATTTTTCAAATCGGACCAGTAGTTGCTGAAATTAGCGCGTTCAAATAAGCTCTTTCAAATAATTTAACCCATTTTTTCAACATTTTCCTCTATTTATTCGTGTCTATTAGTCTTAGCGTAATAAAATATAGCCTATAGCCTTTCTCGATAAATGCGCTATCTAACACTGAAAGAATTTTTCAAATTAAACCAGTAGTTCCTGAGATTAGCGCGTTCAAATAAGCCCTTCCAAATAATTTCCTCCCGTTTTTTCCACATTTTCCACTATTTCTTCGCTCCTATTTGTTGTAGCATAGTAAAATATGCCTTTCTCGATAAATGAAATTTACTAACACTGAAAGAATTTTTTAAATCGGACTAGTAGTTCCTGAGATTAGCGCGTTCAAATAAGCCCTTTCAAATATAATATTTCCGTTCCGTTTTTCCACATTTTCCTCTATTTCTTCGGTTCTATTAGTCTTAGCGTGATAAAATATAGCCTATAGTCTTCCTCGATAAATGAACTATCTAATACTGAAAGAATTTTTTTAATCGGATCAGTAATTCCTGAGATTAGCGCGTTCAAACAAACAAACAAACTCTTACGCTTTATAATATTATAAGACGTATACTAGCTGTTGCCCGCGACTTCGTCCGCGTTAGCATAGTAGATCACATCCCAAGTATTATTTATTGTACAAAAAATAAAAATATTCTATGTACAGAATTGACTTTCCTACGATTTTATTATAATTATATTTATATGCTCCGCGTGGCTTCGCTTGCGTAATTTAGGAATTTCACACAACCGTACATTTTTCCGCAAAAAATTGCTTATGTCCCTTCACGTGGTCTATTCTTCATGTTTGCCAAATAACATAAAAATTGCTCCAGATAGTATTTCTTTAGATAATAAGCAATTTCATATAATTTCCCCCGTTTTTTTCCACATTTTTATATATTTATTTTCTCCTATTAGTCTTAGCGTGTATTAGGGAGTAGTAAAAGTCTTGAAAAATTATACATAGAGCGGTATTTATTCGAGCAGAGTTTCACCTTACACGTTTCAAAGTTATTTACAGAATGCCCCCATTATTGACATTTCACAAGATGGCGTTAGTTCATATACAGAAAACATCCATGTAGGAGTGTAGTCATATTCATTCAATTGACTTTATATGTAAGCAAATAGTTTTTCATGTTTCGTTATAAACTTGAACAGGAAGCAAGCAGACAGATCGTCTATTGGTTAGCCAATCTGAACTGCTTATAAAAGAATCACAGTTGAGAACATTTATTACGACTAGAAACTTCGTTCGTCTCCACTCTTTACAATACTCAACTCTGTTTTGAAAGTCGGCATCAAAGCCTCTTTAGTGTATTATCCGGTAAAAACATAACCAGAATCCACCTAATCCCACTTTGAAAACTCTTCTGTAACTTAATTTGAAATATTCCCATGCCAACATTGTAATATTTTTTGGTCGGCGGTCTACCTGGGGTAATGAATAATAACAATCTCCAGCCCCGGGGCAGGCCCTTACCCAATGAATATTACAACGGGGATTTCAGAAATAGTTTAACTTTTCAAGGTTCAGAGGTTTTCATATTCGGATAATTTGGTATCGGAATTGTTTATTTTTCTATTATTATCTAATACAAAACGTTCCACGTGGCTTCGTCCGTTCTTCGTTTACACAGACAAATTAGACGACAAAAAATAGCCTATGATGCTTCACATGATCTACTTCTTCTCAATGCTAAATAACATAAAAATTGATCCAGTCGATCGTGAGATAAGCCCTTTCAAATAATTTTCTCCGTTTTTTCTACATTTCCTCTGTTTCTATACTCCTATTATTCTTAGTGTGATAATATAATATAGCCTTCCGCGACAAATGAGCTACAAATCGGACCAATAGTTCCTGAGATTAGCGCGTTCAAACAAACAAACAAACTTTTCAGCTTTATAATATTAGTAAAGATGGAAGAGGTTCCAAAATAAAGTCGAGTCCATTGTGTCACATGAAAAAGTTTTATTGAATAAAATCGGTTTGCAAACTTGAGTTTATAATGTGGCAACCCAAATAGTTTTGTAACTTTACACATTCTGTATGTTATCTTTTATCAATTTTGTATGCAAGTTGTTTTATATATGCAAAAAACTTCTTCCAGACTACTAAAAGAGATTGGAAAGTATACTACTGGTAAATGGTAATCTGGTAAAGGGTATAATATCTATTACGCGGTCAAATTAGCTTGACGCATGGTTAGATCATTCATGACGTTATTATGGAGCCGGTATGTTAAATAACAAAATTATCTACCTGATATTTGTTAGTGTGTCTCTTAAAAAATTGTAATAAGATATTAAAACACGGTCACATCAACTTGACGCATCGCTGGAACGCATTTTGCATCCTAGCCATGCGTCAAGTTAATGTGACCGTGCTATAGTTACCTTTTTAAGCCAAAGCCGCCGAGCCGCATGAGAATATGTCTAGTATACTTTGAACCCCGAAGAAAGAAAATGGGACTTTAGAGCGACAAAATTTACAAATATACCAATTTCTTTTTGGTACCTATGTAGTATTGGAAATGTAGGCTGTTATAATTTCTAATATTAAATATAATTAATCATTTTAATTTTAAGTTTTTTGACAATAGAATTTTCCACAAAGTTACGATTCTAACTGCCACGTCTTCTCGATACAAAAGATAAACGACCTAAGATGACACTGTTTCCAAGTTTCAGCGACCTTGAATGATCCTCGAGATTAACTACGATAACAACAAGTCGTTTAAAGTTCGAGGATCTTTCAACCGAGCGATATGGTATGATGGGTATCGTGGCAGGGCACGTTGTCGTGACGTGAAAATGTACGTTGATGTAACGTGAAAATACACGTCACGGTGTAGCAACATTTTATGTCTCTTTTTTTCTTAAATCTCTCCCTCCGTCTTCTTAATAATAACAGAAGCAGAATGCGTATTGTTCGGTCCATATCTAGATAAGTAGTGAAGAATCTAGCAGTTTTACAAGGCATGGTGAGGTACAATGTTGCTACATCGTGACGTGCATTTTCACGTTACGTTGACGTAAATTTTCTCGTCACGTCAACGTACCGTGCCACGTACCGAAACGTTCCACGTTGACGACGCCGTGACGTGGAGATGTGGACAGGCCGTAAGTACTAGATTGATTTCAGCTGCTGTTCTATTCAATATCCATACGGTACTAATTTTATACACGTTAAGGTGTTTCTGTTTGTCTGTTTGTTACCTCTTGACAGCCAAACCGCTGAACCGATTTTACTGAAATTTGGTATAAGGATATTATCAATACCGGGAAAGGACAAGCACGAAAAAAGCAAAAGTGAAAAAAATTGCCTCTTTCAGCGCTGCTACTTATACAGTGAACTCTATACACGGGACACATACACACCCTTAAGCATTATCACTTCGTTTCGTGACACTCTGTATATAAAATTTTTTTGCTTTGAGTTTTGATTGCTCTTTCGTTACTTTTACTATTTTTTTAATAAGTTTATTGTGTCGTGATGAATTTATAAACCTTTCAAAAGCTTTTAGTGATCCATTACCATCAACTTATTTATTGTTCGTGTATTTATAGTTTTCAACTCTCTGTGTTATTACTAATTATACACAGGTTTTTCACAGTAAACATAATATATGACACTAGCTGACCCGGCAACATTGTTTTGCTAAAAAGTAGATAAAAACCTATTCTAAGGCCTAACGAATGTACCACCGAGAAATTTGATTCCTAGGCAGTTGACGGACGTACGTCGTTTGGTCGGGTTATGTCAATTCAATGTTAGCTGTGATCGGTCGGTGAGTTTGAAGTAACACGACCAAATTACTTAGGTCCGCCATCTGCCTAGGAATCAACTTCTCTGATAGTACATACGAAATTTCATTAAAATCGGTTGAGCCGTATTGGAGGAGTTCGCGCACAAAGACTGTGACACGAGAATTTTATATATTAGATATTATGTCGTACGCGTATTACTTCTTAATTAGGCGCCTGGCAAGAGAGGTTAATTCTTTCACATTGAAGAAAGTCCTGTGCCCTATAGCAAAATAAATAATAAAAACTACGGAAGAGTAACTGTGTCAAAAATGTTTTCCGCGAGCTACAAAATGTGTACCGAATACATGCATACTTTATGCAAAAAGTGACTCGAATACATGCAAGAATTTTGTGTACTTAATTACTAATTACTAATTATAGTAAGTGACAATCAATGTCAACGGCTTTATTTTGTCAATTTTTATTAGTATGAATGTAGTTTTTCGTACTTACCTATTGCCATATTATTTTAGTGTGCGAAAAGAACCTTGACCCAATAGATATAACTACCAGTCATTGAGATGTATGGAGTTACTATTGCCAACAAAAAACATGTCGCACTTGAGGCATGAGCGGGGTGAGAGGCGGGGCGGTGACGGCTATAGATCAGTACCGCAGAAGTGACACAGTTTTGTGCCTACACTCGAAAGAATACAAAATGTATTTGAGTAAATGGATAAAATAAAAATAAAAATTACTATTTAATAAAATTTATATAATTAAGTATGGATCCACAGACCACTATAGTCTATAGCTAATTACTTGATTTAGATTACTTAAATATTTTTAATTACAATAATAAAATTATTATAATGTACGCATTTATAACGTACGTAATATTTTAAATATTACCAAAATACAAACTCGTCTATGTGAGTACTTCATTCATCGTCGTCTTATCAATCTTATCATAGATCAGTATTTTGCCTACATTCCCCTCTGACTCTACTACTCTATGATAGTGCAAATGGCGCGCGTCTTCGCCTAGTAATTGAATGTACGTATTTTAATTGAAAATAATTAAATAAATAAGAACGCTAATACCTTCGATCACTAATATTAGTGATCGAAGGCTAATACCCATGAAATGTTATTCCGTTGCATTCTAAAGTGTTCCTGGAATAATTTTTGCAATGTCTTAACCAATAACTAGGCATATTTGTGACATTTTTGTGTTTGTTTTTTATTGTTGTACGTCTGGCGTGCAGAAGAGCTCGCGTGCGACTAAGAGCACTGCGGATATATAGATTCTGTTGAATGTGACCGAACATTTCGTTGCGGTGTCAACTCCATACATCTCAATGCTACCAGTACTTCGACTTCAAAGAGACGAATAGGTTTCAATATCTGTCAAATTCGTCGGGTTTCACTCGGATTATGAACGGAATGTGCCTAGCGCTGGCTGTTATAATTTATTTTTAAATATTTTAAAATATAGATTTCAAAATTGGATTCTGACAATTTTAATCACATGTGTCAAAACACAAACAACAATATGACCAAAGAGGAACACGCCCAGCGAATATGTCATAGTTTTAAATTCGTAGGTAACAAGTCAACAACCCTAGCGACGATTTTCGTCATAATACGTCAAATTTAAAAATTTCAACATCAGTTCTAATCTAAGTCGGCATACTCTATAATTCTGTATATTCTTACCTTGAGAACCAAATTCAAAACGATTGAAGTAAGTTACGTTTCCTTAGTTTTTATTATTCGTTGCCTGTGCCTAAATATTGGCAAATGGCATTATAGCTAGAGGTAAAGTATAAAAACAATGTTTTACAAAACCTGAGTACTCTGTAACCATAAAAACGTCTTAATAAATGAGCTTCTTACGTGTTCGAGGCCGCACAAAGTGGGCAGTGATAATAAATTGTATCGCCGGGACAAAGTAAAAAGTGTTCACTCAAATATAAAATATTAGATGATGCCCGCAACCGTACATTTTTCGGAATAATTGTATTGTCGTGTTTCTCATTTTAAATGTGCCATCGAGGAAAATGATCATGTCAATAATTCAATGTACCATCGAGGAAATTGATTCCTACGGCCATTCTCAGGAGAGCAAAATTTACGTGTCCCGGGCTTGTATACTCTGTAATATTATTTTATTCAAGTATGTAATATTTTTAAACGGTAGATAGCATCAGTATTCAGTATATAGCTACAAACTTAAACACAGGCTTCTAATTTAAGTAATTCAGACTAAATTAATTGAAGTCATGTTCAAAAACCATGTTTTTCTAACTACCCTAACGTGTCCCCACGCCAACTTGATCTCGAAACTTGCTTGTAATTTTTATAACGTACCTATTTAATTTAATCTATCCATGGTTTTAAACGCCTATAAACATTGGTTATCGCATCGCAAAATATCATTTCAATAGGCCCAGTCTATAAATAGTTATCATGAAATAATCGCTTGTCCGATCAAAAGTCCTAATTACCGTAACACCTGCTGTTTTTGGATGCCCATCCAAAAATATCAGGATTTGGCACATTACGAGTGCACGGGTTGCTTCTCCTTAGTGTGTGCCATGGCCCATCAGCGGTCCCACGTCGTTAATGTTAGTGTGCCGCCGATAAAGCACGTTAGTATCTAATTACCGTAGCTTTGGTTACAAACTTGTCAAATTACCGTAATCGTTACTTTTCAATTATGTTTAAATTTGATTTTTATTATGTATATTATGTTTATGTTACATAATTTGGCCTACGTACGTTGCCCTAAGCTAGTTTTTGTCAATTGTGTCGTTGTATCGTTACGTAAAACACTACATTTGTCTAATTACCGTACAGATAAATTTTTAAGTCTTATTATCCAAAAAACTTTAACTAACTGTTTCACGCCACATTTATTATTGTGTTCGTATCTTTCATTTCTTTAATATTTCAATGTGTCTAAGTCAAATCGACGAAGAAAAAAATGGTTACGGTAATGAGGCAAATAATGCCAAACCGGAGAATGGTGTGTAAAGTGTTATAAAAAACTCCAGCAACAACAGTAAAAGTTCGTTATAATATTTGGATTGCAATTTGCATACAATTTGTTATTAAATAGACCTATAAAGAACTATTCAAATCATCACTCCTCTATTATTTTTCCTTGTGGCAGGTGACAAAGTTCATTCTTGAAGTTATCAAATTCTTCAAATGTTGGCATATTGCTCTTGTTGGGTACAAGCTTCAATTTACATGATACAAGGCAGCCTATTTTCAACAGAGCCTAAAATTATTAAAGTTTTGTTAAACAATCTCAGTTTTAAATTAATAAAATGATATTTGAGCGAATTGGCCACTTTCAAACACTAGAACCAAATGATTCTACTAAAGAAGTGCTTAATCAACGGTTTAGGAAAAAGGAATGAAATAAAAAAGATTTTTCCTGTGATTTTAATTGCACCCTGTATTCGTTAAGCTGCTTTGGTAGTGCAAACTAGTGTGGTTGTTACGGTTCTTATAAAATAATATAATATGAAGCAAAATAAAAACCGGAAAAAATGTATTCAAGCTATAAAATATGAAATAAAATTTACCTTCCTTGCAGGTATCGATATTATCGACGTCACATACACGTCAGAATTTTTCAAAAGTACATATATAGGACAACGCATTGTTAAACAGACGAATGGAAGTGTACTCGACAAAAGTTCTAAAAATATTTATACCAAATTCAATGCACAAATTGAAAAATCAAAAAAGTTTCCAGTATTTGAACAAAAATATTTACCTGGATACAGCCTAGTGGAGTATTTATCTTCCACTGAAAACAGTATTTTAAAAGGGAAATTAAAGGAAAATTTTACAATATCACCAATAGGACCTTTTTGTGGCCCTTCAACGTAGACAATAGTATGATCCCCGACGTCCACTGAAAAACCAGTTATGGACTCTTCTTGAGAACCTGTTAAGGCGATATTTTCGTTCGTTGCTGATACTCTTTTCGTGAAACATTTGGTGACATCTGCATTATTTATGAGACAGGACAATCTCGAATAAATTGTTTTTGGTTTTGGTCTACAACCAGCCACGCCAATCGTGACATCCAAAGACATATTCGCTTTTAGCACAATATAAGGAGGAACATGAGGCATATGTGGAACGATACATGGCACTTTGTTATCAGTCTGATTTATTTCTTCTTCTGACTCCAGATTATATTCTATTTTCTCCACGAATGGGTTAACGAAGTATTCCCCTTTTATGGCACAGTTAGGACCTTTTGCAAGTTGGCTTGCATCTATCTTTGTAACACCTATAGATATTTCTTCAGACTTTATTGTCGCTAGAGGCTCAAACAAATTGGGAGTAGAAATGCCATGAATCTGAAATACAAATATCTTAATCCTTCGATCGCGGATTCTTGGGAATGCTATTGTATTCTATTGTTGTCGCGATCACCGGTGCTCGGTGCACGGGGCTCGATGGGTTAAATTGTTTCTAATGTGCGAATAGGGAATATTAGGAAAAAGTCGGAGTTGAAGGTGTTAATAGCACATACAGTAAATAATCCGACCAAAATCCGACATGTTGCACACATCGTATCAGAATATTGACAGCGTTATCAAGCGTCTAACAAAACTTTTTCTCCACAGACTATGCTGGTGCTGCCTCCAGCATGAACACAGTAATATATCCTATTACGTGAAAACAATGATATTCAACTAAATACAGATCTGTTACGTTCATACTATTTTCCGGCTTAAATTGCTTCCGAACAATTTTCAAATTCAATTGTCAAATTTGACAGATAAGTGAAACAAAAGATACGAAATGACATTTACATAAAAGAGACAGACTATACAAAAGACGGGTCAATTGGCCCGTATTTAATGGCTTCACAACGCGCGCGGTAGTGACATATCTGCTTTGAGTTTTTTTATATAATATCATTGCGTGAAAATTTAAGATGGCATATTGTAAAGCGATAAATATTACCTCAACTTCAAAGGGATTATCTAAGAAATTTGAAGTTATCATTGACGCCACTTCCAGAGATAAAGGCACAGCGTTGTAATAATTATAATTAACATAGTTCAATTTCTGTAGTTCTTTCTTTTCTGTGCAATATATTTCGTCACTTAATCGATACGTGAGAAATAAGTGTGTTATCCTGTAAAATATTTTAAGTAGTAAGCATGGCACTGTAACTAATTATGTGGCAGTATATTATATTATAGCTTCGCTTTCTGCATTTCAAATTCTTACCCTAAACGACGTAAGTCTTCCAACGGTATGTCAACTAGATTCTTCATGACAACGAATATGATAGGCATATCTTCGTTTGCGGGCAAGTTGTTGCTGCTCACGACGCAAAGCACCTCACCCATATCAGAACCTTTAGGTCCAACAGAATCAAACGGTACTACCTGTCCAATGCCTGAAAAAATAATATAGCAACATGAGTTTTTACTAGTAACAATACAAGGTTTAATAGCGACATTGAAATAAAATATTTCCTCAGTCGTAACTTTCATGTTCTATTTTATGTCCGTTGTGTATTGATCGAGATCTTAACATTACCGATTTCTCCCAGGTTTTACGAAATCACAAAGTAATGTGTATGAAGCATAATAAGATATTATGCTTCATACACATATCTATATTATGAATCCATGTCTTACTTTAGCAAATATAATACTCGTATCATACAGCATACTACTCTTAAACCCCAAAGTATGGTCCCATCCCAGAAATTGCCCACATATTCCGTGCAACATAGAGTTTGACACCTCTCAGCATTGACTATGCCCAAATAAATAATAAATTCCGGCTTTACATAATCAACTAATAAAATATGCAATACTTATTAAAAAATATCTCAATAATTGCGGAATCTCCAACATATTAGAAGTGGGCACTTGTTGGAAACTTATTGCGGGCTCGAGAGACCAATCGGATGCGGACATGGCAACCCATAAGTATCGAACTCTATACAACATGTTCTACGGTTAATATTTCCAACATAAGTGGGAAAATACTCAGGAGACGTTTCCTGAAAACGGATTTTCTCTCCAGATTTTAAAATAAGAGGCAACACTGATTTTCTCGTTGTTAAGTAATAGTTTTGAGTTAATAGCTTTGTATAAAACTGTTTTCTGTAGGTCTACCAGAATCTGATGGTAATTTTTGACAGCAGATTTTTTAAAAATATCCTTGATCATTGGATTTATTTTTATATTTGCATGTTTAACACACAGAATCAGCCCCTATTTAGAAAAAAAAGGATCAAAATGTTTTATTCCAATTTCCCCGACCCCAGTATAGCTAGAGTTAATTTAATTTCTCACTTTTGGCCATCAGATTCTGGTAGACCTATAATAAAAACTAATCCTGTATAATATTTTCAGAAAAAAAAAGAGATGATTAGTCTATCCATCTTTGTATATCCCTTGATCGCGGATTCTTGGAAATCTATTGTTATTCTATTATTATCGCGTTCGGATTCGACCGCTTGGGGCTTGACAGGTTAAAAAAGAAGCATATCAAATAAAAAAGGTACTGATTGTAAATTTTGCAATTTTTATAAACTTTTAAAAGATTAGCATTACTTAGGGGGCGACTAACCCAAAATGTTCGATTTTATAATTCATTTTTATACTTGAAAATATGCCCCGAATTGTTTCATTTTTTAAAATTAGATACTTCATTATATTTCCAAGAATTCGATCTGAGCAAAACACGATATCTTAAAATTTTCTCGATAGAAAAAATCACAAAGATACATCTAATTTTCACGAATTTTTCATTTATTGCCATAACCGTGCATTGAACTAAATAATTTTATAAAATTCTATCATGTTGAGGAACCGACCTAGCGGATTTTTAAAATGTTGTGTATTTATCGAGTTATTGAGAAAAAACTTTGCCGATGAATCCGCGTCGTCCTTTTTCATCTGGCATATGAAAGACGGGCGTGAGTGTGAAGAGAGAAGGACGATGTTTGATTTTTTGGGTTAGTCGCCCTCTTAAGAATTACCTGCCAATATTGTAGTTCCAGGGAGTCTTAACTCGTATCTTTGCTTCAGTAAGTCCAGTGACTTCTTCGATTTTGAAGTTAATTTCGACGATTTATTAGATCTTGATTTTCTACCGCTTAATTTTTTTCTGTCACTATTCAAAGTGACACGGGATGTATCATTCTCTTGAAACACTTCTTCGGCATCTTTTTTTTCAACAATCTCTCGGATCAATTCCAAAATTTTATTCTGATGTCTTAAATCTAACAAAACGTTTATAATAATTATTATTAAAAACAAAACATAATCCATTAACCTTAGTTTTCAAGGGTCTCCTTAGGTTATATTGTGTTCGTTTCCGTTTATGGTAATTAAATTCTAATTATCTCTAAGTAGTACAATTTTATATAAAAACGTTACTATATTATGCAAAGGTCATTCAGAGGTTAAAGTTTTTAATAAGAAATATTCGCACGAGCGAAAAATTGTACTAAGTAGCCGTTTGCTACATTGTAATAAGAGAGATATTATGTAAAATATACAAATCCTAATACTATTTTGCCACGTTCATAATGTAGGAAAAATATTCAGAAACGCTAAAATATTACGAACCTGTAACACATACGGGCGTATCGAACGGTCCGTCCCAGTGTGATGAGGGTACGTATGGCTCAATTCGCTCCCAAATAAAATCACGTACGTATTGCTCTAAACTTTCGACTTTACCTAAAACACGTCCGAAATACGCCACCTCCAGGAACTTTAGTGGCGCTAAACATGCTTCGGTATTTTTATCGTTTCTCGCACTTGAAATAAAACACGAAAAATATTATATTCGTTTCAGATATATCCGATTTTCGAATATTTTTGTGATAAGATTGTTTGGGACTCATACAAAAGCGATCATAAACGACAATAGGATATTCCTTTACAAGTGAAGTGGCAAAGGTTGTAAGAAAACACGTAAAATAAATCAACGACTACACATACACAAACACAGTATACAGTACATAATACAGTACATTGACAAAATATACAGTATCTCTGTGCGGGATTAATACAGTTATAGAAAATTACAGTGTGTAGAGAATAAAAGGAGATTACTTGGCACTCTGAGCCCCACCCACGCCTGGAGTGATTGTGGCCACGTTATTAATCATGTCAACCACTCTGACGGGGAAAACGTGACGTATTGTGAACGCCAACCAGCGCCGCTCCATGTGCGGCCACGTCCGGACAAAACATTGTTGATTGCCACACCATACCTACCATTAGACGACAATGAGGGCTGAGTAATGTGTCCGATTGAACACACTCCAAGCAGAAATGTCACGCGTTAAGCTTGAAAAGTGACCTAGATATGAAAAATGAAGCCACTGTGTGCATCAGTTGGTATAATGCACAGAGCGTCCATATTTATGATCACATCGGACGCATTAGGTTTCACAGAGAAAACCTCTTGTATACCAAGTCAGGGCCACGTCAAAATTGTTCGACTTTTCACACTGCTTTGGTGCGGGGTGCGGACATAATTAACATTAAAGTTACAGATTTTTAAGAAAAAGGTAAAGCCTTATCGCCATACCTTTGCAACATTTGGCCATATAGAAATATCAATATCAAAGCTTTGGTTTAAATAAATTTGGTAGTGCATCCTCATCTCTCGAACGCATGGCCCAAGGTCAAACCAGCCCTCTTTGCACTCCGTTTCCTCAACATTCAGCACTTCAATCACAAATGATAACGTGAAAGTACTACTGCTGTAATTTTCTGTACCAATTACATTTTTGTTATTTCTGTTTTTACTCATTTTTATAGTATTTTTGAATTTATTTCCTCGTTATATCATTTTGACATTTACGTTTGGACAACGTTTTGACGTAACGACTAACGTCAATGAGTGTCAATGACATCTACAACAGATTTTGTTTTGTCTAGGAATTCGATAAACTATATAGGTGCAGTTTATAACGTTAAGGGTATGCGCGCACGGGCAACTTAGTTGCTCGGCGATTTATTTGTCTCTTTCGAAAAATAAATAAAAAACCGAAGAACGCGTCGAAAAATAGAATTTGGGTGCATCCATTATGGAGCGATTGGCTGATTCTCGGGATATTTCATACTATGTATAATGTATTTGAAATTTAGAGCATACCCAAAGACTTGATCGAGAGACAAATAAATCGCCGAACAACTAAGTTGCCCGTGCGCGCATACGTTAAAAAAACATTGTGTAACACGATAACATTTTATAACAGCGTGTAACATACGCTACAACATGTGAAGAAATAAACGTGTCTTTTGTTATAATTTATTAAAAAATGTTAGACAAAAATGTTATCTAACGTTATAATAATTATATTAACTGCCGTCTGCGAGCACCTTTACTTCTAATTCTCCGTTGCTGACCTTAGCTTCTAAATTCCCTTTCAATCTATTAAAACATTTTAACCGGAACATAAAAAGACCGGAAAAATTGCTATGTTAAATTTTATCTAATTTAATAAAAAATGTATGCCAGAGATAGTCCCTAATTGTTGCCAGACCAGGTACTAAGGCTTGGCAATAAATTCTTGGCAATTGAGACTGTCGGCGTTCTCCAAGGCACCTTAATATTGGGCGAACATAAATTTTATTTCTGGAGCCAGCCCAATACGAGTCAGTAATAACTTTAATAAGCAATATGAGTGCAAATTGTAAGGCGAAAAAGGGTTAAAATGCGTCTTAGTACGTATCTCTACATAAAATGTATTTTAAACAGCCAAAGCATGCGAAGAAAAGTAGATATTCAACTTTCAAGTCACTTCTAAAGTACTAAGAGCACAATCTGAAATCAGAATAGTTGATTTTGCGAACCACAAAGCTTTTAAACTTTAGAACATAATATATCACTCTGAAATGATATTCCAGATCTTTCGAACAAACTTTGTACAAGCGTCACTAAGTTCGAACAAGTTCATTCCCTTCGGAACTATTTTAAAGATGTTTTACAACTGAAATATTCCGATAAATTGAACCGGTCGTGTTCTGTTAGGTGTTGTAAAGAATTATTTCCCTGTAGGCTTCGTTGCAACATACGAGAACGGTAACACGATTTCTCTCACCTATTCAAACTTCTCTGCTCCCAATTCCCAAACTGATATTTTACTGAATATTTATCTTGATACTGTAATAAGTTATGGATAAGAGCTTGTAAAAGCTTGTGATGAAACAGGCGTAAGGTTTTTCGTGAATAATTGGTACAGGAAGCTTGAAATCAGCACTTAGCAAAATCCGCCAAAATACAGAATCCTGATGACCTGAAGAAATAGTACTTATACGGTGTTATAATAATTATACAGCCACTTACATTCACACCTTTAGCTTTATCCTAATTTTAAGACTTCAAATCACGAAAAAAATCTAACTCATCATAACTACTGTTCTCAGTATGATTCCTCTGCTGTCTGATAGTGCTCTTATGGGCTCATTTAACGCTATTTATCACATTAAATGGCTATTTATCGTATTTAATGAAATACTGTATACATGCAAAATGTTGGGTTGATTATTTCGAATGGCTAGCCTTGAAATTCCCAGACTCCAGGTAATGACTGGCCAACATTGAAAGGCGTTTGATTTTAATAAACATGTTATATATTATTAGATATATCATATACTTACCTAAAACTCTGAATGCCCTACATAATATTTTAGTAAATTGCAAATGTTTCCATAAGAGGCTTTAAAGTTGCAATAGTCCTAGTCATTCTAATGCAAATTTTGTAGCCAATATAATGTAAGATCCAACTCTGAAGGTTTCTAGACACATAAGGGTCCGCTCTCGTTGCAACATTACGAAGCAATGCGTTATGCGATGCATTTTTAAATTAGCCGATCAAAATATTGGAATAGGCAGCTCAACATCGCGGGGAAGTCTGTCAATTCAATGTGTATCTAATCATGTAATAAATAAAATTCAGTTTTAAAATGCATCGTTTAAGCCCGTCACAGACTTAGCTATAATATATATTAATATATTTATAGCAAGGCATATTAATCTATACTAAATCCACATGTCACAGAAATATATATTATAGCGAAAATTAGTATAGAAAATATTTTTATTTTTTATTTAATTTGAAAACATACAGTGTATATTTATTGTATAGAAGACTGCATAAAATCTTAAGATTTTATGCAGTCTTCTATACAATAAATATAGTAAATATGGTGTTAACACCATTTACATGTTTTCACATTTAGAAACTAACAAATTACGAAAGCTTACGAAAAACTTACAAAAACTTACTTAAAGAAAACTGATATATATACTGATACTTATAAAAAGAGTACATTACACATTTACAATTATTATGACTTTACAAAACTAAAAAGAGATCGATAATTAATATTAAACGACAGTTGTCGCTACCACCTCAGTGGAGGCGAAAACTATAACTATAACTCTGCTGCGTCCACCAGTGTGAGCACACATGACAATTTCGCCTATGCGGCTAGTCCGCACTAGACTATGGCATTCTATGTCGTGATGGCCTAGCAGGTCAATGACCGCGTAGGCTGCCAACTAAACTATACACACGTGTCCATCTGGTAATCACCACATAAACGATGAACACGGTTCCTATACTGTGCAGTCGCATGGCTGCCAACTAAACTATACACACGTGTCCATCTGGTAATCACCACAAACGATGAACACGGTTTCTATACTGTGCAGTCGCATGGCTGCCAATTAAACTATACACACGTGTCCATCTGGTAATCACCACAAACGATGAACACGGTACTACTGTGCAGTCGCCTCCAACCACCCCTTACAGCGACCCCTTACCACACGGCTCAACCGAGCGTTATATAACTAAAGTCTAAATCAAACCCACTCAACAGTAGGCAGTAAACACTGGATGTGACCAACCGGCCACAAACTACCACACGGCTCAACCGAGCATTCTATAGCTAAGGTCTAAATCAAACCCACTCAACAGTAGGCAGCAAACACTGGATGTGACCAACCGGCCACAAACTACCACACGGCTCAACCGAGCATTCTATAGCTAAGGTCTAAATCAAACCCACTCAACAGTAGGCAGTAAACACTGGATGTGACCAACCGGCCACAGACTACCACACGGCTCAACCGAGCATTCTATAGCTAAGGTCTAAATCAAACCCACTCAACAGTAGGCAGTAAACACTAGATGTGACCAACCGGCCACAAACGACTACAACACCTCGTATAATAAGATAACTAAACGAATCGACTCATTGTTCGCAATCTAAATACAGTATCAACATGTTACATATTAATATCTAGACGATTATAATATTATTATACATAACAGTTTCGAGGCGTTGGATATCCTCGATGAACTGAACACACAGCCTAAACACAGTTTAAGATCACAATATTTAAATAATGATAATAATGACTCACTGATAAGACTGCGCCGCGTGCTCGCCCGTCTGCGGTTCTCGATCGTCTGTCTGACAGCTGTCCCTAGTGACATGCGTCACCAGAGAATATTACAACTACCCTCCTATGATTATATAATATGAATACCGTTGTTTACCTTTGTTACCTACAAGTTCGCGCGATTCGCGACAACAGTCAGAGAACACCGTCGAACCAATGCTTAGATATAAGTGTTTTTGTGCTGTTAACCGTTGAGTTAAATACGTCTATATATAATAACTAGCTGTCCCGGCAAACGTTTCTTTGCCATATTATATAAAGTATATCGCCAGTATTATTTTATTGAATTAGTGACTAACGGCCGTTCCCAAATCCCAATATTCAATCTATCTCTGGTTTGACATACGACCGATCGCAGCTAACATTGAATTGACATAAAATATAATATGCTAGCATATGTCTATTGTCTAATGAGAGCTATTCCTAACTCTAGTAGGGCAAAACCAGAGATAGATCAAATATTGGGAACGGCCATAAATAAGTATGTCACCATGGCAACGTCCATCGCTATCCCATGACCCGCATCGCATAAGCAATGGCCGCTCTATAAAAAAAAAAATTTGCAATAAAATAAAATTGCGACTATAATTTAAGATCTAAGCTATCCTATCTCTCAAGTTGGATAAAAACACACATTTAAAAAAAAGTAACATTAAAATCGGTTAAGTAGTTTAGGAATCCATCGCGGACAAACATCGTGACAAGAGATTTATATATAATAGATATGCCTAGATATAAACATATTAATATACTAGCTGTCCCGGCAAACGATTCTTTGGCATATTATATAAAGTATATCGCCCGTATTATTTTATTTAATTAGTGACTAAATAAGTATGTCACCATGGCAACGTCCAACGCTATCCCGTGACCCGCGTCGCATAAACAATGGTCGCTCTTTATAGACAAATAATTTGCAATAAAATAAAATTGCGACTATAATTACTTACATAATTATATATACCCACTATTACATAGAAATATCCTTCAACAACAGCATGGTTTCGTTCGTAATCGCTCTACTGTTACAAACCTTATGGTTTATACCAATCAACTTTTTACAAATCTGGATTGTAATAAACAAACAGATAGTATATACACAGATTTTAGAAAGGCTTTCGATCGTGTAGACCATAAACTATTACTTGAAAAAATCGCTTTTAACGGTATCCGTGGTAATCTATGGAGATGGTTCAAATCTTATGTCACAAATAGGACGCAGAAAGTTGTCATTAATGGGTATGAATCTAACTTTGATACTAATTTTATAACGTCTGGAGTGCCACAAGGGTCTATCCTTGGCCCCCTGCTGTTCATCATCTACATAAACGATATTCACAAATGTTTCAAAAATTGTAAATTTCTACTATATGCAGACGACTTAAAGATTTATCGCACCATTGACAATGCTGATGACCAGAGGGGGCTACAGGAAGATCTTAAAAGATTTGCTAACTATTGTAATGCAAATAAATTGCAGCTAAGTTTAAACAAATGTAAAATAATCTCTTTTACCAGAAAACGACGACCCATAATACATGACTACTTCATAGATGGCCATAAGTTAGAAAAAGTTTTCACTATTCGTGACCTTGGGGTCATATTGGATACAAAACTGACGCTGGATTCTCATATAGATTCTATTTGCAGTAAAGCTTTTAAGATGTACGGTTTTGTTTTAAGAGCTAGTAATGATTTCAAACGACCTAGTACATATCTATATCTATACAAAACCTTAATTCGCTCACAACTGGAATATGCTCCATGTATTTGGGATCCGATGTACGCAGGATATTCACACTACCTAGAAAAAGTGCAGAAAAGTTACTTACGTTGTGTACAATATAAATGTCGGTTAAATTACCTATCGTACCCTAAGTTACTAGAAAAGTACAAATTACTAACCTTAAATTGTAGAAGAATGCAACTTCAGATGATGTTATTGTACGACATCTGCCACAATAAATATGACTGCATCGATATTGTAAATGACCTTAGCTACAGAGTGCCTCTCAGAACACACAAAAGAGCCTGTCGTGCTGCTCCTGTAGTATTTGCTACAAGATTATCGCGTACTAATGCAGGTCTTCGCGCACCAATTAATCATATACTTACCTTATATAACAGACACTTTAACCATATAGATATTAATGCCAATAAAGCCACTGCTTTTAAAAAACTGATCACAGAGGAACTCTCTAAAATAAATATCACTAGTATTACTTAGTGATAAAACTGTATTGTTAGGATATTTCACGTAAGTTATTGTTCGTCCGTAGCGGGTATAACATATTGACACGGCACCCTAGTGGTCATCGTTACCGATCCCAAGACCTCAATATTATGTCGTAGGGCTAGGGTGCCACGCACTCAAAATGCTCACGATTATAAACACACATAGCACACATACAAACTCAAACTAACACTCACATGTCGTACAGCAGGTAATGTGCTCTCACACATGTAATTAATAATTAATATAAACAACACATGTCATCCTAGTAGTCTTAGTTACTGATCCCAAGACCTCGTGTCGCAGGGCTAGGGTGCCACATACTCGCAAATGGCGCACCTAGGTAGGTACACCGCACACACACACAGGCTGACACATGGCTTTGATAGTTTAACTTCTAGTTATTAGTTATTACTGTATACCTAAATACTGTATTATTATTATTACTTTATTGGTTATTTGATATAAAAATTGTGTAGTTACTTGGCTTCGATTTTGTAAGAAGCATGTAAAATAAAAAGCAGCCGTAGTATACGTTGATTATAAAGTAATTTTAGTTAACTACTCGATACTAAGTAGGTACTACTTTGTAAACCAGATTGATCTCGCATACGACACCCTGGTAGTCGTTGTTACTGATCCCAAGACCTCGTATCGTAGGGCTAGGGTGCCGCCCGCTAATCAATCAAGGTTGGTAAATGGTAGTTACTAAATAAGCAGGTAGGTAACACTTATAATCTTATTATCTTGTTATTTGCTTAAACATGTCAAAAATTAACCGATTCGTTGCCACCTTCATTTCAACAAATTCTTACGACTGGCCAAGTACTTTGTTCGATGACGCACCATAAGCGTCATCGGCCCTGCTAAACGATGACGCGCCACGTGCGGCATTGGCCATTGGTTGTGTTTTATGCATATTTTATTGTAAATAGGCGTAAATCAGAGAGGGAAAAGATAAATTTTGTGTGCAGTGTTCGTATTAGTTGTAATTCAAAGCTGATATGGCGTATAAAAGTAGTAATTCATACTGTTAACAAAATGTGTAAGTAGTCGTCAACCTTTGGCACAAATATTGCTCATACGAGTATGTAGGTATTATTGATTTTAATTAGTGCTGGTTCCTAAAAGCCGAGCTTTGTGAGGGCTCACGTCGTCACACCTTGACTGACTGATGATAACACAAATATAACACGGACTCGCGCACGAACGGTTCCGTACCATTATAGAGCAAAATTATGCCGAAAATTATGTTTTTGTATGGGAGCCCCCCTTCATTTTTTATTTTATTTATTTAATTTTATTTTGTTTTTAGTATTTGTTATTATAGCGGCAACAGATATTCATAATCCGCGAAAATTTCAATTCTATTACCGTTCTTGAGTTGCGGCCTGGAGACAGACAGACAGACAGACGGACGGACGGACGGACGGACGGACGGACGGACGGACGGACGGACGGACGGACGGACGGACGGACGGACGGACGGACGGACGGACGGACAGACAGACAGACAGACAGACAGACAGACAGACAGACAGACAGACAGACAGACGGACAGACAGACAGACAGACGGACAGACAACGAAGTCTTAATTATTTTTAAGATTATGATTTCATAACGCGCGTATTCCCATACATTTTAATAGAGCGGCACACACATACTGGAATCAGATTATGAATTATTTCAGTTGACACTGCAAGAAGCTAACCCCTGGACGTGTTGTGACCTGCTGGCGTGATGTCTGACACGGAAAATTTAATCTTAAGCATTGAAATATAGGACACATCCATTAAGAATTACCATGACAGGGAAAAAACATAGCACGGTTGGAAATTCTTAAAAGTTTAATTCCAAATTGGGAAACATTAAGTGAAAACGAAAGTAAAAGAAAAATAATATTTATTAGTATTAATTCTTCTTCCATAAAGACGTTTAAATATGTGCCAGGAATCATGAGACTACTGATCAATATTATTTTCAAAGATGTGTGTGAGGCAAGGTGCCGAAATTTAGATTATGAATTTCTGATTATGAATTATTCAGAGAGACGTTCCGGCTGTGTGAGGCCAGCCTTAGTAATAGGGTCCCGTTTTTATCTTTTGGGTACGGAAGTTAGAACCCTAATTACATGTTAAAGCACAAATCAATAGGCATGATAGTTTTTCCGTAAAGGTTGTGGGATTTATTATGACTAGCAACTTCATCTATTTTAGTTGAAGAATAAATAACTTAGAGTAGTTGTGTAGCTATGACAATATAAATTTGTATTAAAATTTAAGAGCTCTCAGAAAATCGTTTATTCAAACAAATGAAATACGTTTGTTTTGGATAATCAGCAGGAATATAATGACTTTCCTGAATATAGCCAGCCACGATTTACAAACATACTCAAATGAAAATTGCCTGGAAAACGACAATAAGGAGAATGAAAGTTTTCCAGAATATAGTCACTCAATATTGCAAAACTTTACATTGAAAAGGACATTAAGTAATTGAAAGTTCTCGTATTTGTCATAACGCAAAAAATAACTCAACAGACAGTAGCATCGAAGCTAAATTACTGACGCTGATGAAGATGAGTGTTAATAAGAAAAAAAGTTTCATAAATACGCTAATCGCAGAAAAGTAAGGATTCTTCGAGTGAACCAATGATTGACGATCTCTGACTAGTAGCCTTTAATTCTAAAATAAACGGCCACGCATAAAATTGAGTTCAACATGTATATTTAGACAAGGAAATTGTAATTACAGTATAATAATTTAGTTTTAACGTGTTTTTTAACAATTCTTATATGCCGCGTCTGGCGCGTCATCGGCCTCACTAAAACTTTTTGAATGACGCGCTGGGCGCGGCATTGGCCACGAATCGGTTAAACATGTAAAATAACAATACATTAAATTAAAATCTCAACCTGTTAATAAACAAATACTTATAATTAAACTTAAGAACATTTTACATAATATTTAGTATGTGGTAAATGATGTGGATATCACAATTACTGTATATTTATAGAGGAAGACTGTTTGTAATAGTACTTTATTGTGATATTGTTTTTTTGCCCTAATAAAGAATAAAAAAAAAAATAATTAAAGATCTAAGCTAACCTATCTCTCAAGTTGGAAAAAAGCACACATTTAAAAAAATAAAACATTAAAATCGGTTAAGTAGTTTAGGAATCCATCGCGGACTAACATCGTGACAGGAGATTTATATATATTAGATATTATAGCTAGGTCTGTGTCGGGCTTTAGCCTCGTCACGTTGGATGGTGTCAGTCGTAGGGCCAGTTCACAAACAGGTTATGCCATTGCAACCGGCAGCCTCGGTGTGTGCACACCCTAACCGGGCCAACTGGATTAATCATTGAGCTCGCTTTATAATATTTATAAAACAGGTTTCTGTTTTTATTATTTAATTATTATTATCGTTATGTAGTTTTAATTTGAAGGTTCCCATTCGCTTAAAATTACAACCTTCAGTCGTTCAAAATGATTACAAGAAGGCTGTTCAGTGTTATCGTAAAGTGAGACAGTTTAATTATTAATATTTAAAATTAAAAAAAGAATAAGTACAATAAAATATTGTTTTCGAAAATTGTCAATGAAAACTTCTGCAGTGTTTATTTAAAAACTTGTAAACATGTTTTTATTACTTATCTCGGTTTTTGCTCTTGGTCACTTTTTTTCATAAAGAGTTATAGACAGAAACAAGTGTTTTTCAACCTGTGGCCTGTGGGTTGCAAACTCCTAAGCATAGACTAAACCGATGCTATAATTCTATAATATTATTGTCTCTATCTCGTCCTAATCCAGCTTTATTATAGTTACAGTTAAATTATTTGTAATTTAACTTTAATTTTATGAAGAGTTTGAAAAATTTGTGGCACTTATGTCGATGTATTTCATTAAATTAAGTTTAGTAATGATTAAATGTAACAGACGCACTCAGAGAGATTTAACGATAATAATATTTACCCGTAAAGTAGCCCATTAAATGTTTGACAAAATGTACTGTATGGAAATTATGTCAAAATCTTCATCAAATTATGATTAAGGGCGTTCCTTACGGAGATACCGTAATTTACCGTATTTAAAGCCTTATAAACTCATAATTTGAAAGCTACAAAGTTATAATAAAAATACAGCAATAATCTTCAGTATACATATTATCAACATTCCTTTCATGATATTATCAGCTTCCAAAGTAATACCAATTTATTAAAATTCAAACATACACTCAGCATCTCCTTAGGATTTACAAATTACTTTTATTTGAAAGACACGCCAAAAGATCGACAATATCATAAACTATATATTCCCCGTTTTAATTTTTTTTAAGACAATTTTGAACTAAGTTTAGTAAAAAGTATAGGGTTTTGGCGCGATTAGGGTTTTAATTGGCAATTTTATTAATTTTTATTTTTGTATGTCCTCTCTTGCTTTTACTGTAACGAATTTTTATATTTTAATTACTGGTTAATGAATTTTATTATTGTAAGTGTTTTTACTATTACGAATTTTTATATCTTTTAATTGGTTATTTAATAAATTTTTATTATTTTCTTCCTTTTACTTTAATGAATTTTTATATTTTTTAATTATGGGCTATTTCATTAATTTTTATTATTGTATCCCTTTTATGAATTATTGTAGTATAACTATTGTATTGAATAATAGTTACTTATTACTTTTTCTCATATTAATACTTTAAGCAAATTGTAATGCATGATAAAGGCATAATATATTTTATATTTTTAGTTGATTTTATGATATTGTGAATGCGGTGTTTGTCTTTAAGAAATTGATATGCGTTTTTACTGTAAGCCTAAATTGTATTTCTTAAATGTATTACGTGTAATCAATTGTTGACAAACCAAATTAAATAAATAAATAAATAAATCTCGGCAACGCGGCAAATGTATGGCCAAGGTCGTTTGCTCGGGGGACGGCCTTAAGTATTATCACTTATTTTTGTTACACCTTATGGCTTAAACCTTGATGTGTTGCCGAGTCAATTGGAGTCTAAAAATAAGTGACATTTCAGGGATACACGTGCCGCGCGGAGATTACGGTCTACCGTGGACACAAAAGATGTGGAGTTTCATACAACCCTTCTGAGGGATTGGTGGAACCCCAACGGCGTAATACAGCCACTCCACTCGCTCAACATACTCAGGTCTGTGGGATTTCTTACATATTTAATTAGCATCATCATCGTCTGTTCAAAATCGTCATCATCAAAATACTGTTTTATACATACTAGGGCACTAAAAATAATTCTTGCCCATATTGATTCAGTGTAGGTAGCTTTTTGTATTAAAGTTGCGTAATGCATTATTCATGCATGTTAGTGCAAAATTTTTTAATGTAAATCCGTTCTTAAAGAGATCCATTCTAAAAAGTATGTCTGTCTGTTACCTCTTAAGGCTGTCTGTTATCTCTAAACTGATAAGATTTTCAATAAATTCTGTATGGAGTCTAGAGATATATACTTTGATCCTCAGAAAAGGATACGAGAGTTTATGTAAAGATCGTTCCCTCGCAAATCGCAATTCACACAGCTCAACGAATTTTCCAGCAACATCTTGTATTTATACAGATAATACTATAGAGTTTAGGGTGTGTAGGTGTATATGCGTCCCTTGTATAAAGTTCACTGTGAAAGTAGCAACGCTGAAAGAGTTTTTTTTTTTTTTTAACTTTTGTATTGGAAAATTCTCGACGGTGGGGCGTTTACTCATACAAATCACAAAAAAAAATCACCGCGCTGCTACTTTCACAGTGAACTCTTAATAAGGGACACGTACACACCCTAAAGTATTATCACTTATTTTTGTTACACTCTGTGTAAGTACCCTAAAGGTTTACTGACCTAATTTTCAGGGTACCACATGTAAGGGATGGCTTAGTGAAGAGAACACCATCCGTGAAGTATTCAGAATGTTTGAAAGATTTCAAAATCCTGGATGTGGGATGTGGAGGTGGCATATTTTCGGAGGTAAGTTTAATATTGTTACGGACACGGACACGTGGTGCCATCTAGCGTCGGACCAGCGAACCTACCAAGGGAACACAGGCAACGTAAATCCCCTACTCGCTACTAGATGACGCTAGGTGTATGTACCTACGAGTACTTTCTAGAAATATCTCATATTTGTTTACACATATCGGGTTTATTCTGGGATGTTCCTGAATTTTCTGAGGTTCGATCCGGCTCGTGAACCAATAGTGAGTGAACCAAGACTCGGCTACGACCTAGGACAGTGATAGTGCTTAGTGTTTGGACTTAGTGATTGTGTGTGAGCTAGTGTCAGTGAATAAAGTCTTCAAGAGAGTCACCAGGTCTTTCTCTCCGAATCAACGAACCCTAGCACGTAACAATATTATATACATATTTATGATGTAGAATATAGATTAACCAAACAAGCGCTGATGGATGAGCCAACTGTTGCCTTGTTTTATTGACATTACATAAATATCGCAGATTCATCATTCATTTCAAAGTTTTACCGCGCAAAGCAGAAAACTACGAAATTTACCCTACTATGAGACGTTTCGAGGAATTTTTACTTTGAAATCACAGAAAAAATTAAAATGTTATTTTTCCGGATATTTCCAGTGACACAACTGCCTTCAAAACACAAAATATAAGGTTTAAAAAATAACGAAATCACCTTTTTTTATGCAATAAGGGGGCAAACGAGCAAACGGGTCACCTGATGGAAAGAAACTTCCGTCGCCCATGGACACTCGCAGCATCAGAAGAGCCGCAGGCGCGTTGCCGGCCTTTTAAGGGGTAATAGGGGTAATAGGGGTGGGAAAGGAAATAGGGAAGAGTAGGGAAGGGAAAAGGGTAGGGGATTGGGCCTCCGGTAAACTCACTCACTCGGCGAAACACTCACGCCGGTTTTCTGTGAGGACGTGGTATTTCTCCGGTCGAGCCGGCCCATTCGTGCCGAAGCATGGCTCTCCCACGTCAAACCACCTCTCGAGAAAATGCCAGGGAGCAAAAAACTTTTACTGAAATTTAAATAACATCGTGTGAAAAATCGTCGACTTAATAAAATGTCTGTGTATAGGTAATATTTGATTAAAAGTTACTGGATATTAAGTAAATTATAATATTGTTTTATAAAGATTTTAAATATAAAAAACACAGCAATTCCTCCGATTGCTGGGTTCCTTAGGCAAAAGTATATTCCTATCACCATCAGGCTGTCTATTAGGTCGTTTGATTTCCATTAAAAACGTAGATACTCTTGTAGTTGTACATCAATAATGGGTGTACACTGTACGCATAGCAATGATAATAGTATGGCATTCAATTAAAATTAATTTATTAAAGTTAACTAGCTGTTGCCCGCGACTTCGTCCGCGTGGACTTCAGTTTATATGCATATTAATATGATAAAATTGCCACCTTGGTAAATATAATAATTATTAATATCTATAATTTTTATATTGCTTGACAAACTCTAGTCTCGATCTAAAAGACTATAAAAAGTACCAATAAAACGGTCATAATGGGACGATGCATGGTACTTATAATGGTTTTAAATGGTAGTGATGATGATAATGATGATTGTAATTTGCATAGTAATAGCAGTAGTAGTTGCTTTCAGTTCTTAAAACAACGTCAAAACTCCCAAACTTGTATCTATAAAGAGATAGGAGTTCTCTCAGCACCTTCCGAACCATGGTATGTATTTGCACCAAGATGGTGCAAAATCTTACTTGTTGGTAGCATATGCTTAGAATACTGCTAACGAAACCGAAGTCACCACATGTTTCCATATAAATTTTGCGTAGTT
Source organism: Polyommatus icarus (assembly GCA_937595015.1). NCBI lineage: Eukaryota > Metazoa > Arthropoda > Insecta > Lepidoptera > Lycaenidae > Polyommatus > Polyommatus icarus. Next base: position 4,538,730 of record OW569334.1, on the reverse strand, counting down.
CTCTCGATTTCTTAGGGATCCCTTCATCAGGTCACCACTTTTATGAATGTGGTAGCAAATAGAACCTATACACCAAAAGAAAAATTTTGAAAATCGGTTCACAAATGGGGGAGTAATCGTTGAACGAACATAACACCTCCTCCATTTTGAAAGTCGGTTAAAATTATAGCCTATGTGTTATTCTGATATGTAAGCTATATTATTGTAAAGTTTCATTAAAATCCGTTCAGTAGTTTTTGCGTGAAAGAGTAACAAACATCCATACATCCAAACTTTCGCCTTTATAATATTAGTAGGATTCAATCTAATGCAACTTATATCTGCAAATTGTTGTAAGAAAACTAAATATTATTCATATAACAACGATTAATAAGCAATTAAATAATTTCCATAGCAATTAGAATAAAATAGTATTATGCTGTAGCATGTACCACCGAGGAAATTGGTTCCTAGGCAGTTGACAGACCAACGTCATTTGGTCGGATCATGTCAATTTAATCTATCAAGCCCCATTAAAGCCGGCTGTACACTCTCGCCGAGACACAGCGAGGCGGCCTGAGTGCGAGAGTGTAAATGGGTGCGCTCGCCTCGTCTCGCCTGTCTCGGACCCTCTCGGTCCGTTGTCGGATTTTGCGCCCGAGACAAAGGGTCTCGCGAGGAAAACGAGCGCACTACTGTACACTCGCGTCTTTCAAGTTTCAGTAAGTTAGTCCCGCGGTTGGACAGTGTAGAACAGAAAAATAACAATAATAAACGTCATTATTAGTCATTAACTGTGAGAAATAAAATTAAATATGATTATAAATCTTTGGATTACAATGATATCTTTCGATGCATGGTGAATGGTGAATGGTGAATGGTCGTTTTCGTCCATCTTCTCTGAGTTCTTAACTGCGATTGAACTAAGCGAGAATGTACATGATCGCACTCGGGCAAGGGGCTCTCGCACGAGACTCTCGCCCGAAAGCTCTCGGCGAGAGCGCGGCATAAGAGCAAAGGTGATCGCGACAACAATAAAATAACAATACATTTCCAAGAATCCGCGATCGAAGGATTAATGATAATTGTGACGTGTGTGTGTTTTTAAATTTTCAGAATCTAGCATACTTTGGAGCCAAAGTGACAGGTATAGATGCTGGTAAAGATCTTATTAATCTGGCGATTCAACATAGCCAGAACAATAAAAGACTTGATAACAACAGGCCCCAGTACATCTGTACTTCTATTGAGGTGAGTGTCAATGATAGTTAAAATACTGCATAATATTAAAATACTGCATAATAATACTGCATAATATTATTATTCTTACTACTTACAAGACTCTCTACGTAATAGGACACCATACCACAGTATAGCAATATTAGTGACCATACCTACATTTTGCCTACAAATGCCTGCGTCTGTCGTCGCATTTTCTTTAGGTTCTTGAATTTTATTAAAATTGGTCTAGAAATTACCTACTTAGCTTAGAAAGTGCATTTGCAATTAGAAGAGTACTTCTAATTGCGTTTACTAACTCAAAATTATTTTCAGTTAGTAAACTGAAAATAATTTTGTTAACTCAAAATAGTGTAATGTTAGTAAACTCAAAATTATTTTCAGTTAGTAAACTGAAAATAATTTTGAGAAGACTCATATTAAAATAATATAGTGTCTTACTCTATTAAGTACTTAAGATATTTTGAAATTTAAATAGACGGCGCCATTTTTAGGGTTCCGTACCTAAAGGGTAAAAACAGGACCCTATTACTGAGAATTCAATGTCTGTCCGTCTGTCTGTCTACCTCCAGACTGTATCTCAAGAACCGCTATAACTAGACTTCTCGCGGAATCCTTCGTGCGCGAGTCCGACTTGCACTTGGCCGATTTTATTCACCATGCAACTGAAAACGTATTCAAAAGAGATTCAATTTTTAATGTAGAATATACAGGAAATATAAATATTATTTGATTGTCACAGGACCACGTAAAAGAGTTCCCAGAGCAATACGACGCGATAGCAGTATCAGAGGTTCTGGAACATGTATTGAACAAAGACATATTCTTAGAAGCCTGCGTTAAAGCCGTGAAACCGGGCGGAAGACTTTTCTTCACGACGCCAACTCGATCGAGAACCACTCAAGTTCTAGGAATATTCCTCGCCGAATACATTGTGAATGTAATACCGAGAGGGACGCATCAGTATGAAAAATTCATGACGCCTAATGAAAGTATTCCTTAGAAATAAGTAAGTGTATTTATACAAGTGTTTACATAGATTGAAAGGTCGAACGAGATTTTGGTATCTGGCATTGCTTTGTGCAGTGGCGGAGCAACTTAGTGGGCAAGATAAATTTTGCGAGGCCTCCTGATGGATGACGCAAAGAGACGGATTTTGTTGAGAGAAATAATTTTCCTTAATCCTTCATGCCCCATAAGAGCACCGGTGATCGCGACAACAATAGAATACAATAGCATTTCCACGAATCCGCGATCGAAGGATTAAAAAAATCTTTAAAAAAATCCTCGTGGTCCAAAGGGTGCGAGGCCCCTTAGACCACGAGGCCGTGGGCGGTGGGCGGTGGCCCACGTCGCCCACGCATTACACTGCCTCTGGCGTTGTTGCTATCCAACGCTTGTTTTATCATGAAACTTGATTAAAGTACGGTCAACAGCTTAGTCTACCATTTTTAAACGGAATCATTAAAGTTAATCATTAATTACTGTTTTTTTTTATCATTGCAGATGATTGCGAAGTACAGTCGATCCGTGGAATGGCGTACCATTTCTGGTCGAACAAATGGGAGTGGATCGAATCAAAAAAGCTTCATTTCGCAGTAGAAGCTGTAAAATTAAAATAAAAGAATTAAACTAGGTACTTACTTGGGTGTTTTTATTTTTACCGACTTTTTGCAATTACATAGCTTTGATCGCGGGCTTCGAGTGCGGCGACAGAGCCAGGAAATTCCGTAACAAAAAAAACCTAACACCTTACTCGTGGCCATGTTTAGTGGCAAGTTCAATGTATTTTTTTTTTTTTTAGAAGAACGTGCTATACTGAATTCCCTCCAAAACTCAATCAAAAGTTTTAGTAAACGGTCAACCACGTTATTAAAACGAATGAATTGACTTGTTGACTTTACTACTTTTTTGACTTTTACTAGACTTTCGACTTGGCGATAATCTGGAAAACCCATTGGGAAAAACGACGTTTTATATTATTTTGTACACTTTTTACTAAAATTTTGTTTCCCGCCTTTTTTCTTGACACTGGCAATGGTTAAATAGCCAATATTGTGTATTCTGTGGCCGACATTTATTCAGAAAAAAAACATTTTGACATTGACGTTTGTGGTTTGGCAATTGACATTTGACAATTGGTGTGTTCCTATATTGTACTATAGTACGATGAAGTTATTATCAAATGATATGAAATGATTGGATTGGCTATTAATATGTCTAATACTACTCTTTCTTCAACTGGGGCTTGTAAAAGAATACAATCAAAATATTATCACAATTCACAGCTGATGTGAGATATCATTCTGCACTAAATTCCGTTAAGAACTGAAATATTAGAATCACAAAAATATTCAAAAATCAATATCTAAAACGAAATAAATAGAACCATTTAATAAGGAAATAATTTTCAGCTGATAGAGTTCGTATATTTGTTAACTACTTATAAACAAGTTCAAATTTTTTGAATAATCATTTTGTGTTGTTATAAAATGAATAAAACAATAATACAAAAACCGTTTGTAAAAATGTTACTGTCCTCCAACTTGTAAGTATAATAATAATATTGTTTAAATATTTATTGTGGTTTTCTTCTCTTTAATACATGTAACTTAATATTATTGTGCAATACTGTACTTGTGTTATAACTTGATTTTTTAAATTCAATTAACCCCTAGATTCAGGGCGAATTTGATCACCAGCGTGCACAAGACGCTGGGGAATATAAATCAAAGTACAGTTGATGAAGATGAGATAAGAAAACACACACTGATGTCAAAAGATTGGTGGGATGTCAATGGGAGTATGAAGGCTCTGCATAGTCTTAACAATATCAGGTAAAATTTTGCCAGTATTTTTTGAGGTAGTTACTAATACAGTTACATTACAAGCCTCTTATTCTGCCTTCAAGCTAAAGGATGTCTCGAAGGTCAGTGTGCCTCGGCATAGGCCTCCTCCAGCCTTTTCCACTCAGTTCTGTCTAGTGCTACTCTTCTCCAGTGGCGTCCACACTAATACAGTAGGGCCTCGTTAATCCGCAGAGGCAAAAACAAGACCGTTTACGAATTGTCGAGGCATCCGGATTATAGTTTGCAATATTTAATTATCATATTTAATGTTAATAAAACACATGTATATCCTGAGTCTATATATATAAAACTCAAAGGTGACTGATTGACATGTTGATCTATCAACGCACAGCCCAAACCACTGGACGGATCGGGCTGAAATTTGGCATGCAGGTAAATGTTATGACGTAGGCATCCGCTAAGAAAGGATTTTGATAAATTCCAACCCCAAGGGGTTAAAATAGGGGATGAAAGTTTGTAAAATACTTCTTAACGCAAGCGAAGCCACGGGCGAAAGCTCGTTTCTTATAAATTTATAAATTATAGCATATAGACAAAATTATACGTCATGTTCATAATTACTACCATGTAAGAAATCAGTAAAGTTGGTTAAAATAAAACATTATTTAGTTAATTTTTCAAAAAGTCTGTAATACTCTTCAGTTTATGATTTTCGCACTTCATTTCGAAAGCCCGGTCTCTAAGTTGACAGAGAAACTTAACTTCATGGCAGTTCATAGCTATCAAAATTGTTATCTTCAGCCTATTTTAAAGCAGTGTTTAAAGCCGGCCGGATTACAGCCAAACAAGTGCGAGTCTGGGATTGATGGGTTAGTGGCAATTGTGCCATTAACCCATCAATCCCCAAGCAGCACCGGGTGCCGCATAACAATTGAAAATCTATTGTTCTATATGCTATAATTCTATACTGCTGATTCTCTAGTGCGAAGGAGTCACAATAGATCCTTATGGCGTCATGGCTATAGCGACCTGCCTTTTTAAAAAAAATACTGCTGATTGGAAATCTCCAATCAGCGGTATGGAAATCTCCAATCAGGGGTATGGAAATCTCCAATCAGCGGTATGGAAATCTCCAATCACCGGTATGGAAATCTCCAATCAGCTGTATGGAAATCTCCAATCAGCGGTATGGAAATCTCCAATCAGGGGTATGGAAATCTCCAATCAGCGGTGTGGAAATCTCCAATCAGCGGTATGGAAATCTCCAATCAGGGGTATGGAAATCTCCAATCAGCAGGATGGAAATCTCCAATCAGCGGTATGGAAATATCCAATCAGCGGTATGGAAATCTCCAATCAGTGGTATGGAATTATAGCTGATGGCACACCTGCTGTGTCAGTGACAGTGAGCGTTGAACCTACCTGAGGTTCAACGCTCACTGTCACTGTTGTTGAATAATTATGTCTCTTTTCCTTCGATCGCAGATTCTTGGAAAAGCTATTGTATTCTATTGTTGTCGCGATCACCAGTGCTCTTATGGGGCTTGACGGATTAATCTATAAGCCAAGGCATAATTTAAAGAAGAACATTATATTTTTTCAGAGTTCCATTTGTTAGAGATGGTTTAGTCTATTATCCAGAAAATAAGCGACCTATAAGACCTCTGGAAGGAAAATCTATCTTAGATGTTGGCTGTGGTGGTGGAATACTATCAGAGGTAAGAATTTTTTTAAATTATTTCTAATTCAACTGCGTATAGTGAATTTCTGCATTTTTACTATTTCAAATTAAATTTTACCTGTTGAGTTGACACACTTCTTGAAAAAATTATCAGGAAACCTATAAAGAAATTTAATCTGTGCTAATTTTTTTCATCACTGCCAATTAAATTTGATGAAGCTTTCTGCTTTTGGTTACTCTATGTCTCCTACTGGCATAGGAATTATATTTAACATTTCACATCAAACATATTTATCAGAGCGAGCAAAGCAAGCCCTAGTATATCCCTCAACCTGAGCACTTTTGTGGTACACTACGAAAAAATTGTCACGCCTATTGATTTGTGCTTTAACTTAGTAATTTTGGTTACTATTCAAATATAAAAAAACTGCCTTAAAGATTTTTACCACGCAGGAAAGCTACTCGAGCCATCACTAAGCTCGGTTTTTAGCTAGTTATAATATGTTTTAAACTAAAGCAATTTTTTTTCTAGCCTCTTGCAAGACTAGGTGCCAGTGTAACGGGAATTGATGCTAGTCAAGAGTTGATAGATCTTGCCACAGATCATAGTCAGAAGAATGCCAAACTTACAACCAAGCCCTCATATATTTGCACCACTATTGAGGTAACATATTTTCTTGAAGAGCTGTTAGTTATTACAATTTATTACAAAAATAGCCTTTTCTTGAGAGGCTATTTTTAGTAGTAGACTGGCAATTAATTTATGACACTTTTAGTGTTTAAACACACCAGCCCGAAGTTACGCGGCGTAAATTCCGCATGATTACGTCCGCAATGTCGAACGCATACAAAATACGGACGGAACGCGACGGAACAGTGTGTCATCGGTAAGTTAAATTTAAAAAAAAACATTTCGGGCGTAATCACGCGGAATTTACTTCGGCCTAGTGTGTCTAGACACTTTGATACACCCCTTCAGGTATACTCTTAGATAAATGATTGGTGTCGCGCTTGGCGCTACGACCATCGACGTCGTAGCGCCGAGCGCGAGACCAATCATTCAAGGGTATAATTTACCATTTCATTCTTTCTGTTTTAGGAACATTCTTGTGACAACAAAGAATGCTATGACGGTGTGGTGGCATCAGAAATCATAGAACATGTCAACAACAAGGAGTTATTTATCAAGTCCTGTTTAGATACACTTAAACCTGGGGGAAGGATTTTCTTTACCACACCAAACAGGACAAGACTAACACAAGTCTTTGGCATTTGTGTAGCCGAATATGTGATGAAGCTTGTACCAAAAGGAACACACGACTATGAAAAATTGACAACACCCACTGAACTAACTTTCTTGTTAGAAAGAAGTAAGCGATTTTTACCATATTAATATAATAGGACACTAAAGCCCGTTACAGCCTTAGCTATTATATATATAAATATTTTTATAGCTAGGCATATTAAGTACTATATATTTTCTATACTAAATTCACATGTCACAGAAATATATATTATAAATAATAGAAAAAAATAATGGCCCTGCGTTACTAGTTTATAATATCATTCCGGATTTTTTATAATTCGAAGTTGGTCCTAGAAAAGAAAAACCATTTCATCTACTATTTTAAAATATATTTTCCAGATAACTGTCATGTGGAAGCGGTATTCGGGCTTATGTATTATCCTCTACTGAATCGCTGGGAATGGTTCAACTCACCCATTATGATGTTTGCACTGCAGGCTGTTAAATGTGAAGAGAAAGCAGAATAAATTATCTATTTATCTATGTATTTTTTTTTGTAGTTGAAAAGTTTATGTAATGTTATTGCTATAATATTTTACTAGGCAAATCTTTTCTTGCTTTCAAGCAATAGCCTTTCCCACTTATCGAAATCAAAGAGAATATAATCACTAATCGAAATGTTATGTATCGCAAATCTGAGTGCCTACTGCTTGTGGATATTTTCTTAGACATGTGAAACAAATTAAAAGTATGAGGATATGGTGGCAAATTTTGACGGCAGATTTTCAAAAAATATCCTTGATCCTATAAGGAAAAAAATGATCAAAATCTATAATTTCTTTTCTCACTTTTTGCTATCAGATTCTGGTAGACCTATAGTAGCTTTTTTAAATACTTTACCTGTAGCTTTACCTTGTTTTATGAATCATAAAAAAATTTGAACTATCTATTGATTTTGACAAAGAATAGTTTGCTTCATAAATTATTTTGTCAAAATTTATGTAACATTGGCTGTAATAATTTAAATTCTGAAAATAATATGTAAATGTAAGCTATGTCTCTTATTAAGTTATTTCAGATTCCGGCAAAAATTTTCAAGAAAGATGTGATTACATTCCTAATAATAAGGAGACATGACTTGGGCAGTAGGTTTTCTATTTTATACTACCTATGGTTTGAATTTTAAACTAGGTTTAGAGATCTTTGGTTTCCACTTTCCATTAATCATACAAGTTACAACTATCCAACGTTAACGTTAAGTTTGCTCTAAATCATTAGTACAAATTTTGTTGATCAAATGTATGTTATGCCCTATTTACCTACATTCACTATATTTTTTTACATTGCTCTGATCACTGGAAACTTAACGCGAATAATATTACTATTAAGTTGGTTTCAAACTACGCTATAATATAATAGCATAGGTATAGTAATTATATAGCTCATAGCACAGTAATATCGCGCATCACACTGTATAGCGTATAGCAAGACAATAATAATTATATTATACCTACTTAGTACAGTACAGTGTGAACTTGTCCATAACAAATATGTATGGTGCGCGATATTCTTGTGCTATGAGCTATATATATTATAGCGTAGTCTGAAACCAGCTTTATAATCGCGTGTATAAAAAGATATTGCATTTACAGTAGTCGACGAAAAGCTTCGCTACCTAGCCGTCAGGCCAAACGCGTCTCTACTGCATATCCGACAGAAACTGTGGTATCTGCTAGATCTACCGGATTATTGCGAAGAAATTCTGACTCTCAAAACTGAAAATAATGATGAAATTCCCTTGACGAATTTCCGTAAAGGCAACGATCCGCAGCATCCATTTATATTAGAAGTTTGGCCTCCAGAAAAGGGAGATACTAGTAAGATTTTTGTACGTTTTTATTAAGAGTCGTTAACTAGTTCCGTTAAGCTGGTTACTCACTGTTGCATGCATGCAGTGGCGGCTCTAGAGGGTGGCGAACAGGGCAATCGGCCGGGGCCTCACAAGGTATTTTTTCGTAAGACAAAGGGCCTCGCAAAATCCTGCTGCCCAGGGCCTCGCAATGGGTAAAGCCACCACTGGTTGCATGTAATGTATCACAATATACTGTATCAACCTGCAATTAGTGGGGACGACTCGTACACGGTCTACCGCGTATGTTACATGATGCTGGCAGTAGCAGCGTAATGGGGCGACGCTAGGCATCCGCCCAAGGCGCCGGATGAAAAGGGGCGCCGCAGGCTTGTTACCAGTGCCGGTTTTAGCTCTACCAGAACTGGGTGTCGACACTCTCACTCGCACAGGGCGCCGGTAGTGCTAAAACCGGTACTGGCTAATGGTAGCTACAATCTACCACCGCCGCGTTTGTCCCGCTTTTGTGTTCGCAGTGATAGCGACACTTAGCGCGTCACTGTGAAACTGCATGAGCCAGTCCACACGGCGCGTTGCGTCGACGCAGCGCTGCCGTTGCGTTGTTTTACATACAAATAATTGGTTATTTGTATGTAAAATAACGCACAGCAGCCCCCTAGATGAAGCGGGAGGTGGTGTTGGCGTTAAGCCTGCTTCGTAATAACGCTGCGATGACGCAGCGCCCGTGGCCGGCTATGCATCAAACGTCAGCGCTGCGTCGACGCAACGTCGCGCCGTGTGGACTGGCTCTTAGGCGACAATACGCAGCACTTGAGATGATAACATAACGCACAGCGCACACACTTCGGCACTATAACTGCGTGGCATGGTTTCAACGGACCTACCGTCACCGAAACCGATGTGGGAGGTTATTTCATTAGCGTAGTGTTTAATTTACAGCTTCAAGATTGCAAATGCTTACATTGGGAGACAAGAGGTCCCTTAACAGCGAATGTAAAACAATAACTTTGGAAAATGGAAAGGGTGAACCACAGAAGAACAGAGAGCTTAGTCAGGATTTTTTGAGTAAGTTTCTAATAAAAACTTATTTGATTAACTAAAGTCACTAGCAATAGAATATACAGGGTTTAACAAAACAGTGATAATACTTTAGGGTGTGTAGGTGTTCCTCTTAGAGTTTACTGTGAAAGTAGCAGCGCTGAAAGACCAAATATTTTTTCATTTTTGTATGGGCAAGCGCCCTAGAGTCAGGAGTTTCCCCATATAAACGTGAAAAAAAAATTGGTCTTTCAGCGCTGCTACTTTCACAGCGAACTCTCTACAAGAAACACATAGTTGACGACCTCTGTGGCGCAGTGGTGAGCGTGTTGGTAGCTGAAGCTGGAGGTCGCGGGTTCGAATCCCGCCGACGCGGGAACAAAAAAAAAGTTTTTACAAAAAGTTCCTGGGTCATGGATGTGTATTAAATATGTGTATCATATAATAAAAATCTTAAATATAAGTATAGTATAAAAGTATTAAATATATTTCCGTTGTCTGGTACCCGAAACACAAGTCCTTCAGGTACTTACCACGGGGCCAGACTGACGTGGTGTGAAGCGTCCATAGATATTATTATTATATAGTCACATACCCAAGGCCTAAACTCTAAAGTATTATCACTTAGCTTTGTTACACCCTGTATAATAGATAAACCTCCACAATATGGAATATTACGCAAAGGTCGTAGCAGAGGGCGCTACTAGCACATACAGTAAACAATCCCACCAGAATCCTACATGTTGCACACGTCATAAATTGACAGAAACGTTGCCAAACGTCTACGAATAATAAAACCAGGAAACGTAACTCCCATACTAATACAGTTTTAAATTTGGTTCCATTCGAACTGTCATGTAACGTCAGCCTTTATACCGCTCAAGGTCACCTAATGTATGAAAAGTGAACCTTAGACAAGTATTTTGGAGCATGTTTTTTGACGGAGTTACTCTTCCGTAGTTTTTTATTATTCGTAGCCAAACGTCGAAAAAAAACTTTTTTTTTTTTTAATATCTTTGTTTAAATAAAGGGCTTTTGCCATATGTGGCATGCCAGCCCCATCGTATCTTATAACTATGATTAACAATTACTTTTGTTTACTGTATAATATGCTGGTGCTGCTCTCTAGTGTGAAAACATTGCGTTAATATGTACTATTGAGACGGAAATCAAAAACTAATGGCTACTCTTATTACTTATATCTTTTCAAAAGTTCATATTGTATGGATGCCATTTTCTTTTTCACTGTTAGCCCATATTTCACCAACTACTGTTAAAGTTAACGCTCGAAGTAGTATCACGTTAGCTCTTTCGTCTTTCATATGAATGAAAGAGAAGACATGACATTTTAACAAGCTGTTAACATTAACAAACGTTGAAGAAATTGGATCTTAGGCTGTGTTTCCACTAGAGATGTGTTGCGAAGGATTTGTTTTTGAGAACAAATAGAATCGCTTCATTGACATGACCTTGCCATGACTCTCTCTTCTCTGGTGGAAACGCAGCCTTAAAAGCATTTAATGTTATTTCAGGCAATAAATCAACTCCCTACGATACTTTGTCGTACAAGAAATCCGAACTGTCTTGTAGAATGTCCACCTCGACTCTCTTCTTCAAAATACACGGGAAAAAGAGTAGGGACAATTTCGCTCATCTTCTACTGAAAATACAGAGTGATCTTACCACATTGAGTAGTAAATTGTCCAATTTAGAACAGCGCATACCTGTTTAGGTTAACAGCTACGAATAATAAAACTAAGGAAACGTAACTACCTATGTCTCGCTTTAATCGTTTTGAATTTGGTTCTCAAGGTTCTTTTCGCACATTAAAACAATTAGGCATTAGCTACGAAATACTATATTCAAATTGACAAAATAAAGCCGTTGAAAAAGAATTCGGGTCTCTTTTTGCATGGAGTATGCATGCATTCGGGTCACATTTTGCAAAATTGGAACAAATTTTTTGACATGTTTGTAAACGTAAACACTTCCTTAGTTTTTATTATTCGTAGGTTAACCGATTGTCAAAAAAAGGGTTGTGTGTTTGTATGTGTCTATTGTTCTACTCCTATTTTGGTAAATATAATATTTTATTCACAATGTTACAATAAAACTACTACTTTTTCTCAATACTTTTTTATTACTCAACATTTTTCTAATAATTTATAAAGGCCAATAACAAAAGTTTATAAAATACATTCCCAATATTTACAAATAAAGATTACATTGATTAAATGTACCTAAACAACATACAGTATGGCCGTGTTCAAACCAAAATGACTGTGAGCTGCCGAATGTGAGCAGGCTCACTGTGAGCTCGTGAACGTGAAAATATACGGTATCGAATGTCCGCGCCTACGCCTAGCGTATTACGCGTATTGTCGGTTAGGTGTGAACGAAAAAGTGAATATGTATGGAAATACAATAAACTGCGTAACGTTCGCTCACATTCGGCGGCTGACAGTCAGTTAGGTTTAAACACGGCCTATGATCGCAGAGTAAATGAGGTAATACATGCATGTGACTAGCACACAGAAAAAGTTGGTATACATCTTACAGCCTATTTTAAGTTGCCTCTATCAGGACCTGCTTTTTATTATGCTAATGACATAAGGGTCATTCTTGTAGAACTCAAAGGTACGATAACTTTGAATAGGCTGTATTCGAAGTATTTAGTTTTTTTACCAGCAAATGTTTGTTTCTTTAAACAGTATATTTTCAAAAGCAAAAAAAGGTAAAGGCGTTTCTGATTTATTTTGTTTCTTTTTAATATTTCTTCCTTTTTAAATAAGAAGTTACAAACACACAGTACAGTCATTTCCTGTTACCCATGTAAGGTAACAGAAAATTACTGAGAAAAGTATCTTTTTGAGTTTTTGCCAAATAAAGAGTGTGTCCGTAATTTCAAAGTCCCTTTTTGAGATTTTCTTTTGAAAAATTGATATTTATGTAATTGATTGTACTGTTGGTTCTTGGTGGAAATTCATGTTGAACACTAATAAAACACAATTTTCGTGCACTTTTTCCACTATATTAAAAAATTATTATAAATTTTAACAAATTACACGACCGGTTTCAAAATACATCATCTTCCTTGTTAAAATTTATAATAAATTCTTAATATACTTAGTAGAAAAGTGCACGGAAAATTGTGTTTTATTAGTGATTAAATTTACTTCTAAAACATTAGATTCATATTTCTGATGTACACCAACTTTTGTCGTCGGCTTAAGCTATAAATTATAAAACATCTAAAAATATAGTCGGAATATGATAAGAAAATAAATAATAATTTTTGGCTATCAATAACATTGGTGTGCTTACTGAATAAAACTAATAATTACTGATCTTATCACGGTTTACTATCTACTGACGTTTTAATGGCCTCCGAATATTACAAATAGTCTGCATTATATAAATCTTAAGGCTCCATTCCACCGCGGCGCACGCTGTGTATGGCCACGCGCACGCGTGGACGTGCACGGATTTGTTTCTTTGACTTGAGTCAATTCGTGCGTAGCGTGTCCGTGGGTTGTAGTGGACACAGTCACATATATTTTCTTACAAAGCGAAGCTTGACGCACGTGCGTAGTCTCTCCGTGCGCCGCGGTGGAATGGAGCCCTTAGGCCCAACCCACACGTACCATAACCACACCACGTCGAAATGACAAAATACCGTAAAGCAGTGGTTACGTGTGAATGGTGTCGCTGCAGCTTTTTGTAGTTGCGTTGTGGTATCGACAAAATGTCGACGTGGTTGCGTTGTCGCCAGTGGTTGCGATGTGGTTGCGTACGAAAGTCAATGAAACGGTGGGGGGAAAGAGCGCGGGCGGTGTTCGCGCACTGTCCTTGCATCGACGCAAAGTTGTGGTTGCGATGTGGTCGGTATCACACAAGTGGTCGACAACGACTGCAAAATGTGGTACGTGTAAATAGTCCAGTTCATTCACAATACAAAATATACGCCCGACCACTTGGTGTGGTTGTGGTACGTGTGGGTTGGCCCTTAGGTAGATTCAGAAAATATAAACCGTGATAAAAATTTTACATTCATGCCTTAAGGCACAGTTTCACAAACGTCTGTAAAGTATAATTTACACAGAGCCATTAAGACTGGCAGCCAGTATTGGCTTGGCATATGCCGCGTGTGAACAGTTTGGCCTGGCTTGAAAAACTGTTCACACGCGGCACACTTTACTGTTAACATCTTGTTAAAATGTCATGTCTTCTCTTTAATTTATATGAAAAACGAAAAATGTAACATGATACTAATTTGAGCATTAAAAGGTCGTTGGTGAAATTGGGCCTTAACATATTATTAACAAGTAATCGTTGGTATCACTAGTGTTAGCTAAGCGCCAACATGTTGCGTAGGGACAGATAGTAGCTGTATATATACAGGACGAATACTGACCACCAGTATTTTGTGTTTAGATACTGTTTCTTTGCTGTCGATTTGGTGTTCTGAAATTAAACATAAATATTCATAAATACATGGGAATTTGTAATGAATTTGAAATTATTTACAATGGTTTAAATATTTTAAAGGAATAATTATTATTTTTATACATCTTATACATCTTTATCCTAATACAGGGTTTCTCAAACTTTCGGATCCACAAACCCCTGTTACAATTTCCAGGTAACAGCGAACCCCTTACTAACTAATAAAAACACATAAAATGCCAAGAGTGCCGCGCGTGGCTGCTAATTATCAAGCTAACATTACGTGAATCTTCTCGCGAATCTGCCGTCGAATGGCGAACCCCAGTTTGAGAAACCTTGTCCTAATATATTCAATGTCAATAATAAGTATATTATTAACTTTAAAGTAAGTGTATTAACTAGGTATATTAACTTTATGATGTCAATATGAAATACCAAACTGCTATGCTAATTTTATGGTTGCATCAAACGTTAGGCCGTCAATAAGTTTAATACTTCGGTAAACTGTTTGCATAATAAACACATTAGGTAAGTGAAACTGGTATAACAAATATTGACGGATATATTTCGACAATCGAACCTTCGAGTGATACGAAAAATCTAACTCTGCTTATGGATCATTTTGTGGTGTAGGCTGCGCACAAGTTAAAGATCTCTCACTAAAACTAGAGAACGTAAATTCATACTAAATTATAAACTAGCTGTTCCGCGCGGCTTCGCCCGCGTAATTTAGGAATTTCATGCAACCGTACATTTTTCCGCAAAAATAGCCTATGTCCCTTCACGTGGTCTATTCTTTGTTCAAGTTTGCCAAATAACATAAAAATAGGTCCAGTAGTTAAGATAATAAGCAATTTCATATAATTTTCCCCGTTTTCCTCTATTTCTTCGCTCCTCTTATTCTTAGCGTAATAAAATTTAGCCTATAGCCTTCCTCGATAAAAGGGCTATCTATCACTGAAAGAATTTTTCAAATCGGATCAGTAGTTCCTGAGATTAGCGCGTTCAAATAAGCCCATTCAAAAAATTTTCTCCCGTTTTTCCCACATTTTCCTCTATTTCTTCGCCCCTATTAGTCTTAGCGTGATAAAATATAGTCTTAGCGTGATAAAATATAGTCTTACTCGATAAATGGGCTATCTAACACTGAAAGAATTTTTCAAATCGGACCAGTAGTTCTTGAGAATTAGCGCGTTCAAACAAACAAACAAACTCTTCCGCTTTATAATATTAGTATAGATGCGAAAGTATATCTGTATGTGTGTACCTCTATGACTTTAAGACCAATCCGCTGAACCAATTTTTCTGATAATAAGTATGGTGATTTGTATCTGTAGTTTACGGTATTCGATAGTTTGGTAATACTTTGAGTCCCGGAAAAGGGCATCAGGACACTTTTTATAAGTACTGGAAAAATGTACGGTAATGCGCGATAAACGAATTTTGGCGAAACGGTGTTGCGGATGTCATCTATTTAAATAATTTTCACTAGCTTCATTGATTATTCTACGCATTGTGACGTCATTAGTAATTACCTACGTATTCTATCAATAGCCTTGCGTCATGTTTTATTCACGACTTCAAAAGTTCACTCAGACACAGACTGTGTTGGTTATTTGAAAGGAATCGACTTCCCTTTTCGAGAATCTATGATCGGAATTTTAAATAGACGAAACAACAGATCACCTTCAGTATTAGGGACTTATTAAATTATTAAGCTGATTATTTTTCCGACCCAAATATCGACCAATAGAATTGCACCATTCGACGTCACGTGGTACAACCTACATGGTATTATACTGATTATTTTTCCGACCCAAATATCGACCAATAGAATTGCACCACTCGACGTCACGTGGTACAACCTACATGGTATTATACTGATAATTTTTTGAAAATTTTCTCTGGTAGTTGCTATATTGTTTTCTAATGTTGTTTTATTCATTATGAAATTCTTATTTGTTAACTGTACATTTCGTCTCATGGTGCAATTCTATTGGCCGACATTTGGGACGGAAAAATAATCCCCCGAATACCACACGAGCTTCAAAATTATCTGGCATTTCCCTCAAGGTTCCCTGCAAACAAATGAAGGATTCAAGTTTTTCAGGTTAAAAAATCACGAGCGCGAAGCGCGAGTGATTTTTCCTGAAAAACTTGACTCTTGTGGTAAAAAAAAAGCTCTTGTGGTATTATAAGTGATAATTTTTTGAAAATTTTCTCTGGTTACCACGTGACGTCGAATGGTGCAATTCTATTGGCCGACATTTGGGACGGAAAAATAATCCCCCGAATACCACACGAGCTTCAAAATTATCTGGCATTTCCCTCAAGGTTCCCTGCAAACAAATAAAGTCGTCGTAAAACTTGAATCCTTCATTTGTTTGCAACGAACCTATCGGGAAATACCCGATAATTTTGAAGCTCTTGTGGTATTATAAGTGATAAATTATTATTTGATTGCAATACAAAAAATAACTAGATGTTATCCGTAACTTCGTATGTGCGAAAGAAATCGCCAACCGGCGATCGCAAAATGGCAGTTATAAAAAGTTTATGCCAATTTGTGGTGTGGTTAAATTCATCAAAATCAATCCAGCAGTTTTCTCTTTAAAAAAACTTGAGAGGCGTCAAGGGACACCCGGATGAAACGAAGTTAAAAAAATCCATCTAGTTGACGCCCAGGAATACTATCAACGCTCTCTGCCTCTACAGCGCAGGAACTAATAAAAAAGTGTCGTTAGAGATCAACTACGATAACATGGCGCGCCCCTCCAAAATTCAAAACGTTTGAAGTGCGTTGTCAAAACATTTGAAGTGCGTTGTCTTGCGCGGCCGGCTAGTTATGATTAGTTGACCAACAAATCTTGGTAATAAGTAACATTAAGTGAAATATTACGTGTACCGTGATTGGTTGAATACTTACTACATACAAACTCTTTCATAAGGATGTGACTACACACATTGAAACAGTCATTTGGAGGGGCGCGCCATGTTATCTTAGTTGATCTCTACAACTCTTTCCGTCTAGCCCCCTTTCGCAACGCGCGATAAAGAACTTCGTTCCAAAACTTTATTATAAAATACACACCTTATACTCAAGTCGGTATATGCTCTCCATGCAGCATTTAGTCATGACAAGGAACCCGCACATTCGTTCTTGCATACCCAACGCATATTCTATACTACGTATGAGGTCATTAGTTTTCAACACCAGTAGCGCCTGTCGGTCAACATGCTCCAAGCATTGTGTTACATGATGTAAGAAATTGGGTAATTCGCTTTGGAATGTCGACTTCTGCAATGGAAAATACTGTTTAGAATAATGTATAATGCAGCTTATGCAGGACTTTCCCATTAGAAAACCCTTTTGATGTCATCAATCAATGCCGGTTTTAGCACTACCAGCCCCTGGGCGAGATTTTTTCGGCGCCCAGAGGCCCAGGTAGGGGGCCGTTCATAAAATACGTCACACTAAAATTAACTTTTTTTGACCAACTCCCCCGGTTGTCACGCTGTGTCACACTTTCTGTAAATATTTCGTCACAAAAACTAGTCCCTCCCCCCCCCCCCCTCCTAAACATGATAAATTTTGATTGATAATACACATATTTTGATTAAGAAATAAATGACTTTTATCCTAATATCTTTAATCTATCTTGTCACTCGGGAGGGAGGGCCTCCCCCTTGTATGCGAACGTATTTTATGAACGGCCCCTAGGGCTAAAAAAAAGTAGCCCTTTGGTTTGCTTTCAGCGCCCCTTCTTATCCGGGCTCCGGCGCCCTAGGGGGTCGCCCCCCTAACGCCGCTACTGTCATCAATAACAGACACTTATACTTATTAATACTATGATTTCTTTAAAGGTCATTTAAACATGCTGCAGTAAGTTATTTTTATAACAACTTATAATATTTTTACATAATTATTATATTTTAATATTATGCATACAGTTTACTTAACTTTTTACATTCTTTCAAGAGTTAATTAATAGAAATATCTCAGTCGTTTTTCTTGTTTATAATTTTACATTATGTATTTTCACATACCTCTGAATCCGATGGTTTTGTTCTGTCAATCCCTTTCATTATAACGTCCCAGGGTCGTCCGGTTACCATACATGCGAATAGTCCATACAAATCCTTTTGTATACCAAGATGCTCTGCATGTTCCTTAATTTGATCTTTGTCTCGAGCTATTATTGAAAGCCACAGTTTTGAATAGTGGTAACGGAATTTGTCTGTTAGTTGCTGAAAAGTATCATTTTTACTAACAAAGACACGAAGTTTATTACTGATTTGTGATTGGGAAAAACATCTAGATAGATTTTTGCTATTAAAGAAGGTAACATAATAATAGTAATAGTTTAAAAAACCAAAATAACACGCTTTTTTATTACATTTGTTTCCAAAAATTTTCACAAATTATTGCATCTTAATACGCTTGCAAAGTTTCGAAATAATTAGACTACTGGAAATAGGTAAAAATTGTGCTCAAAGATTCCGTTACATACATACATACAGCCCAAGCAGTGGCGTAACTATAGGGTGGCAGGGCTGGCAAAATACCTTATTATTAACGGGACGATTTTTACTGATAGGGCCCCATCAATTTGACACGGGCCCCAGATGGTATAGTTACGCCACTGAGCCCAAACTAATAAAAAAGACTTACAGCATACAATCCATGGTCCAATAAATAAACGGTAACATCCTTATCTTCTGGGTCTTTCTTGACTAAAATATTTCCTGGGTGTGGGTCGCTATGTACAAAACCAGTAACAAAAATCATGTGCGAGTACAGATCGCCTAACTTTCTACATAAGTCAGGTCTGTTTATTTTGTGTTCCTAAAATAAAACATACATCATTATTAAAAGAAACCTGCATAATTGACTAGGAAAAGAAGCAATTAATGTAACAACTCAAACTGTGCACTTCCTATTGGTAGAATTTTAGTATAATTATTAATTTACTGATCTAGAGGAACTTTGTCTAATTATTTTTTACATTTAAAAAACCAACATCGCACGAAATTCTTAGGGCCTTTCCACACGACATACATTTACTGACGAAGCATGTTTCTGATGCGCTTGTCTTCTGCACGTTTTGGCAGATATAAAGTTTAAAACGTGTTGGCTTCCTTCCGTTTGCTGAGTGTTCAACTTGGGTTTGTATCAATACAAACAAGCGTAAAAAAGTCGTGTGGAAGGGCCCTTAGTCACATGTAGACAAATAGACTGAAAAAAGTAAAACCACAGCTATAAAAAAAAGGCAAGTTTCTTTCAGTGGGAAATTAATGTTTTCTTTGGTCTGAGAGAAATGATATAGTTACAATGTGTTCAGCTATTACTTATACTTACATCAAGATACTTCACATTATTGACTTGACCACCCTTCACATACTCCATGACCAGAACCCTCGAGGTACTGTAGTCCCAAAATATCTTTGGAACTTTCAACCACTTGTAATCTTTAAACAGTTCCGCCACTTTCTCAGCGTTCTTACCCTCCTGTAAAAAGTCTAATTCTTTGGCAATATTTTTCTTTGTCTCGTCCACCAGCCATTGCATTTCGAAGTCGGGAAACACTTTTGACATTGTGTAAATAATAAACTCCATCCATTTTAGGTCTATTTTTGTGTTCTTTTTGACAAAATGATGTTGTACTTTTACAGCCACTTCTGTGCCATCCTTTAGCTTAGCTCTATGCACCTGTGCTAATGAAGCTGTACCCAATGGTTCTGCGTCAAATTCCGAAAATAATTCGTTCGGCTAAAAATATAAAAAGAAATTGATAAATATACCAAATCTAATATGTAAAATTCTCCTCCTCCAAAACCAATTACAATGAATTTTGTATGTACATTTGTTAGGTCTGAGAATATGTTTTTATCTACTTTTTATATTGATACTAGACATAATTTATATTATGCCAAACCAATGTTTGCCGGGTCAGCTAGTAATCATTATAATGATAGTAAAAATAAATAAAAATGCTCACATCTTGCTTCAAGTCATCTTTTATTACTCTAAACAGTTCTTCAACAGTGTTCTTTGGGGCATCCTTATGTAAAACTCTCATTGTGTGTACATATTCACTGGGCAACAAGTAGTCGAGGGCTCCTACATGCTGCCCGACCTTGATATACACTCCTTTATTAGCTATGCACAGTTCGAGTAACTTATTCGCCCCGATCTGATGAGCCTCTCTTTTGACCTGCATGTACTCCTTAGATGATTTGTCCCATTCTTGACTGTACAACATTTTCTTATACGTCCTACCGATATCCACTGCCGTATAAGCAGTCCTACTGAGCCTCACGATTGCTAATGAATTGTAATCTGTACCATTATATTTTAAAGTCACCACTGTACCACCTATAGCTACTCCACCGTACAAACCGTACCTCACCACTCTAGGAATTCTGCTTAACATTTTTACTAAGTGTTCACTTAATCTGAATTTTTTACGTAAATATAAAAACTTGGATAGACGATTCACATAGGATCATTATTGTTATGAAATTATTTACACAATCATTGCACAAGTAATAAGTTTTGCTACAAGTTCACAAAACACAAGTTCAAGAATTTTTTGTGAATTATGATTTAAGTGAAATGCCAATGTCAAGTTGTCAAAAGTCAAAACTGTTACGTAGGTAGTTTATAGTTTACATCCTCTTTGGTCAAAACTCAAACGTGATCAGGGTAAAGGGTTGCCAATATTAATTTATCCAATTTCCCAGAAATGGATCGAATGCATTTACATAGGTAAGTTACATATTATGCAAATGCATATTAAGGCACTTTTTAGGCGATAGTGCATATTTTGGTAATTTTTCGTTGATAGTGCATATTTCGGTAGTTTTAGTAGTTTCCAAACTAGCTAAAGCGCTTATTCCATTTCACTAAATTTAGATATCTAAATGATTTAGTGACTAAATTTAGTCAAGTGGAATAACATTTAGAAAGTTACAAAATGACACATTATAATTGACAATAGTAGGGAAGTTACCTAAAAAAATTAATCGAATAATTTAAAATATTGAATCACCTCGTAAAGGAATTGCAATCGAAATTATCGATTTCGTACTGATGTTTCAGAGTGACGCCGGCGATTTAAGATGGCCGCCCTTTTTTATCGATTTGATTTGGATTCAACTGTGTCAATCTCTATTGACATAAGTTCCGTTTCATGCATCTGACATTTTTCAAATATTTACGTAACAATAATTTTATACTCCTATTTCAAAGTTAATATTTATAATTTTATATCAATAAGTTAGCATTTAGCAACTTTTAATTTTTATTCATTTACAATTATTACAGGAAACATTTACTTTTGTAGATGGAATATAATTTATTACATTCTGATTTTTTTTTTGTTTTCTTGTAAAAAAAAATCCGTAGCAATGAAAGATCCGTAGAATATGAGAACTGTCACCCATATCATCTTAGAACGAACAAACTATAGATATCTAAATTTAGTGAAATGGAATAAGCGCTTTATCATGACACACTCCGAGGCCACAAAACAAAGGTAGGATATATACTAAAAACACTTCAAATATGTGGCTCCAACCCCATTAAAAGAATGCAGTGTACAGTGTACACTCGATGGGTACAATGTCTTTTGAGAAACAAAATTTCGGTAGTTTTAGTAGTTTCCAAACTAGCTATCATGACACACTCCGAGGCCACAAAACAAAGGTAGGATATATTATACTAAAAACACTTCAAATATGTGGCTCCAACCCATTAAAAGAATGCAGTGTACAGTGTACACTCGATGGGTACAATATCTTTTGAGAAACAAAATTTTTCTTTGTAGTTGCCAACATTAGTAAAAATTGGAATAAAGTAGTAAACGATTTCTTAAACTTCCATGGGCAGATTGCAATCGGAAAATGTTTTTAGAAAACAATGATATAATATTATAAAAAACTCAAAGCAGATAATATGTTCCTACCTCGCGCGTTGTGAAGACTCGAATACGACCCAATTGGGTCTAAGTCTGTTTCTTTTATGTAAATGGCATTTCGTATCTTTTGTTTCACTTATATCTGTCAAAGTCCAATTTTGAATTTGAAAATTGTTCGGAAGAGATTTAAGCCGGATAATAGTATGAACGTAATCTGTAATAAGTAGAATTTGATTGGTAGAAAATTATTATTGAAGCTAATAAAAAATTAAAAATCCTGGCAGTGGAGTTCCCAGAGCGTAAAAATCGTGCAAACCTCCGATTTTTGCAATGGGATGTTTTCTTTTTATCATCTCCACCAGACGGCGTGACGGTAGACACTCACTGATTTTCTATTGGTTCCCAACCGATTTGAAATTGTCTGCAGGTTGGCATTACTGACTACATGTTGGTCGTGTTTCTAAAAAATATCAGTGTACTGTCAAGTGTAATATCAATCAAAATATCATACTCCTAAGCGATCATTGGCCTAAGCAATTAGGCCAGTATACAGCTTAGGAACACGCTTGCACTTGTCAAACTGAAAACATGATAACTGAAAGAGTTTTCTACTTCTACTTTTTATTGTCGGTGTGGTTTTTAATATTTTTCCCCAAATTGTGTTATTTGGATTTTTGATGTTCATTATTGGTAAAATATTAGCCACTAAATATCTGTTATCTTGCACAAGTGCAGGTAAGATGTTGTCAAAACCAAAATGTATTATTCCTGTGACATTTGGTGTGAACAACGGTAAATAGGGCTATTTCTTCCGCGAGTTTTAACTAAAACATCGTTATTATAACTTTATTATCCTATTCATTGGAATATTATTGTGTCTTTTTCAAATTGAAATGTATAAAGTTTTACATGCTTTTGCCCAGTTATGTAGCAATTATTGATGGTATTCCCTGGTATTACCGATAGTTGTCTACCCATACGCCATCTAGTTACTAAAATGGAAGCTGTTTGACAGTCAAATTAAAAAGCTAAGAAAATTCCTCATTGACTTTTACTTAGACTTTGACTAGACTTTAGACCTGACGATACATGAAAACGATGATGAAAATTATAATAGGAGGCATATGGTTTTCCCCGCCATATTCCTTACCTTTTTACCTTGTCTGTGGCACAACATACACATCCTTTGTGTCAAGTTGCCAAAAGAGAAGAAAAAAAAAATCCATTGACTTTTATAGAGTGGACTCGGCATAATGGTCTATACCAAATCAAAATACTGTGGCCGGTCCGCCATTTTATCTTCCGATTGATTTTATGTTGATTGGTTGACGCTGGTTGACGTTTAGTGATGTACTTTTTTATCGAACTTAAAAAATATAAGGTGAAGAATCTGATCATATAATATTTTAAAGATTTTAACCTTAATCCGGCCTCGTTATCTGTTTGACAATACATAATCATAACAAAATCATTGTCATTTCAATAGTCACTTTGTTTTCATTCTAATAATAATAATTTTACTGATTAAGTAAACTTCTATAACCCAAATTAAAAGTGATAATACGAACATCAGTTTATTTAAAGCATCGCTGTACTATATTGTTTGATGTTAATAACACTTAAAACATCTTAGTTTATCGATATCCTCGACAAATATCAACCGAGTGTCCCATCACTATAGACCGCCATCTTTAGTTCCAGGCAATATGGCGCCGGCCACACTTTTTTGTAGTTATGTCACTTCCATATGTTTTCTTATTCATTGCATTTTTATTTTTGACGTGACAACGTCTTAAATTAGGTTGCGGCTGGGAGTCACTTATGAAAAAGTGTAACGCTCGGTAACGTTACGATGAGTCACCGAACGAGAGAGAGGCCCGCCGAATGCCTTGCGTCTCTCTCCCACACGTTGTCACGTAAAATCTTCGCCCGTAAAACCATAAAGGTAATATACCTATCGGAATAGAGAAACAATCCCGAGCTGTCAAGCTTAACCAAAATTTGATTTACATCTGTGTATACAATTATGTTTACGTGTGCGTGTCAGTGATGTACAAACATCTTGTAAATCGACAAAATATCGATCATGGAATAATAATAATTGTAAGATTGTAGGTAAACAAAATAAAATGGGATAAAATAAAACTGCATAGATATAATATAATAAAATTGTAATTTTGAAGTAAAATGTGACTTTTCTTCAAAATGCTTGCTGCATAATTAAGTATGCATGAAGTTTACTTCGGAGTCCAGTTTGGATGGTTAATTATTTTAAGCCATGACTTTCTGGTATAAAGGTCAGCAGGAAATCTGAAAAATTGGCCAAGTGTAAGTCGGACTCGCGCATGAAGGGTGACCGGTTTCAACCGGGCATTTTCTAAAACCCAACACGATACGACACGACATGACGTCATGACACGATTCGACACGACAGTTTACGTCACGTGACAATATCAGTACACGACACGACACGACTTCACTAGACCCTATTAATTTTCAATTCACTCGCAATGAGCCCTTTTATTTGATGCCCATATTGCAGAAGTGCTTTCAACTATTCCCCTATCTTGGATAAGCAGCCATATTGAATGTAGAATGACATTACATCTGTGGAAATTTCAGAAGTCTATTATTATAGTGGTTCTTGTTATACAGCCTGGACACAGAGAGACGGACGGACGGATGGACAGACGGACAGGCAACGAAGTCTTAGTAGTAGAGCGGGCTGCGGGACCCCACTACTAGGACTTTTTACACTTTGGGTGCGGAATCTTAAAAACGATGAATTATGTATGATAGTATATTAATATACTTAAACTAATTATAAACTACGGATAAGTATGTTATCATTTCAACATTCCTAGATAATTAGTATACTTAACTAAAAAATATTTTCATATCGATACAACTTATCGATAAATTGATGCAGCCCTAGTGTAAAATATATGAAAATTGTTTACACAAATTATCCTTAAATTGCGCACCAAGGCTAGTCAAGTTATGTTTTCCATATAATGAACCCTTTAAAGAAGTGAGTTCTCAAAATCAATACCAATAACTCGTAGGGAATTGGCAAAAATAAACTTAAAACTAGGCCCTGTCGATGTAGAATAATTCACCTGTGAAATGAATATTTGTCCGGGCTTTTTCGATGTGTGGATCCAGAATCATTCCACAAACAATTAACTATGTTTCTAGAGCAGTATTTCTAAAAACTATTCATTATTTAACTTAAAATCACAATTTTTCTGAGAGCCCAAATTGACAACGATCGGCCCAGGGGCAGACAGACTGTCAAACACATGAAAAAAAGCTATGCAACCTCAAATCACGCTTCTCTTTCTACCACGCAGTGTTACTGATAGTGACATCTCGCTTGCTCAGGCCTTTGTTTCTCTATTCCGATAGGTATATTAACTTTATGCGTAAAACCGACTTTACAGGCAACCATTTTTTATACCTATTATCTGTGGAAAGTGTCATTTTTATTCCGAATTCAAAACATTTGAAAACATCGTAAAATTATAGGTATATGGTTTTATTAGAAAATAAACAGCTTCAATAATATAAACGTAGTGATGTTTCATTTATGTATTGTACTTTATAGTTCTTGAAACCAGGACAAGTCTTTCACTTTGCTCTGTATTCTTTTTTGTCCGTGGCCGGTAAGTCCACTCCGGCAGGAGTAAATGTGTTCTGTGGGTAAGTCCCTAAACTTATCCAATGGGAGTAGTACACGGTACCTAAACGTTTTTAGCTGACTGCTGAAGTATAGTATGTATGATGAAACTACTGGTGAATACCGATCATTCAACTTCAAAAACTGCAGAAATTGTTCAGTGGTTGTTGTGATTTGTGTTGCGACTTGCGAATTTGTGGGAGTGCAAACTCACTTTTTTTTAGACAATTTGTCTAAACAAGACCATTTTCTAAGATCAATCAGATAAATAAAGGTAAATTAATTCGAGTAAGTATTATAAAATAAAAAAATGGGATTAGGTATATTATGATTTTGTTAAATTTCATAATATTTACTCAGTACAAGTACTCTGGAATATTGAGTCATATATGGATCCAGTGTTCTTATCTATATTTATATACTTAGCTACTAATTTGTTAGTGTTTATTATGACTACATAATATTTACTATTGAGGGAGGAATCACTTGTATAATATTATCTAGTTTTAAAAGATATTCTATATTTTTGCCTAACTTTTTATTCTTATATAAAAAACCTACCTATTTGTAATTTTTCTACAGGCAAATGAAGAATTTCAAGTATGGAAAACAAAGAAGATAAAATAATACCAAGAGCTTACCAAGTTCAACTTGAAGAGATAGCTTACTCCAAAAACACTCTGATACACTTGCCTACAGGTAATATTTTTATATGAAATTAAAAATAAAAATCGGGATAAGTATATTAAAATAAAAAAACAAATCATCATTATTCTAAACTTTAAGTTCCTCAAGACTTGACTCTTAAATGAAGCAACAAAATTGCTTGGTAACTTATTTAGGTATTATCAATTAACGCTTCAACTCCCATAAGGCCCAAGTGGGCCGCAATAACAATTGAAAGGCTATTGAGTCTCGTTTTGCCGCGATCAAAGGATTAAATAAATTTAAAAAAGAATTGTTTTTATTATTTATTGTAAATTGTTGCAGGTTCTGGAAAAACTTTAATTGCTACACAACTAATCAAAAGATTTAAGGAACCAAATCCGAAACCATGGGGCCAAGGGGGAAAACGCTGCTTCTTCCTTGTTAACACGGTGCCTCTGGTTCGACAACAGGTATATAAAAATTATTTAACAGCCTCAGCATGGATCGCTTGAAAACGTGTGTTGTATCATAATAATATTAACTAATTGTGAGGGATCGCGTAGTCACACCTTGACTGACTGATAATAAGACATTACATAATATAAAAAAACCTTGACTGACTGATGATAAATAAAAATGACTATGTTAAAGCACAAATCAATAGGCATGATAGTTTTTCCATAAAGTGTACCACAAAATGTTCAGATTGTGGGATATTCTAGGGCTCGCTTCACCCTAAGGGAGGTATTACATTATCATTTATATTGGATCATTTATAGGATCCTTCGATCACTAATATACAAGATACACAGTCTCATACAAAACCTCTCGAAAATCTGTCGCCGAGTAATAGAGTTTAAAAAAGTATACATTTATCTAAAATCAACCTTAATCACAGTAATTATTAAAGATCTTTATATAAAACAATGTACATTTGAGTTTACAAAGCAATAAAATTTTTACGTCCGATGCACGCTTCATACTAAATTCAACCATCCGCGTATATGATTTAAGTTCAAATTTGTATAGTGCCAAAAAAAAAATTCAATTTTACGACCGAAATTCGCCGCTGGAACAGGGCGAAGTGAAGTATGAGTGGAGTCGAACTGTTCAAATTTTTTTTGTTGATTGTAATTTGTAATAATTTTAATAGTCCATTTTTTTATTTTTCCGAAGTTTAATGTATAAAGTGAGGAGTAATTATTTTTTACTTGTAATATTATGTTGTTCTAATGTTATGTCTAATTTTATCATTAACCAAAATATACATAAGTGTACATACATTTTTCGATAGGCCACAAAGGACAACTCACATCACCCAACGCCCATACTTTTTAACCTACTTAAAAAATTCTTAATGGGAACTATATTTGATCGAAGATGGGAACATAATATTATTACCACATCTAACTAGATCTCGAGGAAACCTGAAAAAAATCCTCAATAAAAAAATAATAGTAATAGCGACTCCATCAAATGGAACAGAAACATAGCTTATAACCCGAACATTTCAAGTGGGCATGATAAACTACGATAAGTACCTTTAGTATGAGTATTCGCAATTGAGATGGTTTATACCTGGTGTTGATTTATTTACAACTTAATTTTAAAACTGTCTTTTGGTGATTTCTTAAAGAAATACCAATATTTTCAATACAATTGTAAGAAATATATTAGGATAAAATTAATACTTACCGGAAATATGAAATTCCATCCTTTTTTTTGGTTTTAGACGTATGATTTCTACAATTGTTAAACGCGCACTGAGGCATGTTTCCCGGCGGAGCGTTCGAGCACTACTAAATCAAAAGTGCACCAGAATGTTGAGTTTGGTGCTCTTTTGGTGAGGTCGTTTTTTGCCGCGGATTGTGTATCTTGTATATTAGTGATCGAAGATAGGATCATATATTATAGGATCCAATCAAAAATGATTATTTGATCAAATAATCATTTTTGATTGGATAATAAGATATCTATAAAATATATTCTAACATAGATAATAACATGCACATTACACATCTTAAACATAAAACAACTAATAAAATGTAAAATACAGAGTGTAACAACTAACAAAATTTTAATAGATGCCCTGAACCTCTGATCCCATGGACATACAATAACGTAAAATATAGTACTTACCTTGTTTATCAATGTTCATTTAAATTAATAATAACAAAATTGAAAATTATTAGAGCACTCAAGCATCGTATATTATGAGCATTTTCACAAAATGTTGTACCCCCTTTATTTGGTGTGTCCCCAGACTTTAGACATTGATTTAAGCTAGTAATATTTATTGTCCGGATTTTTATACTCTTCTGGGTAATTATGTGATATTAATATTTATCTATATATTAAAGTATTTCGTAAATTTATGAATATATACTGCATTTGCACCAAAATACTTCTGAGGGACCTCATTATTTCGATTGTCCTCGCTCCGAAATCCCGATGAAATGCGCTATTTTAACGTAATTGGCTTATACAGCTCCAAATATATTATATTTTTTATTATGCCAAGAATTTACTTACTTGGAATATGCAAATTAAGTCTTTTTTACCATTCAAATAAATTTACAAATCCCATTTGAATTCGGTCCCCAGATATGCCTGACATGTCAATTATGTTACCAAAAATCTGAGAGAAAATAATCAAATATGGATATTTTCTTTGTGAAATGGCAACAAATTAGCTTGATTTATGTGTCAGCTATTTTACAATCATTCGGCGATTTGCACCGAGATCGCTACAAGAGTTGGAAGTGTCCACACAGTGTTTCGTGAAAAAAAAAGTCAGGACAGTTACCACTATTTTAATCACTTTTTCGCCTACACTACATAAAAACTATTTTTATATTTATAAAGTGTTTCGTAAGGATAGCGTTACTGTAAATATAAAATATTTTGGTGCAGAAATGAATTAAAAGTGAATTTATAAAACTGGGCGAGGATGATAATGTTACCTCCATTATGTTACCAATTTGGATGGTAACTATAAGATGACTGGCAAAGTAACATAATTGACGGGATAAAGTTGTGTTCACATGATGGTCATAGATAAATTAAATTTTAAAAATATTCTAGAGATCGAATTCAGATTCGATCTCTAGAATATAATTTGATTTTAAAAATGTGTATGTTGTATCTTAGTGCTATTATCAGTCTTGACATTTTCTTATCCACCCATTGTCACACCTAAAACTCCACCCATGTAAATTTACCTTTATGATTATGTTACTGTCAGTTATGTTACCCTTTTCTCAATCAATCCATTATATTTGTTATTTGTGCAGAAATATTGAGGTTTTGAGGGTTTTAAATATTAATAAAAAAATTATTTTGCTAAATAAATAAATTTAAAGCCAAATCTTAAGGGAATGCACGAAACAAAAAAAATATGATGTCTCAACATACTTTGTATCAAAACTGACATTAACTCAGGGTTAATGAAAAAAATGAATACTTGTTGAATTTTCTATTATGTTTTTTTAAAAATATCAGCTAAAATTAATAAATTCAGTCATTTATTTCCTAACTGTCTGCTAAAATACTCTAGAAAATGTGGTAACATAATTGACAAGCCTTTTGTGACTATCTCTCATATTTTCTTCAATATTTTCGTAATTAAGAAGTATTTTAAAGTGTTTTTCATATAAAATGATAGTCAATTGCACACAGAACATTATTACCACATTTAATCCAAAAAATTATCACACTTTAAAAAACCGTCCTCAAATCTGGCCAGGTACAAAATTTTGTGAAAACGCTCATATTATCAACTTATTAATTTGTAAGGCTGTCCACTGAAGCGGAGCAGAGCGGAGCTTAGCGGTGCCCGAGTTGACCAATCGTGCTATTCCAGCGGAATGACAGCGAAGATTTCGAGCATGGTGATTCGTCAATTCGGCACCGCTAAGCTCCGCTCCGCTTCAGTGGAAACACAGCCTAATGAATGGATTATTTTTTTTTCAGAAAAAAGTTATAGAATTACGATGTCCTGTAAATGGCGTTGGCTGCTACAGCGGCGAAGATGGCGTTGATTATTGGGACAAAAGGAAATGGGACTCCGAATTGTCTAAGTACGAGGTATGGGTATATCCAGTTTAATAATAAAATTAATAAATGTTTCTTATATCAATCAACGACATACCACATAGGCCATAGCCTTATAAAAATTATACACTTTCTATTAGATAAAATATAAAAAAAAACTCAGATGTGTTACTAGCAGCTTCTCTTATCCCACAAAAGAAGTTAATAAGCTTCCGTCCGCACACTTAATGATCAAAATTCAATTTAATAAACAGTTTGAGAGATAATGTATGGGGCTTCTGTAAAAATCTTCATTTTATTATAGTCATGTAGTTAACTCATACACACCCTAAAGTATTATCACTTGGCTTTGTTACACCCTGTATAGCATTGTCAAATACAATTTTTTTCAGGTAATAGTAATGACAACTCAGATACTGAGTGACATGCTCACACACAACTACATCAAAATCGAGAACATAAACTTGATAATATTCGACGAATGCCATCATGCGGTGGAGGACCATCCGATGCGAGCCGTGATGAAACACTTCGAGCATTGCCCTCCAGACAAGCATCCAAGAGTACTAGGTATGGATTTAGCTAAACATAATATAATTATATCCATGGACGCTTCACACCACCTCAGTCTGGCCCCGTGCTAAGTATCTGAAGGACTTATGTTACAGGTACCAGACAACGAAAATATATTTAATAGATAGTTTTACATATATTTAAGATTTTTTATTATATCATACACATATTTAATACACATCCAGACCCGGGAACATTGAAAACTTTTTGTTCCGTCGCGTCGGCGGGATTTGAACCCGCGACCCCCGGCTTGAGCTGCCACACACTCAACCACAGAGGTCGTCACATGCTTATACTGTAGCCCCATAATAATATACAGATAAAATTATATAGACACTGTATTACACTATATACAGAATTATATAAAGTTTAGTCCTTAAGGGGCCGGGTACCCTTGGAATTTCTCATACAAACGTAATACTAAAATCATTTTCACATACGAAAATATTTAACATGTTTGAGTTATTTTTCAGTTTAGTTAATTTTTTTTTAGTACATTTACTACTTAATATTGAAACACTAAAAAATAGAGCAAAACACTAAAAATATATATAAATAAATAGTAAATTTACTACAAAATATTTAAACTAAGAAATATTTTTTAGTATTTAAATATTTAGTAGTAAATTTAGTATTCATTTATATATTTTTTAGTGTTTTACTCTATTTTTTAGTGTTTCAATATTAAGTAGTAAATTTACTAAAAAAAAATTTAAAACAAAAAATTTTTTTTGTGTTTAAATATTTTGAAGTAAATTTTTGTGCAGGAACCTAGGTAATTACTATTCTAAACTGAAAAATAACTCAAACATGTTAAATATTTTCGTATGAGAAAATGATTTTGGTATTACGTTTGTATGAAAAATTCCAAGGGTACCCGGCCTCTTAACTCTCCAAAGTATCAGACAAACACAGTTGAAATTTTTGTTTCTTGTTAAGGTGCTACCTCACTGAGAGATACATACCTTAACACATTCAATAAAATAATTACTAACATTAACTTTATCTCCAGGTTTAACAGCAACGCTTTTGAATGCGAACATCAAGTACAGCAAAGTAGAGGATACACTCAAAACATTGGAGAAGACATTCCAAGCGACCATTGCGACTGTCAATGAAATGGGGGAGGTGTTAACGTAAGTTTTTCGCGAATTTTTTTTGAATTAAAACTTCCTTCTTCTTCTTGAAACTTCTTTAGTGGCCTTGTGCATTTTTTGGGATAACCAAAAATGTGAAAGTAGGTTTCGTAGGCCTACTACGAAACCATTTTGAGACTCAAACAACGAGAACGAGCGAGAATGCCGCGTCCAACTCTAAAGTATAATTTACACAGAGCCAGTACTGGCTGCCAATAAGACTGGCAGCCAGTATTGGCTTGGTATATGCCGCGTGTGAACAGTTTTTCAAGACAGGCCAAACTGTTCACACGCGGCATATGCCAAGCCAATAGGCTACCAGTCTTATTGACAGCCAGTACTGGCTCTGTGTAAATAGTCAGTATTTAAGATGCGAACAGGTCTCAAGACGCGGTTTGGCTCTGTGATTGGTCCAAATTTTGACAGCCAACCAATCACAGAGGGCCTGAACCGTGTCTTGAGACTGAGATGCATTTTGAGTACCTACTGACTATTTATACCAGCCACAAACGTGAAATGACGTTGTTAGAGCAGGACGCGGCATTCTCGTCCGATTGTTTGAGTCTCAAAACAGTTTCGTGGTACGGCCCCTGGACTTATTCGAAAGTAGGAGGAAAGGAGCGCATTTTTTGGGATGGCCAAAACTATGAAATCAGGAGACGTGCCTTATTCGAAATTCGTAAGACGGAAGGAGAGTGTAGACTTAAGTCTGAATTCCTGTCTTTCTACCGCGCGGCGAAAATGCTATAGAATAAAGGATATTTTTAATCACGAAATAAATAGCACATGATAAATATAATATGGCTGCGTGAACAAAGTCGCAGGCAATACTTAATTTTATACGTTGTTCTGCCGGGCTATTGTGAATGGATTGTGAAACTTAACCATTGGGGTCGCCACCTAAACACAAAAAAAAATATTCAAATCGGTCCAGCCGTTTACGAGTTCAGTGGCGTACACACGTACAGTAGAATTATACGCAAGTATACTGTTGTTATGGTCCGCAAGATGTTATGACTTAAGACACACCCATTGTTATCGCCTAAAGTGAGTGATTGAAACTCGACCAAGTTAATCAGCTATTGTATTTCTTTATTGCTCGATTAAAAGTGACAATAATGAGCATTAACACATTTAATTTCGGCTGCCGCAGTCACAGATGAATATTAATTACTTAATTGTAACTAAATTAAGATTATGGCGCCCATACATTAAGGGCGAAGCCAAACGAGCGTAATTTGTGAGTTGTGAGTCGCAGAATTTCGGTTCGGCAGAATTCAGCTGCATTCAGTTTCATACTTTCTGGAGTTCTGTGCCACTTACGACGGTGTTAAGACAGCGTGCTGTTAAATACCGTCGTGTGTGGCACTACAAGTCAGCAGACTGGGATGGGATGCGGTTGTTTTTTGCATCCTATCCTATCCTTGGGGGCACTTGTGCTTCTCGCCGGATGATCCCGACAACACTGCCAACTCTGTTGCCGATGTGGTAGTGCAGGGGATGGAACTTTTCATTCCGTCCTCTGTAGTGCCAACTGGCGGCAGATTTCGTCCCTGGTTTGGCTCATCCCCCAAAAAAGCTTCTCGCCGGAAGCAGGAGGCTTACCAATCCTGGGCCAACGCAGTGTCTGCTCGGGATTTAAATACCAGCACATATAAAAAGGAGTACAACCTTGCCTCTAGGTCCCTCAAGAAAGAGATTACTCGGGCAAAGCAACAGCACGTCAATAGAATTGGCAAGAGACTTGAGCGCCTCCCCTCGGGAACCCGTGCATTCTGGTCTCTGGCCAAAGCTATTGAAGGAAATTTCTGCAAGCCAACCCTACCATCCCTACACGTAGGAAATGGGTCGTTGGCCCAGGACGCAAAAGACAAAGCCGATCTTCTGGGCAAGTTCTTTGCGTCAAACTCGACCCTGGATGACGCCGCCGACCATACCGCGATGCTCCAGCATCATGTCGGATATTCGGTTTCATCAGCGCTCAGTGCGAAAAGCCCTCCGTTCCCTTGATATCCAAAACTCGAGTGGGCCTGACGGAATCCCGCCTATTGTGTTGAAAAAGTGTGCTCCAGAGTTGGCTCCGGTAGCCTTGGTGCACCCGATCCCCAAAAAAGGTGATCGCTCAAATCCTTCCAACTACAGACCAATCGCTATAACCTCTCTCTTCTCGAAGATAATGGAATCCATTATCAATAGCCAGCTTCTTCGGACGGCCAGGGATTGCTAAGCGACAAACAATACGGGTTCCGTAAGGGTCGCTCGGCTGGTGATCTCTTGGCGTACCTGACTCATCGTTGGGCTCAGTCGATTGAGTTGAAGGGAGATTGGCTGTTAGTTTGGACATTGCGAAGGCCTTTGATCGGGTTTGGCATAAAGCGCTGCTATCAAAGCTTCCATCATACGGGCTGCCCGAGAAATTATGTAAGTGGGTCACTGGTTTCTTAGCAGACAGAAGCATAAAGGTCGTAGTTGACGGCGAATGCTCGGAGACTCACTCTGTTGATGCTGGTGTCCCTCAGGGCTGTCTGCTATGGCCTACTCTATTCTTACTGCATATCAATGACATGTTGCAGACCAGCGGCATTCATTGCTATGCAGATGACAGTACAAGTGATGCTGTATATACCGGCTCCCCCAATATTTCTCGGCAAAATGTCACTGAGAGTCGAAACGAACTTGTGTCTAAGGTGGAGAATTCATTCGAGAAGGTCTCTGAATGGGGTAGACGTAACTTGGTTCAATTCAACCCCGCCAAGACACAAGTCTGCGCGTTCACCACTAAAAAGTCACCAATGGTCGTATATCCTCGTTTCGAGGGCACATCTTTAACCATCTCCCCTAGCATTGAGATACTTGGCGTCAACATATCGAGCGAAGTCCAGTTCCGATATCATCTAGAGGGTAAGGCCAAATTAGCCTCGAAGAAGCTTGATGTTCTTAACAGAACGAGACAGTACTTCAGTCCGGACCAACGCCTACAACTCTACAAGGCGCAGGTTCGGCCTCATATGGAATATTGTTCTCATCTCTGGGCAGGGGCGCCAAAATACCAACTGCTCCCTCTGGATCGTATCCAACGAAGGGCCGCTCGAATTGTTGACTGTCATAGTGTTTCAAACAGCTTGGACCCCTTGGAATTACGCCGAGATCTAGCTTCACTCTGCATCCTCTATCGGTTGTATCACGGGGAGTGCTCTGAGGAATTGTTCGGAATCATACCACCTGCAACTTTTCGCCATCGTCCCACGCGAAAAACATACCATCCTCATCACCTTGATGAGTGGCAGTCTTCCACAGTGCGTTTTTCGCGTAACTTTCTGCCGCGCACTGTAAAACTCTGGAACGAACTGTCACCAGCAGTATTTCCGGACCTATACGACCTGCAAACCTTCAAGAAAAGAGCGTATTCCCTCTTAAAAGGCCGGCAACGCACCTGCAGCTCTTCTGATGTTGCGAGTGTCCATGGGCGACGATAGTTGCTTACCATCAGGTGACCCGTTTGCTCGTTTGCCCCCTTATTTAATTAAAAAAAACCATCAGGTGACCCGTTTGCTCGTTTGCCCCCTTATTCTATAAAAAAAAATACAAAAGTCCTGTCTGATTCGCACGTGCGTAATTGTGTGAGTCATGATTTGTATGAAAAGATATTTACGCGGCAGAAATTCTGCGACTCACAACTCACAAATTACGCTCGTTTGGATTCACCCTATCTCTTAAACTGTTAAAGTTCATTAAATTTTTTCATTCTATGTTAAAGCACTGCCGAATGCAATTAAACCTTCATGTCAAATTTTTTTACAGGGCTTAGGTATCATTAGGAGAGTCCATTTAACAAAAAATAGTGTTATTTTTTTTCAATGGCATATTTTATCCAGAGATGTACAAAATAGTTTTAAAAAAGCATTGAAATACAAAATGCAAATACTTTTCAGATTTCCTATTTCAAATGCAAAATGCCAAATAGTTTTACGTTTTGTATTTCAAATGCTAAATGCAAAATAGGTATTTTCAAAATACTTTTTCAAAATAAAATACCTTTTGACCAAATTGAACATTTTTATTTATTTTAGGTATTAATCATGAGAAATGGAATAGAGATACAATGCCGAGCCAAATAGCACCTTATGCGTGTCATTTTGGTCATATTTATCAGTATAATTCTGTTGTTATAATTAATACTCACTTAAAATAATGTAAATGTAAAAAACTAAAAACTAGACTAGTTTTTTACATTATAGTCAGTTTAGTCTAGTCTAGTCTGGCTTTTTAGAAGAAAAATGAGTGATGATCTATTCGAACAATGACTGTTTAGTCGAAACATCAATTATTTTTATTTAATACGCTTTTTAACAATACCAGTTGTTCAAATAGATCATCACTCATTTTTCTTCTGTGAGGTCTCATAATCATCCCACCATACGAAAAAAGTCTTTCTACTGGTGATGAACTAGGTAGGGATGTGTTGTATTTTAAAAATACTTTTTTAACTGTAGGATATACGTTTAGCATCTCCAGACTTGTGCACTGATCCTTCAAATATTGTAAGGTTTCTAGGTCTACTGTAGTATTGCCTGTATTGGCACTACCACCCTCACTGGTTGCAGAGGAGTCTGAATCCTGAAACATGTAGTAAGACTCACTTTTTTCTTTTTTCTTTCTGATGTCTGTGATTGGAGGCCACATTTTAAATTTTCATTTTTAAATTTCCTGACTTCTGAGATAAACAGCTCCTTAACATGCTCCTTCTTATTTTTAGGCACCCACTTAAATTTGTAGAATGGATATGATACTGCAGCTAGAATGCTGTCCTTGGATCTTGGGTCTTCTAAATCAAATTTTTCGAAACGCTTTTCAATACTTTCCTTTATTATTTCAATCAACGGTCTACAATATACTGGGTTGTCCATTTCTAATGAAGCTAATATTTTTTGCATTCTCATCAATTCAGGTTGTAGACATCCATAGTATGTCTCTTTGTCACCTTCCAAGGTCCTGATGGCCTCAGCTATGGGTTTGGAAGTTCTAACATATTCAATCAAGAATTGTATTTCAATTTCTTTCAGGACTGATAATCCCAGTTTTCTTAGAGCTTCATTTATGGTTTCTTGGACTTGTAATATGTCTTTTATACAATTGTAATATGTATTCCAACGAGTTGGGCAGGGGCTAGTTGGAGACTTACCAGTAACTTCCAAGTAAATTTCAGATGCTTTCGGCGACCTAGAGCATATATTCCAAACAGCCTGACATTTAGCCATAGCTGCATCATGTAGTTTTCGGTATGAATTATTTTTATGTCTGGCTTTATCAATGTCCCTTGCCGAAATCAGATGTAAGGTATGAGTTGCACATCTCTCATGGTTTGGTAGCTGGTATAAATAATTTTCTTGAGGTTCAGGAAACTCATGCAGGGCTAATATATCATCATTATCATCATCATCATCTTGCTGATTGTCATTGTCAAGGTTTTCATTTATGTTCACTTCAAAATTTTCTAAATCCACATTCAACAAGGGTCAACAATTTACAAAATTTTCAAGTTGTTTTTCTAGATTATCGTCAAGTCGAAAGTCTAGTCAAAGTCTAAAAAGTAGTCGGTAAAGTTAACGAGTCAAGTCAGTTGTTTTAGTAAAGTGGTAGACCCTTTACTAAAACTTTCGATGGAGTTTTGGAGGGAACACAAAATGGCACGTTTCTTGAAGTTGTATCACTTGCCCACACTTGTGCACGACAACGAATATTTAATGGTTAATATTCTACCAACATTCCACATTAAAAACCGAAATAACACAATTTTAGGAAAATAATACAAAATCACAACGTCACTCTTTCGTATTCCCGGCAAAACTCCAATTAAATAATTTGGCGGCAATCGAAATTGCTGTCAAATGTCACTTTGACGTTTGTGCGACCGCGCCTATGCTCGCTAGTTTGACATATTGACTCTTTGACTAGACGTCACAAAGTATTTTGCATTTTGAAACGAATATTAAAAATGCAAAATACATCTCGAAAGGTATTTCAAATAAAATACAAAATGTTTTTTACTAAAAGGCATTTAAATGCAAAATAGAAAATAGGTATTTTGCATTTTGTATTGTCATTTTAAATGGAAGTATTTCAAATAAATCGCATCTCTGATTTTATCCCATTTAAAATCGTTGCAGAATGGTCACTCGCGGCGCGGGGGATTGAGAGGGGGTGATGCGGGATGAGGAGCGCGCGCGGGGGCACGTCACGCGCGGCCTACGCATTGTGTCCATTAATTGTAGTGTTTTTTAGGATAACTTTCGGAAGCTATTTCTCAACATTTTATTACTGAGTGTATACAAGAAAAAATACGTGTATTTTTATTTTTAACAAGGATCAGTATATCAAAATTTGGCAGGAAGGTTTAATTGCACCCTGTATGAAATTTTCATGAGAGTAGGCTACTTTATCATACAGCATACTTTATTTCCGCAATCACATATGTACGAAATCTGTAGGGCCTCTCTGGACGCTGTCACTCCCCTAGGACGCTGCAGCCCCTAGGCCGTAGCATATAACATCCTAATTATAAATCCGGGCTGTGTTGAAGTTATTCAAAAAGGCTGGGAACCTACGTAATTTGTTCGGGTTATGTCAAGACCAGCCGTCAAATCATGATTTACATTGAGTCATTGACTATATTATATATTCCATACTATACTCCCCCTCCGCTCCCAGCTACCTAACTCCTCATTTCGAATACCTAGGCAGCAACCATGACAGAAATCTCCGTTCCACCAATAATTTACGCCTCCAATGTCCTCCCCATAGTTCCGCTC
This sequence comes from Polyommatus icarus, assembly GCA_937595015.1. Lineage (NCBI taxonomy): Eukaryota > Metazoa > Arthropoda > Insecta > Lepidoptera > Lycaenidae > Polyommatus > Polyommatus icarus. The sequence continues at coordinate 4,499,604 of OW569334.1, read as the reverse complement.
TCGTCCACTCTTCCTTTCAGATTCAATCAATTCACCTTTGGAATTCACTTCCAAAAGAAATCAGGATGTCCAAAACTAAAGAATTGTTCAAACGTAAAGTACATGAACATTATCTTAAATCATTAACTAAATGAGACAACAAAAGTTATTTTATCCATCTATATCTATATCTATACATAGATATATATTTATATTTAGTAGTTTATTTTATACATATTTATGTAACATATTATGTAAGTAAGTATATATTTTAAATATGTATTATGTTTATTTTATTTTGAATTAAGTATATATTGTTATGATGTACCTAGATATGTTATTTATATTATCATTATGTTAATTATAAGATATTTTAATCCCTCTGTCCTCTAAATGTTTGCATCTACCTCACTATCTCTGCAACACCCTAAGGTTTGGCTGGAAGAAAATGCCACAAGGCATTAAGCCCGCCTTTGTACTACAATGTGCAAAAGTTTTTAAATAAATAAAATAAATAAATAAATAAATATATTGTTGGCTATCGGGCCCAACTTTTATTTCGTTCCACATTTTTATCTAAATGTGTTAATGCGTTACATACATGAATGGGGCTATTTCATACGTTATGAGTTCTGAATTTATGACTCATTCAATTCATATCGATAAAGAGAAATCGCTATAGCGGGAATGTGAACCATTGTACTCATGCTCAGTTCCTGTAACTCTAATATTTTTACGCTAGTTGAGCAATAATAATTCGTTTAACGGTGCGTCCACATTTGTATCATTTGCGCGATCAGATCTCCGTCGCGATCATCGCTCCGTATCATGATCGCTAGTGTGGACACAAAATGATACGCGTATCATTTTGATAAGGCGCAATGATCGCGACGGAGATCTGATCGGAGATCTGATCGCGCAAATGATACAAATGTGGACGCACCGTAAGACGCGGCAACCGTATAGTACCTACAGATTCCCTTGAACATTTTTTTCAAACGAAAAATTAGCTTGATAGTAAAACAAATGAAAAAAATGTTCTAGGGAACACGGACTAGTACAGTTTCCCGGGATGAAAAGAATCCTATGTCCGTTCCCGGGGTACTAAAAGGTACTAAAAGTATCGCCATACCATCTACTATAAAAGCTGAACATGATCGAGAATGTTCTTAGCTTAGCAGGTACACATTTTCGAATTTATAATATTATGTAGTATGGATGTGGATGCGAAATTATCTGTCTGTCTGTTACCTCACCCTTAATTCTTATACAGCTGGACCAACTTATATGAAAAGCAAGAAGATACTTTGAGAAAACATTTGGAATAAACGAATTATGGCGCATCGGAGCGGGCGAAATTTAGGCCTTACTAATATTATAAATGCGAAAATGTGTCTGTCTTTCTGTCTGTTACCTCTTCACGCCCAAACCACTGAACCGATTTTGCTGAAATTTTGCATGGAGATACTTTGAGTCCCGGGAAAGGACATAGGATACTTTTTATCCTGGAAAAATGTCATCTAGTAGTTTAATAAAATACCTCTCTACCTCTTGTTTACAGCTACTCTACTAATCCAAAGGAATACATACAGTACTACCTTCCGCCTGCATTGACTAACGACGTTCACACCGCAATAGGCTTGCTGACTGAGCTACAAACGCTCATAATGTCAGTCGAACTGCCTTCTACGCTCAAGACCATGGATATCAAACTGAAGCCGGGACAGAAAGACATAAGCAGGGATTCTAAGAAGGTAACTGAACATGCCCTTTTTTTGGAACGAAGTTCCTCTTCGCGCGCTGCGAAAGGGGGCTAGACGAAAAGTTGTAAAGACACAAAAGTATTTCTCTCGCTCTCTCTCTCTCTCTCTCTCTCTCGCATTGAACAGTGTGGTGTAGCGACTTTTTTCTGTTTATTTGTAATGATCAGTTTTATTAAGAAAACAATATAATAATATACTACAAAAAATCCTTGTTTTAATTTTGGTTACTCGTTTTAGTAATCGATTTTCGTTGCCCAGTTTTGAAACAAAATAATAATTTTATACAGATTTTTTTGTGAAATCACTGTAAAATCATGCATGTTCCCAATCCTAGTAATGGCAAATTCATGGCATGCAAGCAAGCCCATACAAATCACAAACAAATATTTTTGCTCTTTCAGCGCTGCTACTTTTATAGTCAACTCTTCATATATAAGGGACACACCCTAAAATATTATCACTATGTTTTGTTACACCCTGTATATTTTATTGCGATGGTCACGTTTATATTATAATATGCGACTAAGCTGCAGGAAGGACAAATTAGGTTTAGGTTTAAAGATTCTTTATTTCTCAAAAGATTACAAAATCGCTAATACGAGAAATACAATTTGTGACTTAAAAACTAATTAAAAAACAAATTATTTATTTTATATTTAAACTAGGTGTCCCGGCAAACGTTTCTTTGCCATAATATATAAAGTATATCGCCCGTATTATTTTAAAATAAGTATGTCACCATGGCAATGTTTATCGCTATCCCGTGACCCGCGTCGCATAAACAATGGTCGCTCTTTATAGACAAATAATTTGAAATAAAATAAAATTGCGACTATAATTAAAGATCTAAGCTATCCTATCTCTCAAGTTGGAAAAAAGCACACATTTAAAAAGAAACATTAAAATCGGTTTAGTAGTTTAGGAATCCATCGCGGACAAAATTCGTGACAGAAGATTTATATATATTAGATTAGATATGCGACTAAGCTACATGAAGGACAAATAATTTATTTTATATTTAAATTATGATTTACAGACGGTGAAATCAGTGAAAAATTTGATGGCTTCTGCAATAACTGCTATACAAACTATGGGAGCGTATGGCGGGAATCTCAGTATACTAGCCTACATGATATTACTGGAACGTCTCAAGAGAAAAGCTCAAACTAAGGAGGAGGAGTTACTGTATTCTTTCACGTTAACTGGATGTATTGAGTGAGTTTATTATTGTCTCGTCTAAACGTCAGGTTATATTGCAATGTGACGCGGCAGTGTAATCGGATTTTAGTCCTTCGATCGGGGATTCTTGGAAATGCTATTGTATTCTTTTGTTATCGCGATCACCGGTGCTCGTATGGGGCTTGAAGGATTTATTGACCCTTAAAAAACTTATAACTTATTTGCTAAACAAGATACACATTGGATAGGATATATTCCTATTACCTGCAATGTTTTCACGCTAGACGCAGCACCAGCCTAGACACTAGGTAAACAAAAAGTTTCGTTCGACGTTCGACATAGTTTCTGTCAATATTCTGATAATATGTCATATTATGACGTGTGCATCATGTATGATTTTGGTCGGATTACTTACTGTTCTGTCAATATTCTGATAATATGTCATATTATGACGTGTGCAACATGTATGATTTTGGTCGGATTACTTACTGTTCTGTCAATATTCTGATAATATGTCATATTATGACGTGTGCAACATGTATGATTTTGGTCGGATTATTTACTGTTCTGTCAATATTCTGATAATATGTCATATTATGACGTGTGCAACATGTATGATTTTGGTCGGATTACTTACTGTTCTGTCAATATTCTGATAATATGTCATATTATGACGTGTGCAACATGTATGATTTTGGTCGGATTATTTACTGTTCTGTCAATATTCTGATAATATGTCATATTATGACGTGTGCAACATGTATGATTTTGGTCGGATTATTTACTGTTCTGTCAATATTCTGATAATATGTCACATTATGACGTGTGCAACATGTATGATTTTGGTCGGATTATTTACTGTTCTGTCAATATTCTGATAATATGTCACATTATGACGTGTGCAACATGTATGATTTTGGTCGGATTACTTACTGTTCTGTCAATATTCTGATAATATGTCATATTATGACGTGTGCAACATGTATGATTTTGGTCGGATTACTTACTGTTCTGTCAATATTATGATAATATGTCATATTATGACGTGTGCAACATGTATGATTTTGGTCGGATTACTTACTGTTCTGTCAATATTCTGATAATATGTCATATTATGACGTGTGCAACATGTATGATTTTGGTCGGATTACTTACTGTTCTGTCAATATTCTGATAATATGTCATATTATGACGTGTGCAACATGTATGATTTTGGTCGGATTACTTACTGTTCTGTCAATATTCTGATAATATGTCATATTATGACGTGTGCAACATGTATGATTTTGGTCGGATTACTTACTGTTCTGTCAATATTCTGATAATATGTCATATTATGACGTGTGCAACATGTATGATTTTGGTCGGATTACTTACTGTTCTGTCAATATTCTGATAATATGTCATATTATGACGTGTGCAACATGTATGATTTTGGTCGGATTACTTACTGTTCTGTCAATATTCTGATAATATGTCATATTATGACGTGTGCAACATGTATGATTTTGGTCGGATTATTTACTCTATGTGCTAGTAGAGTCCTCCGCTCCGAACTTTGAAAAATATTCCTATAAATAGACTTAATATTTATTGCGAAGTCGCGTCGCAACTGTAATTGACCCTACTATGAATACAAAATCCATATTTCCCTTGTTGGTCATGGGATCATGCGTAACTAGAGCGATTTTGATGAAATTTGGCATAGGTTTAGAGTAGACAACAGGAAGTACTTATTTATTAAATTTTGTAGCGAAAATGCACGGTTACTGCGGAATTTTATATTATTCAACGATATTTTAATTAAGTTTTAGCCTACTAAGAGTATTGGTTTTTAATTTTTATAGTCTTTATGTGCTTTATTTTCAGGGCGCGTACAGTTTTAGTGAAAAGCATGCAAAAACATGAAGGCTACGAAAGGATTGTGAAATTTTCATCAGAGAAAGTTTTGAAATTATTGAACATACTGAGAGAGTATAATCCCGAAGTGTACAACAAAAGAGGAGGTATTCAAGTTATTTACTTCAGTGTACTATCAGAGAAGTTGATTCCTATGCAGATCGGCGACCTAAGTAGTTTGGTCGCGTTACATCAAACCCAGCCGACAGATCACAATTAACATTGAATTGACATGATCGACCAAATGACGTTGGTCTCTCAAATGCATAGGAATCAATTTCCTTGATGGTACACGTCGCAGCCATCTGGTTGATTCTGCTATTTAATTAAATGACTAGCGAAGTCATTAAATGAAACCATCTAAATTCTAATCGAATTGCTAAAGGCCAACTGTTCAAGTTGTCGATTATAACGTTCATCAAAACTAAAGGCCAACTCGTCAAGTCTCTGACTACAAATAAAATGGTTTTATGCAATTAATTCACTAGCCATTCAATAAAATAGCAGTTTCAACCAGACAACTAGGTACGACGTTTATAAGACAATGATTCATAGGCAGATGGTAGACTTCCGTTATTAGTCCAGTATGATGATTATGGAATTTGCGACAGGAATATGACAGAAGTCAATGTTAGTAATCTGTCGACTAGGCAAAAAACTGATAAAATGAGGGACAAATGGAGCTATATAGCCGTAGGGTCTATCGTGTGGTCGTGTCCAACAGCTGTCATATGTCACAAAATAGCCTTCATATGTCGCGATATAGCTGTCATAATATGTATGTTTGACACGACATTTGACACGAAAGACCCTGCCGTCTCTCCGGTGGCAAATGATATGAAAAAAGGCGAACGGAGTCTTGTTATGCGCGGAACTGTGTCTTCAGAGTCGGCCACGCACACATTCTGACGCCTGTCAAATGGCCGGACTAGCGTGAGAATGTGTGCGTGCGAACCGTGTACATGCAGTCAGCTAGCCGACTCTGAGGACACAGTGCTGTGTATGGTGGGACTCCGTCCGCCTTTTTTTATACGTCCATGATTATAACGACAACTAGAGATGGGCACGTACCCGGGTATTTACCCATCTACCCGGTATTTACCCTCACGTACCCGGTAAATACCCGTATCTACCCAAAAGGGCGGGTAGATAAAATTTAATACTTAAGTCACAACTTTTGGTAAATATTAGGCTAATTTCCTATTACTTTAGTCTTTTTTATTTACATTCTATTATTTTATTCCATTTTTGTACTTAAAATTTCAATTATTTCATAATAAGTGACTTACGTTCTACGTAATATTGTCTGTGGAAAAGGTAGACAGATCAACGCACAGATCTTTTGATTTAGAAACGTGAAATTTCGCATAGGTACACTTGACTGACTGACTGACTGACTGACATAGTCATCTATCAACGCACAGCCCAAACCGCTGAACAGATCGGGCTGAAATTAGGCATGCAGGTAGATGTTATGACGTAGGTGTCTGCTAAGAAAGGATTTTGATTAGTTCTACCTCCATGGGTATAAAATAGGGGATAAAAGTTTGTTTGAAACTTTGTCAATTTTAAACCGATCAGGCTGAGACTTTGATACTTAATTAATAAATACTAAATTAACGTTAGCGAAGCCGCGAGCAAAGGCTCAAATAGTATCATATAAAGGTATAGTTCTTGCAATCTAAGAGTGCGCGTCGCCTTTATTTGTAGTTGGAAATGTGAATAGACATTTTCGTTAGTGTGCGTACCCGACGGAGCAGTCAGTAGCGAGCGAGCCATGTACGCGTGTATAGATATGGTCACTCACACAACTAAGGGCGACGCGCACTCCTAGATTGCAAGAACTATAGTAAAAAATAAATTATGAATTATACCGGTATATATCAGACTTTCAAAAATCGCACGTAAAAAGTGGAAACCAAGTCGTATCCAATTCCAATTAAGGGCTGCTCAAAAGCAGCCCTTCATTGGATACGATCCAATGGGAGTATTATCCAGATATGAAAACAGTATTCCATGTGAGGATTGTGAAGCCTTGAAGAGTTGGGAGGCATCGGATCGGACTGAAATACTGTTTCGCTCTGTTCAGAATACCAAGTATTTTTGAAGCTAATTTGGCCTTATCCTTTAGACTTCGCTCGAAATGTTTACGCCTTCACGGTTACGCTTTTAAATTGTTAAAGTGGTGCCCTCAAACGAGAATATACGACCATTGGTGACTTTTTTGTGCAAAACGCGCTGATTTGTGTTTTGGTTCGTTAAATTGGATTGAGTTACGTCCATGGCCGTAGCTAGAGGGGGCATTGGGGGGGAATGCCCTACCTTAAAAACACAATGTCCTACCTTAAAAATATCAAAACTCTAGAAAATCAATCAATTATGATATTTTTATACGCATAGCAATGAATGCCGTTGGTCTGTAACATGTCATTGATATGCGGTATGAATAGGGTAGGCGATAGCACACAACCCTGAGGGATAACAGTGTCAAAAGATAGAGTATCAGAGTATTCACCATCAACTAGCGACTGCTAAGAAACTTGTGACCCACTTGCATAATTTTTCGGGAACTCCGTATGATGGAATCTTGGATAAAAGTACTTTGTGCCAAACCTGATCAAAGGCCTCCGTGATATCTAAACTGACAGCTAATAAGTACCCACAATTTCAATCGCCTGAGCCAGCAATCCCGAGCCCGAGCCGAGCCTTAGTAATCCCTGGGCGTCCGAGTGTCGAAGGACCTGGCTATTGATAATGGATTCCATCATATTCGAGAAGAGGGTTAATATAGCGATCGGTCTGCAGTTGGGAGGATTGGAACGGTCACATTTTTAAGTATCGGGTTCACAAAAAGCTGTCTTTCAAGAAGCCGAAACTATATGAGAAGGATACAACCAATAGAGAATGCAGAGCGTAATTCACATCTCGACGTATTTCTAATAGGTCCAGCTTGTTTGAAACCAACCAACGATTCGAGCGGCCCTTTGTTGGATACGATCCAAAGGGAGTAGTAGTACCTAGAGATGAAAACAGTATTGTGAGGCCTTGAAGAGTTTTAGGCATCGGATCGAGCTGAAATACTGTTTCGCTCTGTTATGAATATCAAGGACTTTTAAAGCTTACTTAGCCTCATCCTCTAGACATCGCTCGAAGTGTTTACGCCATTTTTATGCTGGGGAAGATTGTTAAAGTGGTGCCCTCAAACGGGAATATATGACCATTGGTGACTTTTTTGTGCTGAATGCGCTAATTTATGTTTTAGTTCGGTTAAATTGGACTGAGTTACGACTACCCCATTCAGAAGCCGGCATATAGGGTCACATTATCTGTAGTCGGTATTATCATCCACATAGCAATTAATGCCGTTGGTCTGTAACATGTCATTGATATGCGCTATGAATAGGGTAGACGATAGCACACAACCCTGAGGGATACCAGTGTCAAAAGATAGAGTATCAGAGTATTCACCATCAACTAGCGACTGCTAAGAAACTTGTGACCCACTTGCATAATTTTTCGGGACCTCCGTATGATGGAATCTTTGATAAAAGTGCTTTGTGTCAAACCCGATCAAAGGCCTCCGCGATATCTAAACTGACAGCTAATAAGTACCCATAGTTTCAAGATCGCCTGAGTTAGGCACGCCGAGAGAGCCGAGCTGAGCCTAGTAATCCCTGAGCGTCTAAGTGTCGAAGGAGCTGGCTATTGATAATGGATTCCATCATCTTCGAGAAGAGGGAGGTTATAGCGATCGGTCTGCAGTTAGAAGGATTGGAACGGTCACATTTTTAATAATCGGGTTTACAAAAAGCTGTCTTTCAAGAAGCCGAAACTATGTGAGAAGGATAGGAGAGCCAAAAAAGACGCGTTAAGACCGGAGCCACCTCTGGAGCACTCACTGGGGCTACTCACCATAGCGCTTATGAAAAGGAATATCCGACATGACGCTCGTACATCGCGGTATATCTGGCGGTTTCCGTCCCTTTTCATCAAGGGTCGAGTTGGACGAAAAGAGTATGACGTGATAAGATCGGCATTCTCTTTGGCGTGTTGAAGAAAATACAGTGCAAGCGTTGTTTCACTCTGGTTTTTTCGGAGTCGACCCATTCGTACCGAAGCATCACTCTCCCACGGTTAAAAGGGTAAAATTTTTCTTTTAAAATTTTTACAAGCCAACAACTTTTTTATATTTTGATCATTAGTTGCGTTTACACAAAAACAGTTCTCATTTGCATAATACATTAATTTGCACGTACCTACATGTATAGGTGTCAAAACTGTAAAGGTGCCTCTTCACAATGGACCATGCTGGCCCACTACAAGCCATCGCCATTGTGTAAACGTGGTAGAGCTTGTCTAACTTAAAATGACGCGCCCCTCCCTCGTATTCACAGTACAAAAATGTTTCATTTATATCAACTTTGAAGTGGTAGGGCGCGTCATTTCAAATTAGACAAGCTCTAAAGGTGTATGATGGTGTACGATTTTCAGGCGTGCCGCGAAATGGCGTGGCCTGCAGTGGGTCATCGTGCCTTTGTCTACTGGCTATTTAAGAGACATAAGATTTTGCATACGTGTTCCTCTATTGAACTAGGCATCCACTATATGTACATATTATTGTATTTTACAAAATTCTAACCTCAAAGGGATTTTATACCCCCTTGAGTCTGGAATTGTATAGGCTCAAGGTTAGTTAGTACCTTATAATTTCTTAGACACGATTACACAACAATATTTCGTATGAAGTGTCTACTAATAAAAATCGAATGACGAGTACGTACGTTTATTAGAATTTTTCAAAGTTCAGCCTAAAGAAGGGATTAATGTTTTCAAGATAAGCACAGAAAAAAACATAAAATTTAGCACGCGTGTTTCCCTTAACGATGAAGGCGTCCACTAAGACGATTTATTTTAATTCAATCCCCAAAAGTATTAATGCTAACTTTATCACTATAAAAAGGTACTTAGTTTACTTTAAATAATATTAATTTCACACATTACACATACAAAGCCAAAATTTAGAAAAAAAAGTAAAAAACCTAGTGTTACTCTTTGACATGCGCATCAAATTCATGAAAATTATGGTTTTGTATTGCAAACATACATTAGTTTTAGACTTTAAGATGGTTATTCAAACAGTTACAGACTAGTGACTAAATTAGCATTATTTAATGGAGGTTTTACTAAAGATTTACCAAAAAAAAATATGTAAAAACGTACGCTGAATTATAAATACCCACCATTTTTGGGTATTTACCCAATCTACCCGGTAAATACCCAATGTACCCGGTAAATACCCAGGTGGGTTGATTGGGTATTTACCCATCGCCCATCTCTAACGACAACCCTCATTGCGTAGATCCGCTTAGGAAACAATTTCTGTGATAAAATATTGATTGTTTTTCATTGTATCATTAACGCTATGTTGTCCAAACTCTAAAGAATGATTGTCATGTGAGCAAAAACTACTTAACATATTACGTGAAACTGGGTATCGAGGTTAAGGTATGTTCTTTTAAATGCTAAAAAATAAAAAATATATTTTTTTTTCAGTGACATTGGTCGTCAATCAATCGAGGAAGCCCCTATGCGGTATAATATTTACACAAGAGAGGTTTACGAGTAAAATATTATATAATCTCTTGAAAAGCGTCAAAGAGATGAACCCATCAGAGTTTGGGTTCTTAAAACACGATTTTATCGTCGGCTTTAATACTAACCCGTTCAACAATACCAGAGAAAGTCACTATGCTAAAAAATTGAGCTGCCAAGCCCTTTTGAAATTTAAAAACGGGTACGTATCTTTTTTTTTCGTAGTTTTCTTACTTGGATCACGCTATCTTAAGGTGACGTCGCGTTAAAGTAAAAAACCGTGTTGGATATGTTTTAAATTGCTTGTTTTCTATGAGAGGCCGGCCCGAAAACAAGCAATGGAATAGCAAAAAATGGAAAGGGCGTAAGCGACAAAATGGTTTTGTCGCCTAATTTAAAAACTCTAAATACATTTCATATAAGCTATGGGCAAATTAAAGTGTATGCTTGAAGCAATCTTTATACAAATTTTGGAAGCTTAAATCACTCTCCTCTGTTGGCAAAATAGGAATCCCTTTTTTTACAGAGATATTTTTGATTGATTATTCTGTGTTATAAAAGTTGACCAATCGTGATATGCTATGGGTAAATCAAAGACAAAGACATGATGAATACTGACAATGAACTTTAATTTCTTAGCTTTAGTCATTGCTGAGAAAAATCGACATCGTTACAGCCAAATTATCAAGGCGTCGCCTTAAACTTAGATAGGATAAGAGTGACTAAGCGAATAGCCAAGCTAAAGCAATTTCACTATTAAAAACAACGTTCGTCAAATGAACGTTAGTTTTGATGGTGAACTAATGTTTTTAGGCCTTTTAATTTTTTCTTTGTGAGAGCCTAGCGCTTTAACCCATCAAACCCCGTAAGGCCCAAGTGGGCCGCGATAACATAAGATTTCCAGGAACTGGTGATCGACGGATTAAAAAAGGCAAACTCGATGAGAGATGTTATAATTATTTATCTCGATGTTAAATCTTATACTAAATAAAATTCTCGTGTCACGGTGTGCGTGGTTGCACTCCTCTGAAACGGCTCGACCGATTTTCGTGAATCTTAGCGCTTAGCTAGGATTGAGAATCGGACAACATCTACTTTTCATATTGATAAGTGCATATTTGGTCCAATAAATAATAGGAAATTATTACAACTCGAGACTGACAGAGACCATTGTTTGTGCGACGGGATAGCGATGAACGTTGCCATGGTGCCATACTTATATGTCACTTCAATAAAATAATATGGGCGAAAATCTAAATATTCCTTATATTAGGCAAAACAATGTTGCCGGGCAGCTAGTATTCTTATATGTTATAAATTGAATCGGTTATTTGTTTAATTTTCAGGGACTTGAACTGTCTGATATCGACCAGCGTTATTGAAGAAGGCATAGACGTGCCGCAGTGCCTGTTAGTTCTAAGATACGATGAGCCCAAAGAATACAGATCGTACATACAGAGCAAGGGTAAGAAATTAATTACTATAGTCCAGGGGTTCCCAAACTTTTTCAGCCTGCGGCGCTCTTACAAGTCATAATTTTGTGCCGGCGCCCTTTTTTTTTGAGACGGGGATTGCTGTTGCGCATGTCGGAGGGTTTGGGGACAACTTCCCCGGGTATGTAGGACTCGCTGCGGCCGTAAAGATGGTGAATTGACCGCAGCCCTACCCACTAAAACCCGTCTATACTCGTCGCACGCAGGATTGCGAGAACGCGCGAGCTTTCTTTCCGCGGCTCTGCGTGCATGTGCCTGCTTGATACCAGCAGGCCCTCCTCGAGCCCATACAGGCTCCGTGGCCAAACAGAGGCCCTTCCAGGGCTTGTGTAGGCCTGACACTTTGGTGTCGCGATGCGCGAAGAATACGCAGCGCATCGCGACCCTCTCGGGGACTCGGTGCAATCGGCGGCGGCATCCTCATACCGCCGCCCTGAGCTCCCTGGCTAAGGTGGGACGCTGTGGTTATTTGGGTTGACCCGTCTTCGCCTTGGCCTACTTCTGCGACGAGGGTTGAGCGCCTCCCTCTCTCTTATGCGCTCGGCCTCCTCTTCTGCGGAGATGACATCGTGAGCGAAATCCTCCACCGCTTTCCACTCTTGTTCGCCGCTCAACATTGTACGAAACAGTGCCGGCAGCGAAAGGTCCGGCCGGCAGCACGGAGTGCCGCACGTTGTACTATCTAAGAGGGACACGCCGTGATGGTAATATGTTCGCCGTGTCCCTGTCACAGTCACAGTGGTGACATCGCGTGATTTCTTCTCGACTTACGATCTCTGTGCTGAAACAACTGTTTCAGCACTGTTCCAATGGCCTGCACCAGATCTGGGGGCACGGCAGTGCCCCAGCCAAGCTTTTTAGCATAGGCACGGCCGTACCATACTTTTCTCGAAGCGGTTCGCGGCTATTTCACACCTCCTTTATGTTCGATCACTTTCGATGTTATCAAAGCTAGAGATTTAAAATTTCGGTCACTAGGAGCAAGTATTAAAACTAGCTTAACCTCCAAATAACATGAAATTTGGGTAAATAGTTTAGTAGTTACGGATGGTCAAAGTTACTACATTTTGTCACTCACTGACTTCTAGCAGACTTCGGACCTTGAAATTTGGTACCCCAATAGGTATTGAATGAAAGGAAAAATTATGAAACCGGCCAAGTGCGAGTTGGACTGGAGTACATAGGGTTCCGTACCGTAAATTTGTATGGGAGCCCCCCTTAAATAATAAGTTTATTTAATTTTTAGTATTAATTACTAAAGTTAACACACAATTGAGCGTTTTCTGAAATTTTTAAAAAAATGAGTGATACCATTATGGATATAGAGCAAAAAAGGGAAAATTCGTGTTTGTTGTATGAGGCCCTCAATTAATAATTTATTTTATTTTGATTGGACTATTACTTTTATAACGACACCAGAAATACATAATTTGTGAAAATCGCAACTATCTAGCTATTGCGGTTCTCGAGATCCAGCCTGGTGACTGGTGAGTGGTGACATTATGTTTGTAACTTTGCAAGAACAGTATGAGTTTCGACTGCATATATTTTGTTTGACGTACAGAAGGCAAGTTATTTATGTACTTAATGAAATGTTGTTAATTATATAAAAAATAATATTAACAACGTTAATAATGAAACAATAATTAAATTCGATTTAAATATAAATGTAATCACTAATCAGTACTGAGATATACACTCCTTACTTGCTCGATATAATATGGGAGATTTAAGTTATCATGTTGAGTCTGAGATCAAACGTTACAAACGAACGAACTTTTCCGTATCAGTGTATCCCGTATATTTTATTGGATCGAAATTGAGATCATAATATAATTAATTTAGTCATCAGTCAGATCAGACAATAATCTACATCTGTACAGGGTGTAACTTATCACATGAAAATATAAGGTGTGCTCCTTTCCTGTGAGGAACGTCGAGACGCTTACAACGGCAATGCTAAAAATGACCACCTTCAAGTACCAATTATAAAATATGAATATAATAATCGACTCCGAACTCAGAAGTATTTACGTTACGTTGTCCACCTATAGAACTAACGAAGCCTCAAAGAAAAAATATAAAGGAGATAGGGAATGGGTGCTAAGCTAAGTACAGAAAAGTTATAACGTGACCTGAAAAGAAAAAAAACCTTCAAAAAAGAAATGTAATCCCACCAAAACATGGAATGTAAAAGGAGCCAAGCAAAATATTGCATAGCTATTCAATACTTCTGTCGTAAAAAGTTTTCAGATCACATTCAAGCCAAGCCTTCAATTTATTTTGTAATTTAAATCAACATTCAGTAAATGTATCAATAGATTTCTTTATTTTATAATTATTATAGTGGCTTGGCAATGAGCACTAGAGAAATAATCAGCTACTAATTGGATTTACTGGGTACCATCGGCCACATGTGATGTGTCGTTACATACTGAATGTTGATTTAAATTACAAAATAAGTTGAAGGCTTGGCTTGAATGTGATCTGAAAACTTTTTACGACAGAAGTATTGAATAGCTATGCAATATTTTGCTTGGCTCCTTTTACATTTCATGTTTTGGTGGGATTTACGCTCACTTGAGGCTCTTGCAGCCTTTCCTCCCATAGTTCTAAAATAAACACCTTTTATGATTATATTTAGGTAAAGCAAGTAAATAATAAACAAAATATATTTAATCATCTGCCTGCTTTACATAATTCATATTATAATTTTATTTTATAATTATTGTGGTTATGGATAATGATGGAGGATCGACTTACGGGCCACGGCGCCCCTCCTGCCTTTCCGCGGCGCACCAGGGCGCCGCGGCGCACAGTTTGGGAACCCCTGCTATAGTCTACGAATAATAAAAACTAAGGAAATGTAACTCCCATATTTCAATCGTTTTGAAATTTGAATTTCGTTCCCAAGGTTCTTTTCGCACACTATATAAAATAATATGGCAATAGCTACGACACAATACATTCAAATTGACAAAAAAAAAAGCCGTTGACAATAATTATTGTCACGTCTATAACTACACAAAATTCTTGCATGTATGATTCGGATCTCTTTTTGCATAAAGTATGCATGTATTCGGGTTACATTTCGTAGAATCGGAACTTTGTTAACACAGTTACTCTTCCTTAGTTTTTATTATTTGTAGACTGTAGTATTATTCTGTTATAACTTTTAATTGCCCTGCATGTTTGTGTACTTCTGTATATTTGTATCTAGCCGTAAGTCTTCCGTATTTTAATAAAATAAATAATTCGTTGTCGGAGTAGGAAGAGCTATAATGGATTTAAATTACACAATTTCCCTGAAATCGTATATTTAAAAAAGTTACTCTTGAGAGCCAGACCACACGGCGCGTTGCGTTAGCGTTGTGTCGACGCGGTATCGTTTGACGCATAGCCACACAGGCGCTGCGCCATCGTAGCGTTATTACGAAGCAGTATTAACGCCAACAACCCCGCTTCGTCTCGGGGGCTGCTGTCCGTCATGTGTGCGTTGCGACGACGCAGCGCACCGTGTGAACACCTTGGCTAATTGTATGTAAAACAACACAACGACAGCACTGCGTCGACGCAACGCGCCGTGTGGACTGGCACACCGCTACTATACTAAAGTACTATTATCAATTGGTTTAGTTACACCCTATATAGTGTGTGTAGGTTTAATTGTTAACGAATTTGCCCACCATGAATATACTGACATTTTTTGGATATTTAATTAAAAAATGTGAGTATACTTGTTTTTTATACTAGTATTTAGTATACTAGTTTGTTAGGTCGACCTCCAACTAGGTGGGACGACGATCTCCGTTTAGTCGCGGGTCCATGTTGGATGCGAGTAGCAGGAGATCGGTCATCTTGGCGTTCATTGAGAGAGGCCTATGTCCAGCAGTGGACGAATATAGACTGATATGATGATAATGATACTTGTTTGAAATTTCAGGTCGAGCTAGGAGTTCAGAATCTAGCTTCGTTATGTTGGTGAATGAGGGCGATCGCGGTAAATTCATAGCCAGATACTCAGAGTTCCAACAAATCGAACGTTATATTAGCAAGGTTAGTTTGAAAAAGATCAAAATATTTTGATTTTCGGAGTACATATTATGTATTGCTAACAACTTCATTCACTCATATTTTTATTTATCGCGCAGATTAACGCGATGAACAAAAATATAACGCTTTGAGCGCGGCGACCGAATCAAGAAATTCCGTAACGAAAATAAACCTAACACACTTTGGCGTTCAATGTAGTTTTAGTTCGCCAGACCTCGACCTTATGCGTATAGAACTGTAGACTATAGCTTAACCGCGGCAGTCCTCGCGACTAGACTTATGCGTGTAGAACTGTAGACTATAGCTTAACCGCGGCAGTCCTCGAGTGCCACCCTTATTTTTTCAATAATATACTGCTTAGATATTGCTGTTTACAGCTTGGCAAATTAAGTGTCTGATGCGGTGACAGCTGAAACTAAGGGCCTTATCACACTGGCGATAAGCGAGCCATTTGAAAGCGACGCGACTGCGCAGCGCACACGCCGCGATGACGCCTGCCTTCCGCGTTTTGGACACTCGGTAGCAAAATGGATTCTGACATCACATCTCTAGACGAATGTACAAAATGGCGTCCACGCCACGCCGCGACGACGCTGCACTGTCGCTGTGATAAGGCCCTAAGAGTTTTTACTTATGACATTTACAGTACATTACTTGTCAACTCTAGTATATATTGTGTCAAAAGAAAAGCATAGGGTTGCCATTATTTAAAGAAAAGCGCCCTCATTAATTCCACACTCTTTTTTGCCAAGCTGTACTGGGAATCCAATCTTATTCTTATTTTGTGTAATGTTATTTTTTCAGATTTTGGTAGGAAATACATTGGAACGCGACGCTCCTACCGAGGAAGATATTCAAAAGGACTTGTATGAGGAAGAAATACCACCGTACGTCACTAAATATGGAGGTAAAATTACTATATTGCCGAGTTGAAATTTTTGGTATAGAGAATTTCGATTTGAAATATTATATCATGTTATGCTAAGTACTGACATACGGTTTTGCTCGATAGTTTTACTCCAAATCGAGTAATAATTACTGTGTGGACCGCAAAACTGACAGCTCGAAGGCTCGCATCGAGAGCCAGCTTGATGGAATTAAATGTATCGATATAGAGTAAAACTATCGAGCAATGCTGAATGTGTGGACGAAAGTCCGAGCCGTGGGGTTTGCTTGACGTTATTGCTTAATCGAGCAAAACCGTATGTGAGTACTTAGCATAAGAGAGGGTTTTTTTTAGTGTTATAAAGAAATGCGCTTGAATCTCTTATCAATATCATAGAGTAATAAAATATACTCGATATTAATAATTATTTATTATCTTAAAATAAAGTCTCAAGCTGTTTTCAGTCTATGCTCTAATATAATAGCATATGCCATATAGCTTTGCACAAGAATATCGTGCGCCACACATTGTTATAGGAAGCCAAAAATATAATACACTAGATGACGCCCGCAACTTCGTTGTGCCAAAACTCGTTTATCGCGGCGGAACCGTACATTTTTCCGTGATAAAAAGTATCCTATGTCCTTTCCCGGGACTCAAAGTATCTCCATACCAAATTTCAGCCAAATCGGTTCAGCGGTTTGGGCGTGAAGAGGTAACAGACAGACAGACAGACACACTTTCGCATTTATAATATAAGTATGGATAGTACAGTACAGTGTGAACATGTCAATGTGGTATAGTGTAGTCTGAAAGCAGCTTTAATCTTCGTCGTTCTAACAAAGTGAGCCACAAAGGTCGTCATAGATACATACATAGATAAGAAAGATACATACATATTGAAACTACAGTTTACTTCAACTTACGTCTAAAAGGGTTATTGAGTACTTATTTTAAACTCACATAAGAGGGCCGGTGGGGCTTAGGCTCAATTTCACCAACGACTGTTAAAGTTAATGCTCGAATTATTATCACGTTACCTCTTTCGTTTTTAATATGAATAAAAGAGAAGACACGACATTTTAATACTAACACCCGTTAGTGAAATTAGGCCTTAGGGTGAAGCCAAACGAGCGTAATTTGTGAGTTGTGAGTCGCAGAATTTCGGTCGCGTAAATATCTTTTTAAACAAATCATGACTTACAAAATTACGCTCGTGTGAATCAAACAGGACTCTTGTATAAAACTGAATGCAGCAGAATTTCTGCCAGCCGAAATTCTGCGACTCACAAGTCACAAATTACGCTCGTTTGGTTTCACCCTAAATGTGTATATATTTTTTCCAGTTCGTCTATCGGCCGGCTCCGCCATATCTCTGTTGAACCGCTACTGCAGCGTTCTGCCGCACGACCTGTTCACCGCGATCACGCCCATGTGGATACAGGAGCGGCCGCAGAACAGCGAGCTGCGCCGCACGATCATCGTGTTGCCGCTAGCGTGCCCCGTCAAGGAGGATATAGTGGTAATTTCAACGTCATTATAATCCTTAGAGCCAGTCCACACGGCGCGTTGCGTCAGCGTTGCGTCGACGCAGCGCTGCCGTTGCGTTGTTTTACATACAAATAACCAAGGTGTTCACATGGCGCGCTGCGTCGTCGCAACGCACACATGACGCACAGCAGCCCCCGAGACGAAGTGGGAGGGTGTGTTGACGTTAAGCCTGCTTCGTAATAACGCTGCGATGACGCAGCGCTCGTGTAGCCGGCTATGCGTCAAACAGCAGCGCTGCGTCGACGCAACACTGACGCAACGCGCCGTGTGGACTGGCTCTTATGTATATCTTTAAGCTATTGCATAGCTTTTATCGCGGGCTAATGCTCGATTTACACGAGTGACTAACGGGTCGATTTTAGTCGCGCGACAAGTCACCAGTCGAATCGCCACCCCTACACATTCTACAAAAATCGCCTGTGACTAGTGCCGACAAACTATGTATTTGCAACAAGCGATCGCTTGCGACTGAGCGTTTACACGGTTGATTTTAGTCACCAGCCGCATGCGGCCATTGGCCTCATAGTTAGGGAAGTGAATAGGGGAATTTTCGGTAATACTCGAGCGTGGCAGTTGTTAGTAAGTAAAGTATTTAGCTCTATATGTAGTGACGCGCGCCTAGGATAGACGATCAGATTAGTAAAAAAAAATCAATAGTCTGAAATACTCGAGCGCGTCAGATTAAGATACTGGGGGTTGATTTTAGTGTTTTAAGACTAAATTTAACTAATCTGACGATAAGTCCTTGACGCCGCCGAGTTATAGGGTCGCAAACTTGTAAAAAAAACGTTAATCCGGCATTCTCGAGCGCAATTTTTTATTTTTTTATTTTGAAGAATATAATCTAAAACTTACTAAAAATACAAAATCTGCCGGTTTCCTCATGACCGGAAATGTGGAGGAGCCATTTCGTCTTCCGAAAAACGCGTTGCGGTATATAAGTCGCGAACGATACATTTTACAAAAAAAAAAGTTTAAATAAACGAAAAAGGTAATCTAGACACGCGGTAGAGTGTCAAGCCGAGTTCCAGCATAACAGAATGGCGAGCCGCACCGTGTATAATATTACACGAACCATTTGCAGCTACTTTTGACCCCCTCATAATTCAGAAACTATTTTACACAAACGTTTCAAATTTAGCTCATATAATGAGACTTGCAAGATAAATACGTACTTTAAATTTCATAAGCACAGCTTAAACGGTTGTTGAGATATTAACGTCCGAAAATCTTAATTTTTATCACTGACTGACTGACCTATAGATCAAAATTCTAACCCACTTCCAGATGACCTGGCTGAAATTTGGAATCCAGCTCGATAATTGTATGTAACCGTAGGGAAAAATCCGAAAACAAAAAAAAAACGGACAAGTGCGAGTCGTACAGAGCGAAAATTGTGTTTTTTGTATGGAGACCCCCCTTAAATATTTATTTTATTTGACTTTTTTTATTTGTTATGAAAGAAGAAATATAATTAAGGATTTTGTGAATATTTCAAGAACCTTTAGGCTGCCATTATTGATTTAGAGCAAAAAAGGCCAAAAAATCACCTTTATTGTATGGGAGCTCCCCCGTAAACATTTATTTGTGAATTGAAAAAACTTGAAATGAATAGAAGGTGACTTTATGAAGTGTGTCTGTCTGTCTGTTACGTCTTCACGCCTAAACGGATTGTACTGATTGTTCTTTGGTATGGAGATATTGTTTGAGTCCTGAGAATAGACATAGAATTATTTCAATATACAGTCTGTCCGTTTGTCTGTCCGTCCGTCCGTTTGTCTGTCTGTCTATTAGACAGCTATAATAATAGCTACTTAACTTCTGCATAGTAAGTTGTACACTATATAGTTACTGGTTGAAAATACACTTGTGTAATACCGTGTTATTCCAATGCCTTCTGATGGTAGCTGCATTTTCCAGTCGCTTGGATTTTCTTTGTTTTAATCGTCTGATACGTCTCAACAAGGCTTAGGGGCTGTTCCCCACTTCCTGATAATTTTCAGATAGGCTATCTACAACTTATCTGATAGATGAAGTATCTGCCAGATAAGTTGCGGATAGCATAACCGACACTTGTCGGAAAGTGGTGAAACGACACATTAAGGTTGCGAATTGCCATTGAATATAGTCGAGTATTATGAATGTTTAAACTAGGAAGATGAAGGTGTCTACCCTTGCTCGGAAAGTTTACTTAAAAAAAAGTAGTGATATCCCACCAAAAACATAAATGTAAAAATGCTGAGCCAAGTTCCATACAAACATTATATTTCTTATCTATGGACTTCGCCGTAAAATAGAAGGAGATCTAAATGAGTGCCAAGTTCCATAGAAAATCGAAATAAGTACGTATAGGAACCAAATAACATTATGAACAAATAATAGAGTCTATTTCTTTGCTTTATTGAATGTCTATAACTATTGATGTTATTTAAATAATGTGAGATCTTAAACTAGATTAGATTTGAATTGGCTAGTTTTCATCAGAATTAAAATGTTCAACAACTTTATGAAAAATGACTGACGTAATGAAAACTTGCCAAGTTAGATCTAATCTAGTTTAAGATCTCACATTATTTAAATAACATCAATAGTTATTTATAGACATTCAATAAAGCAATGAAATAGACTCTATTATTTGTTCATAATGTTATTTGGTTCCTATACGTCCTTATTTCGATTTTCTATGGAACTTGGCATTCATTTAGATCTCCATCTTTTTTACGGCGAAGTCCATAGACAAGAAATATAATGTTTGTATGGAACTTGGCTCAGCATTTTTACATTTGTTTTTGGCGGGATTTTATTTTACACAAAAAAGGTCTCTTTTCATTTTTGTCCAAAGTTAAAACTTTTTGACTTGAAGCATAATAAAAACTCAAACTCCCGGTTTTTTGAGTATATCTCGAAAACTGAGGGTGTTAAAAAAATTTATATATGAAATAAAGATGATTTTATTATGTGACTTTTGTTTTATCTCAATTTTTTTTTCTAAAGCTTCTCGACAATTTTCGTGGACTCGGAAAAAGTTACGCGTATCTGATTCTGTATACAAAAGTATTATTAACATGTACAGTTTCATGTATATGTATATTATTCAATAGCCGCGTACTGACCAAGCGAGCCGCCGCGCTGCCTCGCCCGAGCGTGCCGCGGCCGAGCCAAAAGTTGTCGGTTTTTGGTCGATGCTCAAAGGCGCCTCGGACATTTGCCGCGCACTTACACGTACTGACCGACCGAGCAAATGCGCGAGCCTGCCGCGGCGAGGCGGCTCAGTTAGTCAGTACGCGGCTAATAGCCTCAAATTGTTTTTTGGACGTACCGTAAGCAAAACGAAGTGAAGAATTGAAGCAAAAAAAAAAAAGGAATTTGCCATAAACATTTAATACAGACTGAGCGCTTCGCCTTTTTCCTTTATTTCGCGACATTAATAGAGACAAAAAAGAAACCAAAAAACATTTCCGGTCAGATTATGAGAACCCACCAACTTATTTGTCAGATTAAGAAAATATGCTTTCAGGATACCCAGATAAACATCCCCTATGAAAATCTGACGCGCTCGAGTATTTCAAAAAAACTTTTTTTTTTGCATTTTCAAAAATTCATCATAACTTATCGTCACGCCGAAATCGTCAGTTTTTTTAAAGGGAGCTTCCTTGGGGCCTACTTAACACCCCTTCCGAAAATCTGACGCGCTTGAGTAAATTTTTTTTTTGCATTTTTGACTACTTTATATGCCTACCCCCACCACGCAAACCGGCAGATTAGTATACCGATGCTATCAGAGGCACATGGGCCATACGTAGTATGAATATCTGACGCGCTCGAGAATGCCCAAGTAACTGTTTTTTTTAACATTTTTGAAAAACCGTACACGCCAAACCCACCGCTAAAATGGTTTTTACCATACGAGCTTTTCTTTTCGTAATTATTTTATCTTTCGATTTTGGTAGGTCTCGACGGCGCCGTTGAATTACGCCATTTAGCTACCTCGCCTCCCTAACCATCACGACTTTGTGGCTTGCGACTTTAGCCGCATGCGGCGTAGTTGAACTGCCATGATTTAGACGGCTATATTGCGGCTTTAGTCACCCGTGTAAATCCAGCATTAGAGCGCGGCGACCTAATCAAGGAAATCCATGAGGAAAAACACCTAACATTCGTCTAACGTAGTTTTAGTTCGACAGACTTCGGCTCGGTGTTTGGTTACGTGCGATTAGACGTATGCGAATTATAATTGGATAAGTTGATAAAATATGCTATGCAATAATAGCTTTACGCGGCAGTCTTAGAGTGCCAGTTGCCACACGTATTTTTTTTATAAAATTAGGAGGCAAACGAGCAAATGGGTCACCTGATTGAAAGCAATTACCGTCGCCCATGGCTCACGCAACATGAGAAGGGTATTAAATGCGTTGCTGACCTTTGATTGATATAATTACTAGATGACATCCGTCCAGAACTCGTTTCCCGCGTAGAAACTAAATTTTTCAGGATAAAAGGTATTCAATGTCCTTTCGCGGGAATTAAAGTATAGTTCTTGCAATCTAAGAGTGCGCGTCGCCTTTATTTGTAGTTGGAAATGTGAATAGACATTTTCGTTAGTGTGCGTACCCGACGGAGCAGTCAGTAGCGAGCGAGCCATGTACGCGTGTATAGATATGGTCACTCACACAACTAAGGGCGACGCGCACTCTTAGATTGCAAGAACTATATCTCCATAACAAAGTTCAGCAAAATCGGATCAGCGTTTTGGGCGCGAAGTCTGTCCGTGTCATCGTAGTTTCCAAACGAGTGACCCGATTACGAACTAGTTTTTTTGTTAGAAATTTTCATTGCATTTCGTTGCATTCCGATTCATGACAGTTATTAAAGCCAAATATTTTTTTTAATTTCTTCATTTAATCCATACTAATATTATAAATGCGAAAGTGTGTCTGTCAGTCTGTCTGTCTGTCTGTCTGTTACCTCTTCACGCCGCAACCGCTGAACCGATTTTGCTGAAATTCGGCATGGAGATACTTTGAGGTCCGGGAAAGGACATAGGATACTTTTTATCCCGAAAAATGTACCGTTTCCGCACGATAAACGAATTTTGGCGCAACGGAGTTGCGGGCGTCATCTAGTAAAAAATGTTATGGCTACAATTAAAGTGTTCTGATATTATTACACTAACTTTTCAGGGTGATTACTTCGATGTGTTGAAAAATGCGAAACGGTCAGCGGCTCTCAAAGCGTGCATGAAGCTGCATGCGGCTGGGGAGTTGGATGAAGTGACACTGCTACCGCGGAAATATGGGTGAGATTACATTTTTAATCTAGTTGAGAGAGCATTTATATATAGGGTGTAACAAAACTAAGTGATAAAACTTTAGGGTGTGTATCTGTTTCTTGTAGAGAGTTAACTGTGAAAGTAGCAGCGCTGAACGAGTAACTTTTATTTTAACCTTTGTATGGAAAAATTCATGACCCTCGGGCGCTTGCCCATACAAATCACAAAAAAATTGCTCTTACATCGCTACTACTTTCACAGTGAGTTCTATAAAAGGGACACATAAGAACCCTAAAGTATTTATCACAAAATTTTGTTACACCCTGTATAAATTATACTAGTTAAGTCCTTTCTCAGTACTCAGTGTCTCCATACCAAATTTCATAAAAAAAATGCTCAAGTGTTTGGTCGTTAAGGGTCATCCATAAAGTATGTCATACCCAAAGGAGAGGGGAGGGAAGGATGTGACAAACTGTGACATGGTGTGACAAGGAGGAGGGGGTCCTAAGTTTGTGACACCACATTTTAATTTTAACAAATTGAACAGCAAAATTTTAAACATTGAGGTGGTTTTAATTTTTAGGTGTAAAATTGCTTTGTGACGTCACACCTTATCCTTTGTGAGTCTCACAAATGTGACCACGCGTGACAAGTAGGGAGGGGCCTCAATAAAAATCGTGTGACGTACTACTACTACTTTATGGATGTCCCTTACTATTCATCTGAAACGTGAGGCATACATTTTTGTGACTCTTCTCATAATACGGACAAAAAGAGATATTTTCGCATAAATTATAATAATAGTGTGGATATACATTGAAAACTGTTTTCTAAACTAATTAGTATAATTACGTTCTATTATGAAGAAATAAAAAAAACACCATCTGTTGTCACGCGTTGGAACTACAATGAGAGTTTATTTCATCGATGTTTCCATGGAATTATACCAATTACCATACAACGTTATATTGTGCGCTAAGCTAAAATAAATAAAAACGCCATCTATTGTTACTTATTAGAAATACAATGTAAATTTATTTTCATCGATATTTCCATGGAAATTAGATAATATATCTTTGCCTCATCAAAATGTAGATTTTTATATCTAGTATATTTTAAGTACTCACCTAATCAGCTTAACTTTTGTCTTTTCACATAATCAAGGTTCCGGTTACTTGAGATCCGATCCATAATACGATGTAAATAAATGCAAAATTTCGGCCACCACAAATTATCTTATCCAAGTGAGTGATACTTTATGAATGTACGCAATTATTAATGTTAAACTGTTAAATATTATACAAACTTTCGAATATTAAAATCTAAAATATTCTTAGAAAACTATAAAACCAAAAATAATAATATAATATTATGTGCTCGATCACATGAAAAAAGCAAATGGCCTCCCAAAACACTAAAAATTTCAGCTATTTATTTATTTTTATTTACAGTTTATTGCACACAAAACTATTATAAAGTAACATAATATTGGAAAGACGACACAACAGGTACTGCTTATCTCTAAAAGAAATTTCTTACAGCAGTCCTAAATAGAGAAATATGAACAGAAACATCAGATAGGGCGTGCACAGATAATAATTTATTTATTTATTAATATTGATGAACAACTTAAATTACAACATTAAAATATAATAATTATATTATACTATAATACTATTCTATAATTTATTACATACTATATCAAAATATATACCAGTTATGTACATATAAATATATAAACATTATATAGATAAATACTATATGTATATTTAACAATAATCTTAGCTGGATTCAGTACTGAGGTAGTGTTCCTTCAATCGTCTTTTAAAGATAGTGATTGTGGGACTATCGCGAATGGTGTGGGGAAGGGAATTCCATAATCTAACTGCATGAACGGTAAAGGAGTAGGAGAAAAAGTTGGAGCGATGGTAGGGGAAGGAAAGATTTGTTCTCACATTAGGCCTACAAGGGACGTCTAAGGGTCGAGAAAAGTTAAAGCGATCCACAAGGTAAGAGGGAGACAAAGGGTTATAAAGGATTTTGTAAAGGAGGGATAGGATATGGATGTTCCGCCGAAGGCGAATAGGGAGCCACTTTAACTGTGACCGAAGAGCTGATACGTGATCATACTTTTTTTAAACCAAAGATAAAACGAATGCACTGATTTTGCAATCGTTCTAACTTCGTTAGCAACTCTTCGGTAACATCCAAGTAACAGGAGTCAGCATAATCGAGGATAGGGAGGATGAGTGACTGGACTAGGGAGATTTTAGTTTTTAAGGGTAAAAAGTTCTGAAGGCGCCTAAGCATGTGTAAGGAGTGGAATACTTTCCTACTTACCTCGTTGACTTGCGGTTGCCAGGACAAATTATTATCAATGATGATTCCGAGGTTTTTAGCAGATTGTGTGAAGGCAATCGGAGTACCATTGTAAATAATGCTGGGCACATCATTTAATCGCTGTGTCATATATCTACTGCCGACAATTATTGCTTGAGACTTATGAGGATTTACTAAGAGACTACTTACTAAGAGAGCTATGTAAAATGTAAACAAATATTATAAACCTCACAAAACAAAAATGCATAATGTACATATTATACGTAATTAGATTAATTGCGTCTATTCATTTTACTCGGATTATATCCGATTGCTCACGACTATTCACGAGTAGTTCCGATCGCCGTCAGCATGGCGCGGGCGCCCGCGCCGGCCGCGGCGCCAGTGATGCCAACTGTTCAAAAATTTCCCCCTTAAATTAACTTGAAAACAGATTGAATTTCAACCAGAACTCCCCAACTATTATTTAAATATATGCTTGCCCTGAACTGCCTCTCCCACTCATCTACTCCCGAGTTTCCGACATTCCAACTCAACCAATTCACTGGGGATGACGTTAAAAAACATATTACGTCCATCTCCTCGAATGCCGTCGGTGAGGACGGAATTAGTCGCAAAATGATAATACCTGTTTTAGACATAGTTTTGCCGGTGCTTGTCTACATCCTTAACCATTGTGCTACGTCTTCCGTGTTTCCCTCTACTTGGAAAGATGCCACCATAATCCCGCTACCAAAAACTGCTCGACCAAAACTGGTGTCTGACTTTCGGCCAATTTCTATATTACCATTTCTGTCCAAAGTTTTTGAGCGACTTATAGGTGAGCAGCTAACAAATTACGTGATGCAAAATAACCTGCTCAGTACCTTTCAGTCAGGTTTTCGTCGTGGGCACAGTACGACTACTGCTCTAATTAAGGTCACTGACGACATTAGACGTGGAATGGATAAAAAGCAACTTACATTGCTGACATTACTAGATTTCAGCAGTGCATTTAATGCTGTCGATCACGACGTGTTGATAAGTATGCTTAGGGTTTATAACTTTTCACCTCAAGTTATTGAGCTATTTCGCAGCTACCTTGTGGGGCGTCGACAAAGAGTAAAGGTAGCCAATAATTCTTCTGATTGGTCTATGATCATTACTGGTGTTCCTCAGGGTGGTGTGCTGTTTCCACTACTCTTTTCTCTTTTTATAAACAGCATCACACAATCGTTAACCTCATCTTTTCACCTCTACGCTGACGACTTCCAAATTTATTGCCAATCATCCCCACATGACATACATGCTGCTATACATAAACTCAACAGTGACCTTAACTTAATTTGTAACTGGAGTAAGAGCCATGGCCTCTATATTAACCCAGCTAAGACGCAGTTAATACTTATTGGTAGTCCTGGGCTAATATCTCGGGTCGACTTTGGATGTATACCTCCGGTGGTTGTGAATGGCGTTGTAATTCCCTTTACCAAATCAGTTAAAAATTTAGGAGTATACATTGACGAAACATTATCATGGTCACAACACATCAAAGAGATCAGTAGGAAAATATACGCAACCTGGCACTCTCTATCTCGCCTACGTTACCTACTTCCCATTCCCACAAAAATTAAGATCGCTGAATCACTATTTTTACCTACGCTGGACTATGCAGACGCGTGTTTTGTAAATCTCACAGAGGACCAGCTAAACAAACTCGAGCGATTGCAGAATCTGGCTATTCGATTTATCTTCGGCCTTCGCAAATACGACCACATCTCCGAATACCGTGCAAAGCTGAAGTGGTTGCCTATTCGCCTTCGACGGGATGCTCGCCTTCTTTCTCTCGTTTATTCCACTATACATGATCCGCATTTACCTTCATACTTAAAAAATAACTTTCTATTTCGACAGGCACACGTTAAAAATTTGCGATCAGTGTCTAATTTGCTCCTGGAAATGCCTGTACATTACACCAAATTTTATGGCTCATCCTTTGCTATTACCGGAATAAAACTTTGGAACGCTTTACCAAGAGACATCAAAATGTCTAAAACACTATTTCGGTTTAAGACTTTGGTCAAGAGACATTTCCTTGCTATCGCATATAATGATGATTGTTGATAGTAATTGAATAACTTGAATTCATTCTCTCTCTTATCGCTAACAATAATAATTATTATAATTCGACTATAATATTATAATATGTAAGTATATATTATATATATGTATATATGTTACGCTCAAAGACCGAAATCGCTCAGTGAGCGAAAAAATAGCTCACAACGCGTAGTGGTCACAGCGAAACAGCCACGACGCGAAATTCGCGTTGTGGCTCTAATGAAAACGGCCACGACGCGTTCTGGCAATCACAAAAAGACCATAACGCGAAATTCGTGTCGTGGCTGATATGCTACTCGTTTTTCTTGATTTGTTCTTGATTGATTAATCGTCCATAGGTGTGGAAGATTATAATATTTGAATTACCACGCGAACTACAAAATATTTTACTAAATCACTGCATAACGTGTAAATTGTCATAATTATAAAATATCCATAGTTTCATAGAACTATCCGTACTAATAATATTATTATTGTCTATCTGGCTGGCGTAATGAAGTTGCGGGCATCAACTAGTAGTATTATATTTAAATTATGTAAATTAAAATAAAACTATATTTTTATTAAATTTATTGAGGTCAGATTACTTTATGAAAAAAACAGCAACACGTTGCGACAGACAGACAGTAATAATATTAGTACCTACGGATAGTATGGAACTATGGATATTTTATTTATAAATAATAATGATTATTTTTCCGACCCAAATATCGACCAATAGAATTGCACCATTCGACGTCACGTGGTACAACCTACATGGTATTATGTATACTGATAATTTTTTGAAAATTTTCTTCTTCTTCTTCTTCTTTTTTATTAATGGCTCCTTTGTGAGTCGCCAGTATCAGAGTGTTTTGGCGGAGACTCTGCTTTATGAAATGGCTTTATGAAGGAACAAGGTTACGGTATGTTGAGACGCGTACGGTGTCTGTTGAACAATCTAAAACAACACAAACACAAACATTTAGGGTTAGTACTATACACCTTACAATTTAATTCTGTTATTATAAATATATGAACATAAAGTTTCAACAAAGGGAGTATTTACAAAGGACAGAATGGAAATAAAATTGATAGGGCGAGAAATAGTAGGGGGAAGGAATTCATATAAGGTTGAAAATTTTCTCTGGTAGTTGCTATCTGTCACGTCAAACTGACAGGTTGAATTCAATTGTGAAAATTGGAGATTTTGCAAATGAGTCGATTTGGAGTTTGTTCTCTGTCCACCATCGATAAAAAAGTCAAAGGAAATGTTCCCATTAATACGGAGAAGGCAAAAAAAACATTTTGGAACCAATTTACTACTTTTTGTACTGAGAGGGAATACACATTGAGTGCTGAAACGAGTGAAGCGCAATTGGCAAACATTATGAAAGATTACGCTTACAATATGAAGAAAATGGATGGAGAAGACTATAAGGAAGGTACAATAAAAACAATGAAATTCTTATTTGTTAACTGTACATTTCGTCTCATGGTTCAATTCTATTGGCCGACATTTGGGACGGAAAAATAATCCCCCGAATACCACACGAGCTTCAAAATTATCTGGCATTTCCCTCAAGGTTCCCTGCAAACAAATAAAGTCGTCAAGTTTTTCAGGAAAAATCACTCGCGCTTCGCGCTCGTGATTTTTTAACCTGAAAAACTTGAATCCTTCATTTGTTTGCAACGAACCTATCGGGAAATACCCGATAATTTTGAAGCTCTTGTGGTATTATAAGTGATAAACACGTGCAGTGAATAGTAAAAGAAAAAATATTTTGTAGTACGCGTGGTAATTCAAATTTGATCTTCCATAGCTATGGACGATTAATCAATCAAGAACAAATCAAGAAAAACGAATAGCATATCGACCACGATACGAATTTCGCGTTATGGTCTTTTTGTGATTGCCAGAACGCGTCGTGGCCGTTTCACCATAACCACAACGCGTTGTGAGCAATTTTTTCGCTCACTGAGCGATTTCGGTCTTTGAGCGTAACATATATATATATATATTTTTTTTTTTGTTTGTATGTATGTATAAATAAATATATTAATATGTGTATATTGTATATATGTATTTTAGTATTTTAGTCTAGGTAGATATGTATGTATCTGTGTATTTATTAGATATATGTATCATGAATAATAATATATAATTTTATTTTTCTTGTATATTATGGCACATTCACCTGATGTATATATAATATAATGTTTCCTCTACCCGTGGTTGCCTGGAAGAAATTACTAATTAGTAATAAGGCCGCCATTGTGTTATACTTGTCTTATTTATAATTAATGTTCTTGATTTTTCAATTTTATGTGTGCACAGTAAAGAGTATTTATTATTTATTATTATTATTAATATATTATTTATTACTTGGGGTACTTTCCACTGAGAGATCAAAACGCTGAAAATACTACTTCAGCCGACCGTAATTATTGTGTTTGAGGCAAAAACGCCACTCATGATGTCATTATTTATATAAAAACAGTAATAAAAACCAAATAAATATACATTTTTGCTTAAAAAATTTCACGCCCATGAATATAATATAATATTTTTACTCCCTAAAATACGCACTATATATTTAATTTTTCCCTATTAAAAGTGGGATATCCCCATAGTTGGCAACACTGCTGGTGTCTGCAGCAGAGCTTGCAGTACATAATCGCATTCGATATTCATGGTTGTGTGCGTTTTCGGCTGTGCACAGACACACTCACACATACGCGCAAGGCAGGCACCTCAACACTGAGCCTATCTTGACCTCTCGTGAACCCGATCGCGCGTGTACCTGATTACATGTTGCTATTTTATAAATTGAGGCGTTTTAAATGTGTATATTTATTTTTTTACTATTATGTATTATTAAAAAATTAACGTCATGACTCATGAGTCATTTAAAAAGTACGAAAGTTAAATATCTGTTATCTGTGAATGGCAAGCACTACCTTTTTGCCTATAAAGACCGCACGCCCGTGGTTATCCTAAGAATAAGTGTGCTTTTGTGTTTGATTGCACTATGTATGTTTACAGAAAAGTCGACTTTGATCAAGTGAATGTAAAAGCGTGTTTCCCGAACTGGCCTTGGCACCAGGAAAATGATGAAACCGACGACAACCTTCCCAAGACTGGCACAAAACACAGGATAAGAAAATATAACAGACACGTAAGTAATAGTGTCCGCACCTGCTCGCTTTGGGCTCCATTCCCGTTCGCGTGACGAGCGGTTTGGCCGATACATACTTATTTAGAGATAATCATTTAGATACCTAAATTTAGTGAAATGGAATAAGCGCTTTATTCAAAATTTGATTTAGAGATCAACTACGATAACATGGCGCGCCCCTCCAAAATTCAAAACGTTTGAAGTGCGTTGTCAAAACGTTTGAAGTGCGTTGTCTTGCGCAGTCGGCTAGTTATGATTAGTTGACCAACAAATCTTGATAATAATTAATAAGTGACATCGAATGAAATATTACGAGTACTGGTTGATTGGTAGAATACTTACTACATACAAACATACATACAAACTCTTTCATAATGATGTGACTACACACATTGAAACAGTTTGGAGGGGCGCGCCATGTTATCGTAGTTTATCTCTACATTCTTGTGATTTTGTTGTGTAGCGGCCAAACCGCTCTGTCACGAAACTAAGTGATAATACTTTAGGGTGTGTACTGTGTATGGGTCCCATATTATAGAGTTCACTGTGAAAGTAGCCGCGCTGAAGGAGTAACTTTTTTATATTTTTGTATGGGAAAATTCATGAAGCTATTAAGGCGTTTGCCCATACAAATCACAAAAAAAACTTTCATCGCTGCTATTTTAACAGTGAACTCCATTTATTACTTTGTTTTGTTCAAATTCAAATTCTTTATTAAACTTACAATAGTATAAAAACTAGGTAGCGTACATCACGTCGTCTAATCCCATGCTAAGTTAAACTTGTGTTATAGCAATCAGACAACGGATGCACGCCGAACAATTTTATCCTAATATATATTATTTACACATTCACACACACAATCACACTACACTTTATCACGTAATGTCTCTTTCGGCGACATGATGCGCGCTTCGTTCGGGAGCCTCCCCCGGAACTTCCGGTAAACTACACCGGCGGGCCAGAACTCCTCCACCTCGAAGATGGATAAAACTTGAGTCGGCACTCTCACCACAAAGGAACTGAAATTCACTTTGTGGCGAGAGTGCAGACGCTCCACCCTCAAGGTGTAGGTGGTCTTCTCGCGGATGTAGTTTACGATGCCTGTTGCACCCTGTATAGTCAGTTAGAGATTTAAAGACACTAGCCTTTTGCTTATACTATGAACCTTTGAAAATTTTATATCTTTGGGACCTATCAGACAGAGAGCGGTCAAGTGGGCAAGCATTCAAGCGGTCAGTTTTGCGTTCTTTATGTTGCATTACGTTATATAGAGATACTCACACAGGGGGTGTTCTGACAGCGTCAGAATTGTACCTGTGTGACTGACGCTCGAACGTAGAACGCTTAAACACGTGACCGCTCACTGTCTGATAAGTCCCTTTTTTTAAGATAGAAAATAGATTATGTTCTTGACAATTCTGCAATCTTTACGTAGATTTCTAAAATTAATATTATCTTTCAGTATCCCGCAGTACTCAACGGCCCGTCAATCTATGATGACTTGGACACCAAACCTCTTTATCTCCACGTGATAGAGTTGAAAGTCGCGTTCGACGAACCCAAAGATTCGAGGGAGAATGTCATATATAATTTGCTGAAAAACGACCAAACATACGGCCTGTTGACGTTCAACCCGCTACCGAAACTTTGCGACTTCCCCATGTTTATATCTGCTGGGGAAATAACGACTACCATCAAAGTCAATTTCGCCGTCCTACCTTTGGACGATGAGGCTTTTGAGGTTATTAAAAGGTAGGTTTTTCATCAAACGTTTTTTGGGTCTATTTTTCTTATTTTACTCGGTATCCTATCTTCTTATACTTCCCAGGTAAAACTACCAAATGACTGTAGTTTATAATTATAGGCTTGGGCTGTATGTATGTAACGGAATCTTTGCGCACGATTTTTCCCATCTCTAGTAGTCTAATTAATTCGAACCTTTGCATACGTATTGCCCATGACAATGCGTTTTTTTAGTATTTTAAACTAAGTACATATTATTTTAGGTTTCACTATTACGTGTTCGACGAAGTGTTGGACATAGCTAAGAAGTTTCTAATCTACCACGGCGACGTCAACTGTATGTATGTCGTGCCGGTGCGCCGTATAGACTCCGACTATGACGTCGACTGGGAATTGTTGCAGACGTACAAACCGATACCTCCGGTTGTTACGCCCACTGACGCGGTGAGAACCTGCAGATTACTTTTATCACAGACAGATCAAGCTAGATACCGCATGTCCCTCCATTTGTATGAAAACGAGCGTGCCACTTTTTGACACCGAAGGTGCTACTGTGGCGTACCGATGATAAGAAACGTGTCCATTGTCTAGGCCGACGTTTGGGAACGCGATATAGCACGCGAAGTACACTCGGGGAAGTTGATTCCTATGCAAATGGGGGATCTACGTAGTTTGGTCGCATTACGTCAAACTCAGCCGACAGATCACAATTAATATTGAATTGACATAATCGACCAAATGACGTTGGTCTCTCAACTGCATAGGAATCAACTTCCTCGATAGTACATACACATGCGGTATCTATCTTGATCTATGTCTGTGGCTTTTATATTATATTACTAGCTGACCCAGCAAACATTGTTTTGCCATATAAATTATTTCTAGTATCGATATTAAAAGTAGATAAAAATTAAAAACCTATTCTCAGGCCTAACGAATGTACTTACATACAAAATTTCATTAAAATCGCTGGAGCCGTTTTGGAGGAGTGTGCGCACAAACACTGTGACACGAGAATTATATGAGATTTATAAAAAAAATTACTAAGTAAATTACTCACGTTTCTTATTTCTCCAAAATTTCGTAGACGGCGAGGTGAACGACGGCGATGAATGAAGCTTAATTATTTTATCCCGTTTTCTTTGGGAAAACTGCAGCAGGAATCTCGTCATCCACTGCCGGGATACTTATGACACTTTGGCAGTGGGAAGCAACTGTCGAAAATGTTCGCCAGTGGGTAACAAAATTCCTACTTCTCGTCTTGGAGAAAATAAGATAAAAAATTGAGCTTTACATACTTTATCAAAAGTTAGGTAGACCTCCAAAACTGGATAAAGTATCCGCGATCGTAACTCCTAAGCAGTTACGATCGCGGTCATTCTTACCTCTATAGGATCTATACAATAAAACCTTCAGCTTTTATAAAATGATGAAAGTCAGGCTCTTGGACCATAAATATTCAATTAAGATTAATTTCAGGAAAGGCAAGCGCTTCAAGTGACTGTGGAGGGATATAAGTATGCGGTGGTCACTCCATATTACAGGCCCAACGTTCGTCCAGACAGGTATGAAATACCTTAACTGCTAAAAGTATTCATAGTGTTAGGTTTAACACCGTTATTCATAAACCATCAAATGAAAAATCCGTCTTAATACCCATACAAATTGCCGATCCGGGCGATTTGTATGGGTATGAAGACGGCGTTTTTTTTTTTGAGTTTCCAGCATTGTTTTCATAGAAATAGTTTTCATTTTGACGGGCTCATGTGATGGTTTTATAAGGATTTACGGTGTTAAACCTAACAACCCTAACAACCTGTATAATAAGGCTTGTTTCATAATATTTTTTCTTATTGGTAATATCGATTAGTTCGATTCGATTAGTGCGAGTGCAGGTGATTACGCGGGCTGCTATTTATGTATCCGGAACTGGCCACTTACAAGAACAATATTTAAAAAGTAATTACAACATTTGAAAATAGAACTCTTTGGTTGAAGAATACATTTTGTTTCATGTGACTGTCAATTATTTTTCCATTGTGGCGTAATTTTGAAAATTGCGTGTCTTCATTTGCCATGGATTTAACGCGTAAACATTTTCGTGCAATGATTTACTACGATTTTCGGCGTGGGCTAAATCAACAACAGTGCTTTATTCAACTCACCTCAACTTTTGGAGATGAAGCACCATCAAAAACCACTGTTTATCACTGGTACAGTGAGTTTAATCGTGGGCGGTCTATGCTCACGGATGAAAATAAAGAAGGTCGCCCAAAAACAGCTGTTGTCCCACAAAATATTGATGCTGTGCGGGAACTAATAATGCGTGATAGTCATGTTACATATCGCGAGATAGAGGCGTCCTTAGGCATAAGTATGACGAGCATACATAAGATATTACACGAACATTTGGCTGTAAAAAAAATATGTTCGCGTTGGATTCCGCACAGCTTGACAATCGATCAAAAACGGGCTCGTGTCGATTGGTGCAAAAAAATGATAAAAGAATACAACCGTGGTACGTCAAAAGCCGTTTATAATATCTACACATGTGATGAATCTTGGATCTATGCATATGACCCCGAAACTAAACAACAGTCAACGGTGTGGGTGTTCCAAGATTAGCCGAAACCAACAAAAGTTACTCGTGCAAAAAGTACTTTGAAGCAAATGGTCCCCTGTTTTTTTGGAATTAATGGACATGTGGCTACAGTGCCATTAGAGAATCGTAAAACGGTTAATTCTGAATGGTATACGACCATTTGTTTACCAGAAGTCTTTGAAGAAATAAGAAAGGACAACCGACAACGCAGAATCATATTACATCACGACAATGCTAGCTGTCACACCTCAGCTGAAACAACTCAGTTTTTGGAGGGTCAAAAGATCGAATTGACTGGTCATCCGCCGTACAGCCCTGATTTGGCACCTAACGATTTCTTTTTATTTCCATACGCGAAGAACAAATTACGTGGTCAAAGTTTTTCGAGCCGCGAAGAGGCTGTTGATACGTTCAAAATGCACGTTTTGGAGATACCTCAATCAGAATGGAAAAAGTGCTATGAAAATAGGCTACTTGACCTACTTTTTTTCTTCATGCTAATCGCTTCTTAATCATTCATTTTCACAAAAAAAAACTAATATTTCAATATTTTACACTGTAGAAACCCATAAAAATGTTTATTGAAAAATATGCCTCATGAATGGCGCCGAAAACACTGTCCGCCATAGCGTGACGTCATACGCTTTGTATTTTAAACTCTCTTTAATGAACATTTTTTTATGTGCTAAGTGTACGAGTCTAAAAGTGCCCAAAAAATTATAAAAGAATTAAATAATAAATTACAAATCATTTGTAATGTTGAAAACTTTTGGAGAAAAGTTTTGGCCATTTCATTTCCCGTCTACAATAAATGGAGATAATATATAAAACTGATGTTTTAAGTAAATTATTCAAGAAAATATATTTTACAAATCTTTCTAGGTTTATTTTTATTATTTATGTACAAATAAACTTACATATAACGAACGCGATAAATAAAAGATATTAAATTAGTATGAGGATGACGTCACATCCAAATCGGAAATACCGCAAAAGCGTTTTCGTCAGTACAAATCCTATTTTCATAAAATCATATTTTCAAATCGATTTTATTTATCAATCATAAGCTTTTATTTGATGACAAGGGTAAAATACGGTTTTCTAGGCCAAGTTCTACTAGAAATATGCATTTGTTCAATGAAATTTAATATAGGTCAAGTAGCCTATTGGTTCCAGCGTATGCAAAAGTGTGTCGATCATCGCGGCGAATATTTTGAAAAGCAATAATACCATATTAAATGACATATGTTTGTTTCTTTTTTTAATTCCGGATACATAAATAGCAGCCCTCGTAGTGATGAGAAAATAAAGGACTTGCACTAATCAGTCGCTGTCGACACTTGCTTTCTCCTGATTACTAATCACCTGCAATAATCACTATAGTGTACTCGGCGAAACATGGCGGTAGCAGTTATTGACTCCCTGTCAAAAACTTGTAATTTTCTATACAAAACCGCCATTGACAGTACATCTGACACTTTATTATCAAATGCGGTTTATATAGAAAATGACAAGTTTTTGACAGGGAGTCAATGGCCGCTACCGCCATGTTTCGCCGAGTACAGTATAATCAAAGTGAATTCAGGCCCTTATGATGCTGATTTTCGTTTCAGATACATAGTGACGAATGTTCTGGAATACACTACGCCGATGTCGTGGTTCGAGTCGGCCGACATACCGACATACGCCGACTACTACCGTACCAAGTACAACCTTGAGATACTCGGCAGCAAGGACCAGCCGATGCTTGAGGTTTGTACCGACTTTAAATAACTATTAACTATGTATTTTAAAAAGATATAGTCCGTCAAGAAAGTGGCGAAATTAAAAAGTGGCAACATCTTAGTGTCATCCCTTTTTTTAACCGACTTCCAAAAAACGAGGAGGTTATATTATGTTCGGCTGTGGATATATTTTTTTTATTTTTTATTTTTGTATGTTCAACGATTACTTCGCCGTTTGTGAACCGATTTTCGAAATTTTTGTTTTGTTGTATTTGCTCACAAAAGTGGTGACCTGATTGATGATGGGATCCAGGAGTAATCGAGGGAACTCCTCGAAATTTATATGGAAACATATGGTGATTTTGGTTTTATGTTAAGTGTACTAAGAATATGCTACCAAATAGTCAAATATTGGGTCAAGGTATACCATGGTTTCGAAGATGCTGAGAGAACTCCTGACTCCTTATAGACACACGTTTGGGAGTTTCGGCGTTGTTTTTAGAACAGAAAGCATATGCTACTATGCAATTCATATTCATTATCATAATCATCATCATCATCATCATCGTCATCATCATTACCACGTCGTGATAAGGTCACCAATAGATAAAAGTACAAGGCATAGGTATGGATATACTAATAATAATAATTATGTACTGTATAACAACACCTGTTTGTTTAATACACGGCGGTCGGCGCCGCAGAGACGACGGCATCGCCCGCACCGCCGCGCCGCGCGCGGCGCGGGGCGGCAGACGACAGATCGAATACTTTACTAAGTACTTTATAAAATTTAAATAGATAGTTTATACAATTTTTTATCTGATAGATCCTTCGTCTTCGATCGTGGAAAAACGAGACACAATAGCCTTTCTATTGTTATCGCAATCGCCGGTGACCCCTTGGGGCTTGAAGAATTAAAATTGTTAAATTACTAGCACAATATGTTCACTTCACTGATAATATATTATTTTGTGAGTGTGAATTGTGACTCTTAACAAATTCTAATAAGATACGTAAAATATACGCGAAGGTACCTACTAGTGTAACTAAAAAGAGTGAAATTATTATTATTTTTAACAAAAAATTAAAACCGACTTCCAAGGTACAAACAATAATAACATTAATATGAACTAAAAAGTATTAAATAATTTTTACTATGTAATAGTGCCTTTTTCCGAATTCGGTTAAACCTCAACTATTTCTGTACTCAATCTTCATAATTTTGAAGTCGGTGCCAGTTCCAAAAGTTTCAAATATTCTGTCAGAGGACTAAAGATTCAGCTGTCTGGTACCGACTTCAAAATGATGAAGATTGAGTACAGAAATAGTTGAGGTTTAGCCGAGTTCGGAAAAAGGCACTATTAGATAGTAAAAATTATATTTTAATACTTTTTAGTTCATATTAATGTTATTATTGTTTTTACCTTGGAAGTCGGTTTTAATTTTTTGTTAATTCTTAGATTGATTTGAAAGGGATGACACTACGACGTTGCCACTTTTTAATTTCTTCACTTTCTTGACAGACTATAAAACCGTCTTCAAAATTGTACGTAATTGATAATTAAAATTTCCTTATCTCAAAAACTACTGAATCGATCTTGATGATGAATAATTACTTAAATCGGACTTGTTGTTCCGGAGATATGTGAACACAAACGTAAAAACATACTTACAAATATACTTACATACATACATACACTTTTGAAATTTGGCACATTTGTTCAATACCTCACACTGAAATAGAAATAACACTAACTAACATATACATTAAAACCGACTTCCAAGGTAAAAACAATAGTAATATGAATTAAAAAGTATTAAATAACTCTTACACTTGAATAGTGCCTTTTTCAGAATTCGTCTAAATCTCAACTATTTCTGTGCATACTACAGTCTTCATTATTTTGAAGTCGGTACCAGCTAATTTAATCGTGAGTTAAGTAATGTCAGAATATCTGAAACTTTTGGGACTGGTACCGACTTCAAAGTAATGAAGACTGTAGTATGCACAGAAATAGTTGAGATTTAGACGAATTCTGAAAAAGGCGCTATTCAAGAGTAAGAGTTATTTAACACTTTTTAGTTCATATTACTATTGTTTTTAACTTGGAAGTCGGTTTTAATTTTTTTGTTAAAAATAATAATTTCAGTCTTTTTAGTTATCTACAAAATAAGGCTTTATAGTTTACGCGTAAATAAAAAATACGAATGTTAACACATTATGTTGCTGTATGCGAAATTGTGGTAAATGCTTGCAGATATCTAAGCGTTGCTGCAATTTCCAAACATTTATCTTTAAAGGTTCAGGAGTTCTGTTTTTTCCTTTGGACCAAGAGACACCTTCGTATGAAATTTCTCTTATTCGTAACTTATGTTTAACTTACTACAAAATACATTTTACCACTATAAATGTTTTGATAAATTTCAAGGATTTCCCTCGATTGCTCATACATCCCATCATTAGATCACCACTTTCGTAATTGTTATACAAAATTAAGATTCCTAGATCCTATACAACAACACAAGAATTTTGAAAATCGGTCCACAAACAGCGTAATCATCATCAAAAACATCTGCTTCGATGCAAAATATCACGAAAAGTACCAGTGATTGGGTCATAATGTGATGATGCATGGCATAATTAAAGTTGTGATGATGATGATTAATCAAATTGATATATTGGCTTATGCTTTCAGTTTTTAATTAAACAACGCCGAAATCCCCGAATCTGTGTCTATAAGGATTCAAAAGTTCTGTTGGGTACCGTCGGATCCAGGGTATAACCTGGTGCAAAGTCTTACTTTTTGGTAGTATTTACCTTAAATGCTTCAGAAAAAATTGAAATCACTATATGTTTCCATACAAATTTCAAGGAGTCCCCTCGGTTCCTCATGGAACCCATCATCAGATCACCATTTTTGTGAACATGGTACCAAATTCGGATTCAACCCTGTACAACAACAAAAGAATCATGAAAATCGGTCCACAAACGGAGAAGTTATGGTTGAACATACAAAAAAAAATACAGACGAACATATAGCCTCCTCCTTTTTGGAAGTCGGTTAAAAAAGGGCAGTTCTGGAAATATTACATACATACGCGTCGAACTGATAACCTCCTTTTTTGAAGTCGGTTAAAAAGGAAGGATTTTGCAATTCGACCCTATATTTGTTTTTTAATGTTAGTTCGCGGATAACTTTGTCGTTTATGGACCGATTTCTATATTTATAATTGTTTTGGTAGGAAGACAAAATATACAATCCGAACTTGTATTAATGGTAAAAATATTCAATACATTACTACAAAATGGATTATGTAAACTGAAAGAGAGAGTTCTGGAAATCCAATTTTTGCAAACAAGTTTTTCTATTTTAATCAAAAATCAATATTGATTGGGATAAACAAATTTTAGAAAGAAGATAAGAGTTATTATTCCATAATGAGGTACTAGCAATTTTAAACTTATTCGATAAAACGTGAATAAAATGACATTTTCTAAAAATGATTCCTAGCTAGATCGATTTACCGCCCCCGAAACCCCCTATATACTAAATTTCATGAAAATCGTTGGAGCCGATTCCGAGATTCCAATTATATACAAGAATTGCTCGTTTAAAGATATAAGATATATTATGTATCACCCTATTCTTTTTCCAGGTCAGAAACATAACAACTCGAGCGAACTGCCTGCTACCGCGCGCGGCGACTATTCGGTCGTTCACTGACAAGCAGAGGAAACTGATCGCAGAGGCGCAGGGCGATAAAAAGTTTAGCGGATTCCCGGAAATGTTCGTTCCGGAGTTCTGTATCAAGTTCGACTACCCGGGCGCCATGTGGCTAAAAGCGACGCTGCTACCGAGTATCGTACACAGGTTAGCTGCCTCTTTCTTATCGTATAGTGGTGAGGGAGATAGAATTCAGCGGTTTCACTGTAATGTTCGTTCCGGAGTTCTATATCAAGTTCGACTACCCGGGCGCCATGTGGGCGGTGGCTAAAAGCGACGCTGCTACCGAGTATCGTACACAGGTTAGCTGCCTCTTTCTTTATTCTTTATTCTTTATTCTTTATTATTATTAAACATGCAATAATACAGTTTTACACTTACACTTATTTAAATTACGTTAGGAATTACAATATTATTACTTAACCTGGGGACCCCAAACTAGGCAAAGCCTGTATCTTGGTGGTCCGTTTTATTTTATTACAAACTATGATTTAACGCGAGTCTGTGCAAAAGAACAAACATCATTAAAATACTACATTAATAATTATGTTACAGTTGTTACCCAATACATATCACATAGTATAGTAATCACTTATTGTAAATAATTTAGAACAATCAAAATTATACATTAAATAAAATAATAATAGTAAATAATGGTCTGAGAATAGTAGTAGTACAGTAATTGTTATAATATAGTTAATTTGAATAGATATTTTTTTTTTTTTTTTTTTTTTTTAAATTTAATAGTATCAAGATAGTATTTTATAAATTGGAGTTT
The DNA here is from genome assembly GCA_937595015.1 of Polyommatus icarus. Lineage (NCBI taxonomy): Eukaryota > Metazoa > Arthropoda > Insecta > Lepidoptera > Lycaenidae > Polyommatus > Polyommatus icarus. Next base: position 4,457,764 of record OW569334.1, on the reverse strand, counting down.
GAGGTTTACAATTTCGTCAGATCAGATAATATGATAGAATGCCAAAAAAAAAATTTTTTTTATTGTAATTAATGTCATTTATGAATTAGGTTATAGGGCATTAACTACATTAGATTGTTTAGTTAAGACCAATTAGAAATAATAAAAGAATGTCAAGAAATTAATAAAATGCCATATATAAATTAAGTTGAATAAAATATACCTAATAACTAATAAGAATTTGAATAATATACCATTTAAAAAATAGAGGGAGAAGGGATGACGGGAGCATGAATGTAGGTACTGTGTTATGCGAGGTTTGTGTATGTGTGACGCGGATTTATTATTTTAGCCTGTCTGTTACTGCTACAAACATCTACTAGTTTTTCGGTTTCTGCATAGGGTTTAGACTTTAGCCATTTCTTTATTTCAGAAGGTGGGATTTTTACAAGCGATTCTGTTGATACATTTTGGTCCGTGGCTGCAGACTGGCTTACAAAATTATGTATGTAAGGTGGTAAACGTGAAGCAAAAGCCGTCCGTGTTCCCAGCAAAGCGAGATCACTGCCGGGTGTCTGTTGGTACCTAACATCCTTTGTTAGGACTCTTAGGATGAAAAGCTGTCTAACACTGAGAACTTCAAATTCTTGAAGCAGTTCCGTAGTTGGATATCGCCGTGGCTTTCCTAGTGCCACCTTAATTACTGCTCGCTGGGCACGTTCAAGTAAGATCATGTGTGATTTGGCAGCACCCCCCCAGACACCGATGCAGTATTGTAGCAGAGACTGGCACAGAGCACTGTAAACCAGTCTTTTTACAGCAATATTTGCAACCGGTCTCAAAGATCTCATTATATACATTATTTTGCGTGTTTTCCTAGCTACAGCCGCTATATGAGGCAGAAAAGTAAGTTTTTCGTCCAAGTCTATGCCCAAGTATCTGACCGATGGAACCCTGCTTAGGCGTTCGCAGGTACAACTTCGAAGGAGGGGGAAAGACAGGGAGCGGCAATTTTGTTTGTGTAGCTTTATGGAGTTATGTTTAGGGCTAGTGGCGCCAGTTATATGAAAGAATAAAACATTGGTTTTCTTGACATTCAGACAAAGAAGGTTTTGGTTCAGCCACTTCTGAATTTGCACGATGCCCCTTTCAGCAGCGTGTACAGCACTATTCCAGCAGGAGCCGCGAAAAATTACTACAGTGTCGTCTGCATAGCAAATAACCTCTGCATTGGGGATGTTTAACAGGAGAATGTCGTTCATATATAAGATAAATAGAGTTGGAGAGAGGATACTTCCTTGCGGGACACCTCTTGTGAGTTTAAGCTCCTCACTTATCCAGTCGCCTAGCTTCAGCCTCTGTTTTCTGTCGCTTAAATAGCTTTTGAACCAGGAGAGGGCGACTCCCCGAACTCCAAGGCCTTCTAGCTTGCGCAGCAGTAGAGGGGTGGAAATTGTGTCAAAGGCCTTTGCAAGATCGAGGAATACACCTACACTCCTATTGCCACTATCCAGGATTTCTGCAACCGTAGACGTTAGCAGCCTGACAGCATCTTCAGTGGAGCGACCTTGTCTGAAGCCAAATTGACGGTCCGAAATCAGATTTTTCTTTTCCAGGAAATGTGTTAGTCGCTTATTAACGATTTTTTCTAAGATTTTAGACAAAATAGGTAAAAGTGAAATCGGGCGGTAATTTTCGATCTTGTCCTTAGAGCCTGCCTTGTGAATCGGACGCACAATAGCTGTTTTCCAACAGTCAGGGAAGGTGCCTGTTTCCAAACTGAGATTGCATATATGTGTCAATGGTACGAGTAGAGTATTTTTTATATATTTTAATAGGGAAGCTGAGAAAGAATCAATGCCTGGGGCGCTCTCTGTTTTTAACTCTGTCAGTAAATTGTCGATTTCAGCCGGGTCTACAGGTTCGAAGAAGATTGACCCTGAAAAGTGACTGTTTACCTTTATATTTTTGCACAGTGTGTCTTCATTTGCAGATGTTGTTTTTAGAATTTCTGAGGCTATTTTTGGGGCTGCATTTGCGAAGTATTTATTAAATTCATTCACAGCTTGTTGTGGGGATGTATGATTTTTTAAGAGTTCCTGGGAGTCAGACTTATTATTTGCGATATCGCAGACATCTTTTATAACGTTCCATAATCTTTTTGGATTTTGATGGTTCTTGGTAAGTAATTTATTTTCGTAGTTGGATTTTAGCTTTCGTAGCAAATTCGTGAAGAAGTTACGATATCTTGTGTAGGTTAACTTAAGTGATATATTGAGGGGATCTTTTTTAGTCTTAAGATGAAGGAAATCTCTATGGCGCATACAACGTATAAGCCCTGGTGTTATCCAAGGCTTGAGATTGTACTTTTTTCTACTCGTCCTGGATTTTGTGGTAGACTTATCTATTTCGGTTGCAAGAATGTTGTTCAGTGTCTTCGTTGCGTCATTTACATTACTCTCATTAAGGATAATGCTCCAGTCGTAGCCACTTAGGTTATTAAGAATTTTGTCGTAGTCAAGTTTAAGCTTAGTTCTAGGTAATAGTTTATTGTCATTTTTTATTTTGCTTAAGTTCATACCAGCAATAGTCAGGTGATGGTCGGTCAAGGAGCAGTTGCATACAATGCCTAGCGCTTTGGTATTCGGCCTTAAGAAGATGTGGTCTAGACATGAGGGTCCACGAGTTGGGAGAGAGATGGCAGGGAAAAACCCATGCTCGGTCATCGTGGTCAGGTAAGAGTTAGCATTATCGGATGTTTCATCTAGAATGTTAATATTTATATCTCCAGCGAAAATATCATTTTTGATCTCCTTATTACAATCAAGAATTTGTTCTAAGGAGGTCAAAAAGTTTTCCGTATTCGAAATTGAAGGAGATCGGTAAATACCAATAACATTTATCTGATTTTCAATGTTAACAATTTCTAATAGTATACTTGTGAGAGAGATAGAATACAGCGGTTTCAACCGAAATGTTCGTTCCGGAGTTCTGTATCAAGTTCGACTACCCGGGCGCCATGTGGGCGGTGGCTAAAGGCGACGTTGCTACCGAGTATCGTACACAGGTTAGCTGCCTCTTTCTAATAGTATACTTGTGAGAGAGATAGAATACAGCGGTTTCAACCGAAATGTTCGTTCCGGAGTTTTGTATAAAGTTCGACTATCCAGGAGATTTGTGGCTAAAAGCGACACCCGGCTACCCCGCATCGTGCACAGGTTAGCCGTCTCTTTCTTATCGTATATTGGTGAGGGAGACATAATTCACTAGTTTTCCGTAACAGTTTGTTGCTGACTACTGTATCAAGCTCCGACTATACAGGAGCTTTGTGGCTAAAATTGACGCTGTTACCCAGCATTGTACACGGGTTAGCTGTTACCTCCCTGACCGACGAGCATTCGCGTGTAATGTCAAATTATAGGTTACAAGTTATGTCAAAAAAATATGTATCATTACAAGGTGCGCATTGTAATTCTCGGTTCTCTTCCCTCACTCATGCTCGACTCTGTAACGTTACATTACCCGCGAATGCTCCCGGTGAGGGAGAACCTTTAAATTATTTATGGGTTTTGCCTTTGTTGTCCGTTGTAAACCTAGAATATAACAAAGATACGAATTTCATACATTAACTACAATAATATTTTTTAATTTTAGAGTGACCATGCTTCTAACAGCGGATGAGCTCCGCGCGCAGATACAGATGGAAATTGGAAGAGGCCAAGTTACCTTACCACCCTGTAAGTATAATATACTTAAGCTAGTATATGGTATAAGTATATATATAAGTATAGGTCTTTACAGACGGACCGCATTTCAACTGCAGTCCAACCGCAAATTGCAGTTTGAATGCAGTTGATAATGCTTTGCAGTTCTATTGCAGTCGTGTCAACTGCATTCAAACTGCACTTGAACTGCAATTTGCGGTTGGATTGCAGTTCTTATAGACCCATAAATATAAAGATACTTAAATCAGTAAACGTACAGTAACAACTTTTTTATTGTGGGGTTACAATAGGACAGTGCAGCAGTGGTAGACTATTCACAATCTAAAAATTTTCTTTTGTGCAATTTTTGCTGTCAATCGCGTGTTGCAGTGTTGTCGCTATACACATTGTCACCCTGCGGGTATCATTTGGTTTACTTTTGATGATTTCAGCTGAGAATTGGGAACCGATATTGGTGGACATTGGTGTAGCAACCAGATCCTTGTTGGCAGACATCGAACCGCCTTCCACTGTCATGAGTGTTGATAGGTCAGTAAATACTTTTACCTTCTAAACTGATCGCACATTGGTCCGCACCGTACGCGCCGCATTTCGTGACGTCATTCGTGCCCCCCTAGACAACTGGCAAAACGCTTACGCTACAAAATGTATGTATTTGTCATTCGTATTCGCTAGCGAAGCGATGGCTTATGTCAAATCGCATACATTTTGTAGCGTTAGCGTTTTGCCACTTGTCTAAGGGGGCTGATATAATAAAAATATTCATGCAACGTATAAATTCAAAATTCATTGTTCTTGTATATCGTGTAACTTCTCCAAGTAAAAATTAATTTGTATTTTAAGTGAAAAAGTTTGCCTGTTGTCGGTCTATCTGTACCGACACTACCGACCTCACTCCTAAACTCTATTCAGATTAAATATATGAACGTTTTTGTCATGGTAGCTTAAGCTCAAAATACTATAATTACTTACTAGTAATACTAATTATATTATGTGATATAATTTCTGTTGTAATTATTATATTATAGTTGATCAAATTAATAAGATTGGGCACATAATTTCATACGTCAATTTACATAAAGTTTTGTGCCTTTTGGATTTAAACGTGTTTTTTTTTTTCAGGATAAACAATCCAATAGACGAATTCGCCCCGAGAAAACTGAACATAATTACGATGAGGGAAAGCGTTTATCAGCTGCAGAAAAAGAAAATTAGCAAAGAGTACCCCTGGCCGGTAAGTATTAATATTATTTACAATGCATGGATAATAGGCTACTTGACCTATATTCAATTTCATTGAACAAATGCATATTTCTAGTAGAACTTGGCCTAGGAAACCGTATTTCACCCTTATTATCAAATAAAAGCTTATGATTGATAAATAAAGTCGATTTGAAAATATGATTTTATGAAAATAGGAATTGTACCGACGAAAACGCTTTTGCGGTACTTCCGATTTGGATGTGACGTCATCCTCATACTAATTTAATATCTTTTATTTATCGCGCTCGCTATATGTAAGTTTATTTGTACATAAATAATAAGAATAAGCCTATTGTATATTTTCTTGAATAATTCAAATAAAACATCAGTTTTATATATATATTATCTCCATTTATTATAGACGGGAAATTAAATGGCCAAAACTTTTCTCCAAAAGTTTTCAACATTACAAATGATTTCTAATTTCTTATATAATTATTTTATAATTTTTGGGCACTTTTAGACTCGTACATTTAGCACATAAAAAAATATCAATAAAGAGAGTTTAAAATACAAAGCGTATGACGTCACACTATGGCGGATAGTGTTTCGGCGCCATTTAAGAGGCATATTTTTCAATAAACATTTTTATGGGTTTCTACTGTGTAAAATATTAAAATATTAGTTTTTTTTGTAAAATTGAATGATTATGAAGCGATTAGCATGAAGAAAAAAATTAGGTCGAGTAGCCTCTAGCTGTTGCCCGCGACTCCGTCCGCGTGTGGACTTCAGCTTGTAGCGCGCGGTAGTTCCCGTCATAGAGCAACTTATATAGTGGTAGTTCCCGCTGAACCATGTAGGCTACTAACTTCATTAATGTTTACACTTTACAGACAGACAGACAGAGATACTTTCGCTTTTATAATATTAGTATAGATGTTTAAATTTTGGGCAACTTTTTACATGGAGTTTTGCCGGGAATGTTAAAGTGTGCTGTTGTGTTTTTATATTATTTTCCTAAAATTGTGTTAGCTGGGTTTTTAATGTGTAATATTGGTAGAATATTAACCATTAGATATTCGTGTTCATGCACAAGTGTAGGAATGTGATGTAATATCCAGAAACGTGCTATTTTGTGTTCCCTCCAAAACTCCATCGAAAGTTTCAGTAAAGCGTCTACCACTTTACTGAATCGACCGACTTGACTCCTTGACTGTATTGACTTTTACTTTTACTTAGACTTTGACTAGACTTTAGACCTGACGATACATGAAAACGATGATGAAAATTATAATAGGAGGAATATGGTTTTCCCGCCATATTCCTTACCTTTTTACCTTGTCTGTGGCACAAAATACGCATCCTTTGTGTCAAGCTGCCAAAAGAGAAGAAAAAGACAAGAAAGAAAGTACTAACGGTTGGCTAGCAGCTCGCTCGATTTATATCCGTCCGAGCGACCCGGCCGCTATACCGCAAGATCACAAGGCATGTCAAGTGTAATGTAACAATTTATTTTTATACTTCATTAGCTGTCCCAGTGAACTTCGTGTCACTTTAAAACCTTCCCTGGACTTCTATGAATATTTTAAAACTAAAATCAGCCCAATCCGTTCAGCCGTTTTCGAGTTTTAGCGCGACTAACACATTTGAAAATCCATTTTAATATAACTAATACTAGCTGTCCCGGCAAACGTTTCTTTGCCATATTAAGTATATAAAGATTTCTTTTAATTTGATCGCAGCGCTAACTGTCGGGACAGACTAAAATTAAAATTCGAATTCGAATATTATTTAAAATTTGACACTGCGATGGTAGCCGTCTGTTGGATCCAATGTTAAACATTCCAAAATCAACAACTACTAATAAATTAAAAATAAATTAAAAAATTATTAAAAAAACATTGTCCAGCGGACAAAATTGTGAATCTAAACCATTCCCAGATCCCCTTGAACACACACAAAAAATTTCATCAAAATCGGTCCAGTCGTTTGAGAGAAGTTCAGTGACATACACACTCACAGAAGAATTATATATATTAAGATAAGATGTGCCTACCTGTTGTCATCTATTATACTTCTATACTAATACTATCCATACTAATATTATAAATACGAAAGTGTGTCTGTCTGTCTGTCTGTCTGTCTGTCTGTCCGTCTGTCTGTCTGTCTGTCTGTCTGTCTGTCTGTCTGTTACCTTTTCACGCCAAAACCGCTGAACCGATTTTGCTGAAATTTGGTATGGAGGTACTTTGAGTCCCGAGAAAGGACATAGGATAGTTTTTATCCCAAAAAAAAGTACGGTTCCCGCGCGATAAACGAGTTTTGGCGCAACGGAGTTGCGGGCGTCATCTAGTAATATTATAAATGCGAAAGTATCTCTGTCTGTCTGTCTAGCTTTCACGGCAAAACTACCGAACCGATGGTAATGAAATTTTGTACACAGAAAGCCTGAGAAAGGACATAGGCTACTTCTTAACTGGAAAAAGGGGGTTGTAAGGGGGTGAAAATGCGTAAATTTATTCAAACTACCACGCGCTATAAGCTGAAGTCCACGCGGATGCAGTCGCTGGCAACAGCTAGTTATTAATATGTTTAGCAAAAAAGTCTAAAATATCGCGTTTGTTGTAGGACCCCCCTCTCCCTCTTTCGGGTTATAGCGGCAATGGAAACGCATAATCTTTAAAAATTAGAGCTGCATACCTATCGCGGTTTTTGAGATATAGCCTGGAGAAATACAGCGAAGTCCTAGTAATAGGCGTCCCGTTTTTACCCTCTTCATCAAACAAAATTTTGTTCTACAGGAGGAGAACGAGCCCGTGGACATCGAGCGCAACCTGTCCACTGTGACGGTTATGGACGTAGAGGTGTACGAGTCGTTTGTGGGCGCGCCGCTAATTGCCGTCGCGAGCGGCGCCGACACCGCCCCCCTGCGCCCGCGCGTCCCTCCCCCCGCCGCCATACTGCCGCCGCCTACACCGTAAGTGTAACTACTAAGGGTGAGTTGCACCAACTTACTTTAACTGTAACTGTAACTTTCACCATAGCTTTAACTATAACTACAGTGAAAACTGTCAAATCTTTGGTTACCGTTAAATATGACGTCCGACGCCATGTTTAACCATGTAACCTCATACTTATATCTAAATTTTTTCGTGAAAATTTACTATGTTTCACAGTGTTATATTTTTTATAGTACTCACACTCCCATTACCTATAGCTTGAAAAATAAACGCAACAGACATCTGTCAATTTCTGTGGTCAAAGTTAAGGTTAAAGCTAAGTTAGCCTTAACTATAACCATTAAACACTTTAACTTTAACCACGCCTCTGGTGCAACCCACCCTAATAATTGTAAAGTGTTTAGAGTTAGAAATTGTCAATTAAGCTCCATAAATGCTTAAGCGGTGTACGAGTTGCATCCAGAGATTACATAATACGGCGTCACAAACTAGTAAAAAAAATATAATAAAAAAATGTACTATCAGAGAAGTTGATTCGTAGGTAGATGGTTGGCCTACGTAGTCGCGTTACGTCAGTCAAACCCAGCCAGCTGAGGCCTGAGTGTGAGTTTTTGTTTCACATTCGATCGTGAACGCGTTTGGCGTTTACTAAGATTTTGTATGGGATTTGTACAGCGCCACCTAACGATTCTCACAGGAGTCAGCCCAGCTCCCATACAAAATCTTAGTAAACGCCAAACGCGTTCATGAATCATGATCGAATGTCAAACAAAAAACTCACACTCGGCACCCTGCGGGGTGATGCACTAAGCGATTCCGCGCGGAATCTTCCCATTTGCGGAAACTATTTCACTTTCAAGCAAATGACAAGTGAAAACTTTTCGATTTTGCTGTCATTTTGACAGTAGTGACATTTCTTTTGTATGAGTGAAAAAGTTTCCGCCACGGATTCGAGAACATCTCACCGCGGATGGGAGTTTGACATTCGTCGGCGGGAAATTATCCGAGGATTAGAGTCGATTTTGCGGAATCTTCTCGCCACCTCCGAGGCTCGTGAAATCTTTTCACTTCGAGAACCGTGTCATGGCGGATATTTTTAGATGAAATTATCAAATAATAAGAATAAAACAAAGCAATAAGATTAAGATTTAGTTGGTCATGTCTTGTTTAAAATGAAATAAATGTCGTACTGTATAATGAATGTGTTAAATCTTTAGGAAGTGTCCATTGAACAATAAATATTTTTTATTTATAAATGCAGCCAAAAACTTGTATTAATATTTGGTACTTACTCAAAGATTTAGAAATAAGTACTTATAAAATTTTTTGAATTTTGTATTACCTAATATTTATGTATGTATTATGTTAAAACATTATTGTGCTTTTACAATAATTTTAAATATAAATATCATTTAAATAATTCCAAGGTCATACTCACAGCTCACCACCCGGAACTTTCATAGTATCTAATAAAAACTAATATTAAATGAAAAACAAATCTAAAACAAAAAAAATCTAAGTGAAATTTAAATTATAGGGACCGTGCAGAAACTATAATAATAATAATATCTATGGACGCTTCACACCATATCAGTCTGGCCCTGTGCTAAATACCCGAAGGACTTGTTTTACTGCAGGTACCAGACAACGGAAATATATTTAATGCTTTTATACTATACATATATTTAAGATTTTTATTATATCATACACATATTTAATACACATCCAGACCCGGGAACATTGAAAACTTTTTGTTCCATCGGCGGGATTCGAACCCGCGACCCCCGGCTTGAGCTACCAACGCGCTCACCACTGAGCCACAGAGGTCGTCTAAATTATTATTATTAGGGCGTTGTAATTCGACAGCAGCGACATGGTGCAAGTAAAAGATGTGACTTGTAAGTAGGGTTACCAACTATACTGTTTTAAACAGTATTATACTGTTTTTCACTCAATTATACTTTTAACTGTTGAACAAAAATAAAGTATACAATATACTGTTTTCAGCATCAACATGCAAACACATTAGTAATATAACGCCTTTACAAAACAAACGACTTGGCAGCATGGGCTTAGATCCCTTTGCCTTTCCCGTATAATGGACAATTATTATCGATTAATTTAATTAAGAACGAGCTACAAATTTACTTTAATTTAAGCTATAGTTGTGGTGAAGCGTATGATATTTTTAAAAATGATGATAAATTATTGAGCTGTGCGAGGAGTACTAAAAATATATGTTTAAAATAAATAAATAATAAAAATACTGTTCATATGTCTGAAATACTGTTTAATTTTCTTCGTAAACCTAAATATACTTTATTTCTTGAAAAAAAAGTTGGTAACCCTACTTGTAAGTTACTTTGGCTTCGCATTCTCTGATCTCTTTGACCCCGGCTAGTTTATATAAGTGATTTTTCATGTTTTAGACTATAAAATGATTTCAAATATTAAAGATAGGTTTCCACCCGTAAACATACATCGAAAGCGTGAATAAAAATGTATGAAGCTTATCTAGTTAACTAAGAAAATATCTAAAAAAGTAATTAGTGCCATTCTTCAGCATAGAAAGTAAAAACTTGATAAATATTCCAATAAAATAATGAAGATGCAAAAATACTTATAATTTATACTGAAAACGCTTGTGGATCAATAAAATAAAACAAGTTCACTAAAATAAATGCTTTTATTTCATCAACCTTCTGCGATTCGATCAATACCATCTTCACAACTTTTGTCTGTCACTGTTTTTAACTAATTTTAGTCTGGACCTCATTAGTGCAAACACCATTTATGTATTCTTTAAATAACACACAAGACTGCACTATTAATCTTTTTCCTACTTGAAGAATCATCATTTTGAGAACCAACACTTTGTCAAGAATCAAGATAGTTCAAGTTCAATATCGAGATAATCATTTGATTTGTCTTTATTTTTCTTGTATGTATTAGAACATCCGGGAATACAACAATGCATTTCAATTCTTGAAAATACTTAAATTTTCGGCTATTCGTAATTCGTCACTAGTGGCCTGTGGGCTGTGGCAGACTTCAGTGTCATCGCTCTGCACGGTCCCTATGTAATAAGTTTGTTTTACACATAAATAAAAGGTTTTCTCACACAACAAGATTTACCGATATTATAATAAATAATATTAAAGTAGGTACGATACTATAAATAGCTGTGATTTACCGGAGCACATGTCAAAACACACAACTTACAGATTTGACAGATAATAATTGTCACTGTCACTACTCACTCAGCAGTCGGCACATAGACAATATTTTTTGTTTTAATTCCACTCAACTCCCAAACGGCAGCCGCGCTATTTTTGCTTTATGTATGTACCTACATTGTACTGCGCGGTGCGCCGTGCGCCAGTCGCCACGCACTCAAGCCCCAAGCGGCAGCCGGTTACCGCGCTCTTTTATTCAAATAAGTAACGTATTTCGCTGACTTACAGACTACTTTTGTATAATCCTTCGATCGGGGATTCTTGGAAATGCAGCTATTATAGGTGTCTGGGGGCTTGACCGTTGACGGGTTAGTATCTTTTCGGCTACTTTATTCATTATTGTGCGTTATTTAGTGTGTGTTGCTATAACTTGTACTTTTTTCGAAGTTTTTCGAAGTGTTTTGTATTTTTTTAATGAGTAGCAATTTTTTAAAATTCAACGAAATAAGTACTCAAAATCATTCGTTGATTAAAACGCAGCTGAAATATACATTTTTTGTAAGGTAAGGTAAGACTAATCTTAGTCTCAAAAATTTTGTTCATTAAATTATGAGGTGCAGAAATTTGGAGACAATTAATATTTTCCCGTCTTTTATCTTGATACGGACAGCGATAGCCGATTGTCATCACTTATGACTAACCATTAACCAAGGCTATTATAATATTATGTATTAAGCCGTAGCACTTATTACCAAAAAAAAAATTGTTCTCTTTGGTTTCGGATTCATTCTCACGACGGAAAGTTAGTGAATCGCTTCAATACACAGAATAATGAGAAGTTTTCACGTGAGATCTTTCCGACGATCGTGAATCGGGGGGCTGGTCTAGCATGCGTGTACAACGAGATATCTCACTCTCATCTTATTTTGTCGATATCGAAATAATTCCAAAATCATTTTTTGACATTATGTCGATAGATTTTGACGACAGATCTACACGTCATGTTAGGGTCAATAGAGATGAAGAGACAAATCATCAAACATCGAGAAAACATGTACCATCGAGGAAGTTGATTCCTATGCAATTGACAGACCAACGTTATTTGGTCGAATATGTCAATTCAATGTTAATTGTGATCTGTCGGCTGGGTTTGACATAACGCAACCAAACTACTTAGGTCCCCGATTTGCATAGGAATCAACTTCTCTGATAGTACATAAAATTTTCTCGTTTGCGCATCTTAGGCCGGCTGATCACAATTATTAACATTGAATTGATTTATTATGATCCGACCAAATGACGTTGGTCTGTCAACTTTTACTCGATTGTACTAGTCAGTGTATAATTTTAACTGATTATTCAATTGCTTCAGAAAATACCACACTCCGGCAATTGAGCTGCTCATGAGGAAACCGTCGCCACGGGGGCCGGAGCTACGCGATGTACTCACTTCGTTGACGACCATCAACTCGCACGACAACTTCAACTTAGAGCGTACGGAGACGTTGGGAGATTCCTTCCTGAAGTTCGCAGCCAGTCTCTACCTATACCACCGGTTCCCAGCTATGGATGAGGGGCAGCTGACCAATATTAAAGGCCGACTCATCGGTAATAGGTAAGTTGGCAATTATACATAACAAAACTAAGTGATAATACCACAGAAATAACATCAAGATAGAACGGCTAAGCGGATGGAATACGCGTGTTTCAATCTTGCTCAAGTGGGCAAGATTCGTTAAACGTTCATTCAGTCAGCACGCACGTCTCGACTTGATTACACCGGAACGGTTGTGCAAAAATGCCTCATTGTGCAGTATCTAATAGTAAAAACAGAAGTACGAAAGTGAATCGGTCAAAAGGAGGTATTTCTTTCCACGGGTAAGTTATTTGTTCTTACTAAAAGCAAAGCAAAAATTGACTCGCGCGATTCCTTAGTAATGCACGCGCGTCGCCGTTCTATCTTGATACATTTCTGTGGATAATACTTTAGGGTGTGTATGAATCATTTTCATTTCAGTATTTATCAAAGCTTTTTAAACTTACGAAATCGAGTTTTACAGCTGCGCTCAGTGTCATTTACTTTACTGATTATGAATATATTTTACCGATTATGTACATACTTATAATTCTAAACAATTTCTGTCAAATACTTTTTAAGGTTAAGTTATAATTGAATATACACTGAGTGCGGCCACTACACAGTTAATAAGTGATATCTCGAGTTAGCTTACATTGGTTACACAAAAGCTTTAACAATATATTTACTTCTAGAAATCTGTACTACGCTGGCGACAAGATTAACCTGGGTGGTCGCATGAAGGTGGAACAGTTCACTCCGACCAACGACTTCGTGATACCTGGGTTCTTCGCTCCGGGATTCCTCATAGAGCTCATACACAGGGAACAGGTGAGTGATACTTGTTTATACACAGGGAGTAGGTTAATCATGATTGGTTATACACAGGGAGTAGGTTAGTGTTGCTTCTTTATACACAGGAAACAGTTAAGTGATACTTGTTTATACACAGTGAGTAGGTTCGTGATGTTTTTTATACACGGGGGGTAGGTGAGTGATACTTGTTTATAAACAGGGAGTAGGTTAGTGATGCTTCTTTATACACAGGGAGTAGGTTAGTGATGCTCCTCTATACACAGGGAGTATGTTAGTGATGCTTCTTTATACACAGGGAATAGGTTAGTGATGCTTCTTTGTACACAAGGAGTACGTTAGTGATGCTTTTTTTTACACAGGGAGTAGGTTAGTGATGCTTCTTTGTACACAGGGAGTAGGTTAGTGATGCTTCTTTATACACAGGGAGTAGGTTAGTGATGCTTCTTTGTACACAGGGAGTAGGTTAGTGATGCTTCTTTGTACACAGGGAGTAGGTTAGTGATGCTTCTTTGTACACAGGGAGTAGGTTAGTGATGCTTCTTTGTACACAGGGAGTAGGTTAGTGATGCTTCTTTGTACACAGGGAGTAGGTTAGTGATGCTTCTTTGTACACAGGGAGTAGGTTAGTGATGCTTCTTTGTACACAGGGAGTAGGTTAGTGATGCTTCTTTATACACAGGGAGTAGGTTAGTGATGCTTCTTTATACACAGGGAGTAGGTTAGTGATGCTTCTTTGTACACAGGGAGTAGGTTAGTGATGCTTCTTTATACACAGGGAGTAGGTTAGTGATGCTTCTTTGTACACAGGGAGTAGGTTAGTGATGCTTCTTTGTACACAGGGAGTAGGTTAGTGATGCTTCTTTGTACACAGGGAGTAGGTTAGTGATGCTTCTTTATACACAGGGAGTAGGTTAGTGATGCTTCTTTGTACACAGGGAGTAGGTTAGTGATACTTCTTTATACACAGGGAGTAGGTTAGTGATGCTTCTTTATACACAGGGAGTAGGTTAGTGATGCTTCTTTATACACAGGGAGTAGGTTAGTGATGCTTCTTTGTACACAGGGAGTAGGTTAGTGATGCTTCTTTATACACAGGGAGTAGGTTAGTGATGCTTCTTTGTACACAGGGAGTAGGTTAGTGATACTTCTTTATACACAGGGAGTAGGTTAGTGATACTTCTTTATACACAGGGAGTAGGTTAGTGATGCTTCTTTATACACAGGGAGTAGGTTAGTGATGCTTCTTTATACACAGGGAGTAGGTTAGTGATGCTTCTTTGTACACAGGGAGTAGGTTAGTGATGCTTCTTTATACACAGGGAGTAGGTTAGTGATGCTTCTTTGTACACAGGGAGTAGGTTAGTGATGCTTCTTTGTACACAGGGAGTAGGTTAGTGATGCTTCTTTATACACAGGGAGTAGGTTAGTGATGCTTCTTTGTACACAGGGAGTAGGTTAGTGATACTTCTTTATACACAGGGAGTAGGTTAGTGATGCTTCTTTATACACAGGGAGTAGGTTAGTGATGCTTCTTTATACACAGGGAGTAGGTTAGTGATGCTTCTTTGTACGCAGGGAGTAGGTTAGTGATGCTTCTTTATACACAGGGAGTAGGTTAGTGATGCTTCTTTGTACACAGGGAGTAGGTTAGTGATACTTCTTTATACACAGGGAGTAGGTTAGTGATACTTCTTTATACACAGGAAGTGGGTTAGTGATACTTCTTTATACACAGGGAGTAGGTTAGTGATGCTTCTTTATACACAGGGAGTAGGTTAGTGATGCTTCTTTGTACACAGGGAGTAGGTTAGTGATGCTTCTTTATACACAGGGAGTAGGTTAGTGATGCTTCTTTGTACACAGGGAGTAGGTTAGTGATGCTTCTTTGTACACAGGGAGTAGGTTAGTGATACTTCTTTATACACAGGGAGTAGGTTAGTGATACTTCTTTATACACAGGGAGTAGGTTAGTGATGCTTCTTTATACACAGGGAGTAGGTTAGTGATGCTTCTTTGTACACAGGGAGTAGGTTAGTGATGCTTCTTTATACACAGGGAGTAGGTTAGTGATGCTTCTTTGTACACAGGGAGTAGGTTAGTGATGCTTCTTTGTACACAGGGAGTAGGTTAGTGATACTTCTTTATACACAGGGAGTAGGTTAGTGATACTTCTTTATACACAGGAAGTGGGTTAGTGATACTTCTTTATACACAGGGAGTAGGTTAGTGATACTTTTGTTTACATAGAAGACGAGCAGTACTTGTTAATGGGAAAGGTCCGCAGACCGCAATGATGGTGCTGCGAACCGAAACTTTAATTGATAGTATTATTTACAGTGAACTTGAAACTACAGGAAGAGTAACTCCGTCAAAAAAAGTGCACCAAATGGCTACAAAATGTGACCCGAATACATGTACATTTATGCATGTGTTCGGTACACATTTTTCGTGTATATTATATACTAGAGTGACGTTCAACCAGGTTGACATGATAATTTTTCTCAAACTCATTTTACAATTTGTTTACTTTTGGTTTACTTACTTTTTACGTAGCTTTTTACAAAATGTTCGTTGTTAAAATGCCTAAATGCCCTGTGAAATGGTGTAGAAGTCATACAGATACGACTTTTAATACAGGAATAACCTTTCAAGTTTCATCAGTAAGTGATTTTTTTTAAATTATGCTTTGGTAAAGTTCTTGTATTTTCTCCGACCCAAAAACATGCCCAAAAAGATGTTTATTTGAGTTGGATGCCAGGGTATTTGCGTAAAATTAAGCTGGTCTCTTTGTGTTTGTCTTATTAAGTTTACATGTTATTGTAAAAATGCAATAATCAAAAAATAATATAATTTCAAAATTTTTACAAAGTCGCCATGGACAGTGTTATGCAAGATGTAACAATTTAATCATAATTCATAACCGGTGGTCTGACTGATATCAGTATGGAGTATCTTATTTTTATAATGCCGTTCGTACTTCGTTTAGTAAGAAACGAACTGAACTGGATGCCGAGCCAGATTACTCGTTTATGTAGCATACACTTTAATAGTCATGATTAGGGTATGTGTTTTTACACGAATTATCATATTTAGACTGTGAAATCCCAAGTTTCATTTTCCATATTTTTCCATATTTTAGGGTTTTACAAAGATAAGTCCATATTTAGCAAGAAAATGTCACAATCGTCCATATTTTCACTAAAATACAAAAAAATACGTTCCCGCCACCATGCGGCTGCGTATTTCGTTCCTCTCGCGTTTTATATTATTATTTATTATATTTTTTCGGTATTCTGTTTTCAAAGAAGATTATTGAAGAAATAGAAAATAAAGTTTCAGCTATACTGAAGGTCATGTTACTGACATGGCTAAACAAAAACTGAAGTAAAAAAATATCGTGAATTGTGACGTGCAGGGATCATTTAGCCAATATTAAGTGAACCCAAGACTATCATTTTTTTAAATGAAATAAGGGGGTAAACGAGCAAACGGGTCACCTGATGGAAAGCAACTCCCGCCGCCCGCGGATACTCGCAGCATCAGAAGAGCTGCAGCTGCGTTGCCGGCCTTTTAAGAGGGAAGGGCAGGGAAAGGAAAATGGTAGGGGATTGGGCCTCCAGTAAACTCAATCACTCGGCGAAGCACAGCGCAAGCGCTATTTCACGCCGGTTTTCTGTGAGCCCGTGGTATTTCTCCGGTCGAGCCGGCCCATTCGTGCCGAAGCACGGCTCTCCCACGATAAATCATGCAGCATGACGTGCGTTACGTGCTGTCATGGTTACAATATTATGATCAGCATGTCATGCAAGTTGTCTGTTACTGTCACATATGTTTATTCCCAAACCATTTATGCATAGGCAAAGCCAGTATAGCATATTTCTGGTCTACCAAATATGCAAAGGCAAAGCCAGCATAGCATATTTCTGGCCTCTATCTCTTTGTTAACTGTCACGAGTGACTCTTTTCTTACCTATAACACTAAAATAACGTTTAATTTTTGGAATTTTATACTCCATATTTTTTCCATATTTCTATTTAATACTCCATGTATTTCCATATTTTCGATTTTTTTGTCCATATTTTATGTACATATTTTGGATTTTTTAGTACATATTTTTCCGGGCTCTAGTCATGATATATTTTGTATGAGTAATGACCGAAAATTAAAGAGATTACGAAAATCTGCATTTGTACCGTAAGTTTTTTATTTCAATTCTGTAATAATCTTTGCTAATATTTTAAATGCGAAAGTGTCTCTGTCTGTCTGTCTGCCTGTCTCGCTTTCACACCAAAACTACTGAACCGATTGTAATGAAATTTTGTACACAGATAGTCTAAAGCCTGAGAAAGGACATAGGCTACTTTTTAACCGGAAAAAGGGGTTGTAAGGGGGTGAAAATGCGTAAATTTGTTCAAATTAAGTTAGTTCCAAAAAATCATAATAGATGGCGCCGTGCGTCTTCTACATCGCGATATCGCTTGCTCGTGCATCTTTCTATAAGAGGTGGTACCAAGTTGAGTACTGTTTTTCGATTCTTGCGATTGTTATGCACGTCTATAAATAATGAATAACTCACTACTCTACTTAGTAGTCGGTACTCAGTACTTTATATACGCAGTGATGAGTGACGAAACCTTAAACCTACCAATGCTAAATAGTTTATAGGTAAAGCTAAAGTTGTGTAATGGGGGGCTAAATAAGCTTTAGGCATAATATAAAAAAAATGAAATATTATGTGCGCACTGCACAGCTGTTTTTAGATATTTTGATTTAAGGGGTACCAGGGTTTTAAAAAGCTTTTAAATTTGACACCAATTTTCTTGACACCGCGCGCTATAAACTGAAGTCCACGCGGACGAAGTCGCGGGCAACAGCTAGTTCTGTAATAATTTAGCACATATATTTTTGTAATCTGAAAACGTCTTGTCTAGGTGCTCTGGATAGTTTTAAATTCGTCCGAGTCGTACACGGTTTGTTCAAAATAATATATATTATTATTATCGACGATTTAAGGATCAGAGGAAAATGTTTGATTTTAAAATAATAATTATGTACAGTACCCGGCAATAAATATTGCACATCGACCTTTGGAAAGAGACATTCGGCTAATTTCGGTTTCATAGAGCGTTATCTTTGTAGCACACACCTATTTGACATTATGTCAGTCGTTGTTCAAATTCAATAGAGTGCAGTCGCGTCCAGTTCTAAATATATATCTAGAGTTGTTAACACCCCTAAATTTGCTACAGCTGTAATTTTCCAAACGAATTTTAAATACGTAAACATAATTTGAACACCCTTTTTTATTTTATTTTACCCGAACCTAAAGCCATAACTTATAGAAAATTTGGTGTATTTTATACAAAGAATAATAATATTGTCAAAAGAAGCAAACCATAATTGTTTTAACAGCTCCTAATATATACCGGACTTTTTGTATTTCGTGCGTAAGAGATAACGCTCTACAAAACCGAAATTAGCCGACTGTCACTTTCCAAAGGTCGATGTGCAATATTTATCGCCGGGTACTGTACTCCTTTCTTCGTGATAGTAGATATGTTTGTTGTATACTGCATAATGCCATCCGCTTTGTTTCATAACTGTGACATTGACAATAACCGCGCAGGCTGTCGTCCAGCGCGCAATATTATGATACGTTACCTGGGAAACGACCTTGGCGAGAATCTGAATTGTCATATTATTTTAGTGTTCGAAAAGGAGCCAAATTTAAAACGGTTGAAGTATGGGAGTTACGTTTCCTGTAGTTTTGTTATTCGTTGATTATTTATTTATTTCACGTGTCGTGTCATTCATTTTTTTTTATAATAAATAATCTTTATTGAGAACTAAATACTTTTCTTATTTCTAATATGACATGTAAATTCTCTTAAACAAAGAAAGTGCTGGCACTGGTGACACAAATCTGAACCTTAAAATAATTGCTTACATGATAAGTGCTGCCACCTATTATTAGCTCTTGCAAGGTCCAATACTTAGCTTGGACGTTTATTCAAACAAAATTAAACTACGATTCCTTCAATAAAAAAAGTATTTAATCAGATTTGCTCAAATTGCGGAACAATGATACCGATTCGAATATGTCCGCGGCTAGCTCTTTAGGGTTCTGCAAAGCGGCAAAGTGCCCGCCATAGTCGACGGTGGTAGATCGCACTAGGTTGTGGAACTTGTCGCGTAGAACCCAGTCGGGTTGGAAGAACACCTCGTAGCGGAAATTGATCACGGCGGTCGGGACGTAAGTTGGAATCCTGAAAAAAAAATTTTTTTTTTACTCTTGAAACCTAAATTTCTTTTGTGGTGTTGCCACTGATTACTAGTGACTAGACTAGACTGTGGTCCAAAACAAGAGCCAAGTCTTGAATTGTACACTCATGATAAAATGTATTGAATGGCAAAATGTCCATATAGCAACTCTATCCAAATCATGGCACTGTAATTCTCAATGTCGCCATTTTGGATTTCCTAGCCGCCCCTGCTCAAAAGTACATTAAAAAAACTTACTCATGCACAATAAAAGCTTCAGGCCACGACAGCGCTTCGGAGTATAATCTAGTGGCGGTTGTAATGTGACCGGTTGCCCACATTATAGTCAGCGTGTCTACCAGATCATCTATATGGACGCTCTCGAGGCCTCCGTGAGGGGTATCCGTCTGATTGCGGTTACAGACGATGCCTATCTTCTCGAGGAGATAGGCCGCCATGCCCACAGGAGTGTCGGCTAGCGCCGCCCCTGAAAATAGCGCCATCTATTGAGATAATGCGTCTAAGGGAGAAACTTGTTCAGTTGATTTAATAGTTTAGGTGGTATAATATAAATATTAGTGCACAGAGTGAACATTTGACATCTTAAGAGACTGCAGTAGATTCTCGAAACTTTTAAATTCTAAAAGAACTCATGTGTATAAAAAAAGTTTATAAAACGTGTTAAGACAAACGCCAATTAAAATAGGTGTAATTACAGAACAAAGTGCGTTAAACACTCGTGCTGATTTAATTAGTTGAAGATTATAAAATAATCGGCCAAGTGTGAAAATTTGAACTTTCTAGCTATTACCGTTCTTGAGTTACAGCCTGGAGACAGACAGATGGACAGACATCGAATTCTCAGTAATAGGGTCCCGGTACACTTTGGGTACGGAACCCTAAAAAGTACGTACCAATAGTATCGGGCTTCGTCGCTTGTATGTGGAAATAGCCACTCTCTCTTACTAAGTATCTAACTATATCTTCTAACGGTGCGAATCTGTTTAAGAATTGCTCCTCCACCAGTAGACCGGGGAAGAATATAGATCCGGCTATGTACTTCAGTACACTTATAGACCTCGAGGACATTGGCATGTTTGTGTGAAATCTGAAAAAAAAAACCACTTTTTTTAACTGAATTTCATACGTGGGAGAGCCATGCTTCGGCACGAATGGGCCGGCTCGACCTGAGAAATACCACGTTCTCACAGAAAACCGGCGTGAAACAGCGCTTGCGCTGTGTTTCGCCGAGTGAAGCTTACCGAAGGCCCAATGCCCTATACCCTATTCCCTTCCCTACCCTCCCCATTCTTTTCCCTTCCCTACTCTAATAATAGTAATAGGGGTAATTACCCTATTCCCTCTTAAAAGGCCAGCAATGCACTTGCAGCTCTTCTGATGGTGCGAGTGTCCATGGGCGACGGAAGTTGCTTTCCATCAGGTGACCCGTTTGCTCGTTTGCCCCCTTATTTCATAAAAAAAAACTTCACAAAAAGGAGGTTATCAATTTGACCCGTAACTATGTAAGTATGTAATATTTCCAGAACTTTCCCGCATTATAGCACGAAAGTAAAGATCCTAAGTCCCAAAACTGTTTTTTGATGATTACTTAAAAACTAAATCCAATACTAATATTTCCTTTTGCTATTATTTTATAAAGTGTGTGATTGTAGTAGTGCAAGTTATTTAATGATAGTAACTCAATAAGCGTAACAGATATTTGTTAAAATGCCCAAAAAGATTCATAATTTCGAAAAATAAAACTATCGAGTCAAAATATGTGAATTGTGTTTTCCGTTAGCCAAGTCTCAGATAAATACACAATGATTAAATAAATCTCAATTTCATTTGAGTCAATCGTCTTCCGGGATCGTAATACTTATTAGAAAATACAGCAAAATTGCACAGCCCGCTCTTAACAATAATTATTATTATCAATGATTGAAATGTAGTAAATAAGTATACAGCAATTACTTATTAAAGGGCCGGGTACCCTCGAAATTCTCATACATACGTAATTCCAAAATCATTTTCTCATACGAAAATATTTAACATGTTTGAGTTGTTTTTCAGTTTAAAATAGTAATTATCTAGGTTCCTGCACAAAAATTTACTTCAAAATATTTAAACATATTTTTTTTGTTTTTAATTTTTTTTAGTAAATTTAGTACTTAATATTTAAACACTAAAAAATATTTATATAAATAGTAAATTTACTACAAAATATTTAAATACTAAAAAATATTTTTTAGAGTTTAAATATTTTGAAGTAAATTTTTGTGCAGGAACCTAGGTAATTACTATTTTAAACTGAAAAACAACTCAAACATGTTAAATATTTTCGTATGAGAAAATGATTTTGAAATTACGTATGTATGAGAAATTCCAAGTGTACCCGGCCTCTTAACTAAGCATATTATATAATATTTTTTCCACATACTTAAGTATAAATAAGTAGTCTAATTCAGGAGTTCTCAATCTTTTTCCGCCTGCGGCCCACTTACACGTTGCAATATTTTGTCACGGGACCCTACTCTACCTAGCTATTGTAAAAGATACATAAATAAACCTTTAATGATTATAGTTAGGTTAAGCATTATAATAATTAAGGTGACGCCGCGTTAATGTAAAAAACCGTGTTGGATATGTTTTAGATTGCTTGTTTGGTTTTTGTCGCGTGATTTAAAAACCATAAATACATTTCATATAAGCTATGGGCAAATTAAAGTGTATGCTTGAACCAATTTATGTACAAATGGAAGCTTAAATCACTCTCCTCTGTTGGCAAAATAGCAATCCCTTTTTTTACAGAGATTTTTTTGATTGATTATTCTGTATTATAAAAGTTGACCAATCGTGTTATGCTTTGGGTAATTCAAAGACAAAGACATGATAAATACTGACAATGAACTTTAATTTCTTAGCTTTAGTCATTAGTCATTACTGAGAAAAATCGATATCGCTACAGCCAAATTATCAAGGCGCCTTAACAAATATGTTATCATCTATCTGCTTGACATAATAAATATTCAAATTATAATTTTATAATATTTGAGGTTCCGGAAAATGATGGAGGACCGACTCACGGCGCGGCGCCCCTCTTGCCAATCCATGGCGCACCAGGGCGCCGCAGCGCACATTTTGGGAACCCCTGTAGCCGTAGCACGGCGACCAGTGGAAATGCGAAAGTATAGACAAACTGCGGAGATAAACTTAAGGTGCGGTTCCGATCTTTTTTCGTTCCGAAAAATTAAATTAAAATGCCACTGTATGACAGACTATAGTCACAAACTGTGGAGATAAACTTAAGGTGCAGTTCCGATCTTTTTTCGTTCCGAAAAATTCAATTAAAATGCCACTTTATGACAGACTATACTCAATAATATCCTACTTTATGACATATACTATAGTCTGTCATAAAGTGGCATTTTAATTGAATTTTTGTCGGTCGCGATTAGCCGCGGTAAAGATCGGAACGGCACCTTAGGTTTATTTCCACAGTTTGTCCATACTTTCGCATTTCCGCTGGTCGCCGTGCTAGCGCTACAGGGCGCCGCAGCGCACATTTTGGGAACCCCTGGTCTAATTGTTTGGTTACTCACCCTAAAATCTCATCCTGGAATAGCGTGACCATGTGGGTGCCGACTTGGGCGCCCCAGTCGCCTGCGTGGATGTAGTAATGCTTGAAGCCCAGACGGTTCATTAGATTGTGCATGATTATACCGATCTGTAGGGGGTTCATACCCGGTTTGTTGGTCTCCTGAAAACGTACGAAGAGATTACGTAGGACTGCATAAAATAACGTTTGTTGCAAAGTTATTCGGCATACTTATAGAACGATATTAATATTAGTCAGTTTTTTATTTAGGTAAACTTTGTAGGGTAGTTTATACTCGTACGATTCGTATGATGTCGATCGCTAAGCCAGTGCTAACTCAATATTAAAACGGTTATATTATGTATATTAAATTGAGACTATAAGAATAAGTCGAAAAATAGGTGGTTATATTGTCCTTATTTTAATTTTCTGTTTATTTGTTTTTCTTTTTTATTTACTAGAACAAAGCAAATATAATATAAAGGTAAACTTTACTAATAAACATTAATATCTAAGCAGTTCGTTGTTTCCTGTTCACAT
Organism: Polyommatus icarus; assembly: GCA_937595015.1. Taxonomy (NCBI): domain Eukaryota; kingdom Metazoa; phylum Arthropoda; class Insecta; order Lepidoptera; family Lycaenidae; genus Polyommatus; species Polyommatus icarus. The sequence continues at coordinate 4,433,929 of OW569334.1, read as the reverse complement.
GCAGATGACTATCATCACGTGATGATAGTCAAGTCAATATAATAATTATTACTTGGCACGTTCACTTTAATTATAACTTAATGACGGTCATTTAATAATTTCAATTTCCATATTATGTCCATGTACTATCAGAGAAATCCATACTAATATTATAAATGCGAAAGTGTGTCTGTCTGTCACCTCTTCACGCCCAAACCGCTGAACCGATTTTGCTGAAATTTGGTATGAAGATACTATGAGTCCCGAGAAAGGACATAGGATACTTTTTATCCCGGAAAAATGTACGGCTCCCGCGCGATAAACGAATTTTGGCGCAACGGAGTTGCGGGCGTCATCTAGGTGATTCATAAACAGATGGTAGATCTCTATTATTTGGTCGGGTTTTGCCAAGTCAGTCGTGATCTGTCTTCTGTAGCACTAGCACGGCGACCAGTGGAAATGCGAAAATATAGACAAACTGTGGACATAAACTTAAGGTGACGTAAATTTTCGATTGAAAATTAGGGTATTTTTTCGATTTAAATTCAAAATAAGGTGAAAAAATAAATATTTCAAATCAAATAAATGACAGCGTATTTGGGACTTGAAAATGTAAGTTATCACCAGAATTTGCGAAAAAAAAAATTTTTTTTTGTAAAAGATATAAATAAAAAACCAAAAACATGGTTTTTTGAAATTTTCACATAAATTTTGAGGTTATGGAAAAAAAGTGTAAATACAAAAGTGAATTTTCTTCATAGGAATATTAGTTTTGCCAGAAATCGAGATAAATCAATTTTCCCCCTTAAAACCTCCCCCCACACTTTTCCCTAACCCAGATCGCCCGTAAATGATTTTTCCCTTAATTTTAATAATATTCACCTCATTTTGTAATGGGTTTCATCCTACTGCGATTTTTTTTTTTCAAAATTATTGGTCTTGGTCTATTATGAGAGTAAAGGAATAGAGAGTGCTCTTGTGTACTGCGCACACACTTGGGCACTATAAAATTACTCCTGCGTAGCTGGCCTTGGTTTCAATGAAACCGGCCACCGTCACCGAAACCGGTGTGGGAGCTATTGTTATATTATCTAGAATCTAGGTTTCAAAACTAGGAACCGCAGCATGACCTTGTAGCCAAATATAGTCTAGACTAGGCCATTAAATATTGAGCGTTTCCCCTAGGTATGTAATTGAAATCTATGTACCGTCTACCTAGTCAATATTAGTAATATTATTCTAAATATAGATGAGTGGTATACATAACATTTAACACTTTGACCTCTGCGCCGTTTGTTTGCTCATTCATTTGCAAGAAAATAGTCTGACTACCTTATTACTGAATAGTAAATATTAATTAATATCTAAGATATTATGATTAAGACGAAGAACTCGTCAATGCCTAGGCACCTGGCACCTGCAAGTAATATAATATTGCGAGATCTGATGATCTCTTAAAACTAAATATTACATGAAACGTGTGTAATGCGGCCTCTCCATTTTGGCCAATGATGGGCAAATACAGGCGATTACGAACAATTGTCTACATTACCTATAATTGTCGTTATGCATACTGTAGCTGCATTATCCATTATGAACCAAGGCCTTCATAATTACTTAAAAACTTAAATGAGAAATAAAAAAAAATATAAAAATTATACCTGCGAGTATCCGTAGCCAGGCAGATCGACAGCAATCACTTCGAAACCGAAGTCATACTGTTTTCTATCCTCTACCAGTAATGGTATAACCATATCGAATTCTTTTGAGGAGCTCGGCCAACCGTGCATAAGTAGTATAGGCACTAGATTCTTAGCTGAAGACTTAGCATGCACATAATGAATATCCAGTCCTTGTATTCTCGTCTTATAGCCAGGGTATCTATTGAGTAACGCAGCTCTCTTTTTAAAATCATACTTGTCATGCCAGTAGTTTAATATTTTGTCTAAGTACACTGTGTTTATGCCGTATTGTGACTGTATGCCCTCCATCGGTCTTGTGAATGGACGCCGGTTGCGTATACGCGTCCTTAGGTCTTTGATCATCTGTAATATTACGTAAATTATAAATATTAAAGCCCAGATAGTAACATAATATTATGTATTATTATAATTTATAGGAACTGGTACCAAAATAAGTTAGTTTGATCAGGGCAGACATAATTGTAACTCGATTTATGTGACTTCTTAAAGTTGGACCATATTGACATAATGGATAAGAGATAACAAATCAAATCATATTTTATTAAAAATATGTTACACTTAAACGTGTAGAGGGGAATATTCGTATATGATTGCCTGTGACGACGATTATGCATGATATAAACAGCTTTGCAATTGTTATGGCAATCATGGTTATCCACCATGTCCCAACTTTACATTTAAACGTGTAGAGGGGCATATTCGTCTATGATTGCCTATGACGACGATTATGCATGATATAAACAGCTTCGCAATTGTTTGGCAATCATAGTTATCCACCACGTCCCAACGTGTAAAAGGGCCTTAATAATGTTAAGGGTACTGGGCGATTGACATTTAAAGTTAAAACATTTTTTACCTCATCTTTGAACTCAATATCAAAACGTGTTATAGCTTTATCATCTGGTTGAGGTGGTCCTTCCCCCCACCATCTATTATAGTCTAATTTTGGTACATCTGGGACTTTGTGAAGTTGATAAATTAAATAGCCTACTAGAACTGCTATTAGAGCTGAAATAATTGATAACCCTTTCAGCATCTGAAATCAAAATATAAAACCCATTAACAATAAAAACACAATATTGTACATACAAATATTTTTGGTTACACTGTGTTTTATTATTTTCTATACAGCACACGCTACAGCCTTGCTGTAGTGATCATGGACTCCCTGTCAGAAAACTTTTCATACTGCGTGGTGTTCTATCCAAACCGCTATTGACAATGAAGTGAAAGATGTTTCTAGTCTAAGGGCGAAATCTTATTTTAAGAGTTAGCAAGAGGTTTTCCGATTATTCAATTAAGTCTGTGCTTTTTAGGGTTCCGTACCCAAAGGGTAATTATTTATTCTTTTCTTAAGTTGACAGAATTCATTTTTTACATAGCTCCTAGACTAGAATGGTCAATGACCCCTGGTGTCACCTTAATTTACTTAATCGCAATTGATTGAAAAATACAACATAATAATAATATTATGGTACTGCGTTTTATAAAGCTAGAATCTTTTTATCGGTAAGGAAGAAAAAGTTGTAAGAATGAGTAATGATTAATTTCCATAATTGATCCTATTAGCATAGTAATAAGTGATACAATTAAATTATGTTATTATTTACTCAACCCGTGTACTGTATTTTTTCTAATCAGCTGACAGGGCAACCGTGATTAACGTAGGCTTAATTGTTTTACTCCTTGCAAGGCCTCCGAAGTTCAATGGTTAAAAGCTCTCGATTCAGATGTCGTAGGTTCGATTCTAGCGTCTAAAATCTAAATATTTAAGTTTGGCTAGAACATAATAATATCTATGGACGCTTCACACCACGTCAGTCTGGCCCTGTGGTAAGTACCTGAAGGACTTGTGTTACGGGTACCAGACAATGGAAATATATTTAATACTTTTATACTATACATATATTTAAGATTTTTATTATATGATACACAAAAAAATTAATACACATCCATGACCCAGAAACTTAGAAAACTTTCCGTCGGCGGGATTCGAACCCGTGACCCTCGGCTTAAGCTGCCAACAGCCCTCCTACTGAGCCACAGAGGTCGTGAGCACATGTGAGCTGATCAGCTGATTGGCTGATAAGAAAAGATGATATGCAAGGGTTGGGCACTGAGCAGGTAAAATTGCGGTCCTGCGACTGAGCCTGTGGTGGCAAAAGGCTAGTTATTTTAGAAAATTATTTATTTGCCATTTTGGACAGTATGCCTGATAAGTATAGCCTGTAGCTATATGTATTTACATACTTACCTCTGAATTCTCAGTTTCAAATCAAGTAAATATTTTATTACTATCTAAAATCCTACCCAATGGCTCGATAACGACAAAATCTTTGAACTGAAAAATTACGCTTGTAGGTCAGCAGCTGTCTAGGCGTTAGGTTAATGACCTCAAAACTCAACGTATTTGTACGAGATATATTTTTTATTTCGATTTTATACCAGTCTAAACTTAAATATTTCCATAAACACCGAATCTGAAGTATGCATAATAGATTTCTTAAAACCGGTGTTAGGGTTCCGTTATTCAAAAACTTTTTAGACTACGACTCTCGGGCTCATCAGTAATAAGTGTATTTTATTTTATACATAGTTATGCGTAGAACTAACTGTTACGGCCGTTCCAAATATTTGATCAATCTGTGGTTTTGCCCTACTAGAGATAGGAATAGTTATCTATTTTATGTCAATTCAATGTTAGCTGCGATCGGTCGTATGTCAAATTTTCGGAATTTATGCTGGTTCTAAATATTATGCAGATGACCAGTGACCACGGAAGCCTATTTTTAACCGACTTCAATAAAAGGAGGATATTATTATTAATAAGTATATGTATAAAGATAGCTTTTAAGTAACCTTTATGTTATTTTTTGATGCTTAGTCTACAAATCTACATCAGTTGACTTTTTGTGACATGGCATTATTTCTTTATGAATAACTAGCGACCCGCCCCGGCGTTGCACGGGTATAAAATATATAGCCACTGAAAAAATGATTAAAATTGATAGCCTATCATTCTTCCCGTGGTCTACTTATTATCTGTGCCAAATAACATAAAAATTGCTCCAGTAGTTCGCGAGATAAGCCCTTTCAAATAATTTCCCCCGTTTTTTCTACATTGTCCTATTAGTCTTAGCATGGTAAAATATAGCCTATAGCGTTCCTCAATGAATGAGCTATCTAACATTGAAAGAATTTTTTAAATCGGACCAGTAGCTCCTAAGATTAGCGCGTTCAAGTTATCCCTTTCAAATAATTTACCCCGTTTTTTCCACATTCTCCTATTAGTCTTAGCGTGATAAAATATAGCCTATAGCCTTCCTTAATAAATGGGCTATCTAAAATTGAAAGAATTTTTCAAATCGGATCAGTAGTTCCTGAGATTAGCGCGTTTAAGTTAGCCCTTTCAAATAATTTTCCCCGTCTTTTCCATATTATTTTCCTCTATATCTTCGCTTCTATTAGTCTTAGCGTGATAAAATATAGCCTATAGCCTTCCTCGATAAATGGGCTATCTAACACTGAAAGAATCATCAAAATCCCGTTGTGTAGTTTTAAAGACTAAAGGGAACAAAGGGACATGAGCGAAAAAAAGCGACTTTGTTTTATAATATGTTACATAGAATATATAGATACACATACTCAACACTACTGCATATGCGATCGACATGAGACAAGAAAATATGCCCATTAAAATTATTAGATGTCATTGTATTTAAAGTTTTAATCTATCACTATCTTTCTTGACGATAAAAAAGCAAAATTATCAGTTTATATTATATTGTCTTTAATCGATATTTGCATGCGCTGATATTTTTTTAATTCGACAGTTAAAAAACCGGCCAAGTGCGAGTTGGACTCGCCCATGAAGGGTTCCGCAGCAGCAATAAGGTTTATTTCTATGAAATTAAAATGTTTTTGATTTATTTTTATATTTCAGTTGATTTAATGAAAGTTAAATTAAGGTTTACTATTTATGACGTATAAAAAACACTACTTGCTAGATCTCGTTCAAACCAATTTTCATTGGTAGTTTTTATAGTAATGTACATCATATATTTTTTTTAGAATTATCATGCCACTACTTTAGAAGTTAGAGGGGGGGGGGGGGGGGCATTTTATCACTTTAGAAGAGTCTCTCTCGCAAACTATTCAGGTTAGAAAAAAATGATATGAAAAACCTCAATATGATTTTTAAAGACCTATCCATAGATACCCCACACGCATAGGTTAGATGAAAAAAAAATTTTTTGTTTCAGTTGTACCTATGGGGACCCCTAAAAATTTTAATAATTTTTCCATTTTTGTATCAAAATCTTAATGCGGTTCACAGACTACATCTACTTACCAAGTTTCAATAGTAAAGCTCTTATAGTTTCAGAGAAAAGTGGCTGTGACATACGGACGGACAGACAGACAGACATGACGAATCTATAAGGGTTCCGTTTTTTTCCATTTGGGTACGCAACCCTAAAAAGATTCTTATTTGAGTAGTAACACTTTAAAATTCTTGAAGGTTTCTTAGATAATAGGGAGTTATTAGATCTAGATAGATGTCCGCAGTCAAAACTCAGTTATCGCGCGGGAACCGTACATTTTCCGGGATAAAAAGGCATCCTATGTCCTTTCCCGGGACTCAAAGTATCTCCATGGCAAATTTCAGCAAAATCTTTTCAGCGGATTGAGCGTGAAGAGGTAACAGATAGACAGACGGACACACTTCTACTAATATTAGTATGGATAGATAGATAGCTTAGTTACATGATAGATCTAATATTTGGTACCTACTACCTACAGTTATAGGATAGTCTACAGAACGAGTAAATAATATTATGCTACGAGTACTATTGGAACAATAATAATCGTTCAAACATGCATAATGTTTGCCGTTACTTAGTGCTACGACTTCCGATGTTGTTAGTTGTTACTAACCAGGAATTTTATTATTAAACGGTAGGTTTAAATTATAAAAAAAAAATCTTGCTTAAATTTTAAAAGCTATTAATGTATTTAATCATATTACATTTTTTCGATACCGGTTGCCGGTAGGTAAAAAATGTTAAATGATTCATTGAATGCGATAGTTGCCTCTAAACACTCGCTATAAAACTAAATCCGAAACCAGATAAGAATTTGCTTAAAAAATTGCTAAATTAATTGCATGGACCATAAGATTTCCATATTAAAAAATCATTCCTAATATACCCATAATAAACCTATCTTCGAAAAAGACAAAAAAAAATCAGATACTATTAACTTTTTGAAGCACGAATCTATTTAAAAATATTTACCTTATATGATAATATTATCACTATGTCACTGGCACTAGAACATCACTCATACGAATACGTGCGCGTGCGCCGACTCACAGCATAATGATATGTCAGGCTACCGTACAAATACCGCCACGAACGTTAGGGTTCCGCATGCAAATTGTGGAGCTCAGACTGAATAAAAAAGTATGCTTATGCTATTGCATGATCAATCTACTAATGTATAAAACGTGGTTTTATGCACAAGCACATGCTTATAAATACTCTTGTGATGTATCACTATATTACCAATTGCAATAATAGTGTGTGTATTTATAAAAGCTCTTATAAACAAAGTCTACTGCAGTTATAGCGAAGGCTATGCTATCTTTTAGTCGGGGAGGGGAGGAGGGGATTTCGGGATAAGCTCGAGCGTGTTAGATTAAGATCGTATAGACTTCCGAAATATGTCTAGTTATCATGGTCACAGAATATATATTAGTTGTACCATCATGGTATAGAAATCAGATTTCTCACGTGGTGGGTTAAAAACATTTTTTTGAATATTGAAATGTCATCGTATGTGTCAGATTAAGGTACATATTAATATGATGATAAGATGTTTAGTATGCCCCTAAAGAAGCTTCCATATAATGTCGGCACTACATATAGGCGAACGCGTTGGCCAACGCGTTGGCCAACGTGTCGGCCCAATGTGTAGAATGGGCAACTCGCGCGTTGGCGGTAGGTATTTAGACGTTGGCCGACGCGTTTTGTCGGCACTACACATAGGCGAACGCGTTGGCCGACGCGTTGGCCAATGCGTTGGCTAACGCGTTCGCCTATTTGTAGTGCCGACATCAAGCATTGACGATTCAAAGGTCAGGTCAGCCTGTAGGGACATTTTAAATAAAAAAATAACTCTTCATATTTTCCTAACTAAGCTTCGCAGTTATTTTATTTTGCACTAAACTAAATGATTTAGTTCTTGTTGTCTAAAATATATTTATAATTTGCCTAAATTTTCTGAATATAATATTTTCTATTTCAAAACTTTAAAATGGCTACAGTTTCTGAACCCACCGCTACAATAAAAACGCTCTTATTATTTTTTATCACTTTTATCTAGTGTAAAAAACCTGCTAGGTCTCCATGACGCTCGAGTGACTACACAAATAGCACCTTCCCCTCCCGTACTATTTATTTGATGTGATGATATTCATAATTAATCTCTTGTCTTGTTATAGTGGTGTCTTTGAGCGTAACAGAAATTGCATAAAATTAGTTTACTACTGTTACCCGAGGACCGAAAACGAAACAAAGAAATGAATTTGAGTTTATCAGATGTTGTGGTCCGGTAACTCCCGTTAGTTTCTTCTGAATTTATTTTTAAGTGTACTCCAGTAATTAAAAGACCGTAATTGCTGTTTAAAAGTTATAGTTGTAAATCTTTATCTTAATTTTAATCATCAAATGACTTTCAGATTCGCAAAAAGGCTATAATTATAATCTTCAAACTAATAATTAAAAACTACAAACTATAAAACATGCAGGACATCACTCACGTATTGTGTTACATAATTACTAGCGACACGATATTTGCGGTCACTGTAAATAATGATAGGTTTGTAAATTGCACAATGCACATGCCGCCCGTAAAAGTGGGCAATCAGCAATCTGCTTGACAAACCTTGGCCGATTTAATTTGTTTGTATTATTTCTATATGCTTTTATTTTTTATATTTTTTGCATGTAAGTGCAGAAAACTTTTTAAACAAATAAAAATATTATGCCAATGACGAAAAGATATTTCTCGTTTCTAAAAGAATATTTTAACATGTTCGTCCTTCCCTTTTTTTCATAACTGAATAATGCTTTTTAGGGTTCCGTAGTCAATAAGGAACCCTTATAGTTTCGGTCTGTCCGTCTGTCTGTCTGTCCGCGGTTTTGCTCAGAGAAGGACCTACAAAGCTATAATTCGGCATGAATGAACATTGAACATATTAGGGTGAACCCAAACGAGCGACCCCTGTCGGGATCTCGTGGACCCCTGAGGGGTCCACCTGGAGCACTTTGGGAATCAATGAGCTAAACGGTTACTTCTGGAAATGTGAAAAAATTCACGGGAGTAGAAAATATGATGAATTTAAAAGGAAAACTATCACGGCTAAGAAGACTTCATATTTAGGTTATTGAGTAGGCAATAGTCGATCAACTAAAAAAATGTATTCGGCGATGTATAAAGGAACTTTTCGTTCAAATTCCTTTAAACGTAACTGAAATGATGTTGTTAGTAGTATAAAACACGTTAGAAATGTACATACATTCATTGACCATACAAAAATTATCAAAAACTAGTGATACCTCGGAACCCTATTTTGCGCGTGTCCCGACACGCACTTGGCCGGTTTTGATTTATTTTACCAAGCTTTTAACGATAGATCGTAGACACTTCCAAAATTAAAATATTCACAAGACAGATATTCGCTAGACATAAGTGATGTCTGCGGAACCCGTTGCCAAAACCGTCGCGCACTTGCCACTTTTTAATAAACTTTGAGGGTAGATAATATGGGATGTAAATTCTTACATCAATAAATTGAAAATCGTTTTGGGTACCAAATACTATAAATAAGTTCGAGTCTTTTAGTCAGTCTCGCTCCGTATGAATGATTTATTTTGATCTTAAACAAAAAAAAGATGTACTATTATTGTATTGTTCAAATTACGTATCTTGTATCTGTATTTCAGATACTTGTATCTTAGATAAGTCACATCTCTGGATATGCCATAAGGAATTAAGTAATGTCGATGCCTTAGTTCACAAATGTATTAACTGCAAAATTTTAATTTTTCAGTTTTTAAGTGCCAGACACATTAAATGTCATGCTCTTTCGTCTCCGCACATTGAAATAACGGAACTCAGTCTCTTTCTAGCAAAATCATAGTGACACAATTGTTATAAATATAGTTTCTGGTTACCAAATGTATTAACCGCCTTTATTTTTAGAAATCCAAAAAAAATATTGACGTAACTGATTTTAGGTTCACTAATTACTGAAAAATACAAAACACAAATGTATTATATACATTTATAATATCTGCTCATTTATCATCGCTAGCTTTGGCAGTGTGTTATGTGTTGTTAACACATATGATTTAAAAAATATTGAGGGATATGGTATGTTAAATACTTTCACTATTAATGCTTTTGCAAGGAGTGATTTGTAATTTGTTTTTTTATTAACACCTTCACTGCGGGGCAGGCCGAAATCGGCCTGCCGCGGAATTTTAGCTGGTGCGGACGAAGAAAACTATGTTCTCTCACTTGGTGCGGAACGATTATCTCAGGTGTTTGTAAAAGTATGACAGAGGCAAACATATATTTGAGATTGTGTTCAAAATTATAGGTCTTTCCTATAAAAAAAATATGGCAGGTCGTTATCGGCCTACCACGCACTGGGGGTGTCAAAAATCAGCTCAGTGCGGCAGTGCGCCTATTGCGGCCCGCCGTACAAGCAGGCGGTTGGCGACCCGATACCGCACCGAGCGTCCGCCTCGCCAGTTAGTGATGTGCAATCAATCGTAATTCGTAACTGACGTACGTCGCGTTTTTTAACCGACTTCAATAAAAGGTTATCAATTCAACCTGTATATTGTATGTATTATTTTCAGAACTGTCTAGTTTTGATATGTTTTAGTCTATATTATCAGCATTTGAACAAATGTGACAAATTTCTAAAGTGACATACATATTTATGTATGTTTTTATGTTTGTGTTCGCACATCTTCGGAACTACTAGTCCGATTAAAGTAATCTTTTTTTGTACTGGGTACTGTTTAACTTCGGGAATACTGTTCATCAAAATCGGTTCAGTAGTGTTTAAAATAGGTAATTTTGATTCTCAGTTACGTACAATTTGAAGTAGGTTTTATCTTTTTAAAATACAATAATTATTCATTTCATAAAATTAACAACGCACGATAGCAGGAAACAAAAGATCATGTCCTTGAGATGAGCGTTAAACGGCGAAATTATGCAGAGTGATATGAAAAACTGAGAGAAATCATGAGTGTCGAATCAAAAAAGAAATTAAAAAAAAAACATACTGCAGAATGTGCAAACAAAAACGGGCTTTGTGTTTTAAAGACAGGAATTTAAATATATTAATAAACATATATTTTTTCGATATCCCCTTATTTTTGTTTTTCCCATCTCTACTAAAAATACTTTCTAGTGCGGTTCAGGTCGATATCGGCCCGCCACTTTCCCTGGTTTATTTCTCATTTCCTGTTTGGCAGATCCCGGGGCGAATTAAATCTAAAGTAGTTGGGTTCAAGGTTATTCCAACAGTCCAAAAACTGTACACCTACATTATGTTTTCGCAAAGTTATAGTAATTTAATCTAACCTTGTGCTGGTAGGTCTTGAAAGGCCTACCCCGCACTGGCGGAAATATCATTGGAGGCACACTTTGGCCCGCCGCTGCACCAGACGTAGGTTTAAGATTTTACTTGCCGCAGTGAAGGTGTTAATTAAATGATTACTAATGCCTATAATATTTTTTGATGACTAATATTTCTTTTGTTTAGTCAAATTTCTTGACGTAGAATGGCCAAGGATTAGGGCTTATATAAATTCAAATGTTTATTGATTTAATTTTTATTTGAAAGTTTCTTATAAGTACATAATTCCTCTTTATTCAAAAAGTTATTGTTTGTGACCGTCTAATTAAAGACTGAATGTTAATTGATTTTTTTTTATTTGAAAGTTTCTTATGATTACATAATTCCTCTTTATTCAAAAGTTACCTATTGTTTGTGACCGTCTAATTAAAGACTGATAAATATCATGTGTGATTATCATTTTAGTCTAATGAGTCTTATAGATATGGCCACTATGGCTTAGTCCTTTTGTTTTATTTTTTAAATTAACGAATTTATTATACGTAGTATCCCTGTCTGTGAATTTATTGTCCTTGAGGAATATTTTATATTTTTTATAATAATTGTTTGTAAACTTTAACTAGCCTTTTTCCTTTGAAGTGTTTTTAAAAATCAATTTCACTAGTATAACAACGTTTGTTTGTACTAGTGAAATTTTATAATAGTCCTTCAGGAAGAAAAGACTAATTGAAAAGTTTTTTATTATCATTGTTGAATGCCCTATAGTTAGGGCTTACTTTGTATTCAGTAATTTAAACTGTTTTTTTTAACCTAAAATTAAACATTACGAGTATGATCATAACAAATTACTGGTTGTTTCATTATTCTGTTTTATTAAACTTTTTAGACCTTTTAACTTACCTTTGTCCTTTTATATTATGGGCCTTTTACTTTATTTTGGCCTGGTAAATTATGAAAGTTTATTGTGTTTTTTACTTAATACCTGTAAAAATTAATTTTACATTGTGCACAAATGTATTATATAGGGGTTTATAGGTTTATTTAGCTCTTTTAGTAATGTTATTGTTATGATAATAACAAAATATTGAGATGTAATGTAGCTAAGGCATTAGTCTTTGGAATACATGCAAAATTGTTTAATTAATATATGCTACTTTCATGCAATCCAGATCTCAATATTCCGAAACTTGAAAACGCTCCCCTGTAAAGTTGACATTCATGTAGTTAGTGCATTTGTGAACTAAGGCATCGATGTGTGCATAAAGTGTTTCAAATAAATTAATTATCGTTTAAATCGTCAAGATGTAACAGGTAGATAGTTCCTTATCCCATCAAGCCCCGTAATGCCCATATGGGCCGCGATAACAAAAGATTTCCAGGAATTGGTGAATCGACGGATTATAATAACTATTCTAAATTTCTAACAGAGTCTAATAACTATTCTAACTATTCTCTTGTTCCAGCTCCGACCGACCCTGCTCATAAGCATGAACTTCTCTCGCGAGGAGGTGTTGTCTGGTGTCATCACGCCGGCCACATCCAGCGAACTGCTCGAGCGCATCTCGGGAGGCGACTGTCCCAACGACAAGGAGAGGGTCGCGTGCGTGCAGAACGCTATGCAGTGCTACGTGAAGGCGCAGGCTGTTTCGGATAAGGTGAGACTGACTGGTTGGTCGATTGGTTGACCGATCGCTGACTGACGGGTTGGTCGACTAGTTGACCGGTCGAGGTTGTTATCTGGTGACATTCAGCGAGCTGCTCGAGCGCATCTCGGAAGGCGACTGTCCCAACGACAAGGAGGGTCGCGTGCGTGCAGAACGCCATGCAGTGCTACGTGAAGACGCAGGCTGTTTCGAATAAGGTGAGAATGACTGGTTGGTTGACTGGTTGATCGATCGGTGACTGACGGGTTGGTGGACTAGTTGACCGATCGTGGTGTTATCTGGTAACATCGCGCATTGTCACTTGTGAAAAACGGGGTATTAATCCTGTAAAATACTACTGGATACTGTCAGCATCCGACAGCAATATGTTTTTCCCTGACTATAGTTGAAAAATAAAGGTTTAATTAATTTATTCAATCAATATTTTAAATTGATGTACCCAGCAAGATTAGTGTTATAGTAGGAGATCCGGCCATAGAATGACCTTCACCCATCGTATTACGGGATGAAAATGATTTTTTTATAAAATTAAACATGTTAAAAAAAATATTTACAGGAGGTTGTCTGAAAAATTTGGTGCAAAGTGTAATTAATTAATAATTAAAAAATGTTTTTTTTTTTAAACATTACATTCATTCCCTTACGCAAAAAAACTGTATACTAATCGAAAGTATGTAGCTCATAGAATATGCAAACGCTGGGTTGACTTTTTTTTTCCGGTGCAATTATCAGGTAGGCAGCTATATACAGGTAAATCGATACTAGTAATTTTCAACGATCCACTTACGCGATAAACCTTATATCAAAATAAAGATAATTTTATTATGAATATAATGACATAAGGTTGAATGAATGTAATGTTTAAAAAAAACATTTTTTAATTATTAATTAATTACACTTTGCACCAAATTTTTCAGACAACCTCCTGTAAATAATTTTTTTAACATATTTAATTTTATAAAAAAATCATTTTCATCCCGTAATACGATGGGTGAAGGTCATTCTATGGCCGGATCTTAGACTATTAGTTATTGTCCCGTCTAAGTTTATCTGGTTACTTAGTTTTTAACTCAGTCCGAATAGCGTGACCGACCACGACGAACAAAAAGATGATACCGCTTCTTCATGCATGTGTGAGTCATGAATATGCTAATTTATGCGGGCTATAGGTGATCTGTTGTACTGAGATCGAGTTGATTCAATTTTATATTCATACTTATATTATAAATGGGAAAGTGTGTCTGTCTGTCTGTCCGTCCGTCTGTCTGTGTCTGTTACCTCTTCACGCTCAAACCGCTGAACCGATTTTGCTGAAATTTGACATGGAGATACTTTGAGTTCCGAGAAGGGACACAGTTTTTATCGCGGAAAAATGTACGGTTTTTTGGCGCAACGGGGTTGCGGGCGTCATCTCGATCGAAACATGTCGGGAGTAAGGGTCCTAACTCCTAGCACACGAGGCACTTTTTGTAGTATTCTCTGGTATTTTTATGCTTTTACATTGCGTTTGCATCACGATTCACGACTGAATGAGCGCCCCGTAAAGGCACACAGCCAGCGACCGCATCGCGATTGTATAGATGCAAATGTGATACTATCGCTACTCCATCGCTACAAAAAGTCGCCATGTGCCCTAAGGCCGCGTCCCCACTCCCCATCATATACTTAAGAAGAAGAAGTAAGAGAAGAACTACGCCGCCACCGTGAACATCTGGGTGAAACTTCCTAACAAAAAAATGCGTTTCAATAAATGAGGTAGGTATAATACACACACCGGCAAAATTAGCGGAACATAGGTAAAAAGGGCCACAACTTGAATTCAAGTGGGTCGGGCTGTGTGAAATCCTTTTTTATAGTTTATAAGCTCATTTAAGAAATAAAATATTGAACACAACTGGGAAGCTAACAGATTTTTATTGCAATTATGCCCTACTAAGTGATTTTCGATGATTGACGTTGTAAGTGTTTCTGATAGGAATGGCGTTTTTAGCGGGGTGCAAGGTATGCCAGCTCATTTGATTGTTTGGTTTTTGGAAGAACACATTGCTTAGATACAAAATTAGTGATTTTCCAGCATCTACGACTGCTAGAGCTGTAACCACGATAGAAAAAGGTCACACCTACCGTTCGGTCAGTCAGGCCTTAGGTGTGTCGGCTTTCGTAGTCCATCGTAACTTTCAACGCTACAGAGAGACTGGATCTTACGTTTGGAGACGAGAACAAGGCAGATTTCGGGTGGCAATGGTTCAGGATGACCGTTTTGTAAGGGTACAAGCCTTAAGAAATCGACCTCAAACTGCTTTGCAGAGACGAAACCTGTCGGAACAGGTCCGAGATGGACGTGTAAGTGATTGTACAGTAAGAAAAAGAATCAAAGAAGTTAAATTAAACTCAAAAGTGCCAGCAAGGGCACCAAAACTTGAGACAGGACCGCAAAGAGCCAGGCTAAGATTTGCGTGTGAACATCAAAATTTAACAAGTGAGTGAAATCGTGTGCTGTACAGTGATAGGAGCAAACTCTGTGTAAATTTTGTTGACAGGCGATAAAGAATGTGGATAAATCGTAAGGAACGCTATAGACCATCAAACTTAACGGACACAGTGGCCTATCATGCAAGCTTCGTAATGGTTTGGGGTGGCATATGATTTGGAGCCCGCACGGAGCTGATGATTGTTAATGATGGTACTTTGACAGTACAGGGCTATAGCACAAACATCCTAGAACTGCATGTTGTGCCTTTTACACAGTTTTAGTCAGTAACTTCAATTTTATGCGCGTCCATAGAGTAAAAAAATCGGGTATTATTACCTAAATGATGCTGTCGTAGCCCAGGTGGAGAGGTCAGCACGGTCTACGGATGTGGATCCGATTGAGGACGTGTGGCACATCAATGGTAAACGGTACGAGTTAAAGCTCCAGCTCCAAAATGTGTTCAGAAGCTCGAGTTGGCGCTACTGGAGGAGTAGAAGAATATCCCACAGGAAATGATCGACAATCAAAATGCAAGCATGGAATGGCGTATCCAGACCCTCTTGAGATCCATAGAAGGCATAACACGCTTTAAACATGGCATTTCTTAAGTAAAAATGAAGAATTTAACTTAAAAACTTACTACTGAAATTTCAAAGATTTTACTTAATTTTCTATTTTTGCAGATTTTTTCTATTTTACACGTTTTTATGTCCTAAATTTATTATATAAGTTTTATTTTTTAACCGTCAATTATTTAATAAATAAATAAATATATAAAAAACAGGGAATAATTTTCAAAAAAAATAAAATTTTGTTATGTTCCTCTAATTTTGCCGGTGTGTTTATATTAAGTTTATACAGGGTGCAATTAAACCTTCCTGCCAATTTTTTAAAATATATTTAAGATTTTTATTGTATGATACACATAATATTTAATACACATCCACGACCCAGGAACTTTGAAAACGTTTTGTTCCACCGGCGGTATTCGAACCCGCGACCCCGGGCTTGAGCTACCAACGCGCTCGCCCATTGAGCCACAGAGGTCGTATATTATAAAACCTTCTCTCAATCTGTGCACATTTTTAAGCTCAAGAAGTTTTTTTTAAGCTTGAAGTTATTTTGTGTTACAGTCAATAGCGGATTGCGTGGAGTCCCTGGTTGGTACCTACCTGGTGAGCGGCGGCATCGAGTCTGCCGTGGCTGTGCTGGAGTGGCTGAACGTTCTGCCCAAAGAGGTAAGCTTAATAAACGAGCAACTTCATACCATCAGGCAAACTATCTAGATTGCCTGATGGTATGAAGTTGACCGTAGATCCCTTCTACATGCAGTATAGAAAACATCTTATATTATGCATAAAGTATGTATGTATTCGGGTCACATTTTGTAGACTCGTGGAGAAATTTTTTGACACAGTTACTCTTCCTTAGTTTTTATTATTCGTAGTGTTGAGAGCTTGTTGCAACTTCCCTAGTGGTGCGGATTTCCAAGTGCTTCGTTGTCCAACCAGATTATTTCGCTTGTCTCACAAATTATCCATATTCCATATTTAATATTATAAATGTAAAGTGCGTCTGTCTGTCTGTTACCTCATCACGCCCAAACCGCTGAACTGATTTTGCTGAAATTTGGTATGAAAATACTTTGAGGTTTTGGAATGGACTTATCACATAGGATACTTTTATCCCGGAAAAATGCACGGGTCCCGCGTAATAAACGAATTTTGGCGCAACGGAGTTGCGGGCGTCACCTAATTGAAGTGAAACTACTTAAGGCGAGTTGAGACTAAAATTTCAAGGTCGCGTCATGGCGATGCCGTCACTGAGTAAGGCGACAATTTTGACGAAGTGTCACTTCTCGGTACACATGCTCTTTTTAGGGTTCCGTATCCAAAGGGTAAAACGGGACCCTATTACTAAGACTTCGATGTCTGTCCGTCTGTCTCCAGGCTGTAACTCATGAACGGTAATAGCTAGAGAGTTGAAATTCTCACAGATTATGTATATCTGCAGCCGCTATAACAACAAATACTAAAAATAAAATAAATTTAATATATAAGGGGGGCTCACATACAACAAACATGGTTTTTTAAACATGTTTTGCTCGTTATTAATGATGACAACAGTTGGCCACCTGAAATGTTCATAAAATACTCAGTTTTATTTGTACTATAATAATTCATAATAAAATTTAAATAAAATTAATAATTAAGGGGGGCTCCCATACAACAACACTATTTTTTCTTATTTTTGCTCTAAAGTGGCACGGAACTCTTCGTGCGCGAGTCTGACTCGCACTTGGCCGATTATTTTTCAACAATAATTATGTATATTGTTTTCAGCACAACTTTATGCAGTACCTGCACAAGAAACTTCCCACTTTGACGTCCCTTGGCCAAGTCTCTGTAGAAGACGTCGAGAGAATACTCAACCACGGACGAGGGGATGTTGAGAAGATACTGGGGTACAAATTCAACGACCCCCTCTATCTATTGGAGGTAAGCACCGATGGGGTCATCCATGTGTTACGTAATAAAGACTTGAGTGGAAGAACACGATAAGTAACAGTAAAAAATTGCTGTTTTTTGCATAAATGTAGGCTTTTGGGCCGGAAAATTATTTGAAATAAAATAACTGTGCATTTTATGTGTAGCCAGATATAATCAGCCAGGCGATGAAGTAGATAAATTACAAGGTTTGTTCTAATAATGAGGGGAAAAATGGGTAAATGTCCGTATGTTACAAAATGTTAGTTATCGTGATCTTGGACTAGTTAGTACTGTTTTTAAAACAAAGTAGTATCAAAAATCAGGTTACACGTTTGGGAGGTACAATATCACAGTCAGACACGTCGATATATCGCGGGCTTCAAGCCAGAATTGTATGTATATGTCGCAGGGAAAAGAAGATATCAGGGATATCACGAAATCGCGGAAGATACCGAATATTCTTGTTTCTTACGTCTTCTTACTAAACAAATCTAGTGATATGTCATTTCACTAAACTAAATCTAGTGAAATGTCAGAAAAGCGGATACCGCCTAATAAAAATCGAGCTACGCATTTCTCTCGCTCGCTCTAGTACCCACACGGGCACTAGACGTGTTTCTCTACTGGTGCTGGGTACAAATTCTTCTTCATTCATTGTCACAGTCACCTTGTATACTAATAAACGCAAAATAGTCAACAAAATATTAAAATCTATATGAAACGGGCATGCGATGCGACGTGCGCGCGTGCTACCTGTAGCGTAATAATTCAACGACTAAAATCACACGAGCCGCGCCAGCTCGAGCGACGCATTTGTTTCACTTCTACTAGTGCCCGTGTGGGTACTAGAGCGAGCGAGAGAAATGCGTAGCTCGATTTTTATTCGGCGGTATCCGCTTTTCTGGCATTTCACTAGATTTAGTTTAGTGAAATGACATATGACTAGATTTGTTTAGTAAGAAGACGTAAGAAACAAGGATATTCGGTATCTTCTGCGAATTCGTGATATCTCTAGGGATTTTGGGATATCCCTGATATCTTCTTTTCCCTGCGACATATATATAAATGTTTTTATGTTTGTGTTCGCATATTTCCGGAACTACAAGTCCGATTTGAGTAATTCTTTTTTTGTTGT
Organism: Polyommatus icarus; assembly: GCA_937595015.1. Taxonomy (NCBI): domain Eukaryota; kingdom Metazoa; phylum Arthropoda; class Insecta; order Lepidoptera; family Lycaenidae; genus Polyommatus; species Polyommatus icarus. The sequence goes on along the minus strand of OW569334.1, from coordinate 4,414,825 downwards.
ACTAGTTTTTGTTTAACTTAGGGAACACTGTAAGTTTCACCAAAATCGGTTCAGTAGTTTTTGAGATAGGGAATTTTAATTCTCAATTACGTACAATAATTATGAAGTCGGATTTACCATTTTCACGATTAAGGAAGTAGCCTGTACTTTCATAGACACATATGCAAAATTTCAGCTTAAAAGATCTTTTTTCTTTTTTTAATAAAAGTATAGACCTTCTTGCTTGACGCCCGCGATATACACAGGAAAAAAAATTAAAGCTATGTAATTCTTAGGTTAGGTAATAGGTACTTACGTGTATGGTCATAAAGTAAATCAACATGTTAATATATTGTATGAAAAAGTAGGCACTATTTTGCTGGTAAGTATTTGTTTTTAAAAGTCTATTCTTCCTTTTTCTGCTACGTCACTTATCTATCGGATATCTAACTAATGAAGGAAAATTATTATTATGATAAACTAGATGTCCCGGTGAATTTCGTGTCACTTATAAAACTTCCCTGGACTTTCACGATTAATTTGAGACTAAAATCAGAAAAATTTGTTCAGCCATTCTCGAGTTATAGCGAGACCAACAAGAAACTGTTTTTATTTATATCGGTGTGAAGGAATTTCCATTCAATTTACATGGAGAAATAAAGCATAGTATTATTTATTGTATACTCGTGACACGTAATGAAATAATTGCTGAATAAGCAATAAGCATGATGACAACTTTTTTATTTCATCAATATAATTATTGTAGTACTAAACGTTCCGCGCGGCTTCGCCCGCGTAAATTAGATATTGAATATATACAAATTAGTCCACAAAAAATAGCCTATGATACTTCCCGTAGTCTACTTCTTATCTGTGCCAAATAACAGAAAAAATGCTCCAGTAGTTCGTCAGATAAGCCCTTTCAAATAATTTGCCCCGTTTTTTCCACATTTTCTTCTATTTCTTCGCTCCGATTAATCTAAGCGTTATAAAATAAAGCCTTTCTCCATAAATGGGCTATCTAACACTGAAATAATTTTTCAAATCGGACAACACTTGCCAAGAACACAATAAAATATAAGGTCAAGAGAAGAATATAAGATAAGGATAAGCCGTCATAACAACAGAAGTAACAACAATGAAATATTTTTGGAATGTGTGTCAGTGAGAACGCGGCTTTATCAATTGTGCTTATCAATGTGAAATGTCGTTATTTATTATGTGAACAGAATGCAGAACATTGAGCAAGTGTGTTCGGCCCTCTTGAAATCGGGTTCCGTATTACATGTATATTTTTACATGTTTCATATTTTGTAATTTTTGTACATACAAAGTTTTAAAATTAAGTTTGATATCTTAAATATGACAATCCTATTATTAAAGCTAGCAAGGTTGTTCTTTAATCCTTCGATCGCAGAATCTTGGAAATGCTATTGTATTATAGTGTTCTCGCGATCACCGGTGCTCTTGTGGGGCTTGAAGGATTAAAGTTCAATATTTTCATATTAGGCTTTGAAACTATTTGACAGATTGTGATAAAATTTTTCACCAGAAAAATAGAAAGGACACATTTTCTTTATCGCGAAAAAATGATCCCAAATAAAAATAAATCAGCCCCTAATTTACGTTTAACTTTGTTTCAGGCTCTGTCACACGCGTCGTACATAAGGAACCGCTACACGCGGTCGTACGAGCGTCTCGAGTTCCTCGGTGACGCGATTCTCGACTTCCTCATAACGTCGCACATATACGAGATATCCCGCGACCTCAACCCCGGCGAGCTGACTGACCTCAGGTCGGCGCTCGTCAACAACGTCACCTTCGCCTCGTACGTCGTCAAACTGGGCCTGCACAAGTGAGTGACTGTGTCATGACGTCGCACATATACGAGATATCCCGCGACCTCAACCCCGGCGAGCTGACTGACCTCAGGTCGGCGCTCGAAAACAACGTCACCTTCGCCTCGTACGTCGTCAAACAGGGCCTGCACAAGTGAGTGAATGCGTCATGACGTCGCACATATACGAGATATCCCGCGACCTCAACCCCGGGAGCTGACTGAGATCAGGTCGGCGCTCGTCAAAAACGTCACCTTCGCCTCGTACGTCGTCAAACTGGGCCTGCACAAGTGAGTGACTGTGTCATGACGTCGCACATATACGAGATATCCCGCGACCTCAACCCCGGCGAGCTGACTGACCTCAGGTCGGCGCTCGAAAACAACGTCACCTTCGCCTCGTACGTCGTCAAACAGGGCCTGCACAAGTGAGTGAATGCGTCATGACGTCGCACATATACGAGAAATCCCGCGACCTCAACCCCGGCGAGCTGACTGACCTCAGGTCGGCGCTCGAAAACAACGTCACCTTCGCCTCGTACGTCGTCAAACAGGGCCTGCACAAGTGAGTGAATGCGTCATGACGTCGCACATATACGAGATATCCCGCGACCTCAACCCCGGCGAGCTGACTGACCTCAGGTCGGCGCTCGTCAACAACGTCACCTTCGCCTCGTACGTCGTCAAACTGGGCCTGCACAAGTGAGTAGCTGTGTCATGACGTCGCACATATACGAGAAATCCCGCGACCTCAACCCCGGCGAGCTGACTGACCTCAGGTCGGCACTCGTCAACAACGTCACCTTCGCCTCGTACGACGTCAAACTGGGCCTGCACAAGTGAGTGACTGTGTCATGACGTCGAGTTATCTGGCTAATACACAAGATCATCAACACTTCTGCAATTAAAGGGCATCAGAAATTGTTGGCGTTAGACAATAGACCTTGCACAATATATGCTGTCAAAAACTTCGAGTACCTATTCAAAAATTTGTCATATTGCGCAATTAATTCCAGTCTGTTAAACTGATAAGTCAGATGTTAGACAAACCATTTCTGTATTCGAGTATTTCTTTAATCACGTGATCGTTCTTTTTCCAGATATCTCTGCAGCCAACTGAACCCGGCCCTGGAGAACTCCATCATGAATTTCGTTGAGCATCAGGAGCAGAGGAACCACGAGATTATTGAGGACGTGCTGTACCTGATCGCCGAGGCGGATTGCAACATCGCCGAGTACGTCGAAGTGCCTAAGGTAGGATTTTATATTTTACGTGCTTTTGCCCGCGGCTTCGCTCGCGTTAACAAGTATTATTATATAACTAGCTGGATTGACCGAGCTTCGCTCGGTATTCAAAAAATTCAAAAAACACCTATAAAATGACATTTTATAAAAATTATTCCTAGCAAGATCGATTTATCGCCCCCGAAACCCCCTATATACTAAATTTCATGAAAATCGTTTGAGCCGATTCTGAGATTCCAATTATATATATATATAGCATATCAGCCACGACACGAATTTCGTGTTATGGTCTTTTTGTCATTGCCAGAACGCGTCGTGGCCGTTTTCATTAGAGCCACGACGCGAAATTTTTCGCTCACTGAGCGATTTCGGTCTTTGAGCGTAACATATATATATATATATATATATATATATATGTTACGTATGTTATATATATATATATATATATATATATATATATATATATATATATATATATATATATATATATATATATATACGTAACATATATATATATATATATGTTACGCTCAAAGACCGAAATCGCTCAGTGAGCGAAAAATTTCGCGTCGTGGCTCTAATGAAAACGGCCACGACGCGTTCTGGCAATGACAAAAAGACCATAACACGAAATTCGTGTCGTGGCTGATATGCTATTCGTTTTTCTTGATTTGTTCTTGATTAATTAATCGTCCAGAGGTATGGAAGATTATAAATTTATAATATTGAATTACCACGCGTACTACAAAATATTTTTTCTTTTACTAAATCACTGCATAATGTGTAAATTATCATTATTATTTATACAATATCAAGTTCCATATAACTATCCGTACAGACAGGCAGACAGACAGACAGTAATAATATTAGTACGGATAATACGGAACTATAGATATTTTATAAATAATAATGATAAACACGTTATGCAGTGATTTAGTAAAAGAAAAAATATTTTGTAGCACGCGTGGTAATTCAAATATTATAAATTTATAATCTTCCATACCTATGGACCATTAATTAATCAAGAAAAACAAATAGCATATCAGCCACGACACGAATTTCGCGTTATGGTCTTTTTGTGATTGCCAGAACGCGCCGTGGCCGTTTTCATTAGAGCCACGACGCTGTTTCACTGTGACCACAACGCGTTGTGAGCTATTTTGATTTCGGTATATATATATATATATATATATATATATATATAATATATATATGATAAGATATACAAACTTTCATCCCCTATTTTAACCTTTTGGGCTAGAATTGATCAAAATCCTTTCTTGGCGGATGCATACGTCATAATATCTACCTGCATGCCAAATTTCAGTCCGGTCCGTCCAGTGGCTTGGGCTGTGCGTTGATAGATCACTATGTCAGGGACGGGACACAAAAACACGACACGACGTCGTATCGTGTTTTTGTGTCCCGGCCCTCAGTCAAGTCAGTCACCTTTGAGTTTTATATATTTAGACTAGGTGACAATTGGCGCCGCAACTCCGCAACAGATTCGCGTGGAAACCGTAATTTTTTCCGGGATAAAAACTATAATATCCTATGTCCTTTCGACCTGTCCACATCTCCACGTTGTCGACGCCGTCAACGTGGAGATGTGGACGGTGCGGTAACGTGGCACGCCGCACGGTACGTTGACTGGACGTGAAAATTTACGTCAACGTAACGTGAAAACGCACGTCACGTTGTAGCAACATTTTACGTCTTTTTTAGGGTACCGGCCAAGTGCGTGTCGGGCCACGCGCAATATAGGGTTCCGTAGTACCTCAAGTTTTAAATAATTTTTACGGTCAATGAACGTACATTTAAAGCGTGTTTTACACTACTAACAACATCATCTCAGTTACTTTCAAAGGAATTTGAACGAAAAGGTCCTTTTTACTTCGCCGAATACATTTTTTTTAGTTAATCAACTATTACTCAATAACTTATGAAGTCTTCTTAGCCGTGATAGTTTACCTTTTAAATTCAGCATATTTCCTACTCCCGTGAATTTTTTGACATTTCCAGAACCAACCGTTTAGCTGGTAGAAGGGTTCCCCACTGGACTCTAACGATTTTTTCCACTTTAAAACTTAATATTTCACAAACGGATCCCTAAATCGGAAAATGATCTATGAATACTCGCAATATTTTTAAGAAACCTATTCAACGACACCCCACACGATGGGGTGGGCGCCCCGCGCTCCTCGCTTGATGTGTAGGGGAGGTACCATAAAAAAATTTTTTTTACGATTTCATGTACCATTTTGTTGCCATCACTAATATGTGTATTCATGCCAAATTACAGCTTTGTAGGTCCTATAGTCACTGAGTAAAACCGCGGACAGACAGACGGACAGACTGAAACTATAAGGGTTCCTTGTTGACTACGGAACCCTAAAAACGGGACCCTATTACTGAGACTTCGATGTCTGTTCGTCTGTCCATCTGTCCGTCTGTACTCAAGAACGGTAATAGCTAGAGAGTTGAAATTTTCACAGATTATGTATTTCTGTTGCCGCTTTAACAACAAATACTAAAAACAAAATAAATTAAATATTTAAGGGGGGCTCCCATACAACAAACGTAATTTTTCAAACATTTTTTGCTCGGTATCAACGATGACAACAAGTAGGCACTTGAAATTTTCACAAAAGCCTTAATTATATGTGTACTTTAATAATTAAAAATAATATTTAAATAAAATAATAATTTATGGGGGGCTCCCATACAAAAAACGCAATTTTTGGCCTATTTTTGCTCTATTTACGGTACGGAACCCTTCGTGCGCGAGTCCGACTCGCACTTGGCCGATTTTTTTTTCTTAAATCTCTCTCCTTAACAATAGCAGAAGCAGAATACTAGATAAGTAGTGAAGAATGTAGCAGTTTTACAAGGCATGGTGACGTACAATGTTGCAACATCGTGACGTGCATTTTTTTAATTTTCACGTCACGACAACGCACCGTGCCATGTTACCGTACCGTTCCATGTTGACGACGTCGTAACGAGGACATGTAGACAGGCCCTTTCCCGGGTCTCAAAGAAAGTATCTCCATACCAAACAGCAAAATCGGTTCAGCGGCTTGGGCGTGAAGAGATAACAGACAGACAGACATATACACTTTTACATTTATAATTGCAACAAAGCTAGAGAGTTTGTCTGGTTTGGTTTGGTTTTGGTTTGTCGATCTGAAAACCATCTTAACTGAGGGTTTTCATAGGGACCTGAGTGAAATGCATATCGAGTGGCATTTTAACGCTCCTTCTTGGCCGAGTGCGGGAGTATTATGGGAAGCAGTGGTGAAAACCCTCAAGTACCACTTGCGCCGTGTTCTTGGCGAGCAGAAGCTCACCTATGAAGAGTTCACCACCCTTCTCTCTCAATTAGAAGCGTGTCTTAATTCGAGACCGCTTTGCCCTCTATCGGAAAAATCTGATGATTTGGAAAACCTGACACCTTCCCATTTATTAGCAAGCGGTAGCTAGTAATATTAGTATTGATGTTAATTCCCAGGTGCTAAGCGACATATTCGAGTCGCTAGTCGGCGCGATATACCTCGACAGCGGCGGCGATCTGCGCGCGGTGTGGGGCGTCATACACCGCGTGATGCACCGCGAGATCTCGGCCTTCAAGAGCTGCATACCCAAGCAGCCGGTCAGGGTGCTACACGAGAATATGCACGCGTGCGCCAAGTTCGGGTAAGTCTAAAGCCGTCTCCCCACATAGACAAGCGCACCGCCAGCGCGTTGGCGAACGCACTGGCGGTGCGCTTGCCAAGGTGCTTGTGAGTAATCCACACGCTTGCGACAAGTGTCCTTTGATACCGACACCGCACGGCAAGCTCGCAAGCGCGCCGGCCAGCGTCAAAATACGAGTACCTACCGCCAATGCGCCAGCGCCCGTTTAACACATTGAGCGAGCGCTTGTCTATGTGGAGTGCCGGCATAAGGGCCTAATAAGTGCCGAATAGGCTATCCACCAATTAACTTGACAGATCGAGAATGGAGAATCTGTCAAAAAAGTTGTGGATAGCCTATTCGGCACTTTATCAGGAAGTGGTGAAACAGGCCCTAAGTGTTCATTAATTCAGTTAAATTCATTTCATCCTTGTACTTAAGCGACTTTTAACGCTCAGACAATCCCCGCGTTTGATAGTTTTTAACGCTAAATGGATTTAGCGTTAAAAACTATCAAAACGCTCGAAATTGGAAGCATCTTGAGCGGTTTGTTAGTTTTTAACGCTAAATGGAACGCGAGGAAAATAAATTATTAGATTTACTATAGTATTTTTTTTTTCAGGGACCCGAAAGTCAGCAGCTCTGAAATACCAAAGGTGATGGTGCCCGTGACATTCAGCAAAGATGGCCGCCAACACACCGTGTACGGCGTTGGCAACAACAAGCAGCAGGCCAAACGAGCGGCCGCCAAGTTGGCCCTCAAGCTGCTGTCCTAATTTGGCGCACATGTCGCCGATGTGTTCGCAAGTTGGCGGTCAAGTTGCTGTCATAATGTGGCGTATAAGTCGCCACCAAGTTGGCACTCAAGCAGCTGTGCTACTGACCCGGCAAACGTTGCTTACCTTACACGTTGATTCGGGTTTAAAAGAACATATATGCTGCCAATTTTGCGAATAATCGCTGAGACAGACAGACAGACACACTTTCGCATTTATTAGTACGGATACACCCTGCGCGAGATTCCTCACAATTCTTTCCACAACATTCCTTTCATAATAATATTTCCATTTCGCGCGCGGAGTATACTTTTATTAGCTAGGAGATAAGAGTTGTTTCTTCGAATAATCAATACCAAGAACCGTTACTCAAAAAATGGTTTCACAACAAAACTACCGCGGTAGCCACTGACCTCCAAATCTCCATTATACATGGAGGTCGGTGGCGGTAGCCCATGTGTGACAACTGTCATCGACTTCGGGCGCATTTTCATTAGTCGTCAACTCGTACTGTATACAGCAAGCGGGGAGTCTATGACAACTAATGCCGCATTTTGATAGGTTGAGGCATGCGTTTCAGAAATCTCCCGCACCCCGCATATCGACCAGTGAAAATGCGCCATTCATTTCATTATTTTAGTAGGACATAAGCCGCGCTGGTTTTTGCCAAATATGGACTTTGAAACTAGGGGGGGGGGGGCTAACGTTAAAAAGCGGTCAAGTGCAAGTTAAAAACAGCAGCAAATAGGAAACGTGTGTAGGAAATCAAAAACATTTTTTAAAATATTTTATGTACCACACCGATTTTAAGGCCGTCCCCCGAGCAAACGACCTTGGCCATACATTTGCCGCGTTGCCGAGATCGCGTCAAAACCCTATTATTTTTACTTGTCTTAGTTCAAAATTGTCCTAAAAAAAATTTAAAACGGCGAATATGTAGTTTATGATATTGTCGATCTATTGGCGTGAGTTTCAAATAAAAGTAATTTGTAAATCCTAAGGAGATGCTGAATGTATGCTTGAATTTTAACAAATTGGTATTACTTTGGAAGCTGATATCATGAGTATAAGAAACAAAAATAGAAAATTTAAAACGACAAAAGGAATGTTGATATACTGAAGATTATTGCTGTATTTTTATTATAACTTTGTAGCTTTCAGATTATGAGTTTATAAGGTTTTAAATACGGTCAATTACGGAATCTCCGGACGGAACGCCCTTAATCGGCGAGGTACAATATATTATTGTCGATTGGACAAGTAAGATGGATAGTAATGGGGGGGGGGGGGGGGGGGGTCCGGACCCCCACGACACCCCCTTATGCTAGTAAGATTTTTTATTATTATTTAAAACTTTTAGACTGATATTATTTTTAAGATGAGAAAGATTTGTTCCTTTTTGTTTGAATGCGCGGTTATATTTTCCGTTTAGTTACTCTTTAGACGTAAAGTAGCATTTCTAATTTTTACATATTGCGTATGCCAAAATATTATAGTCTAGATTTGTATGAATTTTGAACTTTTATAAAACTTACTAAAACTATTTTTAGTAAGACCGAAATTTAATAAGGTCTCAAGAAATATGTTTATTTGAAATCCGTCGATATTAATAGTAATAGTAATATTATATAATAGTAATATTATTTGATATAATTTTAGTTTAAGGCAAAAATTATAATATCAAATAATATAATTAAGTAGGTATATAAATTCTAAGTTGCATGTGAAACATTGCTTTTGATTCGAAAAAATTTTTATTTATTTAAAAAATTTTTATTTAAAAAAAGAATTTTTATACAACCTATTTTATGTATTCCAAATTTTTTTTAGTTTTTAAGAATTTGATTTTGTTTTTTGTTTCATACGAAATTAATTGGCATGAGAGCAGCTATCTAGTTGAATTCCGCCAGCCAACTTGACGACTAGGTTGTTGATACAAAAGAACCAAGATCCTACAAAAGTGTTTCACACAGCTTAGTATACAAACATGTTTAAACGGGCTTAGGCATTCGGCGGTCTGGCTATTTGACTGGATGGCTGCGACTAATATATTAAGAAGTTACACAGGGTATATATTTATTGTAAGAGTATTGAGTATGTTATACTTTGTCATTATTCATTAAACTTCTGATTGTCTAAGGAAGGGCATACAACTTTGATGTTAATTTCTTAACTTTATTTATTACATACCATTACATACCTAGATGTTCCCCGCATTTTGGTTGCACCGAAATTCGTTTATCGTGAGGGAACTCAAGGGAATTTTTATTTTTGTTAAAAAAATAATGTATAAACTATATTTTAATTTTCTCATTTACACTTTATAACTTAGAATAAAATTGTAACCGGAGAATTGTAAAGAATCTGTTTGTTTTACATTATTTTTAAAAGTTTATAATAAATATTGCAAAAATGCTTTGTTTTTTTTTGTCTAATTCTTACAAAGGCGCGATGGAAAGATGTAAATGGTGTAACGTTGCGCGTTGCGCTGATTTTGAAATCTCAAGCATCTTTAAGCATCGTCCGTCGGCGTCTGGGCCCTTGTCACGATCTAACTGTAATGGTACGTAGCCAAATATGCATTCAATACTTCAGTTTTTAGATCTGAGCGATGCGTCATAATTCATCATATTATGACTTAGGTACAAGTTGGAACCTAGCGACACGCGACAACTGCAGACGACGCGACGTGTCGTCGCGACACTACTGGTTTCTATGTATTTCTACGAAATACCCTCCGCAGCTAGCGACATGAAGCTATAGCGACACTTATTCATAGAAATACATAGAAACCAGTAGTGTCGCGACGACACGTCGTCTGCTGCCGCTTCATGGAGCCAGCTATCTACGTGTACCTTTATGTTATATAATATTATGTTCGCTGTCATCAACTAATGCAATTTAACTAAGTACCAGAGAAGTTGGTTCAGAGACCTGACCTCCATTATTATACAAGTACACTGGACTTATGATACCCTTTGAAATGACAGCTTTTTTTCGTGCCTATTTGAAGCGGGATCAGCGCCTCCAATGCCGGGGAAGAGAACTAAATCTGACTTTAAAATGACGTTTGAAAGTCGCCATATTGGCGCTGATAGCAGTAGTGGGAGTAATACTAGTTTTTACAACCAATAGCGATCAAGCGGCCATTTGCAAGTTACGTCAGATTTAGTTCTCTTCACCCGCATTGGGGGCGCTGATCCCGCTTCAAATAGGCACAAAACAGCTGGGCATCCTATGTCCAGCGTACTTGTATAATGGAGGTCAGTGGTTCAGAGGCACATGGCGAACCTCCATAATTTGGTTGTGTTATGACTTATGTCAGACGACAGATCGCGTCTTGTATGGTATTGACAATCTTATGTGGGTCTTCAGCCCATTTAAGCCTATTTAATCAGTTTCTTGATTAAAGTTTTGGATTAAGGTGATCGCACATTCATCAGGAGGCTCGGCGCGCGGTGTCGCGTTTTAGAATTAGTTGTATAAAATGTTGTAAAACCTTGCACATTCGTCCGCACCGCACGCGCCGCATTTCGTGTACTATGCGGTGCGTTCGACGCGTACGCCGCGTACGGTGCTGACACATGTGTGATCAGCTTTAGAAATAATAAATCTCAAATTAGGTAAACCTTTATTCTTGAGCAACATTCTGTGATTGGAATTTAATAAATTTTGTAACGGATGCGAATACGTCGTCAACCAAAGCCGCAGGGGTTTGCATGCCGGCAAAATGGCCGCCAAAGTCCAGTTCCGTAGAGCGTACTAAGTTGGGAAACTTGTCGCGTAGTATCCAATCAGGCTGGTACACTATCTCATGTTTAAACTTTATCGCCGCTGTGGGTACTTTTGTTGGGATGCTGAAACAATGTTGATGGTCAGAAAACAATTCTGCATGGATGGTATTTGCCTATTGCGGGCTCTACACTCGCGGCGCGAAAGCCCGCGAAGGTCGCGAACCGCGAATGTGGAGGGTGTCGCGGCTTCGTGTTCGCTCTTCGCGGCTTCGGCCGCAATTCGCGCCGTGAGTGTAGAGCCCGCATAACACGGGTCGATCAAACCATACTGCAAGGAAGTTTCTACTGGCTTAAACGCGATCTATGTGCTACATTCTCGTATTGTGTCGCCACAACGGAGTAACGCATTAAAGACAGTCCACACAGCGCGTTACGTCCGCGTTGCGTCGACGCAGCGCTGCTGTTTGACGCATAGCCGGCCACACGGGGGCATGGCTGTGCGTCATGTGTGTGTTGCGCGCTGCTGTCACGACGCAGCGCTCCGTGTTGGTTATAACTTGTATGTAAAACAACGCAACGGCAGCGCTGCGTCGACGCAAGCTCTTAGGCTACGTTCAAATCGACGTTCGAAACATTATAAGAACTAATTTAAGTACTTTCTATGCCCTCTGCGATCTTTACTTATTATAGTTAAGTACATACTTTATTTCATATTATAGTATGATTTGATTGTGCATAATATAGTTTGTGCATGTTTCGGCCAATGGTGCAATATTTGCATGCATATTTAGGCACTTTTATAAATAATCCAATATCTAGTTACCTATGCAACGTAGTGACTTCGGGCCAGGCGTATGCCTCAGCGTATATCCTCATAGACGTGGTAATACGTTCGTTGGCCCACATGATAGTGGCTGTGTCCAGTAAGTCGTCGATATTGATATTCTCCATACCCCCGTGTGGGGTGTTCAGTTGGTCAGCATTGCTGCCTGCTCCCACTCTTTCCAAGATGTATGCTGCTATACCTGATGGTGTATCAGTCAATGCTGCGCCTGAAAATTACAAGTTAACTAACTATAGATTCTAGCACTATTTAAAGCTTATTTTGATGTATTTAGTATCTCACGAATGATTAATTTGGCAACTTTCAAGCTTAAGGTACAATATTTATTACTTACGAGCTTTTGCCCGCGGCTTCGCTCGCGTTTAGAAGTACTTACTTATTATTATATTATACAAACTTTCATCCCCTATATTAACCCCTTGGAGGTAGAATTGATCAAAATCCTTTCTTAGCGGATGCCTACGTCATAACATCTACATACACGCCAAATTTCAGCCCGATCCGTCCAGTGGTTTGGGCTGTTTGCTTGTTTGTTTTATGTGTTCCATAATGGGCCTCTCATAGAAAACAAGCAATGGAACAGCAAAAAATGCAATGGAAAGGGTGTAAGCGACCAAATGGTTTTTGTCGCGTAATTTCAAAACCATAAATACATTTCATATAAGCTATGGGCAAATTATAGTGTATGCTTGAACCAATCTAAGTATGTACTAATTTTGGAAGCTTAAATCACACTCCTCTGTTGGCAAAGTAGTAATCCCTTTTTTTTACAGAGGTCTTTTTGATTATTCTGTGTTATAAAAGTTGACCAATCGTGTTATGCTATGGGTAATTCAATGACAAAGACATGATGAATACCTAGTACCTACTGACAATGAACTTTAATTTCTTAGCTTTGGTCATCGCTGAGAAAAATCGATATCGCTACAGCCAAATTATCGAGGCAATTATTAAATTAGGTAATAGGTAGGTACTAATTAGGTCCGCCGTCTGCCTATGAAATATGAATAAACTTCTGATAGTATCTACTTTTGTTATCCTACCCTAAATTCACATGATGTTGAGTAGGTAGTAGGTAAGTACTCAAAACCGGTCGTGTATTTGTTTGAAATAATTATAGTCAATGATATTCAACTAAATACAGATCTGTTACGTTCATACTATTTTCCGGTATAAATTGCTTCCGAACAATTTTCAAATTCAATTGTCAAATTTGACAGATAAGTGAAACAAAAGATACGAAATGACATTTACATAAAAGAGACAGACTATACAAAAGACGGGTCAATGGCCCGTATTTAATGGCTTCTCTACAAATATATACTAGTAATCTGTGATGGCTTCACAACGCGCGCGGTAGTAACATATCTGCTTTGAGTTTTTTATAATATCATTGATTATAGTTGAATAAACTGGAAAAGTGTGAATGTCCAGCAACTCCTTACTCAATAACTTCCTGTTTATGTCGGATATAAAACTAAAAACATTTACCTATGGTATCAGGTTTTGTGGCTTGTAAATGATAGTATCCGAACTCCCGAATGAGCTGCGTGATCACCTGCTTGAAGGACACTCTCTCCACGTGTTTTTCTTCCACAAAGTACGAAGGGAATAGAGAGACGACTAGATATTTGGCGACGCTGATCGGCATCCGAGACATCGGCATGTTGGTGTGGAAACTGAAATAATGAAAATAGTTAAAACTAGGTTAAAGCATAATATAATATTATTAGTTTTACTTAACACTTTATGCGTTTTATGGTGTTAAGAGATAGAGATTCGTAAAATTACTTAAAGATCTATACAATCTATATATGCTCTTTTTTACTACTGTAGGTACTCCGCGAAACATGGCGGTAGACTCCCTGTCAAAAACTTGTCATTTTCTATATAAACCGCGATTGACAATGAAGTGTCAGAACTCAGATGTTGTCAATCGCGGCTTTGTATGGAAAATGACAAGTTTTTGACAGGGAGAATGACCGCTACCGCCATGTTTCGCCGTGTACAGTATAAATAACGTGTAGGTACAGTGTACTCACCCTAAAATTTCATCAGGGAACATGGTGACCATGTGAGTGGCGACTTGCGAGCCCCAGTCGCCGGCCTGAATGTAGAACTGACTGAATCCAAGCCGCTTCATGAGGTTGCGTAGCACTATCCCGATTTGTACAGGAGTCAGGCCAGGTTTATTGGTGCCCTGAAAACAATTAGCAAATATTTATATTTTCGTAATGATTTTGCACGCAAACTCTTAGGATTTGCGGCCCCCTTATTAACCCCCGAATTCTGAGAGAATTATTGAATTGACAACATGGACTGGTGGTGCACTTGCACCCCTTGAGATCTCCGGATCAACAGGAATTATTAATATGAACTAAAAAGTATTAAATAATTTTTACTAATCTAATAGTGCCTTTTTCCGAATTCGGCTAAACCTCAACTATTTCTGTACTCAATCTTCATTATTTTGAAGTCGGTACCAGATAGCTTAATCTTCAGTCCTCTGACAGAATATTTGAAACATTTGGAACTGGCACCGACTTCAAAATTATGAAGATTGAGTACAGAAATAGTTGAGGTTTAGCCGAATTCGGAAAAAGGCACTATTAGATAGTAAAAAATATTTAATACTTTTTAGTTCATATTAATGTTATTATTGTTTTTACATTGGAAGTCGGTTTTAATTTTTTGGTAAAAATGATAATAATCCGGAACCGTTTCGGAATCTTTGGGCATATAAAAGATGAAAATAAATAAGCAAATTTTTTTAGTTTTTTTTAACTATTATTATTACGAAGCCATTTCCAAAAAAATGATAAGTATTTCTTTAATTTTTTTTTAAGTCTGAAGTATGGAGGTATTAATAAACCCTTGAAAAAAGTGTCCGACGAAGTTTGTTTTATTTAAGATTCTAAGAATAAAACGGGCTCTATCAAGTAAAGTCATTATAACGATTTAATTTAAAAGTTTAAGTCCACCCAGCGGGATCCCGCAAATACCGGGATCCAACGGGATTGTGATGGTTAAATTCTCTTGCAGGATTGCATTCCCTAATCCCGAGATTGATGATAAAAAGCCGTCTGTAAGCCTATTACCATGCCGTAAAAGATAGTTCGTAATGTTTCGGCACTAAAATATGTATTATGTTGACGTAGTCACTGTTGTTCGTAAAAAAAGACGGTTGGAGAGTAGTGTTTTGTGTCGAACTCGAACTCGAACTCGACTCAAACTCGACTCGAACTCGGTTGTCTGTAAAGTCGGTTTACTGACGATAGTTGAACGTGACAACGTCATAGCCTTAAGGCTGCTCTCTCGAAGAAAGCGTGCAGATGAAACCACTTTCAATCGGCATTAACAGAGAAATTAATGTATCTGAAAAAAATAATTAGTAATCTACATGATATGATACGTAATTTGGTTTTGCCATATTTTTTCTATCGGTATCACATAATAAAGAAATAAAAAACCAAATCACCTCCAAATCGTTGAATGAAACTACTTTACTCCTTCATTATATTTTATCAAAAAAATATATAAAAAATATCTACTGCTTTGCAATGCATAAGTTAATAATTTGGTTTAGTTACTTTTTTTAAATATATCTTATATTAAGCCTTAAAAATGTTTTTTCTTCTATTTCGCCCTATCATGGACGCGGCGAGCGTCGTAACCGCCACCGTACAAGGCGCGCTGTTATGAATGTTATTTTAATGTCATTTACGTCGATATTCGCACTGACATACAATCGACTTGCTAATTTAGGGAGAGAGGGCCCTTAAATGGAACGCCTCAGAGCGAGGTAACGCCGCATATTGCGTCATGTTTTTTCTTGCGCGCAGCCCATATCGAATTATAAGACGTTGTCACGTCAAAAGTGAAAAGAAAAGAAAGAAAACTAAAATTTGCACCCCTTGGAAATTGTTTCTGCCCGCGGCGCCGTCAACTGCCTAGGAATCAATTTCCCAGATGGTCGCGAGGCTATGTGATAGATACCTAACTACTCAGGTAATCTGTGTTATGAATTATTATAATTAATCCTAAATGTGTAGGTACCTATCACTTAATCCTAAATGTGTAGTAGACACTAGGAATAGTGGTACGGGAACGGGAGTTATAGTTCTTGCAATCTACGAGTGCGCGTCGTCCTTAGTTGTGTGCAGTGTGACTGACCATATCTATACACGCGTAGGCTCGCTCGCTGCTGACTGCTCCGTCTGGTACGCACCAGTATCCCTTAGTAGTCTGTGGTACGCACACTAACGAAAATGTCTATTCACATTTCCAACTACAAATAAAGGCGACGCGCACTCGTAGATTGCAAGAACTATAGCAACGTTTGAAAAAAAAGTATTTCAGGCTGATTTTATGATAATAATACTTATGTCGTCATTCTTGCTCTTGCAGTCTGGGCGTTCGCCGCCGCTAGTGGTTACGTTCATTAGTGTGCAACCTTTTTGTCCAGGTTATAATCCTGGATGTTAAAATCATTTTAGTAAGGTATCTACATACTGTACATAAAAGTGATTGTAAATGATTTTAAAATCATTTTAATGAGCAAGGAGTGCATAACACAAACGTAATAATTATTACAATAATAATATCCTGGCCTTTAACATGCCAAGAGCCAGAGGCGAGAGATTGCCATTTATTTTTATCAGGCGCTCCTTATATTATAGATTAATTAAATAGCATCACCATTCACCTGGTTAAACGAAATGCGCACTAATGAACGCAACCACTACCGGCGGGTAGTACCTAGTAGCACTCTAACCAGAAGAGCAAGAATGACGACATATTATCACAAAATCAGCCGACCTGAAATACTTTCTCGAAAACTTTGCTACAGCTCCTATGACCTATTATAGCCCTATACCATGATAGGTATCTAATCTTGCGGCTTCTTTAGATAGGTAAAGGTGTCACTAAAGACAGAAATCATTTTACATACCTCCGAAAACCCAAATCCAGGCAAATCAACAGCAACCACATCGAACACGAAATCATATCCCGTTCTTGGCTGCGTCAACATGGGTATCGCCTGGTCAAATTCTTTTGATGAGCTCGGCCATCCATGTATGAGTAGTATTGGGAGAATCTTCAAACCTTTGACCTCGGGAGCCGCTCTGATAAAATGAATGTCGAGACCTTGGACTTTTGTCTTGTAATGAGGAAACCTGTTCAGTCTTTCAGCTCTCTCTTTGAAGTTGTAGCGGTCTGACCAGTAGTCAAGAATGTTGTTAAAGTAATCAGTGTTTAATCCGTATTCTGATTGTATTCCTTCCATGGGCGCTGTGAATGGTCTTCGGTTACGAAGACGGTTTCTTAAATCGTCTATCATCTGTAATTTACACATTATTATAATTTATATATTACCCTTAAATAGTAAGGGGGCGTCCACAAATTACGTGAGGTGTTTTCATGAATTTTTTGACACCCTGGTGAGATTTCGTGAGATTTTATTCAACCCCCCCTTCCCCTCCCAAATCTCACGCGAGATTTTGAAATTGTGGGTTTCATAAATTTTACGTTTAAACGTTTGGTTTAACAGTCAGTATATTTTCTTTCGAACGAATTATGAATGATTTTAATCGTATAACGATGACGCTTATGATTACATCTTAAGCATACGTACAATCTGCATGGACCTGCATGGAAATGGACCAAAATATTATTATTTTGTTGAGAAAAAAATTACGTGAGATTTGCCGAGACCCACCCTCTCCCTAACGTGAGATTAGATGAGATTTGACTCGACCCCCTCGACGAAATGTACGGTTTCCGTGACATTCCTAAATTACGCGGGCGAAGCCGCGCGGAATATCTAGTGATGTATATTCCTCGAAAATGTTTTAATTCCTACATAAGTTACGTTTAAGCTCGTAGATATAGAATCGACTTTAAGTGATATTCTTCTGAAATCATCTGATTCAGAGTACAGACAGATAGATAAACTTTATTATTAAATACAGTACAGCATTTTACCTTACCGTATCATTAAAGTCTATCGCAAATGGCTTAATTGTTTCGTCTATATGATCAGGCTTGATACCATCGCCCCACCATCTGTCCAGGTCCAATTCTGGGAAGTTTGGTACCGAATACAAGTCCACATTGAATCCTACTCCGATGATAAACAAGCCGGTGCTGAGAATTATCGATGCCAACATCTGAAATAATTTTAAGTAAGTACTTAATAACTAATAATTAATCTATACTCTATACTTATGTATTATAAAACAAAGTCGCTTTTTCCCTCATGAAGGGACATGTTCCCTTTAATCTTTAAAACTACGCAACGGATTTTGATGATTTTTTCAGTGTTAGATAGCCCATTTATCGAGGATGGTTATAGGCTATATTTTATCACGCTAAGACTAATAGGAGCGAAGAAATAGAGGAAAATGTGGAAAAAAACAGGGAAAATTATTTTAAAGGGCTAACTTGAACGCGCTAATCTCAGGAACTACTGGTCCGATTTGAAAAATTATTTTAGTGTTAGATCGCCCATTTATTAAGGAAGGCCATAAGCTATATTTTATCACGCTAGGACTAATAAAAGAATGTGGAAAAAACGTGGGAAATTATTCGAAAGGGCTTATCTCGCGAACTACTGGAGTAATTTTTATGTTATTTCGCACAGATAAGAAGTAGACCACGTGAAGAATCATAGGCTATCGATTTTAATCATTTTTTCAGTGGCTATATTATTATATTTCATGCCCGTGCGACGCCGGGGCGGGGACATTTTGGAAGATGGATCATGGAGATACTCGTATTTACTCATCTCTTCTCTCTTTTACTGGCGCACAAATAGATTGTGTTAACACAGGTACGCGAGAGCTAAAGGGATGTAGGTATCATGTAGCGATTAGTAATTTATGTAAGTAATTAATTAAATTCTTATAAAAATTAAATTACCTACTTATAATAAGTGCATCTACTTACCGTTTATACATAAATACCTATTACGTGAAGATTTGTAACACTTTACCTATACCGACACAATAACCTGTGTTGCAAATAAAACGCGACTAATAAACCGGCGACTACCTTCGAAACTGGCGATAATACAGGAAGACAAGAATTAAAATGTTAATTAGGTTTTTTTATCTTGTAGTCGATGCGAGATATTAAGGGTACATTGCACCTTCATAATATAGCTATTAATACCGAATTCTTGGTGATAGCAATCTAATGTAACAGGCAAACGAACCATGAATAATTATTCGAAGTTGGTAAAACATTTAAAAGTTGTTTGATAATCTTATCTTATATATAAAATTTCCCTGTCACAATGTTAGTTACCGTACTCCTCCGAAACGGCTTGACCGATCTTTATGAAATTTTATATGCATATTCAGTAGGTCTGAGAATCGGCCAACATCTATTTTTCATACCAAAAATTATTTATATGGCAAAACAACGTTTGCCGGGTCAGCTAGTAATAATTATATTTTTAAACTAAGTATATTAATGTTGCGTGTGACCCGTTTGCTCGTTTTCCCCCTTATTTTATAAGAAAAATCAGCCAAGTACGAGTTGGACTCGCGCACGAAGGGTTCCGACTTCCAAACCACAATGGGTAGAGCAAAAATAGGCTGAAAATTGTGTTTTTTGTATGGGAGGCCTCATTTATTATTTCATTTAAGTATTTAAATTTTATTATAAATTATTATTAAGACCGAGTAAGTTCCTTTATTTGGAAAACTTTTGATCACGATAATTATTTTAAAATAACGGTTAAATTTAGACGATTTACTGTAATAATAAAACAAATTTATAATTTTTATATGGGCTTTATTATACTATAGTTCTTGCAATCTAGGAGAGCGCGTCGCCTTTATTTGTAGTTGGAAATATCAATATGAATAGACATTTTCGTTAGTGTGCGTGCCCAAGAAGTTTATTGGTGCGTACCCGACGGAGCAGACAGTAGCGAGCGAGCCATGTACATTGTACGCGTGTATAGATAATAATATGGTCACTCACACAACTAAGGGCGACGCGCACTCGTAGATTGCAAGAACTATACCGTAGTATAATAAGGCCCCTGAGAAGGGTTTTTAAAGTGTATTTTCTTATTAAAAAAAATGCTTTTCCTAATAGTTTTACACCATTTATTAGAGAACCATGTACAAGCTATGTAAACAGTATGTTTTTGACATCCTATACGCATTATATTCAGATTTAAAGCAATATTATTTTAGGTGGGCCTTATTTGCCTCAGGTTGCTTACTTATATTAAATTATGTAATGTATGGTATATTACATAATTTAATATAGGTAAAGTAAAGGATACTACGTATCATTTGGTCGGCGTATGTTAATTCAATGTTATCTAACTGTGATCAGTTGGATGGCCATTTGCTTAGGAATCAACTTCTCTGATAGTACATTGAGAATTGAGATCAAAGATCTTCTTATGGATCCGAAGCAATGATTACGTCAATTCGTCGAGAAAATTATATGTAATAATCATATCTACTGTCAGACACTTCTCGCGACGCGACAGTTGCCTTGCAGGTGAAACGTACGGCCTTACACTTGCAAGCTGCTGTCAGAGTTCAGACAGACTGTCTGACACTTCTCGCGACAGTTACACTTGCTAGCTGCTGTCAGACAGACTGTCAGACACTTCTTGCGACCTAGTTGTCTTGCAGGTGGAAACACGGCCTTACTCTTGCAAGCTGCTGTCAGACAGACTGTCAGACACTTCTCTCGACAGTCGACAGTTGTCTTGCAGGTGGAAACACGGCCTTACACTTGCAAGCTGCTGTCAGACAGACTGTCAGACACTTCTCGCGACAGTTACACATGCAAGCATATACATTTTTGCGCAGGAACCTAGGTAATTACTATTTTAAAAGCTGAAAAATAACTCAAACATGTTAAATATTTAGAGGACCGGTTGGTCTCTCTAAGAGTTCACTAGAGGTCGGAGCAGTAAAGAGTAAAACTCGATTTACTGTGGTGAACTGAAGTGGTTTATTTACAAAAATGCGCTGCTTATATACAAAAAAATGAGATAATTATTATTATTACAAAATGTACAGAGAGTTAAAAGATTGTTTGTGATTGGCTATTACAAAACAGAGAGACATAATGAATGAGATGAAAATATTTACAACAAGAAAGAGAAAAAAATCGAATAAGAAATATTTACAAGACTGAGAAATTATCCGCGCGGGAGATTCGGCCGCACCGCGGTTCGTGGCGCTGGGATCGCTTGAGTATAAATATGGGCTCCCGCGGACGCGTAGTGTTGTGTTGTGAAGAACTCTTATTAGAAAAAGTCCTTTTCAGGGCTGTTTCATGTCCGGTGCAAATGCACTTAATATACACGGACGGTTTCTCTCATCATTTCGAACGTACGTTATTTGCAGAACGATTTTCTTCTGTGTTTCAATCTTCGAACGAACGTGTAGGTACTTTGTAAATACTGCTACAAATATTTGGGAGTGCCTCCGCCGCTGGCGCTGTACTCATGCGCCGACTCGTGCTGGTCTTAAAGGACTATGAAAAGTACAAAATATAATAAGGTCATAAATATGACATACTAGCTGTTGCCCGCTTCGTCCGCGTTAGCATAGTAGATCACATCCCAAGTATTATTTATTGTACAAAAAATAAAAATATTCTATGTACAGAATTGACTTTCCTACGATTTTATTATAATTATATTTATATGCTCCGCTTGGCTTCGCTTGCGTAATTTAGGAATTTCACGCAACCGTACATTTTTCCGCAAAAAATAGCCTATGTCCCTTCACGTGGTCTATTCTTCATGTTTGCCAAATAACATAAAAATTGCTCCAGTAGTTCTTAAGATAGTAAGCAATTTCATATAATTTCCGCCGTTTTTTCCACATTTTTCTCTATTTCTTCGCTCCGATTAGTTTTAGCGTGATAAAATATAGCCTTTAGCCTTTCTCAATAAGCTATCTAACACTGAAAGAATTTTTTAAATCGAACCAGTAGGTCCTGAGATTAGCGCGTTCAAATAAGCCCTTTCATATAATTTCCCCCGTTTTTTCCACATTTTCCTCTATTTCTTCGCTCCTATTAGTCTTAGCGTGATAAAATATATCTTATAGCCTTCCTCGATCAATGGGCTATCTAACATTGAAAGAATTTTTTAAATCAGACCAGTAGTTCCTGAGATTAGCGCGTTCAAATAAGCCCTTTCAAATAATTTCCCCCCGTTTCTTCCACGTTTTCCTCTATTTCTTCGCTCCTATTAGTCTTAGCGTGATAAAAATATATAGCTATAGGCTATATTTTATCACGCTAAGACCACCAGCACCACTGCTTTCACATAGCAATCAGCGCCAATATGGCGATTTTCAAATAGGAACATTTTATTGATAGTGATCGCCTGTCCAGTGTATTATAGAGGTCAGTGTAAAATACCGATCAATTTCTGTCAGATTTTAGAAAACCTGTAAGGTATTTTAGAACATGACACTCACACTGACATGCGCAAAGTTATAAATGGATGGCAGTGTGAGTGTCATGTTCTAAAATACCTGTCAGATTTTCTAAAATCTGACAGATATTGATCGGCATTTTAGAATTTGACATTCCCACTGACAAGTGAGTCACAAAAAAGCCGCGCATGCGCAGTTGAAAAACCAAACGAACACGTTACACGGAGTTTTGCCGGGAATGTTAAAGTGTGCTGTTGTGTTTTTATATTATTTTCCTAAAATTGTGTTAGCTGGGTTTTTAATGTGTAATATTGGTAGAATATTAACCATTAGATATTCGTGTTCATGCACAAATGTAGGAAAGTGATGTAATATCCAGAAACGTGCTATTTTGTGTTCCCTCCAAAACTCCATCGAAAGTTTCAGTAAAGCGTCTACCACTTTACTGAATCGACCGACTTGACTCCTTGACTGTATTGACTTTTACTTAGACTTTGACTAGACTTTAAACCTAACGATACATGAAAACGATGATGAAAAATATAATAGGAGGAATATGGTTTTCCCGCCATATTCCTTACCTTTTTACCTTGTCTGTGGCACAACATACACATCCTTTGTCAAGTTGCCAAAAAAGAAGAAAAAAAAAAAGAAAAGAAGAACACGTTACAAGACTAATGTTTTCGTGACAAATGTCAGTGGAGTTTTGGCGGGCATGTGAAAGAGTGCTGTTGTGTTTCTGCATTATTTTCCTAAAATTGTGTTAGCTGGGTTTTTAATATGTAATATTGGTAGAATATTAACCATTAGATATTCGTGTTCATGCACAAGTGTAGGAAAGTGATGTCATATCCATAAACGTGCTATTTTGTGTTCCCTCCAAAACTCCATCGAAAGTTTCAGTAAAGCGTCTACCACTTTACTGAATCGACCGACTTGACTCCTTGACTGTATTGACTTTTACTTAGACTTTGACTAGACTTTAGACTTGACGATACATGAAAACGATGATGAAAATTATAATAGGAGGAATATGGTTTTCCCGCCATATTCCTTACCTTTTTACCTTGTCTGTGGCACAACATACACATCCTGTGTCAGGTTGCCAAAAAAGAAGAAAAAGAAAGAAAAATGTCAGTGTCAGAGTTGACATTGACAGTTGTAACTTGACAGTTGACTGGATTGCGATTTAGCGAATTGATATTTTGGCTAACACGAAATCGGCGAATTTTAGTGCGTTGTGCAATAATAAAGTAACATTTCCACTGCAAGCACATGCTTGCTAACGAATAAATCCGTGATAAGTGTATTCAATATCCGAAATGGCTTATTTACTACCGAATTTATGTCGGTGCCTCTGCCTCCAGAGCCGTCCGACTTTGATCATCCAATCTGCGCCTTACCACGCAAAAGTAAGTTTTCACGTGCAATGTCAAGGTTTCCGTATTGATTTTTCACATATTAATGCTAATTTACTTCGTAGGTGATCGACCACTATGAAAACCCGAGAAACGTCGGCTCTCTGGACAAGAAAGACGAAAATGTAGGGACAGGTCTCGTCGGAGCACCAGCCTGCGGCGACGTCATGAAATTGCAGATAAAAGTCGACAAAGACGGGAAAATAATCGACGCCAAGTTTAAAACTTTTGGATGCGGTTCGGCTATCGCTTCAAGCTCTCTGGCAACAGAGTGGGTGAAGGGAAAAACTGTTGACGAGGCTTTGAAATTGAAGAACACTGATATTGCTAAGGAACTGTCATTGCCGCCTGTTAAGCTACACTGTTCTAGTAAGTTCCAGTGTCCGTATATATTATTAGTGGTGTGTTAACCTATTTAGTAAAAACAATTGCTTGATAACTAGTTCCAAGTTCGTAGACAGACTAAAAGTACTTAAGGTAAAAATCCAGTTTAAATTAAAACTTACTGAATTAATTCATCAAGCCCCAAGCGGCCACATCCGCCTGGCGATTACAATGGAAAAGATATTGTGTCTCGTTTTGCCACGATCAATGGGTTAATGCTTTCTTCCTTTCATTGCAAATGTAATAAAAATTTTGTTTACATTTCAGTGCTTGCCGAGGATGCTATCAAGGCTGCTTTATCAGACTATAGAATTAAACAACAGCAGAAGGAACAGAAATAAATATAACAAATGAAACATGGAAAATTGGAACAGATCTGTGATGGCTATAGGGGGTTGTCTAATGTCTTATTTAAAAATGTAGTACTCAATTTATTGCTAATATAATTATTATAATCAGAAGAAATAAAAGCATAAAAAATCACACAGTGATAATATTATAGACATAGTTTTCTCCTGTATTTAGATGTAATATTGTTGCATAGAAATAAATTTATTCAATGTGAATGTTCTTTTAATTTTAAATTTAAACATTATTTTGTTTAGGTCATGTAGTGCCCATCTATTACACTACTATTTAGGTACTTGACATATTAACCCTAAGGCTGTGTCCCCATCAGACACGTCGCGGCGCCGCACCGTGACACGGTGCCGTAAACGGTGCACCGCGCGCCCCTATTCTGGTGAAACTTTCGAACACAAATTGTGTCCAAACTTAAACGAGGCAAAAATACATATCAAAGTCGCGAAATGCAAATATTGTCATATATACCGAGGAAATTTTAGCGATGCATATTTCCTTCTGAAATCACTTCCGTCTGGGTTCATTGTATAAATATACGGATTTACCCAAAATTTCCTCTGTTTCTTTTTCAATCTTCGTCTTAGTAACAACAAGAGAATAATTCTTTTTACCGTGACACGGTACGGCGCCGTACCGTGTCACGGTGGCGGCGTCGTGCCGTAACACGGTGACGGCGCCGTGCCGTGTCTGATGGGGACGCAGCCTTAAGAGTATTAATAACAGTAGTACTGTTATTAATACTCAAAAGTATTAACCTATGTAACTATCATTATTACTATGTAAATCAATAATGTAGATCTTAATAATAAATAAATTCTTATTTATGCCACTTTTCGTATTCAATATGTATAAGTATAAATAAATTATTATGTAAGAAAAGTTGAGCGGTTTTTCGAGAAAATTTGAAAATAATATTGGCATGATACTCAAAATACATCAGACAATATTTACACAGATGTGATCCAATGTAACTTTGATACATTGAGTTTATAATATTATATTGATCCACTTTCAAGATGTATATTGACTACAAAATTTGTTTATCATTCAATAATTGGCTTACCTACCATTTTATTGTAGACGAGGTGCTATTAAAATCATTGGAAAAGTCATAATAATTTATTATTCGTGAAATCAATTTATGTGACCAAGCCGAGCTTTTGCAAAGCCAGTTGTGCTGCGTCGGCCTTGGCTTGCTTCTTATTTGCACTGGCCATTGCTGGCTGGTACTCCACACCAGCTACTTTAACCTGTAAAAATAGTATTATCTAATTGGTTACAAAATTTAAGAAACAAATTATAGGTACTTATGGCTGGTTTACACGTATTAAGAGGCCGGGTACCCTTGGAATTTCTCATACATATGAGAATTTCGAGGGTACTTATAACTAAATTTTAAATTGTTAATTGCATGTAAACACAAAATTTAGTAGCAAGTTAAAATTTAGTTAAGTACCTACTAAACAAGGAAATTAGAAATTTGACTATTTTCTATTATGTTGGCAGGCGGGGCTTGTCACTTGACACATTTCGGGCAGGCACTTCAAATTAAATTAAAATTTAGTTGACAAAGGCCTGAGCAAGTGAGATGTCACTATCAGTAACACTGCGTGGTAACAAGAGACGTGTGATACATGACAGCAGAACTCTTTTTTGACGTCCAGTCGGCACATGCCGCACGTTGACAATTTAATCTCATAGAAATCATGTTCAATCATGCTTGTGTAAGTGTATACGTACACATATTTAAAAACACACAGATGAAACCAATTTCGGTTTCGTTTGACAGCTCGAGATTCTTGCTCTATTCCGCTAGGTATACTAACTTTATGGTTACTACTTATCTACTTAATACGTGTAAACTAGCCCTTAGGGAGTAAAATTTGACATAGATTTCATTGTTTACCATTTATACACCTCGCTGTGTAGTTGTCTTTTTAACCGACTTCCAAAAAGAAGGAGGTTATATTAAAATTGGCTTCTATTAAGTGTTTAAGGGCGCATTTTCATTAGTCGTTAACTCGTACGGTATACAGCATGCGGGGAGTCTATGAGAACTAATTGACAATAAATGGTTTCAGAAATCTCCCGCGCCCCGGTCCCCGCATGCGGGCCCTATCGACCAGTGAAAATGCGTCATAATTATTGAATACTATTTCTTAACTTTGTCACATTTGATTGTGTCACCATCCCCATTGCTGATTTTGGCTGGGGAGATATTTAATTTACACAATTAGTGTTAAACTCATTATTAAAGTTAAGTATTAATTATGTGTCTGTGTGTGATATGTCATGTGCCCTAATGATACAAGTACTACAAGAAGTAGACATTAATTAGCTGAAACATTAAAAACCTAAAATAGCTGAATCAAAAGTTGCTAAATGATTTAAAATTTACATTGTTGCTACTGTAGCGCCACCTTAGGGTGAATTAGTTTCAACCTAATTTAACGCATTTCCGCGGACACTTTTTACATTCTTACAGAGATATTTCTCCTCTATCTACACTCCATAGGTATCTAAGTATCACTCTAGGTATCTATGGAGTGTAGATAGAGGAGAAATATCTCTGTAAGAATGTAAAAAGTGTCCGCGGAAATGCGTTAAATTAGGGTGAAACTAATTCACCCTAAGGTGGCGCTACAGTAGCAACAATGTAAATTTTAAAACATTTAGCAACTTTTAATTCAGCTATTTTAGGTTATATTTTTCAAAATATATTTTTATTAACCCAGTAATTTTAGTAATCATTTATATTCCAGTAATAGTTTATATTTTGTCACCAACGGCTACATTCATTCCTTTTACACGTAACCTTTTTTTATCGTTGGGGGAATGCGCGGAATCGCTACATTCATTCCTACACTCCATAATTCATTTCATACCCTTTGGCTGCAGCTAGTGCCACTCGTGGAGGATTTTTCAACTGTTATTTACTGCGTACAGCTGGACGCTTTTTCAAATATTCCCCTATAGGATAGTTCTCCTCTATCTACACTCCATACACATACCCTAAACAAAAAGTTCTTCTTGTGGTCCGGTCCGCACTCGAAGCACAGATTATACTCTGGCGGGCCGAGTTTCTGTTTGGAGCAGTACTCCCCGAGTAGCGACACGGGGTGTTTGCCGCCGGCGATGATCGGCGCGGGCCCCCGACGTCCTATCCTTTGCACCTTGCCCTGAAAGTTCCGATGTCAATGTTGATTGTCTATGGACGGCGGTTAGCGCGTGTTCAGACCAAAATGACTAAAGTAAATGACTAGTCATTGGAAAGTACTAGCGTGGTACTAGTAATTGGACAGAGTACAAAAACACAATATTTATTATGGTTGCTTTAAAAACTACCTGTTTTTCTTTAAAATCAGGCGTTCTATTACTTTAGAAATAGGCAGTTTTTGAAGCAACCTTAATAAATATTATTGTGTTTTTCTGCTTTGTCCAATGACTAGTACTGTCCAATTTACTAGTCATTTACCCTATACGCCGCTGAATGTGAGCCGACTCACTGTCAGCCCCAGTAAGAACGTGAAAATTTACGGTATCGAATGTCCGCGCCTACGCCTAGCGTAATGGCGTATAGTCAGTTAGGTGTGAACGAAAAAGTGAATATGTATAGAAATACAATAAACTGCGTAACGCTCGCTCACATTCAGCGGCGTATAGTCAGTTTGGTGTGAACACGGCCTTATAGTCAATGTATTTGATACATTTGCGCCACGTTCCACCTAGCGTTAAAAACGCTCAAAAAGGATGCATTTTAGTGTTTTGATCGTTTTTAACGCCAAGTGGAACGCGGGGCTGATGTTTTCATGATATAAGTACACTTACAGCCGCACTCCGCATATAATAATTGCGCAGTTACTTAAAAGATGGTTTATAATCTTTGCGTTCGTCATTTTCTCTTTGTCTTCATTATTTCACTCTACTACTTAAGTAATCATTGAACATCTCTGAGTACAGCCATCGCTCAATATTCATTTGATACTACTACTTGGATTGATACTACTAATTAATATTTGGACTGATTACACACAATATAACACTGCCTTTTTTTCAGATGCATATAGGTTTTTGTGTATGTTCATGAACCTTTACTTTTTCCGCCTTCCACAAAAAAAAAAAACAACTTAAGCTTACTCCTCTTGCGTGTCTCCCTTGCAACTCTTCTTTGGCCTGCAGTCCTCTGGTGTCCAGTTTCACCTCAAGCAATAAGGGCTGAAGGGTTCCCGTACCCTCTTTACCCAACCCCTGGCCAGGGGTCCAACCCATTTTCTGCAGAAGGTGCAAACCCCTGCCACCCTCAACAGGCGCCGCCCGTACCAGTTGATCCTATATTAAAAAGTATAATCATTCCAAATTCAAATTCAAACGTCGAAATGTGCGTACAGAATTGACCCAATGATTTTTTTTAAATATCGATGTTCTTTCGATGACAATTACGATAAAAGTTATCGATATATCGATAAAGTTTATCGTGCCCCATACCTGTATACTTACCACGACACAGTGACACCTAATCGGCGGCGTCTAAGGTAGTTGTCTCGTCTCCGTATCACTTAAAAGCTGCAACAAATATTCATGAATTCCCCATTTTGGCCTAGTTTTTCTAAGAGATTTCAACATTTAGGCTTAATATTTAATTTGGGACTGTCTTTTGCACTTCATATAATGGTTTCCATTTTAATGACTGAGTAAACCGAGTCGACGAAAAATAAAAAAAATCTCTATGTTTTGGCCTCGGGAAAACTGATCGTCTATGACTCTATGGCTTGAAAGTTGTGTGAAAACTGAAAATGTAATAGACACATAACTGCCGCCGAATTGTCTCTCACACTTTTAGTAGCTTTTAGGCAATTATAACACGCAGAAGTTAACTTGGCATCTCGACCTACGGTAACTGTATTGAAGCAGGTGCCATGTTAATTTCTGTGTGTACACGGTACGTTGCCTTTTAATGGCGAATCAATACGCTTATGTCGTCTATCGGATGATGGTTATGTCTGCTGTAAGAGCATTTTTTAATCTCAATCTCAAGAACAACTAGGCCAATAGTAACAGCGTGACTTTAAAAATATGCAACTTCCCAAAATTATGTTTGATTTTTCATAGACATAATATAAATCTATATAATTTTAAGATAACAATTTTGAAAAAGATTGGATATTATTGAAGCAAATGCTACAAATTTATCCAGTAAGTCACTTTTATTTGGGGAACGCTGAATATTTGTATGCAAATAAAAAAGTGATAATTATTATGCCAAGCGATGGCATTAAAATTACCACAAGATCCATAAGAGTTATGCGTGTAAAAAGTAAACTAAATAAGTTCACAGTTTACACTTTCATAAGTGATTTTCATATGCAATGGTTACAACCACACTATTGAGCACAAATCGCTATAATAACAATGCAAACCTTTATCGGTTTTGAAAGACAAAGTAAAAAAGGGCCCATTCACGGCAGTCCGCCGTGCAGGACTGCGAATGAACATAGCTCACTGATTGGTCCACACGACCGTAAACACCGAGTGTGGACCAATCAGTGAGCTATGTTCATTTGCAGTCCTGCACGGTGGACTGCCGTGAATGAGCCCTTTAAGAATATTTAAGGATTGCCAACAACTGCACCGAAAAAAAACTTTTTAATTTTTAAAGTTTAATAAGATATTTGAGGCAGTGTTTTGCAAATCAAAATAGGAAAATGTCGCATAAATGAAAGCCTTAACAAAACATTTTAACGCAGAAAAAAATGATTTGAAACGTTTTTAATACGTTACTTTTTGGAGAGAGGCGTAGTAAAGACGGCAAGATTATGCGAGGCTCAAGAAGCTACTTATAAGGTTCCCTGAAGCTTTGTTATTCTTAATCCTTTGTCAAGATCATGCCTTCTCTTTCATATTATAAATAACGTGACAGATAACGTTTAAGGCTCGTCCACATTTGTATCATTTGCGCGATCAGATCTCCGTCGCGATCATCGCGCCGTATCAAGTATGCGTATCATAATGTGGACGTCTATAAGATCATTCTACCGATCATGCGCGTATTTGATACGACACGTATCAGATACGCGGTTAATAGCGATCGGGGCGTATCATGATACGTGTATCATTTTGATACGCTTCGATGATACGCGACGGAGATCTGATCGCGCAAATGATACAAATGTGGACGACGTATAATATTTATTATTTAAAGCACAAGTGGACCCAAGTCAACCATGCATCATCTGACTCAGGATTTAGTCATAATAATGTTGTCGTAACCATCACACAGTAGTGGTCAGAAGGGATAATACAATGTATTATAAGTTCTGACCGCGTCGTCGCCTGTAGTCGGTATAGAGAACGAGCCCAACACGCTTGCAGCTGAAAGAAAAGTCATTGAGACAGCCTAAAGCCTGGGCCACACTAGCGGCTCGCTGTAACTGTGCGTTCCTAAACTATACCAGTATTAGACTTGCTTTTGGGTTAAAGTTAACACTAAACGCCGGGTTAAATATAAAGTTTTCTCTCTAAAATATTAGGGTGTGTTTCCACTGACGCGGGGCAGGGCGGAGAGATTTTTTTTGTATCAGATGTTGAATTCGAAGAAGACAAATATAAAAAAGTTTAATACAAAATCTGACCTCCTCTTTTGTACCCTTAGAGAGGGGGGGGGGGGGGGGGGGGGGGGAATGTATACACCAGATGTTAAGTTGGAAGAAGACAAATATATCTGCGAAAACCGCATTCAAATTGGATCCGTATATGTATAGATTAAAATACAAAGTACAGAGCCTGAACTTATGACATATCGCGCAGGCCAGCAACACTAGTACAGTTTAGGAACATCCATATTATTTTTATTTAGTATCAGTTACAGCTCCGCTAGTACCACTGACCTCCATTATACAAGTACGCTGGACATAGGATACCCAGCTGTTTTTGTGCCTATTTGAAGCGGAATCAGCGCCCCCCCTGCGGGGGAAGAGAATCTGACGTAACTTGCAAATGGCCGCTCAATCGCTATCGGTTGTAGAAACCAAAGAGAATATAATCACTACGGTGGTATCTAGTATTAGTTCCAATTACTCCCACAACGGCTATCAGCGCCAATATGGCGACTTTTAAACGTCATGTTTACGTCAGATTTAGTTCTATTCCCCCGCGTTGGGGCGCTCATTCCGCTTTAGGAACAAATAACAGCTGTCATTTTAAAGGGTATCATAGGTCCAGTCCAGTGTACTTGTATAATGGAGGTCAGTGGCTAGTATGTACTCAGCTTTGGCATTATCATATAACTCGTCTAAATGACTATAATATTATTATCATTTAAATTTTAAACAGATTTAAATTTTGTAAGTTAATCTTCTTGTAATGAAAGAAAGTAATAAAGGATTTATTAGGGTAGTATCTTCTTCTTTTCACGAATTCAATTTTCAGATCACATACTAGACGATTTATATGATAACGCATTTGTCATAGTATTGAACAGAATCAACATAAAACAGTATATTTCTGCTGAGATTCTGTCCAGCACTAATCTATAAGCATTTCTATCAAACCAAATCGTGATTAATGTGTTTTGAATATAATTTTAATATTTATGATTGTGATGCTACATTAAATATCGATTAAATTGAAATGTTTGTACACTTGTAAATATACTAGATATTATTTTTATATGAATTTGAACAATTTTTTGAATAATGTGCAGACATGATAATTTAAAATACACAGTACTTATTACATAATATTATGAAGATTCTAAAATTGTATAAATTTTAAAAACATTGTCAAGGCGATAATATAATATATTATTTGATTGAAAATAAAAATATTGTGCGATACAAAGGCCTGTTTGTACTAGAATTTGTCCATATTATGAATTTACTAGTATATACAGGCCTTAAAAATAACTAGACACACCAACAAAATATCTAGAAAGTAAAAACCCATCTGAATACAATATAGTGCGTGTACGTGTACGCAATTTGCGTACTGTACGTAACAGGGTGCGTATACACAAAACGACTTGGAAAACAGTCTCAAAAAAGAGTAGGTATGCTGCATAAAATTTTCTGATTGTAATCACGATCATAATAATATGGTGGTTTACGTCACGTATTTTCTCAGACAACGTTTGTACTTTTTACACTTACACAAATATTATCACACTGACACATTTTTTTGTTTGATTTTAATAACATTTACGTACTTTATAGGTGATATAAAAATTATCTTGGGCATCTACTCTTTTCTGACAAGCTGTTCGCATCGTGCGTATACATACACACACGCGTCGTGCGTACACGTACGCACTATTCACACGCTCGTGTTCTCATATGAGTACATAAAATTGTACCTTCTTAGCCCATGCGTGTGCGCCGCCGGCTAGCTCTCTCGGTGTGAGTAGTTGTGCGTCAGTGGACCCAGTGAACTGGCCCAAACGTTTGGAACTCAAAGCCTTCGATGTGGTCGGAGCAGGCAGGGCTCCGGAACTCCAGCCGAACTGAAAAAACATTTTTCCAAGTGACCGTTTTGTCTATAAAGTGATTTGCTACGTTCAGTTTGTCATCAATCTGGCGTCAGTCGGGCATTGACGCCAGATTGATGGCTAAAAAGTACATAATAAAGAAATGATCTGTCCATCAAATGGTTAGGTTTCGTTTCAATCTTACCAGAGTGATGAACTGAACTGATGAGAAACTGAGCGTTTAACCTACGTCTTATATGCAAAATAATTACGTCTTATTTACATTTGTGGCGAAAACTTCAACAAAATTTGAAATTAAAAATGTTAAAATGAATAATCCACATTTTTTCGTGATCCTTATTTTTAATATATCCTTTTAAAGTTTTTACTGTTTCACCTTTAGTGGCTGGAGCTAGTAGGCCTATATTACATTTACAAGACGTATATTACATAATATAAAGTAAGTGCTAGCAAAATACTTACACCTAAAGTGTTGGTAGTGAGTTCATTTTGTTCTTGCTCTTTGCGGATCATAGACAGCTTTTGGGAGACTATTGATGCCAGGTCCTGCAAATAATAATAATTATTGATGTGTTACGAATCTTTAAAACGCCTTAGTCACGAAATACGAACATAATATAAAAATCAGCCAAGTACGAGTCGGACTCGCACACGAAGGGTTCCGTTATCCGTACCACTACAGAGCAAAAATAAGCCAAGAATTGTTTGTATGGGAGCCCTGTTAATTTTTTAATTTATTTAAATTTTATTATTAATTAATAAAATACAAATGAGTATTAATTTGTGAACATTTAATAATAATAATAATAAACATTTATTCAAGAACTTTGGGCATTACACCACGCTACTTTACAAATCAAGTACCTATGTGTTGCCTTTATTGATATCGAGCAAAAAATAGCAAAAAATGACGTTTATTGTATGGGAGCCCCCCTTAAATATTTCATTTATTGCCCGACTTCCAAAAAGGAGGAGGTAATACGTTCGGCTGTATGTTTTTTTTTGTATGTTCCTCGATTACTCAGACATTTGTGGTCCGATTTTCAAAATTCTTTTTGTGTTGCATAGGGTTTAACTAGAATTTGGTACCATGTTCACAAAAGTGGTGATCTGATGATGGGATCCTTGAGGAATCGAGGGGACTCCTTGAAATTTGTATGGAAACATATAGTGATTTCAATTTTTTCTGAAGCATTCGAAGTAAATGCTACCAAAAAGTAAGACTTCGCATCAGGTTCTACCCTGGATCCGAAGGTACCGAGCAGAACTTTTGAATGCCTATAGGTACAGGTTCGGAGATTTCGGCATTGTTTAAACAACTGAAAGCATAAGCCAACACATCAATTTCATTAATCATCATCATCACAATAATAATAATTATACCATGGTCATCACACTATGATCCAATTATTGGTACTTTTCATGATATTTTGCGTCGAAACAGATGTTTTTGACGATGATTTCACTGTTTTTGGACCAATTTTCGAAATTTTCGTGTTATAGTATATAATCTTAATTTTGTATAACAATTACGAAAGTGGTGAGCTGATGATGGGATCTATGAGCAATCGAGGGAAATCCTTGAAATTTATCAAAACGCTCATAGTGGTTAAATTTGTTGTTTCTAGTAAGTTAAACATATATGTGACGTTATCTGGGAAAAGGGACCTTGTTGTCGGTTTTAGTTTCCGAGATAATTGCCTTTAAAATAAAGTGTCGAAAAAAATCATTTTTTCTTTCTTTACTCCATATTAATAAACATACTTTAAAATTTGATATGACAAAGACAGGTTTTAAAAACGATTTTTAATAGGTTAAAATATATCTTAAAGTTTAGTAAAAAAGGGACCTTATTGTCGATTGCGGCTTTCTGTCGGCACGGTATCTACTGTACTAGTAATTTGCACCAAGCTGAAATCGGTAATATTGATTAGAATATCTGGGGGCACGGTAGTGCCCTCGACAAGTACAGCGCGAAGCAAACACTGGCGTACCATAATTTACAGGAACCATTTCGCCGCATTTTAGGCCCCTATTATGAGAGGTCATTAAGTTCCGAAGTTAAATCTAAAGCAAAGTTTCTCATTTATGACACTCACTCACTCACTCAAGATCATCAAAATATAACTAGTACTTTCCATAAACTCAGAGAGCTGAAATTTGGCAGAGTTAGGGTTTAATGGCCAGATAAAGGGAAAACTATAAAAATTGGCCAAGTGCGAGTCGGACTCGAAATAAGGTTTTTTGTATGGGAGCCCTCCTTTTTTTTATTGAATAAGGGGGCAAACGAGCAAACGGGTCAAATGATGATACTACCGTCGCCCATGGACACTCGCAACATCAGAAGAGCTGCAGGTGCGTTCCCGGCCTCCTTAAATTTTAATTTCAACTTAATTAAACAATTAACGTAAATAAATACGTCATTGAGTATTTTGTGAAAATTTCAAGTGCCTACCTGTTGCCATTTTTGATATCGAGCAAAAAAGGCAAAAAAAATAGGTTTTTTGTATGAGATTTTTTTTATTTTTACTACTTTTTTGTTATAGCGGCAACAAAAATACATAACCTGTGAAAATTTCAGAAGTCTAGCTATAGCGGTTCTAGAGATACAGCCTGGAGACGGACGGATAGACAGACGGAGAGACAGTTTTTACCCTTTGGGTACACAACCGTAAAAACTAGGATAATCGAAGATCTTGGAGTACCTGGTGACCCTGATTAGAAAACACAAGAGTCCAAACAAACATTAGAGATCGACATGCTACCTTTACAAAAAATATTCAACTTAGTGGGCCGCTTCATTTGACGTAAAAAATCAAAGGTCTGAAGTATCTGATGAAGAACCCTCAGCTGCTCTCAGCTGTTTTAGAGATTATGCCCCCTCAGATCTGCAATAGTTGCATACCGTACGTTACTGAACATAAGAAGAAATGCATGTGTACACGTGTGATAATAATAATGATAATAATTCCCACACCGGTTTCGGTGACGATGAACCGGTGGTTATAGGCATCATGTAGGACATTCTGAAAATATTTATTTTAAATTCATTCAGAAATAATACAATTTTGATTCGATTTGATTTTGATTGATAGCCGGTTTCATTGAAACCAGGCCAGTTACGCAGGAGTAATTTTATAGTGCCCAAGTGTGTGCGCAGTACACAAAAGCAATCTCTATCCCTTTACTCGCATAACCCAGTGGGCTGAAAGACTGACACGACTGGCGAGAGATTTTCTAAAAAGAAGTGAAATCCCACAAAAAACATTATGCAAAAAAACTAGCCAAGACGTCTCGAACCTCGATGGAGCTGCTTGTTTATCTTTAATAAGGGTTCCTTGTTGACTACGGAACCCTAAAAAGTAATGAAATCTAGACAATGTCGTACCAAGTCTAAGGTTCCTTTATTTTTATAAAGAAATCTCAGAAACATAGTTAAATAATTAATTAAATAATAAAAAATATTTAATTAAATAAATATTTAGATAAAATAAAATAAAAATAAAAAATAATGTTACAACTACTAAATTAATAGTATTTTTAACCGACTTCCAAAAAACGAGGAGGTTATATGTTCGGCTGTGGATATTTTTTTATTTTTTTGTGGTGACCTGATGATGGGATCCATGAGTAATCGAGGGAACTCCTCGAAATTTATATGGAAACATATGGTGGTTTTGGTTTAATGTGAAGTGTACTAAGAATACGCTACCAAAAAGTCAAATATTGGGTCAAGGTATACCATGGTTTCGATGATGCTGAGAGAACTCCTGATTCCTTATAGATACACGTTTGGGAGTTTCGGCGTTGTTTTAAGAACAGAAAGCATAAACTACTATGCAATTCATATTCATCATCATAATCATCATCATCATCATCATCGCCATCATCATCATTACCACGTCGTGTTAAGGCCACCATTGTCTCATGGCACAGAATAGATAATAGTACAAGGCATAGATATGGATATACTATTAATTATAATTATGTACTGTAAAACAACACCTGTTTGTTTTTAATACACGGCGGTCGGCGTCGCCGTCCCGCGCCGCCGCGCGGCGCGTGGTGGCAGAAGACAGAATATCGAATACTTTACTAACTACTTTATATACAGATCGAATACTTTACTACTTTATAAAATTTTAATAGACAAATAGAATTAAAATAAAGTTATTTTAAAAAGAGCATTTAAACAAAACAAAGTCATTAAGTGTCTTTTTAATTAGTCATACTTATTAATCGATAGATGGTGCACTAAGTACCTATCGATTTGAATTCTTGATTACAAGAACAGCTGTCAATAATTATGATAATATTAAATATTATGCTACGCTACATCCTATGCAAGTTTGTATATTTTTTTATCTGATAGATCCTTCGATCGTGGAAAAACGAGACACAATAGCCTTTCTATTGTTATCGCAATCGCCGGTGACCGCTTCGGGCTTGAAGTATTAAAATTGTTAAATTACTTAGCACAATATGTTCACTTCACTGATAATATTATATTATTTTGTGAGTGTGAGTTGTGATTCTTAACAAATTGTAATAAGATAAGTAAAATATACGCGAAGATTTACTTACTAGTGTAACTAAAAAGAGTGAAATTATTATTATTTTTAACAAAAAATTAAAACCGACTTCCAAGGTAAAAACAATAATAACATTAATATGAACTAAAAAGTATTAAATAATTTTTACTATCTAATAGTGCCTTTTCCCGAATTTGGCTAAACCTTAACTATTTCTGTACTCAATCTAATAATATTATTAATAATTTTTGGAACTGGCACCGACTTCAAAATTATGAAATTTTGAAGTCGGTGCCAGTTCCAAAAATTTTAAATATTCTGTCAGGGGACTGAAGATTCAGCTATCTGGTACCGATTTCAAAATAATGAAGATTGAGTACAGAAATAGTTGAGGTTTAGCCGAATTCGGGAAAAGGCACTATTAGATAGTAAAAATTATTTAATACTTTTTAGTTCATATTAATGTTATTATTGTTTTTACCTTGGAAGTCGGTTTTAATTTTTTGTTAAAAATAATAATAATTGTATCTTCTTTTTACTTTATTACTAATAAATGTAACGACCGACATTAAGGTCCCTTTTAATACTTATGAATACTTCTATGGTAACTAAGAGAAATCACATGTTTTTGGCACTCGTCTTGTTACTAAAGGATAATTAAAGTTATTTAAAAAATAAACGGCCGCACTCAGAGTCGTTCATTAAATCATCATTTAAAAAATCAAAATTATCCGCTGCCCATACAAACCGCAACACTAAATGCTCATTAAACATGAAATTCCCTCTCAGAGTCAGTTAATGATAAATTAACACCTCAAAATGCCGATTAAATTTAAATACAGAAGAATCACCATTTAACTCGATCGAGTCGCTAATCGTGGATTTTGCTGTCAAAGGGGTATGACATAGAGATTTTTTTTTAATTTGTCCCGGTCGGGACAGGCAAAGGGAGCGTTGCCCATACAGCCATTTCTATGTTTTCTCTATTTAATGAATGATAGTGAAGGCCGAAGCCAATTCTAGGACATAGAGAAATATAATACACGGGGGGCATGATCTTCTTCTTCTTTTTTATATGATTTTATTTATAGCTTGTCAAAAAAGAGTACCGTACACAATCTACGCAATTTTTTAATCATATTGTAACAAAATATACGAAAACCTTATTCAATCGAGTTAAAATTAATGTGCAAGGCAAATAATATTTAATGTGTATATAAGCGTTCTCTATGGAAATACAAAGAGAAAAAACTACATTTTGAGCGTGATTACGTTTAGAAATTTTTTTGTTCTGTGTCTACTCTTTTTTCACAAACTGTAGTCGTGTTCGTTTCGTTTTTCAATGCACATTACGCATGCGCAAAGTTAAAAATTAGTGTCAGTGTCATGTTCTAAAACCTGACAGAAATTGTTAATATTTTAGAACATGACACTCAATTATTATGAAGTAGACAGTCAGCTGCCAAACTGCGAAAAAAGCCGCGCATGCGTAGTTGAAAAATGAAACGAACACGGCTTTCTAGTCTTGGAAAGTCAAGCCGTGTTCGTTTCATTTTTTTTTATTGGGCGTGAGTCGTGACTGCGGCCGTCAGAGTCGGTCATTTAAAAAATAGCGCTGAACATCATTTAACAAATTGAAATTTAATGCTTTCATTAAAGATACCTCTCAGAGACAAAATTAATTGACTGATTAATTTCTGTCCCCTATAAATCATTCGTACTATGACGAGAAGTAGTAGTAGTAGGTATCTAGTAATTTTTATTTTGTTTTTGGTTGGCGAATTTAACATAATAATATATTTTAACATACTTAATACATTTCAACAGGATTTCATTGGTCAGTATATACTTTAAATAAATAAACTATAAAGTACTTACCTACTTATAATGTTTTGTACCAGTTTCAATTCTTATCACGTCATACTTTTATTTTAGTTAACAATGCAAGAAGACAAGAAGAAGTAAAAATTTACAAAGTTTGCAGTGCTAGGCAGAATAATGAATATAGAAAAAAAATAACAAGAAATCAAATTAACTGATGCAGCTCGCTTCAACTCCCGTACAGTTTGGCCCAAGTGGGCCGCGATAACAATCGAAAGGCTATTGTGTCTCGTTTTGCCGCGATCAAAGGAATAATAAAATATATACTACTAAAATAATTTCATTCTTTCCTATCTTTCACCGTACCTCCCTACTACAGTTATGTAACAAACATAAAAGGTGTTAGAAAAAAAAACATGTTTTATATTGTTTTTATAATAGGTACTAGGTATTTAAAAGTATTTATTGCAACATTTGAAGTTTCTATGTTTTACAATTTGGATTGTGTGAATAACCTGTCTTATGTCTACTATTACCTACCATTTTAATATAAGAAAACCGTTTGCTATTAAGATTTATTCATAAATCATAATAATATTGTAACTATATAGTAAACATACTTTGAAATATACCGTATATGTATAAATATACCGTAAGACATAATTTGGTAACAATGTTCATACTTCTTTGTAGGTATATCTAGTTTGTATGGAAGTGACTATAGGTACACTTCATGTAAAATACTTCTATTTATTAGCAAGAAAAGGTAAAAATCGGCCAAGTACGAGTTGTACTCGTGCACGAAGGGTTCCGTACCACTAAAGAGCAAAAATAGGCTAAAAATTGTATTTTTTGTATGGGAGCCCCCCTTAATTATTTAATTTATTTAAATTTTATTATTAATTATTAAAGTATAAATATAATTAAGTATTTTGTGAACATTTCAATTGCCTATGTGTTGCCGTTATTGATTAAGAGCAAAAAATAGAAAAAAGTTACGTTTGTTGTATGGGAGCCCCCCTTAAATATTTATTTTATTTTGTTTTTAGTATTTGTTGTTATAGCGGTAACAAATATACACAATCTGTGAAAATTTCAGAAGTCTAGCTATAGCGGTTCTTGAGTTACAGCCTGGTGACACACAGACGGACAGACATCGAAGTCTTAGTAATAGGGTCCCGTTTTTACCCTTTGGGTACGGAACCCTAAAAACAGCTGTACTAAGTAACTAGGCATGTATTGCACAAAAATGCTTTAGTACTATCACAGTTATGAAGTTTTATGTTTACTGTGGCATTATCTAATATTATTATTATTTATTATTAACACTTAAAATAAATTTTATTTTTATCTTAATTTTATCTTTTGAAAAATTAAAACTGAAAAAATTTCAAGAATAACCTCAAACTTGAACATCAAACTCTGCAATTAGCGATTTTTAAATGTCATCTCTGAGAGGGACATTTCATGTTAAATGAGCATTAAGTCTTAATTGACGTCTCTGAGTGCGGCGGAAAAACTTCAATGTTAATAAAAATGTACATTTATTTTTATGTGATATCACTAAACTTTTAATCACCGACAATAAGGTCCCTTTTGAAAAGTGTTAAGAGGCTATGTTTAAGTGTAGTAAATATATATTTTTGTTGATTTTGATTGATTAATGAGATTAGTAAAAGTACAATGTTTATTTGTTCAAAAAAATTTTTTATACATTAAACAATGTTGTTTAATATCGAAGACGTCTCAATTTAGTAACAAAATATCCGCTTTATATTATTCTTTTATAAAATTCAATAGAAAACATACTATAAATGAAATATTTAGTAAAAACCATCTTGGGCATTTTCATTACATCATGCACTTTGGCGGGGTAAGCAACAGGAATAGAGTTATAAAATTATATAATTGAAGTTAAATTCTATTATTTTTAATAAAAAATTAAAACCGACTTCCAAGGTAAAAACAATAATAACATTCTTATAATATGAACTAAAAACTAAAAAGTATTAAATAATTTTCCTCTCTAAATGTGCCTTTTTCCGAATTCAGCTAAATCTCAACTATTTTTGTACTCAACTTGAGAAACTTGGAAAGCCGGCCTCGCGGCCGCCTGCGCCTTTCTCAAGCGATACTATATTGTACTACATTAATGAAGATAAAGTTTAAAATCATATTATGACACTCAAAATGCTCGCAGCGCGGCATGCCCTGGCATGCCGAGCTGCGAGCATTTTGCGAGCATTTTGCCTGACATTAGAACTTGAATAGGTACGACGCAATGCCGCGATGTTTACGCACACGCCGCGCGGCGGCGTGCGGCGACGCCGCACCGACCGCCGTGTATAAACAGCCTATATTAATAATTGGTGTTGTTATGTACATAATTATTATTATTGTATCCATACCTATGCCTTGTAAGTTGTACTATTATCTATTTTGTGCCATGAGACATTGGTGACCTTAACACGACGTGGTAATGATGATGATGACGATGATGATGATGATGAATTTTAATTGCGTGGTAGCATAATATGCTTTCTGTTCTTAAAACAACGCCGAAACTCCCAAACGTGTATCTATAAGGAGTCAGGAGTTATCTCAGCATCTTCGAAACCATGGTATACCTTGACCCAATATTTGACTTTTTGGTAGCATATTCTTAGTACACTTCACTTTAAACCAAAATTACCATATGTTTCCATATAAATTTCGAGGAGTTCCCTCGATTACTCCTGGATCCCATCATCAGGTGACCACTTTTGTGAACATGGTACCAAATTGGAGTGAAACCTAATACAACAAAACAAAAATTTCGAAAATCGGTTCACAAACGGCGGAGTAATCGTTGAACATACAAAAAAAAAATTAAAAAAAATATATATCCACAGCCAAACATATAACCTCCTCGTTTTTTGGAAGTCGGTTAAAAATACCATATAACGTACTTCTCAAAAAACATAATATCTATGTAACTTCCTACAATAACATACTTTTTTTGGATGTCGAAGTTTGAATGCGATTTTCTCAATATCACCTTTTACGACTTTCGAGCTTAAACTTTTTTTTTTAAAATATTTTCCAGACCTACACGCATGTTATTTACATGGTTCGATAGCCTATTAAATGTAGATTATGGGGATACCAATAACTCAATACCGACAATAAGGTCCCTTCACGCTGATAACGTCACATATTACGAATAAGAGAAATTTCATACAAAGGTGTCTCTTGGTCCAAAGGCACTGAACAGAACTCCTGAACCTTTAAAGATTAAAGTTAGGAAATTGCAGCATCGCTTAGATAACTGCAAGCATTTACCACAATTTCGCTTACAGTAACATATAATTTGAATAGTTAACATTAGTATTGGTTATTTACGCATAAAGCCTTATTTTGTAGACAACACTAAAAAGAGTGAAATAATTATTTTTAACAAAAAATTAAAACCGACTTCTAAGGTAAAAACAAAAATTACATCCTTATAATATGAACTAAAAAGTATTAAATAATTTTTCCTATCTAATAGTGCCTTTTTCCGAATTCGGCTAAAACTCAACTATTTCTGTACTCAATCTTCATCATTTTGAAGTCGGTACCAGATGAATCTTCAGTTCTCTGACAGAATATTTGAAACTTTTGGAACTGGCACCGACTTCAAAATTATGAAGATTGAGTACAGAAATAGTTGAGTTTTAGCCGAATCCGGAAAAAGGCACTATTAGATAGGAAAAATTATTTAATACTTTTTAGTTCACATTATAAGGATGTAATTTTTGTTTTTACCTTAGAAGTCGGTTCTAATTTTTTGTTAAAAATAATTATTTCACTCTTTTTAGTTTTTAGTTACCTAGTACTAAACTATCGCGTACTATGTACGTAAATAATACACCTGTATAATATTATTCTACGTATCTTGTTACAAGCTTACCGGTGAGCAAGACACAATAGAATAACAATAGATTTCCAAGAATCCACGATCGAAGGATACAAACTAGGTATAAGCAACAAATTATAAGTATCGTGCTGAAACCGGTCTCGAACGCTTCAACTCCCAAGCGGCCACATTGTAGTGTTGTATATTATATAAATTCGGACATCTATTAATAACTAGGATATAAATAATTATTTAATACTTTTTAGTTTATATTATAAGGATGCTATTATTGTTTTTACCTTAGAAGTCGGTTTTAATTTTTTGTTAAATATAATAATTTCACCCTTTTTAGTTACCTAGTAAGCCATCGCGTACTATACGTAGAATAATAGACCTGTATATTATTCTACGTAGGTATCTTATTACAGTCACACTTACAAAATATAATATCAGCTGCAGCCTGCAGACAATTTTAAACAATACATTAAAAAAAAAATCGAACTGAATACGTGTGACGTGCTAAGTAGCCGGTCACCGGACTAGTTTCAATAGGGTGCTCGCTCGACTTGTCGCACACGCCTCGCACTGTTTAGTACGGTACCCGGCAGACGACAGTTATTGTACCATGAACGCTAAACGCAATGCAAAAGGTTGAAATTAGATTGTTTTACAGAATATCTCGGCGAAGTGAGACAGAATGTTACATGATCGAAGCAACTTTAACTTCTCAGAAGTAATGTCAAATGTGTGCCTTATGCTCTGGAGATAAGGTTGAATTTGGTGACATTGGTGACCCTGACTTGGTAATGATGATGAATGCAATTAGCATAGAAGCATATGCTTTCAGTT
Source organism: Polyommatus icarus (assembly GCA_937595015.1). Classification (NCBI taxonomy): domain Eukaryota; kingdom Metazoa; phylum Arthropoda; class Insecta; order Lepidoptera; family Lycaenidae; genus Polyommatus; species Polyommatus icarus. The sequence goes on along the minus strand of OW569334.1, from coordinate 4,370,582 downwards.
CTTAAAACAGCGCCTAAACTCCCAAACTTGTATCTATAAGGAATCCGGAGTTCTCTTAGTATCTTCGGAACCATAGTATACCTCGGTGCAAAATCTTGACTTTTGGTAGCAAATGCTTAGGATGCTTCTCATAAAACCAAAATCACCATATGTTTCCATATAAATTTCGAGGAGTTCCCTCGATTACTCATGGATCCCATCATCAGGTCACCACTTTTGTGTTACGGCGGAGTAATCGTTGAACATACAAAAAAATATATATATATATCCACAGCCGAACATATAACCTCGGTTAAAAATAATAGTAATATGAACTAAAAAGTATTAAATAACTCTTACTCTTTAATAGTGCCTTTTTCAGAATTCGTCTAAATCTCAACTATTTCTGTACATACCTACTACAGTCGTCATTACTTTGAAGTCGGTACCAGTCCCATAAGTTTCAGATATTCTGTCATTACTGAACTCACGATCAAATTAAATAATAGTAATATGAACTAAAAAGTATTAAATAACTCTTACTCTTTAATAGTGCCTTTTTCAGAATTCGTCTAAATCTCAACTATTTCTGTACATACCTACTACAGTCGTCATTACTTTGAAGTCGGTACCAGTCCCATAAGTTTCAGATATTCTGTCATTACTGAACTCACGATCAAATTAAATAATAGTAATATGAACTAAAAAGTATTAAATAACTCTTACTCTTTAATAGTGCCTTTTTCAGAATTCGTCTAAATCTCAACTATTTCTGTACATACCTACTACAGTCGTCATTACTTTGAAGTCGGTACCAGTCCCATAAGTTTCAGATATTCTGTCATTACTGAACTCACGATCAAATTAAATAATAGTAATATGAACTAAAAAGTATTAAATAACTCTTACTCTTTAATAGTGCCTTTTTCAGAATTCGTCTAAATCTCAACTATTTCTGTACATACCTACTACAGTCGTCATTACTTTGAAGTCGGTACCAGTCCCATAAGTTTCAGATATTCTGTCATTACTGAACTCACGATCAAATTAAATAATAGTAATATGAACTAAAAAGTATTAAATAACTCTTACTCTTTAATAGTGCCTTTTTCAGAATTCGTCTAAATCTCAACTATTTCTGTACATACCTACTACAGTCGTCATTACTTTGAAGTCGGTACCAGTCCCATAAGTTTCAGATATTCTGTCATTACTGAACTCACGATCAAATTAAATAATAGTAATATGAACTAAAAAGTATTAAATAACTCTTACTCTTTAATAGTGCCTTTTTCAGAATTCGTCTAAATCTCAACTATTTCTGTACATACCTACTACAGTCGTCATTACTTTGAAGTCGGTACCAGTCCCATAAGTTTCAGATATTCTGTCATTACTGAACTCACGATCAAATTAAATAATAGTAATATGAACTAAAAAGTATTAAATAACTCTTACTCTTTAATAGTGCCTTTTTCAGAATTCGTCTAAATCTCAACTATTTCTGTACATACCTACTACAGTCGTCATTACTTTGAAGTCGGTACCAGTCCCATAAGTTTCAGATATTCTGTCATTACTGAACTCACGATCAAATTAAATAATAGTAATATGAACTAAAAAGTATTAAATAACTCTTACTCTTTAATAGTGCCTTTTTCAGAATTCGTCTAAATCTCAACTATTTCTGTACATACCTACTACAGTCGTCATTACTTTGAAGTCGGTACCAGTCCCATAAGTTTCAGATATTCTGTCATTACTGAACTCACGATCAAATTAGCTGGTACCGACTTCAAAATAATGAAGACTGTAGGTATGTACAGAAATAGTTGAGATTTAGACGAATTCTCAAAAAGGCACTATTAAAGAGTAAGAGTTATTTAATACTTTTTAGTTCATATTACTATTGTTTTTACCTTGGAAGTCGGTTTTCATTTTTTTGTTAAAAATAATTTTGTTTTTAGTATTTGTTGTTATAGCGGCAACAGACACACACAATCTGTGAAAATTTCAGAAGTCTAGCTATAGCGGTTCTTAAGTTACAGCCTGGTGACAGACAGACGGACAGACGGACAGACATCGAAGTCTTAGTAATAGGGTCCCGTTTTTACCCTTTGGGTACGGAACCCTAACAAAAAGAGCTCAAATAATGGGGCTATAATAAAATTAAATAATTTTAAAATCATTTATTTCAGGCTTCTATAGCCACACTGTATATTACCTATAATATAATAACATTATTTAACAATGTACAATTTATATTCATTATTTTGTGGTGGTTCATAGACAAGAAAAAAACATTGTGTGACTATTTTCATTAGTAAAGGAGATAATATACTCACGATTTTAGCCGGTTCTTTGCCTGGTGGGTAAGCTTGAGGTCCGGGCGCCGCTATAATAGCGGGCACTGTATTCAGCTCTGAAGAAAAAAAAGAAACAAAATTTCAATTATCCATTTCTCAATAAAGTCGCCATATTGTTATAAAATTAAAATAACATAATATTAGATATATAATAATAGACTTAATTCGTCCAATTATCACAAAAACAAAATCAAATTTAAGTTTTATTGAAATATTTGCACGTCGAGATGTATCCGACAAAACATAAGCGCTATTTCACATAGTAAGTACTATCATATTGTATCTACCATGTTTTTGCAAATAAACATTCTTATTCTTAAAAAAAATATATAATGATAAAAACATACTTGCCTATCATGCCTATGGACACTTATAATTAGCTGTTGCCCGCGACTTCGTCCGCGTGGACTTCAGTTTATAGCGCGCGGTGTCAACAAAATTGGTGTCAAATTTAAAAGCTTTTTAAAACCTGGGTACCCCTTAAATCAAAATATCCAAAAACAGCTGTGCAGTGTGCACATAATATTTAATTTTTTAATAAAGTAAACTTTATTTATACCAAATTTAAAGCTTATTTAGCCCCCCATTACACAACTTTAGCTTTACCCATAAACTATTTATCTTTGGTAGGTTTAAGGTTACGTCACTACTCACCGCATAGATAAAGTACTGAGTAGTGAGTTATTTAATAACGTGTATAACAATCGAAAGAATCGAAAATCCTAACTCAATATGGTGCCACCTCCTATAGAAAGACTTATAGTAGGGGAGGTCGCGCTCAGTCAAAAAAGTAATTTCATACCGAACGAAAATCGTTACAATAATAGTATTCCACTAATACATAACAGCTTTGATCGTCAGCCACTTCATAATGGGTGGAATAAAAATTGAGAGCATCTCAAAGTTGCTGTTGGGAATCGTATTGAATTGACATTAAAACGATCCCAATTCGCAACCAATAAAGGTCCATATCTAGATTATACACGTTTAGGTTGGGTAAGTGTTATTTTAGTTTTAGTATATCACAACAGATGGCGCTTTTAAAGTAAAATGTATATAATTCTTCTTCACAAGTATTGACTATCGAATTAATTACTTAAAATTCCTATGTGAGATGAGAGGGAAAATCGCCGTCAGCTGAATGTTTGCAGGTGGAAATGTCGTCTACGCGACGCCCTAGGATACATTTATTTATTTATTTAACAGTTTATTGCACACAAAAACATTTAACAAATTATACTTATGAAGAAAAACGACACAACAGGTACTGCTTATCTCTAAAGAAATTTCTTCCTGCAGCCCTAGGAAGAGAAATTTGATCACAAACAACAGATAGGGCGTGCATAAACAGAAATGAACAAATAATAATAATATACAAAATTATACATTGAGCGCGAAGTAGGGCTATATTGGTCATAACTTATATATCGCTGGCTGACGGTTATTCCACCATCATATTTACGACTGACGGTTTTATTTATTATTTACAAAGTAGAAACATTCACCTGTATAAATTTTGTACGGTATAAAATGACTTTATATTCAAAAAATTTTTACATGTTCAGTAACGCGACTGACGTTGAATCCCCCGTCTGCAATACGGCTTACGGTGATTTTTTGGTTAAACATGAGCTCAATAATCATCCATCAAAGTTTCATTCGGTATAAAATCACTTTTCGCAACTATTTTTTTTACAACTTTGAAATACTCTCAGTTAACATTCCACCACGGGTGCGGCGACTGACGCTGGTTATATTGATTGATAAATATTAAGCTACCGCTGGACAAAAATTTGGTCGGTATGAAATGGCTTTGCATACGCTAGCACTACCTCCCCTACTATTATGAGCAAGCGATAGCGAGATGTAGGCGACTCTTAGCGCCATCTGTTATGAATTTTTGGAACTAGCTTAATTTGAACAAATTTATGCATTTTCACCCCCTTACAACCCGTTTTTCCAGTTAAAAAAGTAGCCTATGTCCTTTTCAGGCTTTAGACTGTGTACAAAATTTCATTACAATCGGTTCAGTAGTTTTGGCGTGAAAGCGAGACAGACAGACAGAAAGACGGACAGAGATACTTTCGCATTTATAATATTAGTATAGATATGTATATCAGAGATAATAAATAATTTTAAAATTAATTGTACCGGAAGTACTGTACAGACTTCAACTGTCAGCTGTCAACTTGACAACTTGTCAGATGTCAACGTCATTAAAACTGTCAGTGGTGCGTTTGTTCATTAGTCGAGACCTCTCTTGCTCGGAGAACATCGCCTGCGCCGGGTGGCGCACTGACTGTGTTAAAGAGTGTTAAAACTTAAATATGTCGGACACCGATGGCGACCGTGCGGATGTTCATCCATTTGAATCTGCGACATGTATATTATGAGTAATTGTATACAGTTTTTTTTTTCAAATAGTAAAATTAACTTACGGGATCCAGAGGTAAAACCCTTCAATGGAATAGCGACAGTTGGCGGGGCTGGTAAGGCAAGTGGTTCACTGCTTCTATAAAAAAAATAATAATATTATGAACTTAATTATATACTATTTAACGTTAATTCTTGAGGTTCACATTCATGATAAAAGAATGGTTCCTTTTCACAAAGGTGGAGTGTATGATAATATTATTGATATCTTCCTAATTCTTCATACTTATGAGTTATGAAAGGGAAAGCATGCTACTCATGTATAGTGTATACTCACGTGGTAGTTGTGGGAATACTGGGAGTGATCGCAGTACTTTTTGAAGGCTTCGAATTTAGCTTTGCAACTTGCTGTAACAAAAAATATAATTATCGACTCATACTATTTTATTTTATTTATTTATATCAGGCTACATAGGCCCATACAATATAATATACCTTAATGACTAACATATACATATAAATTATATAAATTTAATAACTACACTTTAAGAGGTTAGTTTCTTTGCTGGTACAACGCTGGCGCCATACTGGCTGCTGGTTACGTCATATTATAACAGCTAATCAAGGGTACGGAAACGGGGTAAGTCCGCATGGTTAAGGCTGCGTTTCCACCAGATTTGTGTTGGGAGGAATGTGTTTTTGAGAACCAATAGAATCGCTTCATTGACGTGACCTTGTCATGACATTGGATCTTAAAAACACATTCCTCGCAAATCGCAATACATCCCTGGTAGAAATGTAGTCTAACGCTAAACGAATGAGAATTTTGTTGCCTTGCTCTTACGCTATTTTATATTGTGAACATACCATATTATCCTTCTTAGGCGACACAGGGACCCATTCGCTCGCGCTGTCCCTGTGCTGAGTACCGGATGACACAGGGAATTGGATCCTGAGTTCCTCTTTGTTGGCTACGGGCAGGGTCGACTTGATGGGGAGAGGTGCACCACCCTGAAAAACCAAAAGAAATCGTCAACAAAATGATATGTTTAATGCCGCCATTGTGGTACACAGTAGTTATAAGTCGATAATTATTGTTAAAGTACTTCCTAGCATGTGCACAATAAAGAATATTTCAAGACGTGAGTGGAAGAATAAAGTAAGTAACATGAAAAAACTTCCCGTTTTTTTTTGCTTAAATGGAGGCCTTAGGGCCGGAAAAAATATTTGAAATAGAAAAACTATGGACTATATGTGTAGCCAGATATATTAGCTAGGTTATGAAGTAGATAAGTTACGAGTTTTATTAAAATAATTAGGGAAAAAATGAGTTATTGTCCGTATGTTACGAAATGTTACTTGTTCGATTCTTCCACTCACGTCTTAATTTTATTAAGTTATTATTTATTTATTATGCATTTTGGCAGTTTTTAGAATAAGAAAATGATTTTATAGAAACCTTGAATTAATCTTAATATATATATTTCTTGTGTGCGTGTGTATGTGACTGAACTCCTCCTAAACGACTGGACCAATTTTGATGAAATTTTTTGTGTGTGTTCAAGGGGATCTGGGAATGGTTTAGATTCACAATTTTGTCCGCTGGACAATGTTTTTTTAATTAATTTTTAATTTATTAGTAGTTGTTGATTTTGGAATGTTTTACATTGGATCCGACAGACGGCGCTACCATCGCAGTGTCAAATTTTAAATAATATTCGAATTTTAATTTTAGTCTATCCCGACAGTTAGCGCTGCGATCAAATTAAAAAAAATATATGGCAAAGAAACGTTTGCCGGGACAGCTAGTCTAATATATAAAATTCTCGTGTTTTCTTTGCCATACTCCTCCGAAACGGCTTGACCGATTCTCATGAAATTTTGTGAGCATATTGAGTAGGTCTGATAATCGGCCAACATCTATTTTTCATACCAAAAATTATTTATATGGCAAAACAAAATTTGCCGGGACAGCTAGCACTTATATAAAAAAATACGAATATTATACGTCATGCGATAATATGTCTGTTACCATTTCATCATGCTTCATGCTTAAGCAGATTTCGGGACATAAAAATATAGTCCTCAAAGTAGTATTTCAAAAAGATAAAACCGACTTCAAAATGTGAATTCAAATTCTTTATCTCAAAAACTACTGACAAGATTTTGATGTGGAGTATTCCCTAAGTTGAAATAATAGCTAGTAAAATAAAAACCATGAAAACATACAGACTTACATACACTTGAAAGGCACATTTATTCAGAAGCTGATATAGACCAACATATCCAATATTAGGCAGGTCTGGAAATATTACACACGTCATAATATACGGGTCGAATTGATAACCACTTTTTTTTGAAGTCGGTTAAAAGACCATTTCCGCACGATAAGCGACTTGTTGCTCTTTGAAGTTATGGGTAACTATGCGGTTGCGCCTGTAACTTTGTTGCGCCAATATTCGTTTATCGTGCGGGAACCGTACATTTTCCTGGACGAAAAGTATCCTATGTGGTATAAGGTATGGTATCTTGATACCTAAATTTCAGAAAAATCGGTTTCATCTATTCAATGGTTTTTGCGAGAAGAGGTAACTTTCGCATTTATAATATTAGTTTGGATCTCTTGTCTTTAAAAAAAATAATAATTATTATACAACTTCTTATATGTCTTTTTTCCACCTTGATGCATACTATACAAGTTACAACTCAACGGTCGCTCATGACGTGTCCGCGTGTGTAATTGGGGATTTGGTGATCTGTAACACAGCTTTTGCCTAATTCAGACACCAGCGGGGCTAAAATGGTCACAATTAGCAATTGCTCTCAATCAATTCAGCAAATGAATTGTCAAAACTGTCAAACTGACAAATGTCAAATCAGTACAAACATACAGAAATGAATTGCAAGCAGAGTTGCATTTTGCGATTTTAGAAAAATTAATCATATTATGATTCATATCATGATTCTTCAAAGCGACCATATTAGCCCCGCAGCTCCTCACTTTCTAATGTAAGGCAGCATAATGTTAATAAGCCATTAAGTTAGATTGTTTGAGAGAAAATAAAGATTTATTATTATTATTATTATATCTATGTAAAAATATACTCCATATTATGTCACTATTCCCTATACTTACTCGTATATTCATCACAATAGGTGCTTTCTCCTTAACCAAGAACGGATGGTGGAAGGCTATAGTGTCCTCATTCTCACTCATGTCACCATCATTAGAAGACACAGATGACAGTTCACCCAAAGCCTCCTTCTTGGACAGATGTTTGCAGAAGTCCGTTAGTTCGTCCACCGATTTACCTGTACAAATGGATTAAATTTAATATTTTATTGATTTAGGTATGCATAATGATTATGATGATAAAGTTGATGATGTGCCTATGTATAACATATAACATAGACACATCATAATTTTTTTAATACCTATAAAGGTGTAACAAAACTAAGATATAATACTTTAGGGTGTGTATGGGCCTCCTCCGCACTCCCGCCGCTCCGCCGGCGTAGGACGGGAGTGCGGAGGCGTCGCTACGCGAACCTCCAAACTCTCGTCTAACGGGGCTCCGGGTCAGGATGGGAACCTGCCCGGCTTTGTCAGTCCCGGCGCCGAGGGGAACGCTTTAGTTCGCCTAAGCGTTCCCTTACTTTGGTGGAAGTCCAGTCCGAGGTAGACCGGCCGGTCGTGGAGGGAGTCCTGTGTTTGTTAGATCCGGGATATCCCTCCGTTATACGGCTGAAGGCGAGCCGCAGGTGGTTTTAGTGAGTAAGAGTCTCACATACCCCCGGGTCACCCAACCCGGGGCACCCATGATGAGTTTCCCCTGCGATATCAAAAAAAAAAAAGGGTGTGTATGGGCCCCCTATATAGAGCGCTGAAGAGTAACTTTGTTTTCCAACCTTGTATTGAAAAATTAAAAAATTATCTTTCAGCGCTGCTACTTTCAGAGTGAATTCTAAATAAATAATTATGAGTGACACAATACACACCCTAAAGTATTATCACTTAGTTTTGTTACAACTTACACCTTGTATAATATGAAGCCTGACATTATATTATTATTATTTGTGTAACCACACTAGCAGCCAATAAAGCCATTAAACTGATGCGTGTGTCAAATCGTTTGAGGATTTCATCTCCCAATTGGTCCAGTTTGTTTTTAATGAAAATCATTAGCTTTGTCTACACTGTGCCTTCTTCTGTTCGTCAAGGGCATGCGTTATGGCGCAGTCAACAGCGAACGTGAGGCATGCCCGCAACGCATGCCCTCTGACCGTATCCAAAACTTCAAAAATGACAATGTTGGCGTTGCATTAGTTGACGCATTCAGTTATTGAATGCGCCAAAACAAAAGTTGAATGAAAGAAGATGACGAAAATCGAAGACGAAAGCGCCTAGTGTGGCCATAGCAATTAATGATTTCCCATTACAATGAGCAACTAGGGCAGGTATAAATAGTCAGTACTCAAGATGCATCTCAATCTCAACTCTCAAGACGCGGTTGATTGGTTGGTTGGCTGTCAAAATTTGGACCATTCACAGAGCCGAACCGCGTCTTGAGACCGAGATGCATCTTGAGTACTGACTATTTATGCCGGCCTAAGTGTGGCGATTACTCCACTTACCTCCAGACTGTATAGCCGCCATAACTTGGTTCCTAGTGTGAGGCGGTAACGCCGCGGCACCGGCTGGTACGGCACCGTTTTTGAGCATGTTGATAGCGTTACGTCTGGCCACCTCCAGCAGACGTTTCTTCTCGCTGTCCGCTAGTCTGACACCCGTGGGAGATCTGAAATTAAGATTAGTAATGTAATTAAGATTAGTATGATAGAGATTTTAGTAAATATAGAGTACAACTGATGAATAACTCCCAAACTCACAAAGATAAATTATCATCAGGTCTTTGTTATAGTTTAAAGTTATTACTTATTTACATAAGATTCTAGCCTTAGACTTTAGAGTATAGACTTTCGCATGCGGCCCGCCGGGACTTTATTTGTGGCCCGCGTGATGTTAAACCATTTTGAAATTTACGATCACCGGTAAAATAATGTAAAGTCGTCGTGAAAGTAGTGATCGTTAATTTTGAAGAACATTATTTTTTAACCCTAAAAATTTTTGTTGTGGCCCGTGACACCAAGAGCAAACCGCGTTTGTGGCCCGCATGAAAAAATGGTTGGGGACCACTGCTTTAGAGCATTTAAATGCAGCCAAATATAATTTAACCTAACTCAAAATATTACCTGGATCTTCTACTCCTATGTCTAACAGGTGAGATATGTCTTGATGAACGATGTCTAGACCTGGATGTAGATCTACGTTTGGATCTCGATGAGGAGCGGTGCCGTGAACGACTCCTACGTTTCGACCTTGAGCGGGTGCGGTGACGCTTTCTGCTTGATGTTGTTTTGGATCGGCTCCTTGATCTAAAATTAAAATTTAGTTTTCAACACAATACACACAATGAATGTATTATAGGACAACATTTTAAAGCTATTGCATAGCTTTTATCGCGGGCTTCGCGCGCGGCGAATTACCGAATCAAGAAATTCCGTAACGAAATAAATCTAACACTATGACCTGCACAGCAGTGCTGCATTTAACCAATCAAGTATCAACCCGCATAAGGACACCAGCGACCGCGACAACAATATAATAACAATGGATTTCCAAGAATCCGCAATCGAAGGATTAAAATTTTGATGCTGATGCTGTGAGTGTCCATGGGCGACGGAAGTTGCTTTCCATCAGGTACGGGTCACCTGATGGAAAGCAACTTCCGTCACCCATGGACACTCACAGCATCAGAAGAGCTGCAGGTGCAAAATAAAAATACTGACTTAGTGGCGCATCATTTTTGTTATTTTTCATGTGTCTATCAATGGTAAAAATGCCGTACAGAATCATATGACCAAAATGTATAGTTCTTGCAATCTACGAGTGCGCGTCGCCCTTGCTTTTGCTCATTTGCCCCCTTATTTCAACATTTCAAAAAAAAATAAGTTGAAAAAAAATGCTATGCAATAGCTTGACTGCGGCAGTCCCCGAGTGCCACACACTTCGATCACTAATATACAAGATACACAGTCCGCGGCAAAAAACGACCTCACTAAAAGAGCACCAAACGCAACATTCTGGTGGACTTTTGATTTAGTAGTCCTCGAACGCTCCACCGGGAAACATGCCTTAGTGCTCGTTCAATTATTGTAAAAATCATACGTCTAAATCGCAAAAAAACAATGGAATTTCATATTTCCGGTAAGTATTAATTTTATCCTAATATATTTCTTACAATTGTATTATTAATATTAGTATTACGTTAAGAAATCACCAAAAAACTGTTTTAAAATTAAGTTGTAAATAAATCAACACGAGGTATAAACCATCTCAATTGCGAATACTCATACTAAAGGTACTTATCGTAGTTTATCATGCCCACTTGAAATGTTCGGGTTATAAGCTGTGTTTCTGTTCCCTTTGATGGAGTCGCTATTATTTATTTTTTTTTTTTTATTGAGGAATTATTTATTTTTAGGTTTCCTCGAGATCCAGTTAGATGTGGAAATTGAATATCAGTTATAGCACGGCAAAGATGCGAAGAATTTTTCAAGCCGACTTTAGCGAGCGTTGTATGTTCTAAGCATTTATATTCAATGCATACACTTATATTTTAGTTAATTATAAAATTAGACATATTAGAACAACATAATATTACATATAAAAAATAATTACTCCACACTTTATACATTAAACTTCGGAAAAATTAAAAAATGGACTATTAAATTATTATATTCAACAAAAAAATGTTGAACAGTTCGACTCCTCTCATACTTTACTTCGCCCTGTTCCAGCGGCGAATTTCGGCCATAAAATTAGTGATTTTTTGGCTCTGTAATAATTTGAACTTTAAGACATACGCGGATGGTTGAATTTAGTATGAAGTGTGCATCGGACGTAAAAATTTATTGCTTTGTAAACACAAATGTACATTGTTTTATAAAAAGATCTTTAATAATTACTATGATTAAGGTTGATTTTAGATAAATGTATCCTTTTTTAAACTCAATTAATCGGCGACAGATTTTCGAGAGGTTTTGTATGAGACTGTGTATCTTGTATATATTTGATCGAAGGCCACACATAATATTTATTTATAAAACTTCTTAGCACATGCTGTATTTCACAGGAAAAAAAATACATATTTTTTTATCACAATCAACTTACCGTTTTCTAGATCTGCTGTGGTCTCTGTTTGATGATTTAGATTTATTGCTGCTCTTACTTTTACTGTTTTTCCCATCTTCAACACTAAAAAAAATAAAATACAATAAACAATAATAATTTATGTTATTTGCAGATATATACTACTACGAGACTAGCAGGTATTTTTTATAATAAAAGTTCATAATATAGTTTAACCCATGAGCTCACCAGTGAGCGAGACACCGAGACAGAGATTTCCAAGAATCCATGATCGAAGGATTAAGAATATAAGCAACACTATATTCGTTTCACTCTAATAAACCAACAACATTGTAAACTTACATTTTTATTAGATCAGCTGCTTTTTTCAAAATCCCACCTGGGTCTGCTGATTTTGGGAACTGAGAATTTGATTCTTCGTCTTTACACGAGCTACTAGAAGAATCTGTACATTCGCCCTCTTCTGTCTTCTCAGCTTTTTTCCTTGCCTCCTCTTCTGCCTTCTTAACAGTTTCTTCGAATACGGCACTAAACTTTAAATTCTTTATTTGAATTTTTCCTTTTAGTTTGTCATTTTCAGCCTGGTCTTTTTTATCAGATTTTGAGTCATTTGATGAGTCCTTGGGTGACTCTGGCATTGGTATGAGGCTAGTATCAATTCCATCTTCGGGCAGTTTGATTTTTTCTACTTTAACACCTGTGTCTAACTTAGGTTCAGCCTTAACAATAAAATCTCTTTCGGATTTAACTTTTTCTTCCTTTACGGATACAGACTCTTTTTTTACCTTTTTATCGAGAAGCTCAGCTTTTATCCTAGGCGGAGTTCTAGAATTTGACGGTGAGCGTGAACGATCGCCTTTCTTACTTTTCTTGGATTTCGTTTTCTTTCTTTTTTTTCTTTTGTGGCTGTAGTCACTGTCGGAATCGCTGCTACTCGAATCCCGGCTTCGCTTTTTCTTCTCCTTTTTTACCTTCTTTTTACTCTTTTTGGATTTTTTTGATGAAATATCTTCTATTTTCGGTGGTGCCGCATTAAAAGCGCTGAAGAGTTCCGAAAGGATTTCGCTTGAAGATTTACTTGTTTCGTCCTTCTTCCGTTCGGGAGTGGTTTTCTCTCGTTTGATTAACTTCTCGATTTTTTCTATTAGGCTCGTCATATTTTAAAGCGCAAAGAGAATCTTTTTCATAACAACGAATCAACAAGAGTTCCCAAAACAGGAAATATCACAATTCACAGCACAAGCAATAAGCCAAAAGCATTGAAAATTGTAAAATTTTGGTAAAAAGTAAAAACTGGCTTGACTTTTGACTTTTGACATTGCTTTTGACATTTCTTTCTTTCTTTTTCTTCTTTTTTGGCAACTTAACACAAAGGATGTGTATGTTGTGCCACAGACAAGGTAAGGTAAGGAATATGGCGGGAAAACCATATTCCTCCTATTATAATTTTCATCGTCGTTTTCATGTATCGTCAGGTCTAAAGTCTAGTCAAAGTCTAAGTAAAAGTCAATACAGTCAAGGAGTCAAGTCGGTCGATTCAGTAAAGTGGTAGACGCTTTACTGAAACATTCAATGGAGTTTTGGAGGGAACACAAAATAGCACGTCTCTGGATATTACATCACTTTCCTACACTTGTGCATGAACACGAATATCTAATGGTTAATATTCTACCAATATTACACATTAAAAACCCAGCTAACACAATTTTAGGAAAATAATATAAAAACACAACAGCACTCTTTCACATGCCCGCCAAAACTCAATTTTTGACATTATTATTTGACAGAATGACAGTTGCATACTTTTTATGTTTTCTTATTCATTGTTTTGACATGACAATATCGTAGTCCGTATTGCTTTTTTATAATGAACGTTATAATAATAATAATAATTTATTGAAACAACCATACATTTTTTTAATGCAATAAGGGGGCAAACGAGAAAAAGGGGCACCCATAGACTTATAATATATACTGTCATACGTTTATGGGGGCACCTGATGGAAAGCAACTTCCGTCGCCCATGGACACTCGCAGCATCAGAAGAGCTGCAGGTGCGTTGCCGGCCTTTTAAGGGGTAATAGGGGAGGGTGGGGAAGGAAATAGGGAAGAGTAGGGAAGGGAAAAGTGTAGGGGATTGGGCCTCCGGTAAACTCACTCACTCGGCGAAACACAGCACAAGCGCTATTTCACGCCGGTTTTCTGTGAGGACGTGGTATTTCTCCGGTCGAGCCGGCCCATTCGTGCCGAAGCATGGCTCTCCCACGTCTAGCATGCATCTGTTACAAAATAATTTTACAGGTACATTATATTATTTTAAGATTACAGATTCTTTGATGTCTGCACTAGGCTGAGCCTGTCCTGCAGATCACCAAAATAGTATCTTATTAAAAAATAAAAAAAAATAACTAATTACTAAAATTTATAAAATTAATAATTTATAATATTATTACCGCGCTGCGTTCTGTGTGTGTGTGTGTGTGTGTGATTATGCATGTGATTATTTCTATCTATATATCTCTCTTAATATTTGTTCTTTCTCGTCATAATCTAGAGCTTTTAGCCATCTTGTTACTTTTTCTTTTACTTTTTTTAATGAGCTGTCTTTTATAATGCATTCCCTGTTAATTTTATTATATATGAATGGGTGTAAATATGGACCAAATCTTCTAGCGAAACTAGAAGATATCCGCGGTAACGTTAGCTTTAATATTCTTTTTTTGCGCAATGTTTCGTAATCTGGAGATTTAAGAACAGCACGATGTTCCTTGACAATAACGCGGAGTATAAAAAGAGCACTGTTAGGGCCCCTTTTCCAAAAGGCTTTTTAAAAAAAAAGGATTTTTATTACACACTTTTATTCAACTTTTATTACAAATATAACATTGGATTACGATAGGGACCCTTAAGCGCATCACAGACGGTGAAGATAATATAAAATATATATTATCTTAGAGCATATTTTAGAATATCGCTCACCATACAAATCCTATGAACCATCACACACGACGAAGTTAATTTATATTTTATATTTTGTATCTTAAGATATGGAAATATATATTTCGTACCTTAATATTTTATCCTAAGATACGAAATATATACACACACCGGCAAAATTAGCGGAACATAGGTAAAAAGGGCCACAACTTGAATTCAAGTGGGTCGGGCTGTGTGAAATCCTTTTTTATAGTTTCTAAGCTCATTTAAGAAATAAAATATTGAACACAACTGGGAAGCTAACAGATTTTTATTGCAATTATGCCCTACTAAGTATTTTTCGATGATTGACGTTGTAAGTGTTTCTGATAAGAATGGCGTTTTTAGCGGGGTGCAAGGTATGCCAGCTCATTTGATTGTTTGATATTTGGAAGAACACATTGCTTAGATACAAAATTAGTGATTTTCCAGCATCTACGACTGCTAGAGCTGTAACCACGATAGAGAAAGGTCACACCTACCGTTCGGTCAGTCAGGCCTTAGGTGTGTCGGCTTTCGTGGTCCATCGTAACTTTCAACGCTACAGAGAGACTGGATCTTACGTTTGGAGACGAGAACAAGGCAGACTTCGGGTGGCAATGGTTCAGGATGACCGCTTTGTAAGGGTACAAGCCTTAAGAAATCGACCTCAAACTGCTTTGCAGAGACGAAACCTGTCGGAACAGGTCCGAGATGGACGTATAAGTGATTGTACAGTAAGAAGAAGAATCAAAGAAGTTAAATTAAACTCAAAAGTGCCAGCAAGGGCACCAAAACTTGAGACAGGACCGCAAAGAGCCAGGCTAAGATTTGCGCGTGAACATCAAAATTTAACAAGTGAGTGAAATCGTGTGCTGTACAGTGATGGGAGCAAACTCTGTGTAAATTTTGTTGACAGGCGATAAAGAATGTGGATAAATCGTAAGAAACGCTATAGCCCATCAAACTTAACGGGCACAGTGGCCTATCATGCAGGCTTCGTAATGGTTTGGGGTGGCATATGATTTGGAGCCCGCACGGAGCTGATGATTGTTAATGATGGTACTTTGACAGTACAGGGCTATAGCACAAACATCCTAGAACTGCATGTTGTGCCTTTTACACAGTTTTAGGCAGTAACTTCAATTTTATGCGCGTCCATAGAGTAAAAACATTGGGTATTATTACCTAAATGATGCTGGCGTAGCCCAGGTGGAGAGGTCAGCACGGTCTACGGATGTGGATCCGATTGAGGACGTATGGCACATCAATGGGTGAACGGTACGAGTTAAAACTCCAGCTCCAAAATGTGTTCAAAAGCTCGAGTTGGCGCTACTGGAGGAGTAGAAGAATATCCCACAGGAAATGATCGACAATCAAAATGCAAGCATGGAATGGCGTATACAGACCCTCTTGAGATCCATAGAAGGCATTACACGCTTTAAACATGGCATTTCTTAAGTAAAAATGAAGAATTTAACTTAAAAACTTACTACTGAAATTTCAAAGATTTTTCTTAATTTTTGATTTTTGCAGATTTTTTCTATTTTACACGTTTTTATGCCCTAAATTTATATAAGCTTTATTTTTTAATCGTCAATTATTTAATAAATAAATAAATATATAAAAAACAGCGAATAATTTTCAAAAAAAAAAAAATTTTGTTATGTTCCTCTAATTTTGCCGGTGTGTATATTTCGTATATTAATATGTTATCTTAAGATGCGAAATATATCTTTATGAATATGTACAGGATGTTTTTGTGTCGAGCAGCGGGCTCATCGGTGATCGGACGCACTAGTAGATGCAGTGTTGCCAGTGCTGTATGTTAGAAAGTTACATACCTACTCTCATTCGAAAAGTATGGAAAAAGTAACATTTCGGATAATTTTAAATAAAATTGACTTACAATTTATTGCTTTATTATTATTATTGCTTAAAAAGCTCATGAATCGAAATGAATGTTTCTCTTGAATTTCTAAAATACTCCTGAAACTTCTTCGTTGACAGATATTGATAAGGGTCTACACAGACGGACTGCATTTCAACTGCAATCCAACTGTAAATTGCAGTTCAAGTGCAGTTTCAATGCAGTTGACACGACTGCAATGCGACTACAATAGAACTGCAAACCAAACAGTTCACACGACTGCACGCCGACAGCAACTGAACTGTAATCCGACTGCGTGTTTGGTTTGCAGTTCTATTGCAGTCGCATTGCAGTCGTGTCAACTGCATTCAAACTGCAATTTGCAGTTGGATTGCAGTTGAAATGCAGTCCGTCTGTGTAGACCCTAAAGGTTAAATTCGCCGCAGGTTTTTCTCTTTTTTATGTGAGGCTCTATCCAAATGTTTCTCCTTTTGGAATGTGCTACTGCAATCTGCATTTCACATTCTATATCAGAATCATAGTCTGAGAAGCTGTCTAACAAATCAAGAAGTAAGACAGTATCAGTTATTAGTTATCACTCATAGTCAATCACCCTGTATATAGAACTCTAACAAGGAATACGTGTGGCACCAACGCAGACTCGTAAGGAAATGAACATATTTTTAATATTATCGTATCTTAGCCGTGTGTGATAGCTTAAGATACTATAATATTTTAAATTTGGGCATCTTAAGATAAAATATTATATTATCTTCACCGTGTGTGATGCGCTTTAGGCAGAACCGTCACGGATGATGTCTCGAAGCCAACTGAACTCCGCTCCGAACTACTGAGACCTATAACTAACCACCAAAATGCTGATACAGCTTGTTATCAGCATTTACCCTTACAGGGCTGGGATATAACACCTCCCCCCTAAGATGTAACTTCGAGGAAACGACGAAGTTACAACCGAAAAATCTAAAAAGCTGAAAATGTTTTTTAAAATTTACTTCTTATGTTATTTATGTTTTCAACTTCTATGACGTCCTGTTCCTGATCATTGGTTTGTATTATAATATTACACTGTGTATCTTTAGAAATTTTATTATCTTTCTTTGCTACGTTAAATTTTACGGTTCTGCTGCCAGGTTTCACACATTTATAAATTTTAAACAGACAGTAAATAAAAATTAACACAATTATAAAAATAACAGCAATAGAGTAATGTGTCCCATATTGAACTATATGAGGATCCTCTAGGATAGTTGAGTCCTCAGGAGTTTTGAGAAATATTTGTTTATTAAATTTAATGTTATCTAAATCAAAGTTTTGTAGTTTAATAGGGGTCACATTTTTCATACTTAAATTTAATTTCTTAATATTAAGGGAGAAGACCTAATGGCAGACACTATAAGGAAACATGAAACATTCGAATGTTATAAAATATATAATTTATGAAAATAAAGGATTGATAACTTCTTCCATGTCTTCAGTAACTCTTACAAAATAAAACTATTATAATTATTCTCTGACAAATCAATTAAAAAATATATTATTGGTCTTTTTGTAAACTTAGTCATAAGTACTAATAGATGACATCACAATAAGCGAACAACACTAATAGTAGACACCAATATGAACTAATAGTTGACATAGAACATTAAATTACATTTTACATTTTTCCTATTGTTAGGTCTTTATTTGCCGTTTTTCAAAAGATTTCATTTACTTCATCATAGTAACTACATGCATCAGAAATATTATCCACGTTGTCTCCAGATTCTATTCATTCTTCTTCCATGCTGAAACTATCTTTCCTTTTATTTTATTTTTCCCAGCAAACTTATTCTTAGTCTTAAGTCTCCATGCTTCTTTTGCCTCTTCTTTTTGTTCTCAGTTCTCCTTTTTCTTCTTTTTACTGCTACAAAACTAAAGCATCGATTTTTAGATCAGTGCAAGGACCAATATTAGACACCATGTCCATTTTTAGGTACAGTAGTTCTAAGTTCTTAGTTTGTTAATAGAATTATATTTTTAGAGAATAGTGATGATATTTGCAGTAGAATAAAGTACAAAATAACTTTAGTATGTATTGAAAAACTAAAAGATGAGATCCATGTCATCTATTAGGTTTTTTTACATTTTCAAGAACTAATAGTAGACACCCTTTATATTGTTAGGGAAAATGGATAAAAGATCATAAATAAACATTAATTAGTGTAAACAACATGACCATTAATCCAATGAAGTCAATAGAAATTACAAAAAATCTAATAAATGTATTCAAAACTTACGTGCAAAATTTCGCCTTCCTTAACCTATTTGCTAAGAAATTGCCGGGTGCGTGTTGACGCGGTCACATCATTTACGAAAACTGATCCCATTTTAAAATTTTGTTCCCGAAGGCATCCCTAATATATTTTTTCACATCAACAGATAGCATTAGAAGCTTATAAAATTTACAGTGTTGAGAAATAATTAGAATAATTCTTATTTTTATGGCATTTTTGTCGTAAGTGTCATCTATTAGTTCAGTGTCTACCATTAGCGCCTTTCCCTTACAACAGCTGTCATTAATAAGGTTGAAATCGGGCACTCCGATTTCAATGCTAGAGTTAAAAATATAATTGTGCTGAGTTACAAGCGTGGTACTCTGATGGTAGCCGATACAATTATTAGGGAGAGACATAATACCAGTACCTAAAATTTTAATTTCGTGTGTTTCGCTATTTCTACAGTCTATTGAGACTTTGCCGGGTGCTGATTGTACAAAAATCCACTTATTGTTTTTAAGTGGTTTCCAGATATCTAAATTTCCAAAAATTAATTTAGTTTCACAATTTTCCGGAACTATACTAATTACTTTGCTCATAAATTCTGTTTCGCAAGTTGGTTTTGTTTTTGTTACATAAATGTTTGACACGTCACAAATATAATTTCCGTTTAAAATGTAGTCACAATTATTTAAATCTTCCAAAATGCAGTACTGAGATTTGTCCTTGGCCATTGCTATATATTTAGAATTTGGAATAATTAAACTGAAAGAATTAGGGTTGCTAGAGTCATGCGGGGTCGGTAGTCCTATATTGTGAAATAACATAAATTCCTTAATTGACACTAACGGAATTTGAAGAACAAAGAATATCTTATTATCTATATAAAATGTACTTAACCTAGAAATACTTAAAATGACATTCATTGAGGCAATGTCAAGGCTCACGGGATATTTCATGTTATTAGGTAGGTGCTGATGATTATCGGCAAGTTCTCTAAAAAGCTGCTGTGTTGTTATTAAACATAATATTGAACAGTTGTTTTGAGACCATTTTGTACTTAATTTTTCTTGAATCAACTGTTCAACAGGTGTTTAAATCTTTTGTAGTAAGACCATTAAAGTTTTTATGACATCTTATTTCCAGCCAGTTTACGCCCGAAAACGGTACATTTTGGGCGTAAGCTGGCTGGAAATAAGAGGTCATAATAGCCCACCTGGCTGGTCCTGAACCAGCCAAGTTCCCCTATAATATGATGCAAATCTCGTGTATTTGGAGTTGACAACTAATATCTGCATTTTTAAGAACTGTGATCTGGGTCACGATTCTCATCTCAAATGTTTTCTTTCTTACTCGTGCGCCGGTTGTCTTACATGTAAGCGACATAGCCTAAAGTCAGTAGGCCTACTACGAAACCGTTTTGAGACTAGAACAATCGAACGAGAACGCCGCGTCCTGCTCTAACAACGTCATTTCACGCTTATTAGAGTAGGACGCAACATGCTCGTACGATTGTTTGAGTCTCAAAACCGTTGCGTGGTACGGGCCCAGGCTACAAGAATCAGCCCCTGCTTAGTATAAATTACCAACACTCCTTTGATCTAGCCGACCCGCTGCCGCTCTTTATTGCCTACTTACCGCAATTAAAAAGTCAGAATCGGAATACTAGGGGTATATCGTTTCCACGAAGTTGTCAGTTCCAATAAAAGATTCTTACAAACTTCAACCTGCGTAGGAGAATCAGTTTTAAAGGTTTGTTAATTGTTTTACATACCTAAGCGATATTATATTTGCTTTAATCGCTAAATAAATTAATACTTTATAAAAATAAACATTTCAACAAGAAGAGATAATTGAATATTGATGATATTGATCTGTTGCCGATGTGGTGATGCAGGGGATGGAACTCTACAAGGCGCAGGTTCGGCCTCATATGGAATATTGTTCTCATCTCTGGGCAGGGACGCCAAAATACCAACTGCTCCCACTGGATCGTATCCAACGAAGGTCCGCTCGAATTGACAACATTTCAAAATTTTTAAGCCTTAAAATAAAAAAAATACCGTTTCTTTAGTTTCTTCTCCTGATATCAAAAAAATATTCAAAAAAAATTTATATTGCTTATTTACTGAGAAAATAAAGAAAAACTGAAAAATACGCTGTGACGTCATACTTACGGCATATCAGACATTTTTTCTTTGCCTGGTGTAAAATCGTTTTAAAAAGACATCATGAAGCATAAAAAAAACAGTCACTGTCAACAATGACATTTCTAACGTACGAAAATACCACGATGACATTGACAGACGTCCTAATAAATGTAACAAACTTACATTGACATAATATTTTTTCTTTTAATAACCGTTCAGGCGTAAGTATGACGTCACTTGGCGCTTACGTCTCTTTAGAATACGAAGGATTAAAAACTATTTTTTAGGTATCTTAAAAAAATAATTTTGAAAAAGCAAGAAACACGTATCGCCTTATTTTAAGTCTACTTTCTTATAAAATAATAAAAAAGCCATGTTAAAATTTTTAAACGTTGTCAATTGTTGACTGCCATAGTGTTTCAAACAGCTTGGACCCCTTGGAATTACGCCGAGATGTAGCTTCACTCTGCATCCTCTATCGGTTGTATCACAGGGGGGGTGCTCTGAGGAATTGTTCGGAATCATACCACCTGCAACTTTTCGCCATCGTCCTACGCGAAAAACATACCATCCTCATCACCTTGATGTGTGGCAGTCTTCCACAGTGCTTTTTTCGCGTAACTTTCTGCCGCGCACTGTAAAACTCTGGAACGAACTGTCACCAGCAGTATTTCCGGACATATACGACCTGCAAACCTTCAAGAAAAGAGCGTATTCCCTCTTAAAAGGCCGGCAACGCACCTGCAGCTCTTCTGATGTTGCGAGTGTCCATGGGCGACAGTAGTTGCTTACCATCAGGTGACCCGTTTGCTCGTTTGCCCCCTTATTTAATTAAAAAAATTAATGTATTCCAACAAGAATATGCATGCTAGTCGGGACTCGGGATACATTCGATAATTTTGATAGCATACTTAGAAAACATAATAATTGTATGAGATTTAACTTACCATTAATTATAGTGTAGCTGACAATGCTACGTTACTCGATATTATACGAATTTTCTTTTTTTTAATGACACCATGCAATAACAAGAAATTAGTATGTATGGAGTGTTTGTGTGTGTATGTATCATGTGAGTAAAAAAACTTTAGAAATGTTTATTTCATACCCGTGCGAAGAGGGGTGGGCTGCTAGTTAATTATAAGAATAAATTACGCTGATGTGAGATTTTGCTGGTGTTGGCGTTATATATTTATAAAATAATTCGGTGGACATATTAATCACCAATTGAAAATGTTTAAGACTCTTGAAGTGTAAGTTTTTATGCAATATCCTAAAACTAACACTGTACACGTGAAATACGTGACAAATAAAGGCACTTTTATTGAGGGGAACCTCTGAAAAATGTAATTTTATCATAGTTTTACAGGTAAACATTTTGGCTCCTATAATGATTTCTTAAGTTTTCGCGAGTATCACTCATGATATTGTTACGTGCTAGGGGTTTGAAGATTCGGAGAGAAAGAAAACCTGGTGATTCTCTTGAAGACTTTATTTACTGACACTAGCTCACACTAATCACTAAGTCCAAACATTAAGCACTATCACTGTCACTCACTATTGATCACTTGTTCTTACTTCGAAGTCGCCTCGAAGATCGCTCAGATAAAACTGAATTGATTGACCGTCTACCTGCGCCTATTTATATGGTTTGAGTCGAGCCCTAGACTGTACAAGAACATTCGCATAAACACGTAAACAACACTTGTTTACTTGAATCACTTGTTTACGTAAACATATTGTGTGGAATGTTCGAGCATGCAATCGTACACCCCACGCCATCTTGTATCGATTAGGGTCTGCGTTTTCTCTACATGTTGCGCTAGCTTGACGCTAGATGGCACTATGTGTCCTTTTTCGTAACAATATTATAAGTTTAAACATTTACTGATTTTGTCTCGGAGCACTAATCTATAATAAATATTAATCCCGACGTTTCGGCTGCTTTGCAGCTGCCGTGGTCAGTCCGCCCGTGCCCACGGCAGCTGCAAAGCAGCCGAAACGTCGGGATTAATATAAGTGCTCCGCGACAAACTTATAATATCATTTTAGCCCGAGAGGACTCGGGCCCCACACGCCATACAGAAAAGATACCCATGGCGCCTCTGCGGCACCATCCGCACGGAATCGGTTAAGTTAGTTCCAAAAATTCACAATAGATGGCGCTGTGCGTCACCTACACCTGCATAAGCGCTAACTTAAACGTGTTTGATAAGTTTTTATATTGGAAGTTTTAAGAAGAGTTGATACTCTTCTTAAAACTTCAAATATAAAAATAAGGTTAAAACCTGGGTTGAACATCAGTTCAACCCAGGTTTTAACCTCCGACGCAAAAAGAGGGGCGTATTAAGTGTGACGTGGCTGTCTGTCTGTAAACATTGAAGTTTGAAGTAAGCGTACCGCGGAAGCAACTCTGTCGTGGAAAATGTGCAGTAATATAACCTACCTACATGGAAACGGAAACTACCGCGCGCTATAAGCTGAAGTCCACGCGGACGCAGTCGCGGGCAACAGCTAGTATTATAGTATAAAGGAAGATGAAAAAAACAAAAACTATAATATATCATTTTATTTCACCTTTGAAAGGTAAGTATAATAAGTATGTGATAAACAATACAGAACGAACTACAATCTTTTGTGTAGCTGCAGAATTTCAAAAATATGCCGCAAATACAATTTCAACTGCCATGTTGAGGACGGAAACATGTCCTTTAGCTTCATTGTAAGAAATGGAGTGTTAAGAAAATTGTCTTATATTTAATCTCGAGAGAATCACAAACTACTTACTCGTATCTATAGGGACTAGGAAAGTGAATAAACATTGCATGATGGCATGTAGGATGACGATTGCAAGTTGAGTCGAAATTACTGTCTAGATTTTAGGTATGCTTTTGGTACTGGATCAGAAAAAACCTTTTTTAATAAAAGGTTTTCGACCACTTTGAAAACTTTATCGTGTAACTAGGACTATTATCTTTTCTTTGCTGTAGGTACTAGACGGTTTTATAACACGTCCGATTTTTGTTATTTATTTTGGTATGACTTACTTGACTAGTTAAGTACATTTTGAGTACGCTGTTCCAGTACCTTTATTGCATCCGTAATCAAAAACATTGTCAAAGTAAGTTACAATACCCGGCAATAAATATTGCACATCGACCTTTGGAAAGAGACAATCGGCTAATTTCGGTTTCATAGAGCGTTATCTTTGTAGCACACACCCATTTGACATTATGTCAGTCGTTGTCCAAATTCAATGGAGTGCAGTCGCGTCCAGGTCAAAATATATATCTAGAGTTGTTAACACCCCTAAATTTGCTACAGGTGTAATTTTTCAAAAGAATTAAAATATACGTAAACATAATTTGAACACGCTTTTTATTTTATTTTACCTGAACCTAAATCCATAATTTAAAGAAAACTTGGTGTATTTTATACAAAGAATAATAAAATTTTCAAAAGAAGCAAACCATAATAATTATGGTTTTTTTTAACAGCTCCTAATATATACCGGACTTTTTGTATTTCGTGCGTAAGAGGTAACGCTCTACAAAACCGAAATTAGCCGATTGTCACTTTCCAAAGGTCGATGTGCAATATTTATAGCCGGGTACTGTATATAATCCTATTGCAAGTTACAATTTTTTACAACTGGGCACAAAGTAAGTAATTTCTAAACAATTTTGTGCCAGATTGAGACACAGAAAGTCGTAGAACCAACCGTTTAATTATAATTTAATTCGTTCACTTATTAAAATAAGCAAGTCATTATGCTTAGGAAACACTTAATTGAATTTATAGTGTTGCAGGCTGGTAATAAAATAGTTTACACTTTTAGTTTTTGAGTTCTTAATTAAAAACTTTTTTAAGAATTTGCACAGCGTTGTTTTAATGAGTGGTGGAAGTTCCCAATTGAGCAAAAATTTAAGCACAGTGCCAGAGTTAAAAAGTGCTTATAAACGATGTTTAATCATCCAAGCCCATGCCGTTACATTATTCACTGTCATTTCTATCCAGTCTTTAGGAAGACATAGCCTGCGGGCCGATTCTGTATCGTACATTTGTGAGTTAATCACTGAGTTAGTAACGAAACGGAGGAGTGAGCAACCAAAAGTCTCACTTTTGTATGCAAGTGAATACAAAAAGTGGCACTTTCCGTTACTCACTCCTCGGTTTCGTTACTAACTCAGTTATTAACTCACAAAATATGTACGATACAGAATCGGCCCGATGTTTATAAGAAATAAATAATTGCAATACTAAAATAATCATAAACTCAATTTTGTCTATTAAAATAATTAAATAATTATTAATAGGTACTTCAACATAGTCTGGTTCTTAAACAAGTAATAGAACTCAACTCTCAAAGTTGTTTAATCGCGCTATAATGCCGTTCCTTACTTAATAGGACAATAACACTCGAACCGCCTACTACTACTACTTATTTCAAGGTAGTATAGTGCAAAATTGACACAGCAAACTATTATAGCGCGCTTAATTATCTCAATTTTTTAATCATGTTATCGAGTGTAAGTGTAAAATTATTAAAGAACTTAACATTCCAGATGTAATATTAGAAATCCTACCTACCTATATTTCGTATAGTGTTGGAATTTTTTAAACTCTTGTCAATTTTTTACTATAGTAAGTGATGTCTGCTTGAGTAGGGTGTTACAAGCGAAATATATCTAGGACTAGGCTAGATACGATAACGTTATAAAATCAAGTTCACAGATATTTCGTACGTGTTACTACTTTCGACATATATTAATATTATAATATTTTAATAGGCGGCTTTCTACTGAGATCATACATGGGCACCCTACTCAAGCTAAGAACCGTCTAATCTCTATATGAGTAACATGGTGGTGAGTTAAAAACACGCTATCACACCGGCTTTTAACCTTCACGCTTCCCTAAAAAGATAAAATATCAAAACCTATGAGTTACAGTATAAAAAGGAATAAAAAACTTATGCTTCATAGGATGTTATCAAAATCTATCTGTGGCCTACGCGATGTTTAAAAGGTATATACCTTTTAAACATCGCGTAGGCCACAGATAGATTTTGATAACATCTATATAGATGTTCAAAATTCTTCGTTACATTTTTCATGTTACTTTGATGGTTAAATATTTTTGATCTATTCGTATTCCATTTTTAATCTGAATTCGTTCTTTATTTGAAGTGCTCACTTAGGTCATTGCGTTGTGCAAGTTTGTGTCATTTCTGTGGGAATTTTGTTTTTAATAAAAAAAAGTTAGAGAACAATATTGTTTGTGTTTTAAATTTATAACGTCCTAGATTTTTAATAATAAATAGTTATATTATTATGCCGACATTTAAATAACTTGAACCTCTGAGTTGTTAGTCGTGTAGAGGTAAAATTGGCCTTAATAATTATTCGCGATCAATAATTTACTATCAACGTGATTTCTATAATGATAACGCCGTTCGTTATGTCCTTAGCTATCACACAGATCATAACAGGTCCCTACTATCACTCCATTAGACAAAGAAGCGATCGCCTAAATGAAACTAACTTGAGATTACAAAAGTCGGTTCCGCAGAAAAGGTATCGAGCTAATCAGGGTAAGTTCAGACACAGGGTAAATCCGCGGGGTAACTGTGTTTCTGTGACAGCAATGTAACAGGCAAAAATTTATAAATTCTGTTCGACAGCAGATACTGTAAAATGTTTGCTGTCAAATTGCTGTCGGATAGTTCAAGATTCGGCTTAGTATATTATCACTATCAGTGAATATAATTTGTTCGCCTCGCTCTACATCACCGCGCTCGCGCCGTATTTTTCACACCAATGCTGATAGATACTATACTTCGCGTTATTTTTAACTATCCGGACTTATCCAGAATCCAAACTTGCCCTAATTAGCCTTAAATAAAAAAAAAACAAAGGCCATAGAAGGTAATCGGAATACGACATTTGTAATCCACGGTTAGTGTCCGTTCGTAGATTGAGGCTTGCACCAAAACTCAGCGGCGGGCCAGAGCTCTCGACAGTCAGGTCACACCGAGACAAGAAACGCTGCGATTTTAGTGTGATAAAAACGCAGGGCTCAATATGATGTCACTTGTTTATAGTTCGTAAGAAGACACTAGCAACATAATATCGAAACCCTGCGTTTTTTAGTGCGATTTTACACAAAAGACACAATATAATAATATGTGCTTCATAAATCATAAGTCATAGAGGAAATTCGAATTGTATTGTGTTTTCTCATGTGAATGCAGTTCAATTTAAATTTTCTTGAAAAGCAGAATTGCCTCTCGGTGTGAGCTAACGCTAAGTCAATTTCATTCATTTGATACCAGAAAATTCTACGCGTAGAGAGCGCTAGCCGTTTCCCTGTAGCCACTAATCTATTCTAAGCGATCAAAGATCGCAAGCTAATCTCAAAAGTCTTAAAAAAATAAAATCTGCTAATCATCAACTTTATTAGCGGGGACGTAGGACGGCGCGCACCGTCCGGTAGCGTTTCTCGAAGCCGAGTTTTGCGTACAGCGAACGCGAGGGGTCATTCTCCGGTCGGATGACCACGAAAGGTTTGTAGCCTCGGGCCGCGACCTCCTTGGTCAATTTCCTGGCTAGAAAGATACCGTAGCCTTTCCTTCTGAACTCCGGCTTCGTTTGCATGGAGAACATGGCGCCGTAGTAGGACTGGACCATCCATGCGGCTAGCTGGCCCTCCACGAAGATGCCGTACGCTGGTAGTTCGGCGACCAGCTTCTCGAAGATCTCCCGGCCCTCGATGTCGCTGGCTGGGTAGAGGTCGTGAACAGCCTTCATGTGCTCCGGCTGCAGACGCACTAGCTCCACGTCCGGTGGCAGTCTGAAAATTAAGATAATCAGAAATTAAAAAATGCGACCGAATTATAATGGACAACGAGCTTTTGCCAGCGTCTTTGCATGCGTAAAAAAGTTTGCCATATCTGATCCTTTATTTAACTCCATTGAAAAAATTGTTTTTTGTTAAAAAGTCTTTTCATTTTTTTTAACCGACTTCCAAAAAACGAGGAGGTTATATGTTCGGCTGTGGATATTTTTTTTATTTTTTTTTTATTTTTTTTTTATTTTTGTATGTTCAACGATTACTCCGCCGTTTGTGAACCGATTTTCGAAATTTTTGTTTTGTTGTATTAGGTTTCACTCCAATTTGGTCCCATTTTCACAAAGGTGGTGACCTGATGATGGGATCCATGAGTAATCGAGGGAACTCCTCGAAATTTATATGGAAACATGTGGTGATTTTGGTTTTATGTGAAGTGTACTAAGAATACGCTACCAAAAAGTCAAATATTGGGTCAAGGTATACCATGGTTTCGATGATGCTGAGAGAACTCCTGATTCCTTATAGATACACGTTTGGGAGTTTCGGCGTTGTTTTAAGAACAGAAAGCATAAACTACTATGCAATTCATATTCATCATCATAATCATCATTATCATCATCGTCATCATCATCATTACCACGTCGTGTTAAGGCCACGAATGTCTCATGGCACAGAATAGATAACAGTACAAGGCATAGGTATGGATATACGAATAATAATAATGATGTACTGTATAACAATTAACAACACCTGTTTGTTTTTAATACACGGCGGTCGGCGTCGGTCGCCGCCCAGCGCCGCCGCGCGAAGACAGAATATCGAATACTTTACTAACTACTTTATAATATACAGATCGAATACTTTACTACTTTATAAAATTTTAATAGACAAATAGAATTAAAACCGACTTCCAAGGTAAAAACAATAATAACATTAATGTGAACTAAAAAGTATTAAATAATTTTTACTATCTAATAGTGCCTTTTTCCGAATTCGGCTAAACCTCAACTATTTCTGTACTCAATCTTCATAATTTTGAAGTCGGTGCCAGTTCCAAAAATTTTAAATATACTGTCAGAGGACTGAAGATTCAGCTATCTGGTACCGACTTCAAAATAATGAAGATTGAGTACAGAAATAGTTGAGGTTTAGCCGAATTCGGAAAAAGGCACTATTAGATAGTAAAAATTATTTAATACTTTTTAGTTCACATTAATGTTATTATTGTTTTTACCTTGGAAGTCGGTTTTAATTTTTTGTTAAAAATAATAATAATCTTCCTAATAAGGGCTTCCTAGCGAAGGCTCTATGAAAAAGAAATCAGTCGGCTCGATAGTAAGGTATATACTCACTCGTCCGCATCATCATCAGGCGGGTTGTCACACACGTACACATCGCCGGTTATCTGGTCGTGCGCCTCGTAGCACCGCTCGAACCGTTGGACGATGGCCTCGTGAGTAAAGTTGAGGTACAGCGGCCGCGTTGGATCCAACAACTGGTCGTCGTCAGTCAGTAGGTCCACCAGCTCCGCGCGGTCCGACGGACAGAAGATGGTTACGCTCTCGTAGATGTGGCTGTTTGGCTGGAAGGAAACAATATGGGGGTCAAAGAGGTGAATGATAGAAGGGTAACGGTGCGTCCACATTTGTATTACAGATCTCCGATCAGATCTCCGTCGCGATCATCGCGCCGTATCGAGTATGCGTATCATAGTGTGGACGCCTATAAGGGTGGGCACATTTGTATCATTTGCGCGATCAGATCCCCGATCAGATCTCCGTCGCGTATCATCGAAGCGTGTCAAAATGATACGCGTATCATGATACATCCCGATCGCTATTAACCGCGTATCTGATACATGTCATATCAAATACTCGCATGATCGGCAGTCAGTGTCTACGACAACGCAACGCAACGCATACATCAGAATTCAGACTAGGTACATCGCTAGACAGTTTTGTCGTTGATGTGCGCGCTCGCATACACTTCAAAGGGAAGCCGACAGTCGTTAGTCAGTCTGGTACATATAACTAATCTGTGGTCAGTCTTATCTGTGCAGTTCCTGTACGCAGACATCTTTGTCTATGAGACGTTTAGTTTCAAATGTGCGCGTCTAGTTCTTTTTATTATACGATAGTCTATCTAAAAACTGTCGTGTCTCTAATATGCGGTGGAGCTATACGCACTAGGCCGAAAATACGCGGCCGAAGTTCGGCATGATGAAGCTGCGTTGCGAGGAGTGTATTTTTGAGAATTAGACTGCTTCGTAAGTCTGACTTCGTAAGTGTAGAGATTCTATCAGATCTTAAAAACTCATTCTTCGGAAACGCAGCCTAGGAGCGAGTAATATAGGTACTCGTCTCAAAAATCTTCCTGAATTTGTGTAGTATGTCGTATCATACCGTAGCGTATATTTTACTCGTCCCCAAATCCCAAAATGTTAGTCGTCCTCGTGTAGATGCTGTGAGCTGTCTCGTGAAATTGTCTACCTACTATGTATCTTTATATAGGTAGATAGAACTATGTAGATCTTTTATCCATAGATAGAATTATGTTGATCTTTAGATATAAAAAGTATACAGTTTTATTTGCCCTTAATTGGATTTCACATAATATAAAACATGTAAAGAATTTCTTATGAGAAACTAACACTCGACACACTCGAGTTAGCTCTGACGCGGCAAACGCGTCGTTAAGCGCCAAGTGTCAGTTGCTAGGGACGCCATTTTAAGTATTTTAAAAATGGAACGCATTTATTTATTTAGCTAATTTATATTTTGTGGTACCTTTAAATTAAAACTAGCTTTCTTCTTTTGCCTATTTCTAAGTCTCCGTATCGTTACTCTGTGCAGATATTATCAACAAAGCTAGACTTTTATGATATTATGTATTATGTAATGACAAAAATATTACGTAAATTGTTACGCACAGGTAAAAACAGACTCTACAAGAAAATATCTACTGTTTTGGTTTCTGTTGACATATTTATATCAATAGATACTATATATAATATGTACTAGGTCAAGCTTAGTAGGTCATGTAAGGTATTGTCATTTAGAACTTTGCAATTAGTCGCTTCGTTAGTGTAGTGGTAGGATATTATGGATAAGCTTCAGTTTTAGTTTCTATTTATGTTGTTATGAATGTAACCAAAAAATAACTCAGTTAATGAGTTTTATCTTTTTATTCTGCGCATAGTACGTGACAACGTGCTACATTATAAGGCTCTCCTCCTCGTTGAGTAAAAAAGATTGCTACCATAATAGCGAAGTTCACAATAGTTTACATAATCGACGTCGACCATCAGTAAACATTGAAAAATAGTAAATACCTAATAATATGTCTCACTACACATTCTTCATCGCCTTTATTAGTTCGTGATTGTCCGTCAACACGGAGAAACCGCTTAAAACTAAGGGGCAAACTATTTAATAATATAAGAAAATTCCTAGCATTTTCAAACTAAAATCTATTGTCTGTCAATAATAATAGTTACCTCTATTTCTATATTTTAGAAACGTACCGTGCTAGTGCAGCCGGGGAAATGCAAGCAGATGGGGTCCTCGGGCCAATTCTTCGCTACATAAAAATGGAAGTCCCACACCTTATTGTTCAGATATGTTTGAATCGTCTGATGAAACTGGAAAAGAAGTTATGCAATTGAAAAATAGAATTAACTGAACTAGCAACCTAAAATAACATTATAGTGTAGATCGTTAGAATACTATTGATACATAGGTAGGAATAGTCTAACTAATAATACAATTGCTTTAACGTACTCTCTTTCGACGTGTAATTTCTGTCCAAAATAAAATCCAAAATAAAACGTGATGAACCACGAATTCATAGAAGAGGTACAAAATTGACAATTTTTTGCATAATATTTAGTGTCATCTTTAAATCGTGACTAGTTTCGTTTGTTTCTGACATTAAGATAGATTTAACAATATCTCAAGCCTATAATATGCAGCAAATATTTTAGGCACTAAATAAAAAAAAAAAAACAAAAACCTAACGATATTATAAAATACGTCTGTTCATTTTAA
Source organism: Polyommatus icarus (assembly GCA_937595015.1). Classification (NCBI taxonomy): domain Eukaryota; kingdom Metazoa; phylum Arthropoda; class Insecta; order Lepidoptera; family Lycaenidae; genus Polyommatus; species Polyommatus icarus. Next base: position 4,338,502 of record OW569334.1, on the reverse strand, counting down.
AATGAATTCCCAGCTTCTATACTCTATATTTCCATGTTTAGATACAATTTGCATGCATAATGCAATCAACACGAATAACATTTTAAACCAAACAAAATTTTGTGCTTCAAATCAACGTTGTATAATATTTTAAAACAGCACAGCGCGGCACAGTTAATTCAATATATATGTACGTAAAAGCGGTCGCACTCAAATACTTTTAATGATTACTTAAATATTTAACTTTAATTATGGATGTTGACATAATTTACAAATATTTTCCATCAAACTCATCGGCAAATTAAAGTTAAATAATCATTAAATATCTCTGAGTGCAGCAGTAATATTAAACTAAAACTACCGTGACAAAACAAGGAAAGATTAAAAAAATTTTGGCCCAATTTTCATTAGTGACGACTGGCCATAGACGGATCGCAAGTTGCAGTCGGGAGCGACTGCTCTAGAGCGTTCGCGTCGAAATTTGCACCGACCGCTTTTAAGAACTGCTGGAGCGGTCGTGTATTGTGGATATGAAGTATGAAAACTGCAGATCGCAGTGCGGCGACTGCATTTGCAGACTGCAAGATGCGGTCCATCCATGGGCGCCGGCACAAATAATTTCCAAGGGGTGCAGATTTTGGTTTTCTTACTTTTGTTTTTACTTTTTACGAACAACAGTGACTGTCTATTTACGTCAACATAATACAAGTGCCGAAACATTACGAACTATCTTTGTACGGCATGGTAAATGATTTCCCATAGACGGCTTTTTATTTCAATAATAATTCCTGTTGATCCCGATTGCCACGGGGTGCAAGTGCACCACCTGGCACCCCCCTGCCGGCGTCCATGGGTCCATCGATGGCCGGTCTTAGTTGAGTCGTTTTAATTAAGTAAGTTATACTTAAGTAGTAAAGGCTTCATTTATATTTAAAGTTATATTAAGTAGATAAGTTATGATTAACTTTTTTATACCTTAAGTGATTCAGGCATATACTGCACCAAGTAATCGGCAACCTCTGGGAGCTCGTCTTCTTTCAGCAATCGAAAGTTTTTTCCCTCGGGCACGATTTCCATCTCTGGTAACAAAAAACATTATATTGCTTTATGTTGGAACAGGCTTTTACCGCCTAAATATATATAAATGCCAAGGTGTGTCTGTCTGTCTGTGTTACCTCTTCAAGTCTTCACGCCTAAACCGTTGAACAGAATTTGCTGAAATTTGGTATGGAGACACTCTGAGTCCCAGTAGCGCTAGCACGGCGACTAGCGGAAATGCGAAAATATAGACAAACTGTGGACATAAACTTAAGGTGCCGTTCCGATCTTTACCGCGGCTAATCGCGACGAATAATACTCTATCCTGGAAAATGTAGGGTTCCCGCGCGACGAACTAATTGTATACTATACTATACGTATTTAATTTAATACTATGTAGATGACGCCCGCAGCTACAATTAAAATTTAAGAACTTAAAAACAATTTAATGATGCATAATACTTTTGAGGGATAGAAAGTAGCGTATCTGCTCATCAAAAACTAAAACTAACCAAAATATGTCGTTAAAATTTGCACAAAAGTATTTGCGTGGAAGTGCAACTTCCACCCATTATTAAAAAGCTTTTACAAGTACAGGATAGTATGCATACATGTAATATCATAATATACATCCAAGAAAACAAATATTTTAATGGAAAAAATCTGGTAAAGTTGTTAGAAATGTAAAGAAAATAACTTTTCGTAGAAGACGCTACAGCGACGTAGCACCCGTTACGAATTAAGATTGCTCCGCGTAGCGCGAGTCTTTGTTTTCTATCATTATTCAGTTTTTACTAGAAATTTTATTACTTACTTTAAGTAGTCTGTGTAAGTTGATAGTTTAGAAAGTTAAACAAGTAGTGAGTAGTTTGAGACCTTGAAGTTTTGCATTATATAAAGCGATACCAGTGCTAATTTATTTAAGTTGATTAATTTATAACGATTTAACTTGCAACTTTTATAACGATGATGCTCTTTTAAATAATTAAAAACTGTGCCACATAATGCATGTTATAATGAAAAAAACATGTTAGGACTAATCTAAAAACAAAATCCGTGTCTAGCCAAAAGAAAAATTTATTATATCATACTCATGTAACATTTTAAAATTTGGAGGTTTCCCAAGTTGTAAATTTAAGTGTAAAATTAGTACGATATAGGACAAGGACGTACCAAACTGTACTTTTACGAGTACTAGCAATAAATATAGTTTACTAAATATATGATGATAGCCTAGATTAGTTTGCCAAGACTTGAGACCTAGCACAAAGGCCGTTTTTGTTCTAACAGTTTAATACCTAGGTCATGTTTAATACTTAGGTCATGTCCAGCGTTGCCAGACGTCCCGATTTTGGCGGGACGTCCGGATTTTTTCATCAAAATTAAATGTCCCGCGCGGGACAGGCTCAGTCCCTCTTTTCGGGGAAAGCAGCGAGCGAGCGCAGCGAGCTCAGAAAGAATAGTGCGTAATGAAGATAATATGAGTGTAGCAGGTAGAGAGGTGGATTTTCTTTGGCTACTTTTGCTATCTATTGTCACGTAAACGTTATTTTAACGTAAATAAAAAGATAAAAATTCAGAACACCTTTGATTTTATACATTTTTTTACTTTGTCCCACTTTTAACTTAAGAATCCCGCTTTTTCACTCAAAAAGATCCAAAGTCCCGACTTGGCACAAAAAAAAAAACTGGCAACGCTGGTCATGTCTAACCCTTGTTAAGTATTTCTAGACGCAATATAGCGCTGATATAAGAAAAAATATTCTTTATCTTTTACGTAAAAATTAAGAATTTTTGAAGTGAAAACTTCTTGTGGGATGGGAGATACATAAATACTGTGAAACTCAGAACCTTGGAAAACCGTAAGACGGTTGGAGAGTAGTGTTTTGTGTCGAACTCAAACTCGAACTCGAATTGATTGTAAGGGTTTCGATTAATTAAAAAATCGAATTTATAAAATTTTATTTTCATAAAAAATGGGTTGAAATTTAATCGATTATAAGGGTTTCGATTAATTAAAAAATCGGGTAGTTCCATGTAAAAGTCTACCATAAACTAAGAAAATAAATACCTGATTTTGGTATTAAAAATACTTAATTATAGTCACAATATTATGGTACTATTAAGATTTTATAAAAGCAACAATTTCTAAGCATTACATTTCTAGCAAAGCTGCCATTTATGAGATGATGTCGTGAGCTCGGCTGAGTGTGGTTTTGTGTGATGAAGTTCTGACTTAGTTTTCACGTTATGTATTTTAAATTCTTGTCATATTTTGTTACACACTGATAGTTCACACAATTAAATGCCGTTATAGCTTTTGAGATTCGGGAAATTCATTTTTAAAAAGATATAATAGGCTTGTAAGATCACTGTGTCGAGTTGTAGTGTCGGTCACATAAAAAACATTACTTTTGTCTTTAACTGCAGTAAAATTACTTTTACATCAATAAAATTAGAAACTTTCCTACGTGATGGCGTTACTCAAATGATACTGGCATTAAAAATTTGTCATCTTTTTTTATAACACCTAAACTCTAAAAAATATTTTTGTAGTGTCAGTCACATTATAGAGTTGATCACGCCCAAAAGTAGCGTTTTGTTTATTAGTTTTGCTGATAGCTGGCGAAAATAGCCATAGAAAGCAAAGAGAGACAAGCAGAAAGCTAAATTATTATTTTAAGAACCTGCCAGACCACCTTAAAGTCAAATATAATCCAAAATTTAGCGATGTCTGCAATGACACAAAAATTTGGCAAAAGAATATGAGATTCTTACAGATATCGCAAGAAAATAAGATAAAATTATTGATCTTTATACTTTATTGAACGTAAGGTAGATCTGCAGAACTGGAAACCTTCTAAAGTAATAGCGAACGAAATTCCATAGTGTCTGGTCGTTCTTACCTCTATAGGGCTCATATAAAGGAAAAAATTTAGCTTAAAAAATGACGAAAGTCTGCCTATCGCTGGCTCTTGGGTTATTATGTTAATAGTTTTTGAAGAGCTTTCATGTTGAGTTACTTTTTGACAAATTATTAGTGATTTCGTTTTTGTGATGTTTAAGTTCAAAAAAAGCATTTTAATGAATTATCTAATTACTGATTTGCTTTTGTATAGTTTTAGAGTTCATATTGTACGTGCTGAGATACATAAATTTTAAGGTGTCATGTAAAACTACCGACTTTTACCTGCACAAAGTGAGTGTAGTGTCGGTCACGTTTTGGGCTGTAGTGTCGGTCACAATTTCTTTTGCTAGTAACTATTTTTTTTAAATAGGTAACAGGTTATAGGTTACCATTTTATAATAGTTTGTTTCATGCACTTTCGACAAAAATACAAAGTAGAGTTATTTAGCACACAGAGAGGAAGATAATTGGTGTTTACAAACACTCTCGGAAACGACTTCCTTTTGCATGTAGTGTCGGTCACGTTTTTGTTTGACTAATTAAATGCTATTTGAAAACAACAGTATATACAATTTTTTCTGCATAAGTTAACTTGTTTAATCTGCTACAAAGCCATCTTAAAATTAATATTAACAACATGATAGTAACCATATTATATGACAAAATAAAACGCAAGTCGTATCAAATGTAGAGTCAGTCACATATTGAATTGCCCAATCGATTTTTTAATAATCGATTTTCATAAAAAATGAGCTAAAAAAATACACAACGTTAATTTTTTTATTAATAATCAAGTTTTCACTTCTGCCGGCAACCCGTCTTTTTTGCCTATGTTTTCTTCTTTTACCTACTTACTTCTTCTTTTACTTATGAGGTAGCTATTTAGTAAACTGGCCAGTCATTTCGATGCTTCGGCCTGTTCACTAAACTTTTTTAAATTACTGTAGTTGTCTAATTTTTTAATATTAGATTAATATAGATACGTCTTGATAGTTGGTTCAACCACATAACAAGTTAAATAATTCAGTTGATTCTTGTAACATCTATAGGTAAATTTATCATTAATGGCCTAGGCTTAACCAGATGGCTGCAACATATGCACATTCCGCGTGTCCTTCAGAGAACCATGTTTATAGTAATAGACAGCCGAAGGCTACATGTATCTAACCCTCACTAATCATTATGTAATAATTTATTAAGCAATTGCTAGCTTACTGCGAAATTCCCATGAAATCAGTACAAATAATTTACTATGTCGATTCTAGTACCCCATTTCCTTGCGGGATGTTATAGAGTACCCTTAACTCTGCCTTGAGTGGGGAGTGGAGCACCATGGGGTTTTATTGGTAAACGTACACCAGGGGGTCCCAAATACCCCGTCCGATATCTTCAATCCGCCGCGCCGGGGATGCGTAAAGCATTTCCCCATATAATAAGGAAATCCCAATTCTACTATTTAAATGCAACATTAATAAAGGTGCCGCGCCGGTTGGCAGCGGGTGACATGAAGCGACCGCAGACGACGTGTCACAACTCGCAACGACACTACTGGTTTGTGTGTATTTCTATGAAATACCCTCCGCAGCTAGCGACACGAAGCTAGCGACACTTATTCATAGAAATACATAGAAACCTGTAGTGTCGCGACGACACGTCGTCTGCCGCCGCTTCATGTAGCCAGCTTCCAACTTGCTTTGTTCTTTGTTCGATTCAGAGATTTCCAACTACAAAATGGTTTCAAAATATGAAACGTCAATCCAGTGTACTCATATTGTACTGTAATGCTTGTATAAGAAATACAAGAATACATTTTTGTTGATAGGAAAGGAACTGGATCGAATAAACAACAAACCAGCATTCAGTAGGATACGGGCTATATTTTTAAGCACTCGCTGTATAATTAGGGCAGTCATTTATCAGTATAGCATTAATAAACCTTTGGAACGAACTGTCACCAGCAGTATTTCCGGACCTATACGACCTGCAGACCATCAAGAAGAGAGCGTATTCCCTCTTAAAAGGCCGGCAACGCACCTGCAGCTCTTCTGATGTTGCGAGTGTCCATGGGCGACGGTAGTTGCTTTCCATCAGATGACCCGTTTGCTCGTTTGCCCCCTTATTTTATATATAAAAAAACAAAATAGGATTTTCAACACGAATTGTTTACATACCGTTAAAAACTTGCGCTTCGTCGAAATCTTATGTAGACTGTGATCATACTTATATGTCCTGAATAATAAAATGAGAAAAAAGTACCGAATGCAATGAATAAATTTCTAGGTCTAGAAAATAAAGGACGTGACTAGGAAACCAAAACAAAAGTCTAACAAAATATCTGCCTACAAAAGTAAAGTTTATTAAATAGGTATTATATTTTCAAATGTTTGCCACTAAAGAGAAATGTAATTACGTCACTTGCCGCAAAACATTTTTTAAAATAAAAATAAAATGTTCTAAATTTAAAATCAAAAGTAATCAAAAGTCACGTTTCTTGAACGACGGCTAACTGCCTATTTGTGCGCCTATCAAAGAAGCCAGAAGTCCAAACAAAAGTCTGGAATTCAAAACAAAAGCGGTTTAACTGTATAAGTCTTCTGCGAGTTACAGAACAATGCAGCTTGAGAAATAGCTCTATTCTATTCAATTGAAATACATTGTCGGCCCGTTTGAATATTGTATTACTGGTGAAAACTTTTTTTTATTATTATATACTTATAATTAGACTTATAACCTTGCGAACACTGCAGATTAAACTGTAGAATAAATTGTAAATTATAGAAGAATTGTTGAATACTCAAAAGTTAAGAACGCCATTTAGAAAACAAAAGTCGATTGTGTTGCTAAAATATACAGTAGTGGCCTTCTGCGTTGGTAGATATTTTATATTTGTCTATGATTGTCCAATGTCCAAGTTGAATGCTGATTGTGTATAAAGGTTCGCAATCATGGCCAATCCAACTTTACGTACGTCCTGTAACAAAACATAGTGATAATTCTTACTTATGGTTATGTGTCCCTTGTATAGAGTTTAATGTGAAAGTGCAGCACTGTAAGTGTAACTTTCTTTCAAACTTTTGTATGAGAAAACTCATGACGCTGGGGGCGATTCAATGACAAAAAATTGCTCTTAGAGCGCTGCTTAATTTTACAGTGAATATAAAAGGTGAACGCAGATTTGGGACGCACCGCACGCACCGCAGTCGCCGTTTATATGCCAGCTTGCCCATAACTTCATATAAAGAATTCGAATGCGGCGACTGACTGCGGTGCGTGCGGTGCGTTCACCTAAAGGCTCCCATACAAAACTGCGAATTCGCATCACATCACATCGCATCGTAATGTCATTTTTATTATGAACTTCGTCGCAGATTTTTGCGATGCGATACGAATTCGCAATTTTGTGTGGAAGTCCTGAGGGACCATATAATATATTTTAACCTAAAGTAATTTTGTTACATCCTGTATAACGTATACACATTTGTCTATGACTGCCCATATTGGAAGTCGATTATGCACGCTATCGATAGCAGCAAGAATACTTAATCCATCATGAACCAACGTAAAGAGGGGCCTTAAGATGAATATGACCACTCAAGCTGAAATTCGTCAAGTCATTTGGGCTTTACAACGTGCCAAATTAAAATCCTTACTAGTCCTTACTAATATTATAAAATACAAAAGTGTATATTGTCTGCCTGTCTGTTAGCTTGTCTTTCTGTTACCTTTTCACACTTTATTAAAACTATTTAAATTATAAGCTTATCGGCTATCGCCCAAGGCCGCCTCTAACTTAATATTACAAGAGTTGCACCACTTTTGTTGAACTTCAAAGCAAGGATTTATTATTAAAGCTCAGCTGACAATGTATTGCAGCCTTTATATCTCAATAGCATTCTGATAGACGTAATAATAGGTACCTGACGCCTTTTATATTGAAATTTTATAAGGGAAGTATCTAGTGCCAATTCCGAAGAGGTCTGTTAAAGATGTGTTAAAGTTAAGGTTGTATTGAATATCTCGATAGCTCTTTCACATTTCATATCATACATTGATACGAAAAAGGTGATAAGTTGAGACTAAATATCTATTCTATCTTTTACATTTTATGATAATACAGTTATAGTTAAACGTTTATATTTCATTGACGACTGTACGCCTTGGGAATAGGATCTCTCTATGCAGATGACTACAAAATATTTATTAAATTATTTTTTGTTATATTTATTTTGTTCTATAATTACATTTAAAAAAATCTCCATCTCTATTAGGTCGCGCCGTGCCGATTCCTCTCACCGGGCAAGTTCTAAACCGGTGCATTAAAGTGACATTGTAAACTAATTTCGAATAAAAATAACCATAATAAATTTCATTATAATTGTATGTTTAAATATAACTACGACAACGTAGCTAGCACAGAACAAAAAACAAGTCGGAATAGAAGTTAGAAATACCTGTAAATTCGGTTGGTATACAAAAACCCGTCGCGCCGTTATGACGTCATTAAATCAAGCCTTCAGATATTTCGACCGAGTAGTACCAGAGGTAGTACTTTCAACTTAGTAAAATAGTAATCGGTGTATCTTCTAGAAAAAGGAAGCTTCTTGAAGGTTGCCGTAACAGAACGCTATCTTTGTTTTCCTTTAGATCATTCATCTTAACTCTGTCAGATATTTTATCATCATAAAAGAAATTCTGTGTTTAAATTGTATCATAAATTTAACACTGCAGTATGCCCTTTATATCAGGAAACGTGGTCGCACGTGCATGCGGTCCCGCATACGGTCAAGGCCTTAAGGCTCTGCGGCACGATGCACAACCTTCGTAATTATGTAATGTAATAATATGTTACATTTTACACAGCTTTTTGTAGAATATATTACTGTGGAATGGACGTAGAATAGTAGTTTTTGCACCCGGCTTAGCCCGCATTAGAAAGTTTTTCTGGCATGCAAATAACAAACTTTATCATCATGAAAATGTAGCTTTTGACACTTGCACACTAAGTAGGGTATATCGTTTTCATTGGTGAAAGAATTTTCAATTTTGTATTAGTATATTTTAAGATTCGGATAGGATTACTCGTAGTTTCAGAAAGTTCTGGCTAAGTTTTCTTGTGCTACACTAACCAGAACTATTGGTTTGCGTTTTCTAGAAAGTGTTAAATTTGGTTTTTGTAAGAACATGTTATATTATACGAATTAACAAGATCAACACAAAAAGTTATACGACCATAAAACAAATGACAAAACCGACTAAGTATTGCGGGTAAATATTTGTAACAATCTGGAGAACTAATTCAATAAGAAAATGAAAAATTACCATTTTATGGTAAGTTAATCCGACGTACCCTGCGGGAAGCCAAAATAAGGCTCCGCAAAATCGTTTACAGACGAAACTTTTTAAAAGTAAAGCAAGATTTTAGTTCAAGATTTTTCAATAAATTTGCTTTATTTAATTAAATAAAAGAGTAGATCGTGAAAGCTGTTTTATGTATTTTAATCTTGGATAATAGCAATAAAACTTCATATTTATTTTATCGTATTGAAGGAAGTCCTAAAAATATTTATTCTTTTGCTCTAAATTAAATTACTTATACAAGTTTTGCATTCAGAATTTTAATCGATTAATTTGAATTTTGTTTTTTCTAATTTGAAGTGCGATAAATTTTCGACTACAATTATTTCTCTCTTAAAAATTGAAATGCCCCATTAACACTTTGTAATTTGATAAATAAGTAATTTGAAGGCAAAGATTTAAAAAATCAGGTCCACAGACTACAATGATAGTAAGAAAAATATCATAATATAACGATAAGTCACATACCTATTTTATGGATTATGGAGTCAAATACAAGCAGTAAGTTGTAAAGGATTTTAAATATACATATTATGAAGTGAATATATTCATGTAATTTTACATTTATTAAAAGGAATATTAAAATAGGGAGTAGAGCATTCAATATAAATAGTTCATGAGCAGCCAGCACATTTGAACAACATATTTCATTTCAAAGCGTCTTTTATTAATTTAGTACTCATTCAGAATTTCATATTACGATTTATGTGCGGTGACATCATTATTCATTACTTTGCAACACTTGGAGTCAAATGTTGATACAAAAATACATTATACTTCTACCATTTACCTAGGACGTCACATACTTAATCATATAATATTTTACTATTTTAAGGTCCTCAATCTTTAGAGATCTTTCGATATGAAGTTCTATGTTATACAGTCAGTTCTTTTAATTGTGTGGATTTAGTTCATTTTATACTATTTAAAAGTCACCAGTCGTCAAGTTGCAAGAAAACCATTCAAATTATTGTTTATAAAATCAAGTTGCAAGAAAATTATTCAGACTTTTATTTATAGAACCAATGTTTATAGAACACACAAAAAAACAAAATCTATTCGGACTGTATAAAAATTTACAGTAATCAGGGAGCACAAAAAAATATGTGCCTGTCGACACACATCACAGAGTAAAAAATGTTCGATTTTTGAAAACTGTGATCAAACACTACTACACTACAAATAAAAAAAAACTAACACAGTTGGATGCGTGTGAATTGGCTCAGCGGCGCGCCCTTGAGTCTGCGGAACTACTGCAGTCCTCATCAGCGATCGATCAGCTGCAAGCTAGACATTCCGCTGATATGTTAATAAATTGATACATTTAAAGTGGACTGAATAATATTTCTGCAGTAATTATTATTGGAGAAGGCCAGTATTTTTTATCGGACTACGGCGAAGCAAAAAAGTAGGGTTATGATTTTGATCTGTATGATTCTACTAGTATGAATGTGGCTATGAATGTTTGTTAGCTCATTACTTCTAATCTTATTTATCATAATTAGACAAAAGTGGTTCGGTTGGAAGCCTCTTGATCATCACTTGGTTATGGGGCACACGACATCACGCCAAAACGGCTACAGCGCACTCTAAGGGAATATAGTTTGCGTGGGGTGTCAACTATCAAAATATGAAAGAACTTCGTTAGAACTTTTCAAATACTTTTTTAAACTACTTTTTTTTAGAAAAAATGAGCTAGAGAGTGCTTGACGAAAAGATTATAATTGATAGAACCGAACTCCTGCCACAGAGTAAATAAAAACTCTATATAAAAATATTATGTATTTAAATATAGAAGTTTTTAAGGCAAATATCGTTGCTATTTGAGCACTGTATCGAAAAGCCGTAAAAATGAAAAGCCTCGTAAACATTTCATGTGCCTAATTGGAACATGGCTTGTCCTTACAGTTGTTAATTAACGGAATTTCGCATGAAAACCGGTAGCAGACTATCACTATTATAATGTTACATCATCCGATTTAATTTGATTACGATACCAAACCTCTTGTAATGGACGATTAATCCATACTAATATTATAAATGTAAAAGTGTGTCTGTCTGTCTGTTACCTCTTCACGCCCCAACCGCTGAACCGATTTAGCTGAAATTTGGCACGGAGATACTTTGGGTCCCGGGAAAGGACATAGGATACATTTTATCCCGAAAAAAATTACGGTTCCCGCGCGATAAACGAATTTTGGCGCAACGGAGTTGCGGGCGGCATCTAGTGTTATATAATTATACCTATATCAATATAATCTGTCTTATTCGTGATCACACCTCTTTTCTTTGAGCAGAAAGGATATAGGAAAGTTTACTTCCCGGCAAAAAGTACGGTTACCGCGATACCTAATGCGCAAGTTGCTAGCAACGTCCAGCAAGTCCAACCATAAATAAAATTACGGGTAGCAATAAATATAATTGCTTTATATTAGCAAAATTATAGCTCAAGTGTAAAGGTGCCGCGGTTGGCAGCGGGCGACACGAATCACAAGCAGACGACGTGAGGTCGCGACACTACTGGTTTCTATGTATTATGAAATACCCTTTTTTTTTACGTAGAGAAATGCTGTGACGCATTCCGCAGGGGATGGGGATTCCCACTGCGGATATGTGGGGCTCGCCGCGGGCGAAGATGTTGTGTGCCGCGGCCCTACCCACTAAAACTCTACGGTGCTCCTAGCCACCGCTTCCTGACGAAGTCGCGGGAACTGTGCGACACCACAGCTTCATCAGCGGACGTCTGCCTAGCGGGCTGCAGACTCCTCTCGATGGGAGCGTTTTACTCACTCCTCAGGCCGAGCAGAGGCCCCACTGGGGCTTGCTTCTAGGTCATTCCACTGCATTTTGTCGCGATGCGCAGGAGCACACTGCACATCGCGACCCTCTCTGGGACTCAGTGCAATGTTCGACGGCATCCCCTTACCACCGCCCAGAGCACCCCGGTTATGGCGGGACGTTGTTGTCGCCATTGTTGGCACGACGTCTTCGCCTTGGCCGTCTTCTGGGGTATCATGAAATACCCTGCGCAATACACGAAGCTAGCGACACTTTTATAGAAATGCATAGAAATGACGTGTCGCGACGACACGCCGTCTGCTGCAACTTCATGTAGTCGGCTTCCAACTTTGTACCTTTAGGATAGTTTACTTCCCGGCAAAATGTACGGCTACCGCGCTCAAAAAGTTGCTGGCAACGTCCAGCCAGACCAACCATAAATAAAATTACGGGTATTCATAAATAAAATTGCTTTATATTAGCAAAATTATACCTCGAGTGTAATTTAGCTTGAATCGTAGCAACAGCTACGAGTGCCTACGATCTCGTAGACCCTCTACGTCTTGAAATGAGCCAAACTTTTTCATTTTGAGATTTTAATGCAGCTATTTAAAACATTTTTCTGCATACTTTCGTATTATTTACTTTGTGAGGCTTTCGAATTTTATTTATTTATTTCACCGCCACGCAAACTTACGATAGTGATGTGATTATAATGCAATTGTAAGGACTGATAAGGAATTTAACGTTAAAATTACCTTTAAGTTTTATGGGAAGATTTCTTAAAAATGCTTAAAGTCTTTTTATATGTTTAAAGATTACAATACGGTCTCAAGAAAAACCAAGGTTTGTAGAGTGACCAAATAAAAAGTTCCTATTGTTTCAAAAAAGAAAAAGACCTTTAAGGATATAATTATATGAGATCTTTTTTAAAAACAATCTGTGGGCTACTAGAGTGATTCAAAAGCCGTAGTAATATGTATAATATATTTGAAATAGTCGCTCCACAGACAGAAAAGATAAATATAAAAAAGTATAACAACCAGACACCATTGTAAAGCTGCTTTTAAAATACTCCTTTGATATATTTCAACCTCTTTACAACTAGTTGTAAAGGTCAGGTCACACCGAAATGGAAAAAGGAACAATGACATTAGAATAAGCTGCTTTTACCTGTGCTTTTTTGTTATTTAAATAAAATTGACGCTGATTAAAATTTATAAATCAACTTGATTACTGTTAATAAACATACATAATAATCCATAATATATGGAATTTTAAATGTGACACTTTTTGCTTGGAACGATATATTATGTAAATACGTATAAGTTGAAAATATACAGAACAGTCTGCCTTAGCTTCGCTGTAAAAAATTTGTATTGGCTAAATAAAGTTATATTACTACTATCTTTGTTACTAGTACAGCTGTATTTAAAGACGCGTGCTGCGTTGCGTCGCATCCCAGTGTGATCAGACCCTAAATCTGTATAACGATCTCGGCATTTATATTCAAGTACCTCATCTCGGTGCTATGAAATTCATAAGCCTTAACTAAACACCTTAGAGGCACTAATAAAGGATTAGAAGCTCTCCTTAATATTTGAGACAAAATCCACCGGGATTTAGGAATGTTTTAAGTTTTTAACGGTATTATGAAGGATATCATACCCTGTTTTCTTAAATAATTATGGGATAAAGTTCTTTAACTCACTATAATATAGGTATTGTAGTATGATCAAAATAATGAGGCTTTAACGTTGTTAGTGGCGGCCGAAAAAGAATTTCTTCCGACCGAGCGAGATAGCATGCTCGGTCAGGCCGAAGCCCACTGACGTCATTTCAGACGTTGTATATAATAAATATTGCCGTTCTCCGAAACTCCGATAGCGCGATGTAGGATTGTTAGGCGAATTGTGGGTACCGCCACAAGGCATTTCATTCTTTATAATGAGGCGTTTTGGCTTAGACCCCTAATATTTCGAAGGTTTTTTTAAAGGGGTTTTTTATTTATTGCCTTTGATTAGCTAACAGTAATAGTAATAAAACAACAATAGAGTTTAACAGAATCTAAACTACATTTTAGAAAACCTTTGAAAACGGGGTTTATATTTTGTTTAGCTTAAATCGTCTCCTCACCACTGTTTTCTGTTTTAAACTTTGCAGTATACTAAGCTGTGACATATAATGAATATTATATGTCACAGCTTAGTATACTGCAAAGTTAAAATACTACAAAATATAGCTAGAAACTACTAGCTGACCGGGCAAATGTTGTTTTGGCTTATAAATTATTTATAGTATCAATATAGAAAGTAGATAAAAATCTATTCTCGGGCCTAACGAATAAGCATACAAAATTTTAATAAAATCGGTTGAGCCGTTTTGGAGGAGTTCGCGCATAAACACTGTGACACTAGAATTTTATGTAAATAGATATTACAAAAAAATATTTTCTCATTCAATCCTAAGTTACCTTATTCAAATGAACTAGGAAACAAGAAAGTAGCTGATATCGGAAGTATCGGAGTATCGGAAGAGAGGGAAAGTTGAACAGCTGACTTGCGGCCACACGCTTGCACGAAACTAACTTAAGCTACTAAACAATGTTTCTAGGCGCATTAACAAAACGGTATCTAAATTAAATGGCCGCATACACAGTTTTCCGTATTCGATTTCTTAATGTGGAATTTGGATTTGGAATTCCGTGAGACTAGCTCAAACGTTCGTTTTTCCTCACTCGCGAACGCGCTGGCTTGCGCTCGAAACGAACGTGCGGAATTCGTCTCGTTCGGAAAAATGCAAAGTTGCGTCAGATGTATTATTATATTATGTAGATATTCGGATTTTGGAAAACGTAAAACGAATTCGGAAAACGTGTGTAGCTTTAGGCAATCAGTACACACCAAAACGTGTTCACGAAACGTGACACGACGACTTTTAATGGCACAAAAATAAAGTGTTACGTTATTTGATGCTTTTTCAAGATGCTTGTTTTATTTCGTTTCTGTATGACCTTATAACGTAATATTGCAACATTGCACACCATACTTATTACCATATATCGAGGCTAGCGTGATTTGTATCGTGCTGTGTGTGATGTGGTTGCCAGTACCCCTGTTTTGATATAATCTAACATTAATAAATCTTTGTTCCTTTTTCGATCTGGACTCTAGTCCTATATGAGCAAAATAATATTCTCTTTAAATCAAACAAATGTCAAACTATTTTTTGTCATGCGCAATAGGAAATTTTACGCAAAAGTCAGAGAAGAGGACGCCACTAGCACATGCAGTAAATAATCCAACTAAATACGTTATGTTACTCATGTAATTTCAGAATATTGTCAAACTGGAACAAAACTTTTTGTTTTGTTTCAGTTTTTTACTGACTTTTGCTAGTGGTTCCTCTAACGTGCAAACATTGCAGTAACATTCTATTAGAATTCGTTTGACGTTGTATTGGTTTAGCAATGATAATACCATTAATAGTTGTATTATATCGAGACTGCATCGAAACCATATCGATGTTGGACTGATCTAGTAGAATAAGGGCTGTTGCATGTCGAAATAGCGTGAGCTTTTACAAGATGGGGCGTCGATTACAGTCAGAAGCCTGTTACAAAGAAAATTATTTTCTCTGGCAAATAAAAAGTTAATAAAACGCATAAAAGTAACAGTACAAAGTAGAAGATTGTTTTATATTTGCATAAATTTCATGGATAAAGAATATTTTTTAAGTGCTTATCTTGTATCTTAAACCAAAACTTTTGGAAAACCCCTCTGAAACGGCTGGATCGATTTTGATGTGTATGCTTATTACTTATTAGGTAAGTCTGAGAATACATTACATTATGATAATCTCATCACCGAAATAATAGAGGAATCTACATAGCAAGACAACGTATTCCGAATCAATTAGTATTATTACATTATTTAAAAAGAAACTAAAAGAAAATCACTATTAGCATGGTCTATTTTTTTTTGGTTGTACGCAATATATTATCTCTGAATATATTATTAAGAAAATAACGTATTACATACGTTATACCGTACAGCAAAAATTGAAAATTTCTCCACGTTTGCAGCTAGCCTTGCCATTAATTAAAACTAAATACATTTCCTACAAGGCTGTCTAAAATGTTATCCGCATTTTCCTTTGAAAGTGCATTTAATTTCAGCTTTAAAGTGTTCTCGGTCAAGGCCGGCCATACATCGAGCGAATGCTTTGTTCTAAACCCGTTTAGAAATTTTGATATTAAGCCTCGTTATTTTGAAGGCTATTCGTATGAGGTTTTTTTAGTGGAGTGGAGCGAAATTACTATACAACTACGCTATGTTCCCTATCAGTACACTACTCCCTCCTACACTACCACTTTATAAACTTCATTGCTTGCGGTAAGTGGCAACAATTTTGACGTTTGGACTTTTTAAAACATAAAAAAGTTGTAATGTCAGTTCTGACATTCTTACTTTTTAAATTAAGTTCTTAAAAGACCATGATCATGATATTTTTGCGACCCTTCACTTAGAAATCTAGGTTCACCAATATTTTCGCAGTTTTAGATGAAAATAATATTCGAATGGGAAAAGCAATCTCGATCCCAGCGATCTACAGATCTAATCTCGGCAACCGGAAAGTTACATCAGCAAAATATAGGGTTTAAGGTTAGTTCACATTGCAAAGTGACGAGGCAATGTGATGCATTTTTAAAAGCTTGATTTAAAATAGGAATAGGCAGCCTACCGCATGCGACAAGTATATTAATACGATGTGTCTTATGTAGTAAATAAAGATCAGTTTTGAATGACTCATTTATGATATTACGCAATGACATCATTCATCACGTCGCAATGTTAATTTACCCTAAGGCCCACTTGCAACAGAAGTTAAAGGCAAAGTTAGATAAGGTAAGTTAAGTTAAAAGAAAGGGATCTAGGAAACCAACAGTTCTAGAAATTTATGAAAAGAATAATTATTATTCTAAACACTCGATCTAGATCGTTTGTTCTGTATATTTGTCGGTTGATTGATACGCGACATTAAGGGCATGTTTCGCCACTTCTTGATAAGTGCCGGATAGTCTATCCAGTATCCACCACTTAACTTGACAGTTAATTTAGTAGTAGGCGTAGGTAAAGTTAAACTTATATTTCCATTTATTGACATTATGTTATACAAAATATATTTTTGAATGTATAAGTAACAATTTTAAAAGCCGTAAATGACGTAGCAATATACGTTGGCTTCTGTTATTGTGCAAACACCCAAGGCTTCAGGTTTCAAGGCGAAAGCTTCACTCGATATCCATTTGGATAATATTCTGCAGATGTATCCAATGATATTAAGATAAAATATGATGTAATATTATTTTTCACGCGCCACCGATTCATTTCAAAGGCATTGTGTAAAAAATATTTTGTTCCATTTTGATTCGAGAATGTATTTTCAAGTAATTGAATAAATATACAATTTCATAGATCTATTTGCAAAGAAATGGAAAAGATTCTAGCGCAGATGAAGATAGATAGGCTTATATTATAATATTATACTCAAAGTTTAAAGCTAGGCTTCTTTGTATCGAAACATCTAAACGGTAATCAAAATAATGAGGTACAGAATTACTATAACATGTTTTAAGAGAAGTAATGTTAAATGTGCCTCTATTCGTTCGGACTTTAGGTAAATGTAAAGTTTCTTAACTTAAAATAGATTCTGCGCTATAAAATATGCAGACTTAGTTTTTGGGAAGTAATTTCTTAACTTAAATAATTTCTTAACACTACACTTAAGGGCTTATTCCACCTTACTAAATTTATAGATTCAGTAATTAACTAAATTTTGGTCAAGTGAAATAGTATTCAGTAAGTTAGGATCCTAATTAGCGTACTAAATCGGAAGAAGTGTGGCTTCTGATTGGTGGAATCAGAAACTTCTAATTAGTCTTCTTTTTAGGATCCTAATTAGGGCGTCTAAATTTAGTAAGGTGAAATAAGCCCTTTAGAACGCTGAAAGTCGCGAAACAACTTGTTTTATTACGCAGGAACTATACTTTATCACGTTAAGGTGCGTCCACATTTGTATCATTTGCGCGATCAGATCTCCAATCAGATCTCCGTCGCGATCATCGCGCCGTATCAAGTATGTGTATCATAGTGTGGACGCCTATTAGATCATTCTGCCAATCATGCGCGTATTTGATACAACACGTATCAGATACGCGGTTAATAGCGATCGGGGCGTATCATGATACACGTATCATTTTGACACGCTTCGATGATACGCGACGGAGATCTGATCGCGCAAATGATTCAAATGTGGACGCACCGTATGAGTTTATTATTTTATGCTTTCGGGGACTCGACAGATCTCTGTCAAAATCTGACTTGTTGGGAGTTAAAAGACAGACAGATATATTTAATTTTCGGAGACATTTATATTTTATTTACTTTGAATTTGTATCTAATTTAAGAGTGGATTACTCCTACGCCTATTGATAACCTTTGATCAAACTCATCAAAGTCCTTTTTTGTTGGGGGTTACTTCATAAGTTAATAAGAATTAATATAACTTAAACTCCACTTCAAATAGAATAGAATTCTTAGTAAAATTTAATCTTTATTGAATTCGATGAGTCTTTTGAAGTGGGTCTTTCGTGTGAGACAAAAGACCATGATTCTCGTTAAGTGCTTCATTTGAAACTATTGTAACAAAATTTACCTGCGAGTTACTTTCTTTTGATAAGATAGTAATATTACTAAAGCAATATTTTGTGATATACAGAGTGTAACAAACCATATTGATAATACTAGAGTATTATTCTACCCTTATATACAGGGGACTCGTGTTCGAATCCTAGAGGATGCATACACGAGTCCCTACGCTGCTACTTTGTCAGGTGAATTACTTTTTTAATTTGTACTTATATTATAACTAGATAATGCCCGCAACTCCGTTGCGCCAAAATTCGTTTATCGCGCGAGAACCGTACATTTTTCCGGGATAAAAAGTATTCTATGTCCTTTCCCGGGACTCAAAGTATCTCCATACCAAATTTTAGCAAAATCGGTTCAGCGGTTCGGGCGTGAAGAGGTAACAGACAGACAGACAGACAGACAGATTAGTATGGATTCACCTGACAAAGAAGCAGCGCTAAAAAAGTACCTATTATTTTAAAGTATGGGCAAACTCATGACGTTGGGTCACTTGCCCATATAAATCACAAAAAAGATCTTTCAGCGCTGCTACTTTTACAGGGACTCTATATAAGAGACACATACACACCCTAAAGTATCATCGTTATGTTGCACCCTGTAAATGTTATGTAGAATGTTGTGTTTATTCAAGTGCATATTCGATTCACTTGTATAAGCGGACAGAATTAACATGTACCGTAACATGACAATATTATGTAATTAATTAGTACATAATTTGCATTCAAAATGCAAATAATTATTGTAAATTATTACATATTTTCTTTTATCACAACTCTTAAAAATGACGCGGTTCGTAAATTACACCATTGTATAAATTATAACGCATTTTTTTGCTAAATAAATTGTCCACAAAACAATAAAATGCAATAAATTATTATTCATATTATGTGACACATATTTTAATCGCCATAAATATGCGAGTTATTATCCTGCCGAATTTATCACTTTATTAGGTATTTTTGCGACATACTAGTAATAAAAGCTTATCAAGATAAAAGCTATACCTAGATAGCTAGTTGTATACAATATTCTTTACTATAAAAAATAAAGAGTCCACATACAGTATTCTGTGAAAATTCAGAATATCTGCATAAAACATGACAGTTAGTCAGAGACGAACTGAACATTAATTACTTAAATGCATAGAATTACTATATACTACGTAGTATATATTAATTCCATGCTTAAATGTAATTATATGGCGAGTTTGACACAATATATAATGTATGAGGCAATTATGTCAAAATCTATATTAATTCATTTACTTAACTGCATTCAAGTAATTGGTATTCGTTTCTTAGTGCGGCAGCTACTAAAGTTAAAATTTAAGTATTAGTATGTAATTTTAAATTAAATCCTACTCCATTGCCCACAGATAAGCAGCTGTAGAAAAGACATTTTGAGCAAAACTGCTATAAATGTCTGGTTTAACAAATAAATTACACGATTCCACATAATAATGATTTGTGTGAAGTTTGGTATCGATATAATGCTTAGCTCATATTTCACCACCGTCTGTTAATTTTCACAACTTGTTATTTGTTAAAATGTTACGTCTTCTCTTTCATTCATAAGAAAAACGAAAGAGATAACGTGATAATAATTCGAGCATTAATTTTAAGAGTCGTTGGTGAAATTGGGCCTTAATCTACTAATGAGATTATATGAGCGCGATTATGAGATTAAATATATAGATATTCAATACAGAGCAACCCCTGTATAGCGGCCCCAGCTAGGGGACTGATTTTTAATCACTACCGGGGGTATTCTAAGTGTGTCAGGCGGAAATTCCACGACGGATGATAACCACGTTGGCAATTACAATGGAAACAGGCGTTAAGTTATTTCGAATCAGCTGAACTCCGTCGCGGAATCTCCGCAGTCCGCTTTGGCGTTCGATTCGGAAAAATGGCAACTTATCCGGCAATCCGGAAGTTGGATGGTCTCCACGTACCTTTAGTCCGCCGGGCCCTGTGTGCGAAGCCGATGGCCTGGGTACTGGTGAGGCCTAGGGCGCCGGCGAGCCCTAGCTCGTGCGACTGCTCGGGGTGGTCGGAGCGGAGTGACAGCACACAAGCCGGCCGGCATTGCGCGCGCTGCAGCACCGCGCGTGCGCCCTGCCGCAGGTAAGGGTGGCACCCTAAACGCGATTGCGACCGCTGTGAAATGGAAGGGGTTTTTATGCGGCATTATTTTTTTCTTAGATGAAAATAGTCAACAAATTGATGTCAATGTATCGGTTTGTAGAGTCTTGTTAGCGCGACGTTGGAATTTGCGACGCAAAGTTGAAGGGTTTTTGATACTGGTGTAAGCAGGTAGACTCTTGTTTCAAAAAGTGTATATTAATATTAATTTTGAATGAAAATATAATAATAATATCGATGGACGCTTCACACCACGTCAGTCTGGCCCCGTGGTAAGTACCTGAAGGACTTGTGTTACGGGTACCAGACAACGGAAATATATTTAATTCTTTTATACTATACATATATTTAAGATTTTTATTATATTATACACATATTTAATATACATCCATGACCCAGGAACTTTATAAACTTTTTGTTCCATCGGCGGGACTCGAACCCGCGACCTCCAGCTTGAGCTACTAACGCGCTTACCACTGCGCCACGGAGGTCGTCAAAATATTGAGTATTGAGTGTGATAGTTTTTATGCGTTTTTTTTGCTTCGTTAAAAATTAAAGTAGTCAATTCGACGTGGTAGACTGGTGGTGCATCAAAAACAAAATATTATGGTCATTGGTTTAAACTTTAAAGTCTTGTTAGGTTTTTCTTACTTGTTAGTTATTGTGTTATAAAGCGGTCATACAATATGAATTTAATATCGAATTATTTGTGTGTTTTTGCTATGGTGTTAGTTTCCGTTAAATATTGATGTAAATAAGTGCACACTGTACGACGGATTTCTAAGGTAAAGATTACTCACCAAAATCGCGCGGTGCAACAGCACAGTATGTCATCACCCTAAGGCCTAAAACAGTCATATACAATCAAATCCAGATAGACACAATTTACAGGAATAAAATACAAGTTGATGCTACCACAGCGCTACTTTTGTAAATAGTAAGGCTATGCGGCATTCGGCTAAATGAGGAGTTTTATCTTAAGATTTTTTTCACAAAAAAATATTGTCAGGTTGACTGTACTCTCGTCTTTTTAGTCAATCCATACTAATATTATTATAAATGCGAAAGTGTCTGTCTCTTCAAGCCTAAACTGCTGAACAGATTTTGCTGGGTATGGATCACGGAGCTAGTGGTATAGATCGTATATTTCCGGACACAAGTATCTAGAACCTAGGTAAGTACAATGTGTCCAGAAATATGTAACGATACTTTTTATTCCCGAAAAATGTACGGTTATCACGCGACAAACGAATTTTGGCGCGACGGTGCTGCTGGCGTCATCTACATAGTTTAATTAATTGTTTTGCTTTATTAAGGGCCTGCTGTCAAAACGCTAGCCCCGCCTACACACAACGCTTTCCTACAATCGTGATACAATAATTCCATTAATCGTGCTCCCGGGCAATGTGTTTTAGGCTGCAGCTAATAGTGAACAATATCGCGTAACAACGGTTCCCACATAGCACGAAAGTAAATATCGTAAGTCCCAAAACTGTTTTTTGATGATTACTTAAAAACTAAATCCAATATTAATGTTTACTTTTGCTATTATTTTATAAAGTGTGTGATTGTAGTACAGTGCAAGTTATTTAATGATAGTAACTCAATGAGTGTAACAGATGTTTGTTGAAATGCCCAAAAAGATTCATAATTTCGAAAAATAAAACTATCGAGTCAAAATAAGTGAATCGTGTTTTCTGTTAGCTAAGTCTCAGATAAATATACAATGATTAAATAAATCTCAATTTCATTTAAGTCAATCGTCTTCCGGGATCGTAATACTTATTAACACAGCAAAATTGCACAGCCCGCTCTTAATTCTTCGGTCGCGGATTCTTGAAAATGCTATTGTATTCTATTGTTGTCGCGATCACCGGTACTCTTATGGGGCTTGAAGGATTAACTTTCCCGAGTACTCGATACAAAGGACTCATACACACCCTAAAGTATTATCACTTATTATATTATTACACCCTGTATACAGGGGACTCTTATACATCGACTGCTCCTAGGTAGACTATCGTAACATCAAAAAACACAACTTTACAGGAGGAGCGTTTGAAGTTGCAAATTTGAACCACGACTTAATTTTTTAACCGATTGTTATAAAATTTGGCATGAGCAACAACAAGGTATTAACTTATGCAATAAAATACTATATTATTAGCTTGGTTTAGCTGAAATTGTTGTTGCGATATTATTCTTTAGAAAATCTATAACGAAAATTATTGCAACTAACACTTACCACAGTTTACGTTGAAATTTGTCCTTTTTAAAATATTGTAACGTTTACTTACTATAATATACGGTGGACTTCTTTAACATTTTTTTATGGTATGTAAGACATATCATAGTTTACAGGGGAATTGCCTTATTCGAATTTATAGTATGTTTGAGAAAATAAATTATTAATTATAAATTATATTTTCTGAAAAAAGTGTAAAATACCTTTAAAATTTGTTTTATAAATTTTAGAAGTAGGTAGTTGACATGATTTATACCGTTAATGTGCAAAAAAGTGCTAAAATATAGTAAGCAATCAACTTAATTGGCTAGCAAAGCATCATCAGTAGCAAAAATTTTATATTAAATAATATTTTGTAACCTTCTTAAAAAATTCATATGATAAGCTTTATTACTTAAGCGTATTTATCACAATATATAATCCGCTTATTTTATTTTATTTTACAGGAAAACAAAACGGTAATTAAGTGACAATATGAATAAATACCTAGCAAGAAGATACACAATTACATTGTTTTCGCATATAGGTATACGAGGAGAAAAAAAAGGACAATTAACAAAACTTAATTAAAACTAATTTTACAAATTATTTTGAAAACCAGTCTCTAGACAATGTATTTCTGAAGACATTAGGTGATGAGGTAAAAAGATCGAGTGCGGAGCCATCTATCGAAGGAGTACTGTAGTGGTTGTAGGTATACATAGATTTTATAAAGAAAGAATTTTGCCTATAGTTAGTACCGTGAGAAGCCATGGAGAGAGTAGGTCTATGACGCATGTGTGTTACTTTATAAGGCACGCGTATGCTAATTTTCGACAAAAGGGTCGGAGAATCAATACGAAATTGAGCAATTTTTACTAAAAAGATTACATCAGCAAATTTACGTCTCTCTTCCAGAGGTAAAATATGATGTTTTTTACAGATATCTATATAATTGGCACTACGGTCATCGTTGCATTTATACTTTAATTTACGTTGGATTGATTCCAGCCTGTTAATATGAACCTTGTACTGGGGATTCCAAACCTGAGAACAATACTCGAGGATACTACGCACGTATGAACAATAAAGTATCTTTAATACTTTTATAGAGCTAAATTGAGAGCATGATCTTATTATAAAACCAAGGGCTTTGTTGGCTTTTTTAGTGATATTATCTATATGTGGCTTAGTTTACAATCATGTATGACACCTAGGTCCCTTATTTGGCTTACTCGATTTAAGTTAGTGCCTCTGAGATTGTAATCAATGTTAACTATGACCTTCTTTCGAGAAAACGATATGACTTGACACTTCGAGATATTTATAATCATATTATTCATGAGACAATATCTATTGAAAGCCTCTAGGTCCTGTTGTAACAGTAAGCAATCAGCAAGATTATTAATTTTTTTCAACATTTTCATGTCATCTGCGTATAGAAGAAAACTGCAGTTTTTAATGCAGGAGCAAACATCGTTTAAAAATATATTAAACAGTAAAGGACCTAATAACGATCTTTGTGGTACTCCAGATGGCACGAAATTCCATTTAGATGAATAACCATCAATAACCACTGCCTGGGATCGATTCTTTATATAGGAGGCGAACCAGCGAAACAAGCTACCATGAATACCGGCCGAATAAAGTTTCTGTAACAGGATGGAATGGTCTATTAGGTCAAAGGCCTTGCCGAAATCAGTAAAAACCGCGTCCACCTGACCTCCTGAGTCCATAGATGAGCTTACAAACTCAGTAAAAGTGATAAGGTTAGTATTCGTTGAGCGGCCCTTAAGAAATCCATGTTGTTCTTGAATAAAGTATCGAATGAATCTCGAATGTTGAACCTGTTCATATATAATTCGTTCAAATATCTTTGCAAACAAACACTGCTTTGAAATAGGACGATAATTTTTTATTTCATTTTTATGACCGCTTTTAAAAATTAGCGTAATGAAGGCTAATTTCCATGTTGGAGGAACAATACCCTTATTTATTGATATTTTTTAAACAAGACACATAAAGGTTTTGTAAGGGTTTTAGCACACTTTAAAATAAATAAGGGAGGGATTAGGTCAGGTCCAGCCCCTTTTAAGCAATCTATGGTACAGAGAAGTTTTTAAACTATATCACATGTAATCTCAATATTACTTATTGTGTTGGTGGAAGATGAAGCATAGTTGAAACATTGACAGCTGCAAACTGTATGGGGGGGTTGTTTGATTGGACCGGCGTGGCAGTGGAATATACAGACTGAAAATATTGAGAAAAAGCATCACAGATGTTCTCTGGAGAGTCAAAAACTTGGCCTTCGTAAATTAGTGTCGTTGGTAGAGAGTTTGGTCCTTTTTTGTTGTTTTTAATATAGTTCCAGAAGAGTTTGGGATTATCTATTATTCCATTTTCAATGTTACTAAGGTAATTTGAATAACATTCGGACTCAAGTGATTTGGTTCGTTTTCTAAGTAATGTAAAGGAATGATAATCATATAGATTACCGTACTTGCGAATTTTTTTTAAGAATTTATACTTTTCATTAAGCATCTTTTTTAAAGGTGCGTTATACCAAGACGGATAAGATGACGGTTTAATAAACTTTTTCGGAATATATAAATTTATACATTCGTTAAGTTGATGGTAGAAGAAGTCAACAGCGCTAATTAATGGTTTTTTTGTTAGTTCAATATCCCAATTTATTTTTTCGAGAATCGAGTTAATTTTATCATAGTCGCCCGACTCGAAGTAATATTTTAACCTTGGTTTAGGTTTGATGAAAGAGGATGTTTCTATTTTTAAAAGAACATCTAGAGCCTTATGATGAGGGTCCTCCGGTACCAGAGGATCTTCACAACAGGAAACAGAGAGAACGTTGTTGGTAAATACTAGATCAAGGAGTCTGTTATATACATTATAACATGCATTTCATTGGTTGAGATTGCATTCTACCAAGGTATCAAAAAAGTGAAATTGACTTTCACCAGATATCATTGACGGCTCAAGAAAACCATCATCAGCCAATGACCACCTTATGTTGCTTAAATTAAAATCTCCCAAAACAATAAAGAGTACGAAGTAGAACGTAGTAAGATATAGATACAATAAATTAAAAATAATAGTTTCCATAGTAGAGTATCGTATAATTAACATACAATATTTATCATAACTTAAATTCCAACGAACAAAATCGTAAGTTACACTTGCAATATATTTTTCAATAGAAGTTCCAATGTAAACTATTGTAAGTAGTACAAAGTATAGTTTACGTTAATCTTTATCCGGCGTAGACAATCGCAATTGATACATATACGATGTGTGAATTCGGGCGTCTGCTCCCCTATTATTCCGCGTAGACTATCTCTAAGGGACTTACAATAAATAACGTCGGAGGCGTTTGAAACATACTACAGTTTACGTTTCGAAAAAGGCACTTATACTTCGAATTTAATATTTTTTCTTGAAGATCCTAAAAGATCTAGCATAATTACTTATATGCATTTTCGCAATAAAACGAAATTTGCCATTTTATGGCTTACGATAGTCTACCTAGGAGCAGTCGACATCCTTAAGTATTTTCATTTAGTTTTGTTACACCTAATAGTGTATGTGTATAATATATTGCAAAATTATGTGTACCTATACACATAATTTTGCAATAGGTATAAAACAACGTTGTTCCTTCTCTTATAAACCATTTCGTAACATATAGTGTAGCTAGTACCTACATCTTTGATGTGCATATATAGAATCAGCATAGCAACAGTATGAAGTTGACGGGTCGCTAAAGAGAATTGGCAATGAGTGTTGCTTGAGATTTGCCCGGGTCAGTCGTCGCGAAAAGAAATAAGCGTGCACGTTAAGTGGTCTTGAAAATCAAACGTGCTATTTTTAGTATTTATTGTACTTAATCCTCAGACGGTCCTTCTTATTTAATGCTCACTCTTAACCTTATTAAAAACATTTTAATGTTGGTCAGCTTAGAAGAAAGAGAAAAAATCGAGGCTTTCGCTTAATTGAATATTTATTTCGTGATCAAGCACTTTCATGTAACCGTGAACACATCCCATGATATTTTTACTAAATTATTTTTGCCAAAATACTATAAGGCCGGACTATACCGGACTAAAGGCTGTTACATCTCGTGGTGCAGCAGCGAAACCACGCGTTCGGGCGGAGTGCGGACGCATATAAAACTAGCCTTATAACTTGGAAGGCCAACATAAAATTATTATAAAACAAGCCATTATAACTTGGAAGGCCAAAATATATTATACATAGGTATTGATTACGATTTACGGTAGAGTATGCCGAACGTAATCTAGCTAGGGGCTTCTATGGACTCTGCGGCTAGGACGCTGATAGCTTAAGGGCCCTCTCTCCATTAGCAGGTCGATAATTCTCTGTCAGTGCGAATATCGACGTAAATGACATTAAAATAACATTCATTACAGCGCGCCTTGTACGGTGGCGGTTACGACGCTCGCCGCGTCCATGATAGGGCGAAATAGGAGAAAAACCTTTTTTAGGCTTAATAATATAATACATATTTCAAAAAAGTAAAAAAACTAAATTATTAACTTATGTATTGTAAAGCAGTAAATATTTTTTATATATTCTTTTGATAAATAATGAAGGAGTAAAGTGGTTTCATTCAACGATTTGGAGGTGATTTGGTTTTTTATTTCTTTATTATGTGATACCGATAGAAAAAATATGGCAAAACCAAATTATGTATCATATCATGTAGATTACTAATTATTTTTTTCAGATATAATTTCTCTGTTAATGCCGATGAAAAGTTGTTTCATCTGCACGCTTTTTTCGAAAGAGCAGCCTTAAGGCCGTGACCTATAACGGCCTGTGTATTGCGGACTCAACTTACACGAGAGGCATTAGGCTTGAGAACCTACATCCTATGCTTGTAAAATATGAAATTGTATAGAATATTGATTTCCAGCCACTTTCACCGCGGTTGTTGGTTGTTCTTTGTGTTGGCGTCATTCCAGCGCTAACAATCTGGTTACTAAGCGATTCTCAAGACCTGAGTGTAACAAACTAACAAGCTAATATTTCTTCATAAGATTAAAACATTTGCTGGCTGCTTTTAAGTAAATTAAGATAACAATTCAATAAAAAAAATCTAATGCCAAAACAATTAGACCTACTAGACCGGGAGCCAGGTAATTTTTTGGTCAATTAATTCTTCCTGGGCGAAACTTTGTAAAATGCATAAGAGACCTATGAATCTAGCGACCGTCAGCTGCGATTCCGTGGGTAGGGTGGGCACTGGGCAGTGGGATGGGACTCATGAAGAAAAAAACATCATTTCCTCTCATTTGAAAATTTATCAGGGTATTATTATAGTTTATGTAGTATTTTGAATTGCCGTGTGGTATCCGGCTTTAGAATAGCACCAACCTGACAAAACTAGGGTGTCGTAAAAGGCGACTAATGTCTTCTAGCGAGCGCTCATACATCTTTAACGCCTCGCGATGAGGGGAGATGGGCCTCTAAGCATTGTGCTGCAACCCATCTAGGAGAAGGAAAACTCCAAAATATAACCCGTAACGGGGTCTCCGTAAGGCGCAAGTAGGGTCGAACTTGAAATAAGCGGCAGATTCCTGCAGCCGACCTGGCTCCACACGTATTGGCTTGCCTTGCCTGTAGATACAGCCGGTGAGGCCGAGAGGGTAATACATCAGGCCCTGAGCAACCCTGTGTTTTCCTTAATTCTGTCCTAGGCGGCGTAGTCTGTGGAGAGGTCACTCCACCTACCAGATTTGTCTGCGTGGGTAACAACACGGAAAGTGGCAGTCTACCAGTAATAAGTCCAAACATATGGGCGTAAGTAAGGACGCTAGGGATCACTTTCGACAGTGGGAAAGTCCATCGAAGGCTTATGATCGTTACCGCCCGCTTTAAACTGGGCAGCCCCCGGTCAATTAGGTACGATCCGTCCCGTCGCTGGTTTATTCCTTTAGGTGTAGGGATCACTAGCTTGACTAGATGACTGGCGACGTAAATCATAACACCTGTCGCCACAGAACAAAATACCTACAAGGAAGTCAAAGTCTATGTTCTGTACCATCAACCTCTTATTTCTCCTGTCGTTACTGTGCTCGTCTATGTCACTCACGTATCGGCTTGCACAGCCGCGAAAAGAGCTGTAAGTGTAACACAGACCAACACGCCGTAAATCGTCTGACACAGACGTAAAGGCCAATGTAGTATTTTGAAAGAAAAACATAGTCAGCTGACCAAAACACTGTGGATTAAGCGTCAGCTGACTCCTTGAACATGAAAAAAAAATAAGTAAGTTCTTATTATATTTTTAATGGTTTCCTCTCAGCTTAAAATTTACCTGGTGATAACCTAATATGAATGAAAATTATTAATGTCAGCTTGCTGTATCTCAGTGGAAACTTTGTCAGAGCCTGGTACCTTGAAAGGTTATAAGTTATAACTTATAAGTTATAACGCAACAGCATCTATACCTACTAAAACTTATCAGCTGACGACTTTTCCACTGACTTACTGCAGCAAGCTGATTTTTTTTATTGTATACTAGAGTATTTTAACAATACTCTGATACATTTTCAAATGAGAGGAAATGACTGAAAAAATGGATTAGTCAGGTAAGGCAAGTGAGTAAGTCCATTATTGACATGACAACGTCTTATAATTCGATATGGGCTGCGCGCACGAAAAACATGACGCAATATGCGGCGTTACCTCGCTCTGAGGCGTTCCATTTAGGGCTATGATGTTGTCACGTTCAACTATCGTCAGTAAACCGACTTTACAGACAACCGAGTTCGAGTCGAGTCTCTCCAACCGTCTCTTTTATGGAAAATGGATCGAGCTGATCAAATGAAATCAATCATCAAACCAAAAAATTTATATTAATATTATGTTGCATGACTGCGTACCTACTGCATGATATGCTTATATATGATGCTTGAGTGTGCTGTTTACAAATTACAGCTATTCAAGGCCCGTTGTCTTTCGTATGACGTTTTAAAATACGTCTGAAGTCCTCAATTACTATTCACTATCTAATATTTTAGGCGATCATATTATTATATCACCTTGGTAGTTGGTGGTATTTACATTTTACAAGCTGAAAGCCATTGCATGAAAATATGTAAAAAACATTTTATGAAAATTATTATCTTTTATATTTTAAGAAGCTCCCTTTATATAATACTAGCTGACCCGACAGACGTTGTCCTGTCTTGACAATGAGTATTTAATTCGAATTGGTATATATGTCGCAGCCAACTGGTTTAAATAGCCGTTCAATCCAACAGCTAGCCCTTTGACTGAACAACGTCATTCAATCACACGTCTAGCTTTTTGATTGAATATTTCAGTCGCTCAAAACGTTCAACACTACAGCTGATTGAAAAGCAGCCGTTTGATTGAATTAGTTAAGCGCTCACCACCGCAGCGCTAGGTTTTTTTTTTTTTTTTTATGAAACAAGGGGGCAAACGAGCATACGGGTCACCTGATGGAAAGCAACTTCCGTCGCCCATGGACACTCGCAGCATCAGAAGAGCTGCAAGTGCGTTGCCGACCTTTTAAGAGGGAATAGGGTAATGGGTAGAGAAGGGAAGGGAAGGGAATATGGGAGGGTAGGGAAGGGAATAGGGTAGGGGATTGGGCCTCCGGTAAACTCACTCACTCGGCGAAACACAGCGCAAGCGCTGTTTCACGCCGGTTTTCTGTGAGAACGTGGTATTTCTCCGGTCGAGCCGGCCCATTCGTCCGAAGCATGGCTCTCCCACGTATATAGGTGCGTTATGTTTACAATATGGCGTCAACTAGCCGGTATTTTGTGATTGTATCAAGATATTTTTCGTTCATATACGTTACAAGTGTTATTAAAGTGACAGAAATTATGGGAACACATACGAGTGAATTAAAATTAAAACAAATATTCGAGGCGAAATTACGGGATTGTAAAGTGCATTACCAAGGTATTAATTGCAATTTTGTTCAAAATTAGTTAGAATGCAATAATTTATTCTACTTGTTATCATTACATTTGTGTAATAATAATACTAAACTAATGGTCACCTTAGTTAATTTGCCACTTAACCAGAAAAATAGATTAAATAGTTTTTAAAGCTCAACTCATAAAAGTTTATTGTGCTGGAACTGTACATTTTCCGGGACAAAAAGTATCCCTTGTCCTTTCCCGAGGCTCAAGGTATCTCCATGCCGAATTTCATAAAAATAGACTGAATAGTTTAGGCGAAAATTATAAAAGTTTATTGTGCGGGAACCGTACATTTTCCGGAACCAAAAGTATCCCTTGTCCTTTCCCGAGACTCAAAGTATCTCCATACCATAATTCATCAAAATCGATTGAATAGTTTACGCGCAAATCATAAAAGTATATTATGCAGTAACCGTACATTTTTACGGGATAAAATGTATCCTATGTCATTTTCCTAGTTCTAAGCTACCTCTCCACCAATTTTCAGCCAAATCGCTTTATCCGTTCTTGAGATAAAAGTTTAATGTGTGGGAACCGTACATTTTCCGGGACCAAAAGTATCCCCTGTCCTTTCCCGAGACTCAAAGTATCTCCATACCAAAATTCATCAAAATCGATTGAATATTTTAGGCGAAAATCATAAAAGTTTGTTGTGCGGGAACCGTACATTTTTCCGGGACAAAATGTATCCTATGTCCTATTCCTGGTTCTAAGCTACCTCTCCACCAATTTTCAGCCAAATCGGTTCATCCGTTCTTGAGTTATAAGTGGCGTAACTAACACAACTTTCTTTTATATATATAGATTATTTTAGTAATATAAATAAGCAAGAGATTCAAGATAATATTATTATTTTTAACAAAAAATTAAAACCGACTTCCAAGGTAAAAACAATAATAACATTAATGTGAACTAAAAAGTATTAAATAATTTTTACTATCTAATAGTGCCTTTTTCCGAATTCGGCTAAACCTCAACTATTTCTGTACTCAATCTTCATTATTTTGAAGTCGGTACCAGATAGCTGAATCTTCAGTCCTCTGACAGTATATTTAAAATTTTTGGAACTGGCACCGACTTCAAAATTATGAAGATTGAGTACAGAAATAGTTGAGGTTTAGCCGAATTCGGAAAAAGGCACTATTAGATAGTAAAAATTATTTAATACTTTTTAGTTCACATTAATGTTATTATTGTTTTTACCTTGGAAGTCGGTTTTAATTTTTTGTTAAAAATAATAATAATTTCACTCTTTTTAGTTACACTAGTAGATAAATCTTCGCGTATATTTTACGTATCTTATTACAATTTGTTAAGAGTCACAACTCACACTCACAAAATAATATAATATTATCAGTGAAGTGAACATATTGTGCTAAGTAATTTAACAATTTTAATATTTCAAGCCCGAAGCGGTCACCGGCGATTGCGATAACAATAGAAAGGCTATAGTGTCTCGTTTTTCCACGATCGAAGGATCTATCAGATAAAAAATTGTACAAACTTGCATAGGATGTAGCGTAGCATAATATTTAATATTATCATAATTATTGACAGCTGTTCTTGTTATCAAGAATTCAAATCGATAGGTACTTAGTGCACCATCTATCGATTAATAAGTATAACTAATTAAAAAGACACTTAATGACTTTGTTTTGTTTAAATGCTCTTTTTAAAATAACTTTATTTTAATTCTATTTGTCTATTAAAATTTTATAAAGTAGTAAAGTATTCGATCTGTATATTATAAAGTAGTTAGTAAAGTATTCGATATTCTGTCTTCGCGCGGCGGCGCTGGGCGGCGAGTGGCGACCGACGCCGACCGCCGTGTATTAAAAACAAACAGGTGTTGTTAATTGTTATACAGTACATCATTATTATTATTAGTATATCCATATCTATGCCTTGTACTATAATCTATTCTGTGCCATGAGACATTCGTGGCCTTAACACGACGTGGTAATGATGATGAATGATGATGACGATGATGATGATGATGATTATGATGATGAATATGAATTGCATAGTAGTTTATGCTTTCTGTTCTTAAAACAACGCCGAAACTCCCAAACGTGTATCTATAAGGAATCAGGAGTTCTCTCAGCATCATCGAAACCATGGTATACCTTGACCCAATATTTGACTTTTTGGTAGCGTATTCTTAGTACACTTCACATAAAACCAAAATCACCATATGTTTCCATATAAATTTCGAGGAGTTCCCTCGATTACTCATGGATCCCATCATCAGGTCACCACCTTTGTGAAAATGGGACCAAATTGGAGTGAAACCTAATACAACAAAACAAAAATTTCGAAAATCGGTTCACAAACGGCGGAGTAATCGTTGAACATACAAAAATAAAAAAATAAAAAAATAAAAAAAAAAAAATATCCACAGCCGAACATATAACCTCCTCGTTTTTTGGAAGTCGGTTAATAAAAATGTTAAGTATGTCCAAAGACGTTATGTCAAATTAATCTTTTATCGTGTTCGGCATGGCTGCACTGCCCCGGGGCAGGGTGGGCTGACAGGATACGGAAATAAGCGAAGTTTAAATTAAGAACATAAACTGTGTACTATATTTTGACTATATTGCCGACTTCCAAAAAAACGGGGAGGTTATATGTTCGGCTGTATAAATATATATATATATATATATATATATATATATATATATATATATATATATATATATATATATATATATATATATAGTATTCCAGGCATATGTTACCAAAAAGTAAGATTTTGCACCAGGATATACCATGGTTCGAAGGTGGTGAACAGAACTCCTTACTCCTTATAGATACATGTTTGGGGGTTTCGGTGTTGTTTTAAGAACTGAAAGCATATACTACTAAGCTAATTACATTAATCATCATCATCATCATCACCACCATTCCACCATACACCTTCACATTATGGTATATATTATAATTGGTAGGTATTTTTCACAGTATTTTTAGATCAAAACGGATCACGGATGTCTTTAAACATTGTTCTGTAGAAAGTTAAGCTATTTTGAAAATTATTTTATTATATTACTAGCTGTCCCGGCAAACGTTTCTTTGCCATATTATATAAAGTATATCGCCCGTATTATTTTATTGAATTTGTGACTAAATAAGTATTTAAAAAAAACAGCTACTTACCACGGGGCCAGACTGACGTGGTGTTAAGCGTCCATAGATATAAAAAAAGTATGTCACCATGGCAACGTCCATCGCTATCCCGTGACCCGCGTCGCATAAACAACATGGTCGCTCTTAATAGACAAATAATTTGCAATTAAATAAAATTGCGACTATAATTAAAGATCTAAGCTTTCCTATCTCTCAAGTTGGAGAAAAGCACACATTTAAAAAAAAAGAAACATTAAAATCGGTTAAGTAGTTTAGGAATCCATCGCGGACAAACATCGTGACAGGAGATTTATATATAATAGATTTCGACCGGATGATAAGGTCCATGAGTGATCGAGGGAACTCCTCAAAATTTATATGGACACATATGGTGATTTCGATTTTATGAGAAGTATCCTAAGCATATGCTACCAAAAAGCAAAATTTTGCACTAAGATATACCTTGGTTCCGAAGGTGCTAAGAGAACTCCGGATTCCTTATAGATACAAGTTTGGGGGTTTCGGCTTTGGTTTAAGAACTCAAAGCATATTATGCTACTATGCAAGTTACATTCATCATCATCATCATCACCACTACCACCACACCATGAGGCTGCGTTTCCACTGAAGCTTAATCTCTTAATTTGTCGAACTATTTCAAAAATTATATCAATGGTGTTATATTGTTATATCAAAGTAAATGATTCAAACTTGGTGATCAGGTTACCAAGTTAGCAATTTGATTATGAGATTTTTGAATTATGAAGTATGTCCGTATGTAGGAAACTCCTTGTTATTGGGACAAAATAAATAGTTATATTAACGTAGTTCTAAGTAGTTTAAGCATAATATTACATGAACAATAATTATAGTGAGCTAATGACTTTTCAGGAGTGTTGTGATAGAAAGAAAGTCACTGAACAGGAGCCTTTAGAGATAGGCGCATGAACATTAATTTTATCATTGCTTGATTAACGTCAAGCTTATATTTTTAATTATATAGTGATACGAGTATATTCTTGGAGTTGCTTATGCAATAATTCCGAGAGGGCGCTAGGTATATTAACTTTATAGTTCTCATATCATAAATGGCTGCAAAGTCACTTAGTAGAACACATTAGTATTTACAGAAAACCTTATAAATTACTTAAATTACTAAAAAGAGTGTAATTATTATTTTTAACAAAAAATTAAAACCGACTTCCAGAGTAAAAACAATAATTATTATTATAATGAACAAAAAAGTATGAAATAATTCTTACTATTAATAGTGCCTTATGCGGAATACTCCTAAACCTCTACTATTTCTGTACACAATCTTCATAATTTAGAAGTCAGTACCAGTCTTTAAAATTAAAAATATTTTGTCTAAGAACTCGCCATTCTTAGCTGGTATCGACTTCAAAATAATGAAGATTGTGTACAGAAATAGGAGAGGTTTAGGAGTATTCCGCATAAGGCACTATTAATAGTAAGAATTATTTCATACTTTTTTGTTCATTATAATTATAATTATTGTTTTTACTCTGAAAGTCGGTTTTAATTTTTTGTTAAAAATAATAATCACTATGGTATAGTACTAAGTCCACGTGCTTCGTGGATCATCATAGTGCAATACGTAGTTTATGTTCTTAATTCAAATTTCGTCTGTTTCCGTATCCTGTCGACCCACCCTGCCCCGAGGCAGTGCAGATGCCGAACACGATATCGTCGCTGCGCGTGCGATACCGCGTATGAGCAGTGGTAAATACCGCGTATCTGTTTTTTGATGATTTTACAGGAGGAAGAAAAAACTGAATATCTCAGCTATTTTGACTCCTATTACCGACTGAACTTAATAGCTAGTTCTTTGTACTTTCCTTTAGTGGTTAGTAACGTAATTTTGTTCGCAATTGGCTTAGGTTTTGTGTAAAGTCACTTACGCGTTTTTGTATTAGGTAAATACAAAATAAGTAGGCTTTATATTAATGATACGTGGTTTTGAAATCAGGAAAATGTTGCATTTTTTATTAGAATAATCAAATATTTTATATTTTTTACACAGTAACCTAGCAAAAATATGATGTGTTAATTACCAAATTCATTTTACAATATTATCTATTCATAATTTTTAATTGATATTCCAATTTTTCATAGATTTTTTACTTTTTCTGACAGAGATCATAATAATCATTTAAAACAAAAAATATGATTTATTACACAAGTACATACTAAAACCCTGCTTTTCCATGTACCTGAAGAAAAGGTCCACCTGGAGCACTTCTTATCAGAGGGTCGAAGGTGTCGCTTAAATGTAGGGACCACAGCAACTGCAGCTATACTCTCCAGAGTATAGCCTCCAGAATCCAGTCTGTCGGAGCTTAGCTCTGTACGGTGGTTCAATAAGGGCAGATACCTTCACTAATTTCGTAGTAATAAGGCGGACATTGCGAAGAGTAGTTAGCGCCCGGCTAACCGGGCGGCAGCTACTCTTCACAATGTAGCGGTGCTGGTTACCAGGAGGTGCCGTACGGTCTCCTAGGTGGCAGCTACTGCCCTAGCGGGAGATCCATCGTGGCAGCTGGTTACGAAGGCTCCGCCAAGTTGCTTAACCACGTTCCAGAAAGGACGTCGCGGCCTGCAGTGCGAGTTCCGGTTTAAAGGCAAAGAAAGCAGCCTCGAGGCATAAAATCGTTGTACCATAGAGTAACGAAGATAATGAGCTATTCTCTGTTCCGGATCGGGAGTTTGGAGGCGTCATTACGCGAATCTCCAAATTTCTATGCAATTTGGGCTCCGGGTGAGGCTGGGAACCTACCCGGCTTAGCTAATCCCGACGCCGAAGGGAACTATACAATTTACTGAAGCGTTCCCTTACTTTGGTGGTAGTCTGCTCTCTTTTGGAGAAGACCGTCCGGTCGTGGAGGGAGCCCTGAGTTTGACAAACCCAGAACATCTCTCCGTATACGGCTGAAGGCAAATCAGTGAGGCTGGAAACCTACCCGGCTTGGCTAGTCCCGACGCCGAAGGGAACTCTACAATTTACTGAAGCGTTCCCGTACTTTAGTGGTTCCCTTTTCGAGAAGACCGTCCGATCGTGGAGGGAGCCCTGTATTTGACAAACCCAGAACATCTCTCCGTATACGGCTGAAGGCAAATCAGTGAGGCTGGATACCTACCCGGCTTAGCTAGTCCTGACGCCGAAGGGAACTCTACAATTTACCGAAGCGTTCCCTTACTTTGGTGGTAGTCTGCTCCCTTTTGGAGAAGGTCGTGGAGGGAGCCCTGTGTTTGACGAATCCAGAACATCCCTCCGTATACGGCTGAAGGCAAATCGCAGGTGGTTTTAGTGGGTAGGTTTAGCACAACTAGTCGCCCATATCCCCGGGGTGCTTTAGCTTAACTGAGCTAGTTCCCCAACCTGGTGATTATATTTTGTCGTGGCGATTAGCTGCCACTTGCCGCCTGTATTGTTAAAATGAAGATATAATGATCACATGTCGTAATCTTCCTTGATCTTCAAAGCAATCGCAATGGTGGTAAATAAATAATTGAAACATTCTGGCTTGAATACAATACTATGAACAATATTAAACAATAATTAAAATATACTCACGTGGTGGTTTATCTCAGAAAAATAGTTATTTGTAGTATTTTCGATATATTTTTCTTGCCGATGTAGTAAATACAAGCGGAATTGCTTCTAACTTACGGCCGCCTACTGTTCCGCGGTCTTGTTTCGATGGCAAAATGTACGTTTCTAATTGGATAATTTAAATTCTGTGAAGCCTAATATATGCCGATATGCGTTGCGGTTGGTTACCAACTGCTCAATGGGATGTTTTCTTTTTATCATCTCCACCAGACGGCGCGACGGTAGACACTCACTAATTTTCTATTGGTTCCCCACCGATTTGAAATTATCTGCAGGTTGGCATTACTGACTACATCGACGGGTGAAAGCAGAAGTGGCGTAACTTGAAAAACCCAACTTTACAGGAGAGCAAAAAAACTTTTTTAAAAATTCATAACTTCTATGTTTATTAAGGTAGAAACTTAAAAATTGGAACGTATTTAA
Source organism: Polyommatus icarus (assembly GCA_937595015.1). NCBI lineage: Eukaryota > Metazoa > Arthropoda > Insecta > Lepidoptera > Lycaenidae > Polyommatus > Polyommatus icarus. Next base: position 4,300,180 of record OW569334.1, on the reverse strand, counting down.
ATTAATCTAAGACCCATACAATGAGTTTGTTTAATTTTTTCTAAAGTTGATATTTCATTGATTTTTAACAAGTTACGACAAAAAATATTTCTATTTTACGCAGCAGAAATGTTGTATCTTTGAGAGGAAATGTATAGACAACTTAAAAAAGCATATTTTTTTGAGCGACGGATCTGTCGTATCTCAAATGTAACACGCCCCTACACATTTCATTTCGCCATATCTTGTTTACTTAATTAAAATGCCTTACAACTTTTGGTTCAAGTGCAAAATCGGCGACAGACGTTGTGAAAATGAAATGCTGTATCTTAAACTAAATGAATTGTTTGTTTTAAAAGAATGTCATTATAACAAATTAAAAGAAATGATATGACTATTTACTATTATTTGTTTATAACAATAAGAAAATAAAGGCATGGAAATTTGTTTTATTAATCATTAATCAACATTGAAATATAAAATTATTATAATAAAATGAAAATTAATATAATAAAACATTTATTTCTCTTGTTTTTTCTACTTTATAAAGGTTTAAGCCCTAATATTTTATTCATGCTCATGAATTTAAAGTTATTCTTTTTATGTTATAAGATATAATAATATATCTTATAACATAAAAAGAACCATAAAAATCCCAGAGACCTGTTGGAATTTCAACTGGCGAAATCTAGAGTCGAGGCCGTATTGAAATCGTGCTACGCTAATTATATATCCAATACCGAAAATTCCATACATCGCGAGCCGAAAAAATTTTGGTCATATATTAAAGAGAGACGAACTTCCCTGTCTTCAATCCCTTCCGAAATGATTCTTGGCGATAGCGTTGCTAAATCAGGTAGAGATATAAGCAACTTGTTTGCCGAACAATTCTCTACCCTATTTTCTAAACCAAATCCTAATCATTGTATTGAAACACACATTGTACCTCACCCTCAAAACTCCCTCTCTTTTCTTAAAATATCGGAACGCGAAATCTCAAAAGCTCTAAAAAATATTGACTCAAGTAAAGGTGCTGGACCAGATGGTATCCCTCCTCTCTTTATAAAAAAGACGTACAAAAACCTGACTCTACCCCTGAAAATAATATTTAACAAATCTATTGAAAGCTCGACCTTTCCAAGCTTGTGGAAATCCGCTAATATACTCCCAATTTTCAAAAAAGGCCCTAAGAACAATGTTTGCAATTATCGTCCGATCTCAATGCTCAGCGTGCTCGCCAAAGTCTTTGAAAGCTTGATTTGTCCAGTTCTTACCTCTTACTTCAAAGGTATAATTTCTGATTGTCAACACGGCTTTTGCAAAGGCCGCTCTACTGTTTCAAACCTAGTTAGCTACTTAAGCGATATAACTAAAAGTGTGGACGGCCGACAGCAAATTGATGCTATTTACACTGACTTCAGCAGCGCCTTCGATAAAGTAGACCATAATATATTAATCGCTAAGCTACATGCGTATGGTATTCCGGATCCGCTACTCTCATGGTGCCGTTCCTATATTGAAAACCGAATTCTGAGAGTGACGGTCAATGGATACTCCTCTGAACCCTTTTTTTCCACCTCTGGAGTTCCCCAGGGTTCTCATCTCGGCCCCATCCTCTTCCTGATCTTTATAAACGATATCTCGTTATATTTGAAATTTAGTAAGTACTCTATGTTCGCTGACGACCTTAAATTATACCGAGAAATCAAATCAATTGAGGATAGTATCCTTCTTCAAACAGATCTTAATGCTCTCCAGAAGTGGTGTAACGCTAATAGAATGTGCCTCAATGTTCTTAAATGCGCCCACATAAAATTCTCACGCAAAAGAAATATAATTCAATCCCGTTATTTCATCCAGGGCCAGCTGCTTCAGGAAGTGTCAGTAATTAAGGATCTAGGTGTCATTCTTGATAACAAGTTATCCTTTGCGGAACACCTAAACCAGATTCTAGCAAAATCATGGATGCTATTGGGTTTCATTAAACGTAACACCGCTGAATTCAAAAAGGTTGATAGCATTATCACAATCTTCAACGCTCTAGCACGCAGTACTCTTGAATATGCATCACCGGTCTGGAACCCTCACTATAAAATTCATAGCGAAAGGATAGAGAGCGTCCAAAAAGCCTTCACACGCTACCTCTCCTACAAGGATAAGTCTTGCCCCTACAGAGCTAACTACCAAAGACGCCTGAAACATTTTAACATCCACTCTCTCGAGCAACGTAGGCTAGTAGCTGATCTCTGCACTCTTCACAAAATAATTAATCGCACACTAGACTGTTCGAATATATTAGGTCTCGTCAACATGCACGTACCTCGTTGTCTTCCTAGGCGCCCTCCCAAAACATTCACACCAATCCCCGTAAGAACCAACCTAGGTAAATACTCTACAATAAACAGAATCACATACTCCTATAACAAACTCGCTGACTATGACATTGACATTTTCCATGATTCCCTTGCAAACTTTAAAAAAAAAACTGTTTGACATTGATATGAATTGTATATTTTGACCTTTGTGATTAATAATAATTAACTGTATTTTGTATAATATGTTAAATGCAGCTGTAAAGTTTGGTAATAATAATGTTAAATGTAAGTTGTCCTCTAATAATTATTGTAAATGTAATGCTTGACTATCCCAATAATGTATTTAATTTAATTTGATTTAATTTAATTTGATTTGATTTGATTTGATTTAATTTAATTTAATTTAATTTAAATCGATTTAATTTAATTTAATTTAATTCGATTTAATTTAATTTGATTTAATTTGATTTGATTTAATTTAATTTTAATTTAATTTGATTTGGTTTGATTTAATTTAATTTAATTAATTTGCTGACATGTTAAAACCTATTCTTATCCTATGACCTTTCATTAGAATTAGCTTTTATTATTGACCATTTGTTATTATCATTAAGTATGTAAATTGTAAACTGATTGTGTAAGTTAAGTAGTCGTATTAATAGGGTTCATTTTTAAGCATGCATGAATCTTACTTTTAAGTTTTAATTTTCTTTTATCTTAAGTATTATGGAGAATCTTTGTTTCAGTTGTATATACCTGTAATAGACTATTGCGTTAGATCTCATCATAACTGTAGTAGATTTTAATTATGAATGTTGCCGCAATGTGTCGTTGGTATATCTTTAAATAAATAAATAAATAAATATGAGCTTTTGCCCGCGGCTTCGCTCGCGCTATGAAGTATTATTATATACAAACTTTCATCCCCTATTTGAACCCCTTGGGTTGGAATTTATCAAAATCCTTTCTTAGCGGATGCCTACGTCATAACATCTACCTGCATGCCAAATTTCAGCCCGATCCGTCCAGTGGTTTGGGCTGTGCGTTGATAGATCAACATGTCAGTCAGTCACCTTTGAGTTTTATATATATAGATGGGGGCAAACGAGCACAAGGGTCACCTGATTGAAAGTAACTACCGTTGCCCATGGACACTAGCAACATGAGAAGGGCTGCTGGTGCGTTGCCGGCCTTACTCGGTACTAATACGCTAAAGGTTTGCAGGTCGTATAGGTCTGAAAATATTGCTGGTGACAGTTCATTCCACAATTTTACAGTGCGCGGCAGAAAGTAACGTGAAAAACGAACGGTGGAAGACTGCCAATCATCAAGGTGATGAGGATGTTATATTTTTCGCGTGGAACGATGGCGAAAAATTGCAGGAGGTATGATTCTGAACAATCCCTCAGGGCACTCCCCGTGATATATCATGAAGCCGATAGAGGATGCAGAGTGAAGCTACATGTCGGCGTATTTCCAAGGAGTCCAGCCTGTTTGAAACACTATGGCAGTCAACAATGCGAGCGGCCCTTCATTGTATACGATCCAAAGGGAGTAATTAGTATTTGGCGCCCCTGCCCAGAGATGAGAAGAGTATTCCATATGAGGCCGAACCTGCGCCTTGCAGAGTTATAGTCGTTGGACTGAAATACTGTCTCGCTCTGTTAAGGACACCAAGCTTTTTGGAGACTAACTTGGCCTAACCCTCTAGATAACATCGGAACTGGACTTCGCTCGATAGGTTTACGCCAAGTATTTCAATGCTGGGGGAGAATGTTAAAGGGGTGCCCTGAAAACGAGGAGAATATGAACGAATATGACCATTGGTGACTTTTTAGTGGTGAACGCGCAGACTTGTGTATTGGCGGGGTTGAATTGGAATAAGTAACGTCTACCTCATTCAGAGACTTTCTCCTGTGACTTCTCTATTTAGACACAAGTTCGTTTCGACTCTATATCTAGAAAAATATCGGGGAGCCGGTATATAGGGCAGCACCTGTACTATAATCTGCATAGCAATAAATGCCGTTGGTCTGTAACATGATCTGATAAGAAACTTGTGGCCCATTTGCATAAATTCTTGGGGAGGCCATATGATGGAAGCTTTGATAGTAGCGCTTTTTGCCAAACCCGATCAAAGGCCTTTGCAATGTCCAAACTAGCCAGTGCCTCTACCTTCGACTCAATCGCCTGAGCCCAACGACGAGTTAGGTACGCCAAGAGATCACCAGCCGAGCGACTCTTTCGGAACCCGTACTGTTTGTGTCTCTGGCCGCCCAAGTATCGAAAGAGTTGGGTATTGATAATGGATTCCATAATCTTCGAGAAGACGAAGGTTATAGCGATTGGTCTGTAGCTGGAAGGATTTGAGCGGTCACCAATTTACACCAAAGCTGTCTTCCAAGAAGCCGGGACAATACCAGAAGAGTAGGAGAACTGAAAAAGACGCGTTAAGACCGGATCTGCTTTTGGATATCAAGGGAACGCAGGACTGAGCCCTGATGAAACTCCAACATGATGCTCGTGCATCGTGGTATAGTCGGCGTTTTCTATCCCCCGTCATCTAGGGTCGAGCTTGACGCAAAGAGCTTGCTCAGAAGATCGGTTTTGTATTTTGCATCGTGGGCAAGCGATCCATTTTCTACTTGTAGGGATGGTAGGGATGGCTTGCAGAAATTGCCTTCAATAGCTTTGGCCAGAGACCATGTACGGGTTCCCGGAGGGAGTCTCGAGTCTCTCACAGACAGAGACATCTCTCTCTCTTGAAGAACCTAGAGGCAAGGTTCTACTCCATTTTATATTATGTGTGTGTCCACGCATAGACCCGAAGGAGCTCAATATTTATTAACAACAACAATTATAGCTCAACAATATTTTTATTGAACCATCAACAAAAAAAATATTAGCAAATTTACATAAAAAATGAGTCGATATTGTTTACAGAAAATATACAGGCTTTTATCTTTACAAACATGTAAAATCAACAAAATATGTATACAAGAATAAGTGTGTAGATGTCCGCAGCAATGCTCAGGGGAAAAAATATACGTGGACGCATACATGCAACATTTCACTATACGTCTTTATTCTTTAAGCTTCATTTAAGAATAAACGTGTTCAGTTCCATTCAGAATAAACGTGCATTGATACACACAAACACATTTTCTCAAATCGACGCTAACAATCTACTAAAAGGCGTTAAGAGCGGCGTATATGGTGCGCCGGCGACGGTATCATACAGGGGCGGGAGGGAGATAAAATGGCGTTACTTATCTCTGTACTCATTACTTAAGTATATTCATTGGTTGTAAGTATAGGTTTAAGAATGAAATTATGTGTTTGAAATGTAATAACTTTCTCATACCTATAAAATTAGTATGAAATAAATTGTCGTATCTTTGTAAATGTTGTATTTTAGGCGACAAAAATGTCGTAACTCATTTAAATCAAACTAGAGAGTTAAAAAACCTGTGTCGTATCTTTTTCTAATTTCTCACGCATTGTCATATCTATCTTTTATCAAAAAAATTGCAGTTTTTCGTCTAGTTACGTCAAATTTTTTTAAGGTTTGTGCTAAAAGGTGGTAAAAATCCATGGTCGTATCTTTACTAGAATTTATCGTAGAAAGACGAGATATAGACCATTCGACGCAGATTTTTTTTTTAAACAACAATCAATGGGATGTTTTCTTTTTATCATCTCCACCAGACGGCGCGACGGTAGACACTCACTAATTTTCTATTGGTTCCCCACCGATTTGAAATTATCTGCAGGTTGGCATTACTGACTACATGTTGGTCGTGTTTCTAAAAAATATCAGTGTACTGTCAAGTGTAATATCAATCAAAATATCATACTCCTAAGCGATCATTGGCCTAAGCAATTAGGCCAGTATACTGGTAACAGCTTAGGAACACGCTTGCACTTGTCAAACTGAAAACATGATAACTGAAAGAGTTTTCTACTTCTACTTTTTATTGTCGGTGTGGTTTTTATTATTTTTCCCCAAATTGTGTTATTTGGGTGTTTGATGTTCATTATTGGTAAAATATTAGCCACTAAATATCTGTTATCTTGCACAAGTGCAGGTAAGATGTTGTCAAAACCAAAATGTATTATTCCTGTGACATTTGGTGTGAACAACGGTAAATAGGGCTATTTCTTCCGCGAGTTTTAACTAAAACATCGTTATTATCCTATTCATTGGAATATTATTGTGTCTTTTTCAAATTGAAATGTATCAAGTTTTACATGCTTTTGCCCAGTTATGTAGCAATTATTGATGGTATTCCCTGGTATTACCGATAGTTGTCTACCCATACGCCATCTAGTTACTAAAATGGAAGCTGTTTGATAATCAAATTAAAAAGCTAAGAAAATTCCTCATTAAAAAGTGATTTTGGCCAAAATTCAAGTTACGCCACTTTCGCTTTCACCCGTCGACATGTTGGTCGTGTTTCTAAAAAATATTAGTGTACTGTCAAGTGTAATATCAATCAAAATATCATACTCCTAAGCGATCATTGGCTTAAGCAATTAGGCCAGTATACTGGTAACAGCTTAGGAACACGCTTGCACTTGTCAAACTGAAAACATGATAACTGAAAGAGTTTTCTACTTCTACTTTTTATTGTCGGTGTGGTTTTTATTATTTTTCTCCAAATTGTGTTATTTGGATTTTTGATGTTCATTATTGGTAAAATATTAGCCACTTAATATCTATTAACTTGCACAAGTGCAGGTAAGATGTTGTCAAAACCAAAATGTATTATTCCTGTGACATTTGGTGTGAACAACGGTAAATAGGGCTATTTCTTCCGCGAGTTTTAACTAAAACATCGTTATTATAACTTTATTATCCTATTCATTGGAATATTATTGTGTCTTTTTCAAATTGAAATGTATCAAGTTTTACATGCTTTTGCCCAGTTATGTAGCAATTATTGATGGTATTCCCTGGTATTACCGATAGTTGTCTACCCAAACGCCATCTAGTTACTGAAATGGAAGCTGTTTGACAATCAAATTAAAAAGCTAAGAAAATTCCTCATTGCTCATAAGTCATACGCGGTATCGCAAGCGCCGCGACGATAATGGGTTGTTTTCTTTTCATCATCTCCACCAGACGGCGCGACGGTAGACACTTCTAGATTTTCTATTGGTTCCCCACCGATCTGAAATTATCTGCAGGTTGGCATCACTGACTACATATTGGTTGTGTTTCTAAAAAATATCAGTGTACTGTCAAGTATGACATAAATCAAAAATATCTTAAACCTAAGCGATCATTGGCCTAAGCGATTAGGCCACTATACTGGTAATAGTTTAGGAACACGCTGTTAAAATAAAAAATTTGTCAAAGTGACAACTGACAACTAAACGGCCTTGTGGCGGCCATGTTACTTTGGAACTTCTTCTACTTTTTATTGTTGGTGTGGTTTTTATAATTTTTTCCCAAATTGTGTCATTTGGGTTTTTGATGTTTAAATAATTGCCATTATGTATCCGTTATCGTGCACAAGTGCAGGTAAGATGTTGTCAGAACCAAAATTTTTAATTCCTGTGACATTTGGTGTGAATAACGATAAATAGGGCTATTTCTTCCGTGAGTTTTAACTAAAACATCGTTATAATAACTTTATTATCCTATTCATTGGAATGGGACAATAAAGTGTCTTTTTCAAATTGAAATGTATCAAGTTTTACATTCTTTTGCCCAGTTTTGTAGTAATTGTTGATGGCATTCCCTGGTATTACCGATAGTTGTCTACCCATACGCCATCTAGTTACTAAAATGGAAGCTGTTTGACAATCAAATTAAAAAAAATTAGAAAATGCCCCATTATTTGCTTCTTGGCTTATCACTTGGCAGACAATTTACCGGAAGACGAAGAAGAAAATTAGAAGAAGAAGAAGGAGTCGATTGTTTGTTTTCCTAAAGTTTTTATTTTTACCGAGTACGGTATTAGTTAATACTAAAAAGTAGGTCTTATATTTAATAAATTAGTGCTTGTTAATATCGGATTTTTAGGTTTTTAATATGCTGCAATTGTTTTAGGAAGTACCAATGAAAATGTCGAGGTATAGGCCTCGGAGAAGTGATGGATACTCACCTGTACCAAACGATGATAGTGGTTTCTCTGATGCCCAGTTTGAAGCTCCACCGGAGAAGATTCCATGGAAAGCCATAGGTTTATCGGCGTTTCTATGCGGCGGTGGCACTATAACCTTGATTGCTGGATGCCTTATTGCGACGGGCTATTTAGACAATAAACACTACGAGAAGATGTGGCCTGTAATCGTTTTAGGGTTAATCATGATGGTGCCAGGTGCATATCACATGAGAATCGCTTATTGCGCCTTTAGAGGGTATCCAGGTTACAGTTTTTCAGATATACCCGAATTAGAATAAGATATTTGACACAAAATACTAAAGATTTGGACCATTGAAGTTATCACTTTGTATGAATCATTAGTTACAATTCAATTTCTGTATTTTTTAATGATTTTTATGCACTTTAAAAGTGTAGTAAAATTTTAATGCTTTTGAGTTTTTACATAATATGCAATATGGCACCAAAATCATGTGACATTTTAATTAATAATCGGCCAAGTGCGAGTTGGATTCGCGCATGAAGGGTTCCGTACTGTTAGAGAGCAAAAATAGGCCAAAATTGTGTTTTTTGTATGGGAGTCCCCCATTTAAATTTTTATTTTATTTTAATACTAGATGTCCCGGCAAACATTTCTTTGCCATATTATGTAAAGTATATCGCCCGTATTATTTTATTGAATTAGTGACTAAATTAGTATGTCACCATGTCAACGTCCATTGCTATCCCGTGGCCCGCGTCGCATATAAACAATGGTCGCTCTTTATAGACAAATAATTTGCAATAAAATAAAATTGCGACTATAATTAAAGATCTAAGCTATCCTATCTCTCAAGTTGGAAAAAAGCACACATTTAAAAAAAAAACAACATTAAAATAGGTTAAGTAGTTTAGGAATCCATTGCGGACAAACATTGTGACAGGAGATTTATATAATATATTAGATTATTATTAATTATTGACGTAGACATACAACAAGGGCCTTCGTGAACATATCATGTGCCTACATGTTGCTGTTACTGATATAGAGCAAAAAAGGCAGAAAAAATCATGTTTGTTGTATGGGAGCCACCCTTAAATATTAATTTTATTTTGTTTTTAGTATTTGATGTCATAGCGGCAACCGAAATACACAATCTGTGAAAATTTCAGAAGTCTACCTATAGCGGTTCTTGAGTTACAGCCTGGAGACAGACAGAAGGACGGACGGACGGACAGACATCGAAGTCTTAGTAATAGGGTCCCTTTTTACCCTTTGGGTACGGATCCCTAAAATGATCTTGTAGTTGTATTTAGTTCATAATAATTAGTTATAAGTTGGTTGTAAGGTTTATTAGTTGTATCAAACACACTTCATGAGGTATACTTTATTGATGATTCATAAATTTAATAAATAAATTTTTATTATAATATTAAGGAATCACAAAAATCCACAGATTTTTAAATGAATAAAACAATATCTGCCTAGCTAATTCATTGCACATAGAGCTTACTTATTAACCCTTTTTTCCTTTCTTTTGTGTGAAGCTAGTTTGAGGGAGCGGCACAGAATGCCCAGTTTTCTTTAAATGCTCGAAGAGTTTATTCTTCGATGGGAAATCTGTCTTGCATACAACACACTTAAGATTTACCGTGCTGCTGGAATCCTCGGTCTCGCTAGCTTTAGGTCGCACTGGTTTTCTATCTACCACCTTTTTGCTTTTTAAATTTCGTTGCACCTTAGGAAGAGCCGGTCTGTCTTTGGGAAAGCAAGATTCCACAATAACATCATCGGTAGGAGTCGTACTGGACACTTCATACAAATTCTCCGTAGATGTTTGTGACTGAGATCCCAGTTTAAGCGTGGCTTCCTTCTTAGCTTGTATTTGACTTTTGAGCATGTTAAACTTCTTGGCTTTGCGGCAGCGAGCCGGCCCCTCGATTTCATTAAAGCTCATTTCGTCATGACTGTCATTCCCTTCACTCTCTGGCATAGGGATAAATGATTTCTTCTTATTTTTCTTTTTCTTGTGACTCTTTGGCAAGGGCTGGAATATGACAAAATTACTTAGTACATTTTATATATGAAAATTAAAAAGTACGTGTTCTAATAATGCCATCATCGTTCATAACAATATGTGCCTATGCAGGGGGCCAGAAGGACATGGTGCGAAGTGTACATTATAATATGGTTGCTGTTAAGAGTCCGTAACGAAATTTTGTCGATTTTGCCGAAATTGCAAAGGTTCGCTACAGAAATATTATTAGGTTTTAGCCCCTTATTAGACTTAAAAAATATATATATTAATTATTAGATTTAAAATATATTTAAGCGCGGAAAGCCGACTCGAACTTGCGGCGAGTAATATAATGTGAGATTTAGGTTGTTTTGAATCGTGTTTTTTTGGCACAATTAGTTCTTTTTCTTTTTTCTCGAATTGGTTAGAATTTTATCTATAGATTATTTCTGTAGTTTTCTTTTTATGAATTACAGCTCCAAGTTGCCAAAATTAACAGCAATTCTTTGCCCATTTTCTCTAAAAATTTTGCCGAGTTACATATTTTTTTTACTCAATTATTTCATATTAAAGTGCTAAAAAGTAATTCCAACATTTTATAGACAACTTTCTCAACAGTACATTGTATTTTTTTCATACCGTTAAGACGTCAATACAATCCATTTAAACAGGTGATATTCTAAACCTTTTACAGCAAAAATCACAAAACTGTCGCGGGTTTGAGTGGGATTATTTAAAAATACTTAAAAAAATTAAAAATCTAGCTCCAACATTAGATTATAATTGAAATGATCTTACATGTTGTGCATTAAAACTTATAGAAATATTGTATTTTAACTGTTAAATCACGTCTGTAAAATCAGCGAAATCGGCAAATTTCGTATACGGACTCTTAAGCGTTTGCGTACACACATTTTTTTTTATTGAATTTCGATTGCAATCTTGTTCTAAATGACCTAAAGAACATGACTGTATAGTGCGTTTCATCGAATAGTTCCTTTGCCGTCATGTTGGTATTCTTGTCTGTCAATAATGTAAACAATGTTGACAGCTCTGCGAGTTTTCATAAGTTTTACTGTGATTTCGTGAGAAAATCATGCCGAAAACATTAAAGAGTGGTGAAAGATTGATGGTGCGAAGAGTGAAAGAGTTTTGTGAACGTGAAAAACGTAACTAGGCCCCAATAATTCCATTAAACTCGAGTTGCCGCCATTACGGCTTAGTGAAATAGGGTTACCAGCGTCAGTTTAATCACCCTTAAACACAGTAAAACTTATGAATACTTGCAGAGCGTGTGTACCGTGTTTACGTTATAAACAGAGAATGCCAACATGATGGCAAAGGAACTATTTGATGAAACGCACTTCTAGGAACGAAAACTACATAAACACGAACAAAGGCGTGGGTAGAAGCTAGTACAATAATATTATCATATTGTGGTACACTTTATGGACAAACTATCCTATTGATTTGTGCTTTAATTTAACATAGTATTTACATGTAAATGTGTAATCATCAGTCAGTGAAGGTGTGATGAGGCGAGCCCTCACAAAGCTCGGCTTTTAGCTAGTAAATGCGAAAGTGACTTTGGTTGTTACGCCTTCACACATAAAGTACTAAGCGGATCATCATAAAATTTTCATATCTCCCCTAATTTAAGGTAGCACATTAAGGGTAATGTGGCAACATTAATTTGCATTAGTGCCAACATGGCGGCAAAGGAACTATTTGATGAAACGCACTATATTTATAACTCAATACGTAATTTTTGTGTGGAATGGTACACAAATTCTTAACAGTGTCCAATGTCCATATTATAATGAATGTAAAAAAAGTGTAGTAAGATATTTGTAAAATATAACAAAAAATAAAAACAAGTTAGCATTTTTTTTCATTTTTGTTAAACTCACCTGCACTTTATCAGAATCATCACTGAGTGTCTCTCGTATATCATTATCTTCTATATCTGAAGTGGAATTATCAACTCTCTCGGGTTCCCCATTGGTTTTACTGTCCTCATTTATTGGACTTTCGTCATCATCATCATCTTCTGCATCTGATATGTCTATATTATCATCTAATGTCATTTTTGCTACATTCTCCTTGTGTTTTTTGCTATTTTCATGATTCTCGAAGGAGTTGATGTTCTTAAACAACTTACTACAAGCTGAGCAATACAAGTTTTTCAATGCTTGTTTTGGTTTGGTAACAGACTTGGGTTTGTCACTGACCTATAAGTAAAACATAATTAATTAACTAGTTATTAGACTGTCACAATTCACAGCCAAGAAATAGTATAGAAAACAAAGCAAGAATATTTAGATTGTGTAAGACAGGCAATTTTTCACCAGTAAATGGCTAATTATGTAGACATACTTCTAAAACTAGTCATGGATACATTATGACGTGACGAATTGACCAATCGTGCTATTCAAGCGGAATGACATCGAAGCGGAGCGAAGATTTCGAGCATGGTGATTGGTCAATTCGGCACCGCTAAGCTCCGCTCCGCTTCAGTGGAAACACACCCTAAAACTCGCGTACAATTAGACCGCGCGAGCATTAAGGTGAACGCAGATTTGGACGCACCGCACGCTTCGCAGTCGCCGCATTTCGAATTCTTCATATAAAGAATGTAGAAGTTGCGAAGACTGCGGCGCGGGTAGATATGCGAGCTTGCCTATAACTTCATATAAAGAATTCGAAATGCGGCGACTGCGGTGCGTGCGGTGCGGCCAAATCTGCGTTCACCTTTATACACACGCGACGGACTGTCACACGCGCCGCGGACGGCGGGCGCACGGCGCGGGCACACGCTTTTCGAAATCGACGTTGTTTATGTAACCTTCTCGACACACCTGTACACGCTCGAGATAAAAATTATACTAGCAGCGCTAAATAGCCGCGTACTGACCAAGCGAGCAGCCTCGCTGCCTCGCCCGAGCGTGCCGCGGCCGAGCCAAAAGTTGTCGGTTTTTGATCGATGCTCAAAGGCGCCTCGGACGTTTGCCGCGCACTAACACGTACTGACCGACCGAGCAACTGCGCGCGAGGCTGCCGCGGCGAGGCGGCTCGCTTGGTCAGTACGCGGCTAATGAGATGTGCACACGCGACGGGTGCTCGCTCGCGGATTCGTGACCCGCTGCGGTCTTCCGACGCGTGCGCCCGCGCCTGCGTCCGCCCGTGTTTTAGCGTTGGCCCTTTAAACTACAGTATTATAAATGTCAAAGTGTGTACAATGTACCATGGAAGAAATTGATCCATATAGGAAGTTGCCTTCGACTTCCTATATAAGGCAACTTCCTATAGGTATGGATCAATTTCTTCTACAACTTACAAGTCCTTACACAAGCTATGTCCACACTATGCACTTTCGTCTTCAATTTTCGTCATCTTCTTTCATTCAACTGTCGTATTGGCGTATTCAATAATTGAATGCGTCAACGAACGCTACGCCAACATTGTCATTAAAGAAAAAGCGAAAGTTTTGGATACGGTCAGAGGGCATGCGCCGCGGGCATGTCTCAGCTATAACGCGTGCCCTTGATGAACAAAAAAAGGCACAGTTTGGACAAAGCTATAGATCATTTAATCAGATTATGTCAATGAATGTAAGTCGTCGGCTGGATTTGAGAAAACGCGACCAAAATACACAGGTCTGACATCTCCTATGATTCAACTTCTCTGATAGTACATCTGCTGCCCTTAATGCTTAGGCTGCCTTCACATTAGCGATTGTCCAGCGTAGGCGTTCGACGAACAGCGCAGACACCGCTACAACGCGGCGCGTACGTCGCGTTCGATCGAAATCGAATCAAAATGATTGTACATGACACCGCACTATACGTCGCGCACACGCGGCGCTAGATCAGCGTACTGATTGTTTCAGTAGAGAAGCGGCGACAACGCGACGTACGCGCCGCAGTGTCTACGCTGCGCATAATATGTTCATCGAACGCCTACGCTGGAAAAACGCTAGTGTGAAGGCAGCCTTAAACCACTAAACCGAGAAGCAAATTTTGGCTCAACAAAGTTAGACTAAACATAGTTTCATAGTATTATGTTTAAAAAACAATATCTTACTTCTTCAGTTTTAGAACTTTCTTCATTGCTACTCTCCATACCACCCTCACTTATTGTATCATCGTCTGATGAAAAACCAAACTCCTCAGCCAAAAGCGATTCAATTTCACTCAACTTCTTCTGGTAGTCTTCACTTTGTAGGAATGAAGATTCCCCTTCCTTTTTCTTTGCTTCCTCTATCTCTTTTTGCCTTTGAATAATTCTCTCTCTTCTCAACTGTTCAGCCTGTAAATTTTGGATTTTTTTGATTTTATTAAACTTTTAATCATGTTTCAAAAACCTAATATTATTGTATAGGTCTACCAGAATCTGATGGCAAAAAGTGAGAAAACATTTTGATCTTTTTTTTCTTGTAGTGGCTAATTCTGTGTGTGACACATGCTAATACATAAATTTATCCAATGATCAAGGATATTTTTTGAAAATCTGCCGTCAAAATTTGCCATCAGATTTTGGTAGACCTATAGTTTTAATCATTTAATTAGTTGTTTACCTATAAAATTTTGCTATACTGTTATATTCAGATAAGTTTATAAAAGTTGAAACCAGAAAATAAATTAATGGATAATATAATAAAATAAAGAACAAGACATCACCTTAATCTTTTTCTCCTCTGCTTTTTCTTGCAAGAGCTTAGCATGCTCAATAACTCTTTTATCTTTTCTTTTAACAAAACTAACAAGTCTTCGTATCTCCTCATTTCTTTCCTTGCGCGCTTTTTGTCTTATCTTATTATTTTCTTTCTCCATAAGTTTGATTATCCTACGATTGTCACCCTGTGATATTTGATGTTGATCTAACCATACATAACCTGAAAGAATGTGTTGCAAGATTTATTTTAACCCATCAAGCCACAAGCAGCCCCCGCGGTCGCATAACAATTGAATATCTATTGTGTCTGTTATTCCAACGATCAAGGCATTAAAGGTTACATAGATATAAAGGTTTTATTATTTCAAATTATGATTATGCCTTGTTCTTTTCTATTATAAATGGGAGTAAAAAAGTTCTTACTTTTATTAGTAGAGAATCCCATCCAATATGCATAGAATTCATTCACCTCTTCATAAGGTGTAGTAGAGGTTCCAAACTTAGGAATACTATTGATTTCTTCTGGATCGTCCAAAAAGTCAGCTTCTTCAGAAGCTAATTTGTTAAATACCTGTAAAATATAATATGTAAATCACTTAATTGAATTTTTTAACATAATATTAAATATACACTACAAAATAATGAGCGTTAAATTGTGCGACTATAAACAGAAAAGACAAAAAATACATATCTCAGAATTTCATAATACATTTTCTTTGGCTAATAATAAATGATATCAAATTCAAATTTTAAGAACAGCAACCAAGAACTGAAATGTTGCAGTAATAATTAATTATGACACATACCTCAGCGTATACTCCGTAAAACCCTTCTGGGTCGTCCCCGAAGCCTTTGTAGCAAGACGGACTAAAGTATGGGAATACATCGAGGCTGTCATCGTCATAGGAACTGCCAGCACCTCGTAATAGTTGCTCACGATGGTTGTCATACCTGGAATTGATTTAATTGTCATTATACTTTTTTTTCATGTTAAATAAGGCAGTTCACTGTAGCCCTGACATCACTGTGACCCATAAGGATCTATTGTGACTCCTTCGCACTAGAGTATCATTGCCAACCCAATACTGCTCATAAATTGAACGATATGGTTGGGGTTGGTGCCACGAATTTCCTCTGTGGATGAGTATTCATTATACTGCACAAAAAGATATGGTAGAAAAAGATAGTAGTAATACCTAAAGGATTTTGCAGGCGAAAAACTGATTTAAGTATATCATATTTAAAAAGTTTATGTACTCACCAAGCTCTCTCCTGTGGGTCTGACAACACTTCGTAAGCATTTTGGACAAGTTGAAACTGCTCCTTCGCTTCTTGCAAGTTATCCAAGTTTTTATCTGGATGCCACTGCAGCGCGAGCTTGCGATAAGCTTTTTTGATCTCCGAGGGATTGGCATCCCTCTCGATACATAATACTTCGTAGTGGCACTTCATTTTCGAATTTAAACCATTATTTTTAGGTAGAATTTATTAAATGTAACCTTTTACGGTGATTTGAGAAGTAAGATTTTTTTTGTCACATATGTTGGTAAAAATGAAATACTTCAAATAAATCTACTTAGATTTTCAACTTGATGAAACAATTATTTTGCTTTATTTATGTAGATATTGTAATACGAAAATGAGATCAATGCACAATAACCACATCCGCACCGCGCACCCGCAGCAGTTTTGACAGCTGCATTTCACATTTGGCATATCTATAAAAAAATAAAAACGTCATAATGACATATAACACCAGAGACGTATTTTGATTATGAATAATATAAAAAATAATTTATGTAAATGACTAGTCACTGGACAGTACTAGCGTGGTACTAGTAATTGGACAGAGTACAAAAACAGACAAACAGAGTATTTATTATGGTTGCTTTAAAAACTACCTGTTTTTCTTTAAAATCAGGCGTTCTATTACTTTAGAAATAGGCAGTTTTTGAAGCAACCTTAATAAAATATATTATTGTGTTTTCCTGCTTTGTCCAATGACTAGTACTGTCCAATTTACTAGTCATTTACTCTATTAAAATAATTTCAAATTCAAATTCTTTATTAACCATACAATAATATACAATAGTATAAAAGCTACTTAGCGTACATCACGTCGTCTAATCCCATGCTAAGTAAAAACTTGTGTTATTTATTAAAATAATTATAATTATAAATTAAATTCTTGTGTATAATGGAAACTAAATAATTAAAGTCCGTTTAGGTATAGAAATACTATGATAATGATCCTCATTAATATTGACAAAGACTTTATGGAGAAGTCTCGAGATTAAATGAAACTCCGATAACCAATTATTTGAATTTTAGGTTATTAAAACCATAATTTATTAATTATTACTATAGTAATTTAACATTACTTGGACTCTTGAATACAGTTAGGGCAGGCACATTTACAACGTTCAAGGCCTTGTGGTGGTTCCACCCATTCTTCGTACAAATCTTTTCTGGGACCGAGAGGCACCATAGGCGACTTGCGACAATTTTCTATTATCCATTTTTGCTCGTACTCCGAAGGAGCCCTGAAACGATAAGGAATGTTAATATTTTTAGATAAAACGATAAATTGATATTAAGCTAGGGCCAAAATCCGAATAGACCGAGATACTGTACCTACCTATTAGTCAAAGCTTAAAAACGTTAAGGTGACACCGCGTTAAAGTAAAAAATTGTGTTGGATATTATGTTTTAGATTGCTTGTTTTCTATGTGAGGCCAATGGAACAGCAAGAAATGGAAAGGGCGTAAGCGACAAAATGGTTTTTGTCGCGTACCTAATTTAAAAACCACAATTATTTCATATTATAAGCTATGGGAAAATTAAAGTGTATGCTTGAACCAATCTATGTACACAAATTTTGGAAGTTTAAATGAATACTGACAACGAACTTTAATTTCTGAGCTTTTATAGTCATTGCTAAGAAAAATCGATATCGCAAGAGCTAAATTATCAAGGCGCCGCTTTAAGAATAAAGAGTCAAGTTGAGTCAAGACTCAAGGGCAAAAAGATCGAAACATGATTTTAGCACAATAATAAGTCGATTGTCTAGTGTATGATAGGCGTGATGTTAGGATTTTAGTTATAAAATATGAAACGGTAGTAATAAGTCTTTATAATATATTGGAGAAAATACCTGAGAATGCCATGAATATCATCACTTTTATGTATCATTCCAGAGTTAGGATTGTAGAAACCGTCTCCTGTATCGTAGTATCCGAGCGGTATTTCTCTCGTAGGCTGCTCAGCCGTTAAATATGATTTGCCAGCTGGTTGTAAACCGTTATCGTGTTCTATGGTGAATCTGACGAAAAAAGGTAGATAAGTTTTTGGTTAAATTAGTGCTCCAAGGCTTTTTATCTTTTTATGAATGTGGACGGGGCGCTGCTGGTAAAGGAGAACTGTCAAACACATGTCAAAAATGACGTTTTTGTATGATAGAAGCGTTAGTTCATTTTCTCGCCACGTTCATTAAAAGCCTTGTCGAACTGTACGTATTTTAGCACCTTAAATCTAGATAATAATAATAATATTATTATCTTCTATAACAATTATTATTATACTCTTCAATATGTGAAGACGGTCCTGTTAAGTTTGGGCAGGCGATTTCTGAGAAAGAAGTCTTTAGTCTATTATCCTTTTTTCGAAAAAACTTAAAATATAAAATCTGGGCTCAGTATCGTGCGATAGCTCACTGCGGACGCGCGTGTTGTTCTCCGCTCAACTTGTTTTCGTATCTCGGTGCCTACGTACGACGCGATATAAACAAAACATCGGAAACGTAAGAAGGGTATCTCCTGGCAACAGGAGACCCTTTTATTCATTATGTCCTCAAACCCAACGTACCTAAGCAACTCAATGTCTCAAACATCCACATCATCAAACTTACCTACAATGTCCCAGAAACCATCAAGTTATGCAAATGTTACTTCTTCAATGTGCTATCCCAAAAAAGACCAAGCTGTAATATTAGATGCGATTGAAGGAATACCTCTAAGGGATTACATCATGAGCTTATCTTCCGTTACACCTGCTGCGTCTATTAGATTTGTGTCACGAATTTCCAACGCTCGAGTTTGTATTTATCTCGACACCAAGAAAACAGCCGATAACCTAATTGAAGATAAGAAAACAATTAGTGTAAAAAACCATATCTTAGCTATAAAACCCCTGGTGACCAGGAATAAAAGAATCGTTTTGTCAAACGTATGTCCTGTAATACCGAATTTTGTGTTAGAAAAGAAATTTGAAGAATTTGATATTAAATTAATGTCCGAAATATCTTTTATGAAAATTGGTGCCACTGAACCAGGTTTTTCA
This sequence comes from Polyommatus icarus, assembly GCA_937595015.1. Taxonomy (NCBI): domain Eukaryota; kingdom Metazoa; phylum Arthropoda; class Insecta; order Lepidoptera; family Lycaenidae; genus Polyommatus; species Polyommatus icarus. Next base: position 4,280,764 of record OW569334.1, on the reverse strand, counting down.
CACATATTGAGCTTCCGAAGACAGCTGTTTATCAGCCCAGAAGACGAAGAAAAACTGCCCGAGTCCTTCCAAGTTACTTTTGAAGACACAAATTATTGGATATATGTGTCTACTGACGCTTTAAAGTGCTTCACCTGCAACAAGATGGGTCATTTAGCCAAAAATTGCACAAAAATTTCTTCCAATATACAACCCCTAGATATGGAAACCGAAACTGAAAATTATAAAAACAGAAATCCTGAAGATCTTCTTTTTAGTCCTCCTGTTGTCACATCTCCTATTCCAGAATTAACTCAAGTCTCTTCAAATGCTCAACCACCTAACATAAGAAGTGCTAATCAAGAAAGTAGTATCCATGGCGATCTTTCATTTAGTCCTACGTTTATTACACCACAAGTTCCTGAATTATTTCAGCTCCCGGAAGAAAACCTCAAAGGAATAAAACGAATCCATTCCCCATCAACAAGTGAAATATCTACATTACAAAATAAGAAAAAAAAATAATAAAGACGAAGAAAGTGATTATATGGAAGGAGAAACTGATGAATCTAGTTGCAGTAATAATTCAACAGATAAAGAAAAAAAGAAAGTTAAAAAGAAGTTAAAAAGATCCGATTCTAAGAATGAAGAAGATGTTTGGAGAAGTATTGAAAACGATTTTGATGAAATAAAGAAAGACAGTGAGTTTCCTATTAATCTAGACCAATTCATTAGTTTGTTAGACAATTCAAGAGGTAAACAAAATGTTAAAGATCTAGTTCTTTCGTATACTGATAATATTAAAGATCTCATTTATATGTGCAACACATTACACTGTAAAATGAATAAAAGTTTAAAAAATAGATGCTCTAGACTTACTAAAAAACTACATCAAATGTTAGGTAATTCATAGATTATTATATATAAAAAAACAGTTTATACGCTTTTTATTCTTTCTATAATATTTTTAATATGAATAATATGGACATTTTACAGTGGAATGTTAACGGCTACTATAAACGATTGGAAAACATACAATTACTTATAAAAAGATTACTTCCAACTTGCATTTGCCTACAAGAGACGAATTTCACAGGAGATCATTGTTCTAATATCAAAGGTTACGATTCATTTTACAAAAATAGGATTACAGGTAACAGGGCTAGTGGTGGAGTCACAATATTTGTTAAAACTTACACAATTCCAGAAAAAATTAATTTATTTACAAACCTGGAAGCAGTAGCTATTAAAGTTAAATTGCCTTTCCCTATAACAATATGTAACATATACCTCCCAAATAGTAGAATTCTCAATTTACAAGAATTAAATGATTTACTTGAACAGCTTCCTATTCCTTACATTATAGTAGGCGATTTTAATAGCCACCATTTTTACTGGGGTTCTGAAAAATGTGACAATAGAGGTAAATTAATAGCTGATTGGATTGATGAACATACAGATATGTTAATTTTAAACAACGGCCAACCCACTCATTTTGATTGCAATACTGGTCGCACAAGTAATATAGACTTATCTCTGGCTTCACAAAATATAGTGCCATATTTTGAATGGAATGCTTTGGACGATTTATATGACAGCGACCATTTCCCAATAAGTATTAAAAGTCAAACGACAGTCGATGAATTATCATCTCAAAATATAAAATATCCATTAAAGTGGAAATTTGATAAAGGTGACTGGGATATGTTTCGTAATGAAATTGATCAAAATATTAACAATTTAGTATCTCCAAATAGGTTAAGTGAATTTTCGATTAATGAAATTGTTGAAAAATTTAACAAATTAGTATATGAAGCAGCAATCAAGGCCATTCCTACAACATCTGGAATATTTAATAAAAAATACTTACCTTGGTGGACAGAAGACTGTAAAATAGCCGTGAAAGAAGCTAAGAAAGCATTTAGACTTTATAAAAAACATTCCAATAACGGTCAATTTTCAGTTAAATACCAAATAGATTATAAGAAAAAGAGAGCAAAAAGCAGAAGAATTCTTAAGGAATACAGAAAAAAGTATTGGGAAGATTGGGTGTCATCAATTAACTACAGTGCGCCTCTAGCAGATATGTGGAAAAAGATAAACTGTCTTAATAATAGAACCAGAAGAAATAATGGCATATCTTTAGAGAAAGATGATGAATCTTATACTTGTAATCCTATTGAAGTCTCTAATATTTTAGCTCGTACTTTTGCCAACAATTCTAACTCGAATAATTATTGCGATGAATTTAGAAATTTTATAAATAATAATCAATTACAAAATTATAGTTTTGATACAATTGATAATTCTAATTCGATTAATAGTGAAATATACATGCATGAACTTTTGCTCGTTCTATCAGAAGTAGGTAATTCTAGTCCAGGGCCCGATAATTTACCGAATATTATAATTAAAAACCTGCCAAATAGTGGTCTTAATTATTTACTTTGTATATATAACTTTGTATGGAAACAGCAAGTATTCCCGGATATTTGGAAGGAGGCCATAGTTATTCCAATATTAAAACCAGGAAAAATACAATCATTACCTTCAAGTTATAGACCAATATCGTTAACATGTAATTTATGCAAAATATTAGAAAAAATTATAAGCAAAAGACTTAAATGGTACCTAGAAGGCATTAATTACCTTTCCCCTAATCAATTTGGTTTTCGGCAACATCGATCAACCATGGATCATTTAATAAATATAGAAACAGAGGTGCTCGACAATTTTGCAAATGAAAATTATGTAATTATTGTAGCTTTAGATATTGAAAAAGCATATGAAATGGTTTGGAAACCCAGAGTGCTAAAAATACTTCAGGACATAGGTATTAAGGGAAACGTTTTAGGCTTTATTAAAAATTTTCTTTCTAACCGATTTATTAGAGTGCGAATTAATGATATCCTTTCTGACAAAATGTTTATAGAAAATGGCGTTCCTCAAGGCTCCGTGCTTAGTGTAATTTTGTTTTTGTTAACGATAAATGATGTTCTTTCACATATTATTAAACCTGTAAAAGGGTTTCTATTTGCTGATGATTTAACTTTAACTTGCAGTGGTAGATCTTTAAAACCAACTTTAAAGTTGTTACAAAATACATTAGATAATCTTTACGAGTGGTCAAATAAGTCAGGATTTAAATTTTCAAAAACCAAAACTGAATTTATGATACTTACCAGAAAAAGAGCTAAAATTAGGAATGCACAGTTAAATTTAAATGGTCATACTATAAACGAAGCTAAAAACTTAAAGATATTGGGGCTCATATTTGATAAAAAGATGTCGTGGATAGATCATATCAATAAACTAAAATCAGAGTGTTATAAGAGGTTTAATGTTTTAAAAGTATTATCTTCTACTAAATGGGGTGCTGACAGTAGGTGCTTATTAAATTCTTATCGTGCTTTAATCAGACAGAAACTTGATTATGGATCGATTTTATATGATTCTGCAAAAAAACGCACACTTAATTCTCTGGATCCAATACAAAATCAAGCACTTAGACTTTGTATTGGCGCTTTTAGGACTAGCCCAATAATGAGCATCTTGGCAGAAGCTAATGAAGCACCATTAGAGTACAGAAGGAAGGAGTTAGTTTTATCGTATGGCTTTAAATTTACATCTCGGACTGATAGTCCAAATTTTAAATTTTTCACCCAATCACTAGCTGTTGATTCCGAATATTTACAACAACCTAAATTATCCCAACCAGTACGTATTCGAGCCACTAAATACATAAAAGATTTAAATATTATTTCACCTCAAATTTTTACTGAACGTTTATCACCTTTGTGCCCGTGGGATAATTATGAGATTCCAGTAAGTTTTGAATTAGTGAACAAAGAAGAAATAGCATCTAAAGATTTATTTCATGAAACTATGAATACCTTTTCTGATTACGAAAAGATATATACTTATGGCTTCACCCCTAATAGTCAACCAAGCTGTTCTGTTTTAATAAAAAACAATAAATATAGATACAAACTTTTGGACATTTTTTCAGTTTTTAGTTCGGATGCAATGGGTTTGATTAAAACTTTTCAAATAATTTCTGGAAGTTCCTCTCAACAAAAATACATTATTTTTACTTCATCAAAATCATGTTTAACCGCCATTTTGAATCTTAAAAACAAGGATCCTATCATCATGGATTTAAAATGAAGGATTATAAGTCTTTTGAAAAATAATTACATTTTTAAAATTATATGGATTCCAAATTATCTAAAAGTAGAATTAAAATTATATTATAATACAACTAATGAAATAAATATTGAATGTACAAATAAAGTTACATACTCTGACATAAAGAAATATATAAAGTACAAAATTAAATGCAATTGGGACATTTATTGGAAATCAGGTAATGTGTCTAAATTATTTTCAATTAGAAATTCTATATTTGATAAAGTTCCTGTCCACTTTTCATGTAGAAATGATCAAGTAGTTATAACCAGATTGCGAATTGGACATACAAACATCACTCATATTCACAATATTACTAAGACTGAAAAAAGCAAATGCAAATGTGGATGTTTTCTTTCTGTTTTTCACCTCCTTGTTGAATGTTTATCATATAATGTTGAAAAAAGCTATTGTAATTTACCTACCGATCTAAAAGAATGTTTAAATGATGAAAATGGATGTATTAAAACTCTAAAATTTTTGAAAATGATAAATGTATACAAATGTATTTAAGTCTTCTGTAATGTATTCTTTGTTGTGGTCGCTAATGACCCTGATGTTAAAGCGACCTTAAATAAATAAATAAAAAAAAAAAAAAAAATCTGGGCTATGAAAGTGCCCCCGCCAGAAATATAAGGGAGAAGACCTAATGGCAGACACTTTAAGGAAACATGCAACATTATTGAATGTTATAATTTATAAAATATATATTTATGAAAATAAAGGATTGATAACTTCTTCCATGTCTTCAGTATCTCTTACAAAATAAAACTATTATAATTATTCTCTGAAAAATCAATTAAAAAATATATTATTGGTCTTTTTGTAAACTTAGTCATAAGTGCTAATTATAGATGACATCAAAAAAAACGAACATCACTAATAGTAGACACCAATATGAACTAATAGTTGACATAGAACATTACATTTTACATATTTTTTCCTATTAAATTAGGTCTTTATTTGCCATTTTTCAAAAGATTTCATTTACTTCATCATAGTCACTACATGCATAAAATAAAAATAGAAATATTCGCTACCATATGTGCAATGTGTGCAATGCACACGGGCGCCACCCTTTAGGGGCGCCAAAATGCCATTTCTAGAGGCGCCAAAACCATTCTCAAGAACAAGATCCTCTCTCGAAATAGGCTTGATGAGAATGATGACTAATTTTTTTCTTATTGGTAATTGAAAGACCCTTAAAAAATAGAAACATCGCTGAAAGAATGACTCTGATAGCTAAAAAATTCACCAAGATATGACAATTCAAACATCTCATAAAATTAAAAATAGACCTGCCCGAAACGCTCCATACAAAGTGCTACGAAAGACTGACGTCACTCTTTCGTAGTTTGTACGGATCGGGATTCGGGAGAGGACATTGTTCGATAGGTATATTAAATATTGCGTTTATGAAAGTGGTTTCATAACAAAAGTTGCTTTTAATTACATAAGTTATTGAATAGTACCTATACAAATATTAAGAAATTTAATTGAAAAAAAATTCGTCGTTTTGACGACCTCTGTGGCTCAGTGGTGAGCGCGTTGGTAGCTCAAGCCGCACGGTGGCACTTGGTAGGTCACGGGTTCGAATCCCGCCGATGGAACACAAAATTTTCTGGGTTATGGATGTGTATTAAATATGTGTATCATATAACAAAAATCTTAAATATATGTAAAGTATAAAAGTGTGGGGGACCAGCTTGCGCCAATTCCCCTAGATCGCCTAGGTCAGTGATCTTCTGGATGATGAGGGTGATGATGATGAAGGTGATGATGATGGAGATGAATTTAAACAACACTTTCACTTTGTTCCAGGAGTCAAGCACACAAGTCGTTCCGAAGCTGGGTACCTTTGCAGAGCGAGTGCCGCAGTATGGCGGCCGACCCATATTTATATGGGTCCTGGTACCCAGTTTCCAGAACATTCCATGCCTCACCACCTCAGATGAAGTTTTTATTCAAATATCATTAAATTTACAATATTTCACAAAATATACATTGGTTTTATTTGTACAATTCCTCACGCTATTATTTTACATAAAAAACATGTTCGTGCCGACCTCCGTAACTGAAATATCGCAAAAAATCTATTTTCTTTATATTTATAGTATCTCGCCGCCCCCTGATATAACGGTCGTCTCTAGCTGTCCCTCTCGAGCGGTACTTCCTTGTCTGGGACAAGGATAGCCCGCTCGAGATGTACACTATCTCCCTTACTTTTTCCGTTACGGAATTCGGCACTATCACATAGGTTTAAAACCCATTAATTTACAAAGCATTAGTTTTACATACCATTTTTACACAAAATTGTCTATATACGTTCACTGGAGCACTATTTCACTATATTCACTTTACACAAATGTCCATGCACTATTTTACGATAATATTGTCTATACATAGTTGTTTTACACGTACTATTTTCAGTCCGTCGTGCACAACATAGTTGTTTTACACGCACTATTTTCAGTCCGTCGTGCACAAAAAGCATTAAATATTATATTTCCGTTGTCTGGTACCTGTAACACAAGTCCTTCAGGTACTTACCATGGGGCCAGACTGACGTGTTGTAAAGCGTCCATAGATATTATATTATTATATTATAAACAATGTTTGATGCGTAAAATTCTATTGAAAAAATTCGTGAAAATGAATGGTAATCTTATAATACTTATAATATTTATCACGTTTTTTTTTCGTAATTTATTCAAATATTGTGATTATTTGCAAAAAAAACCCACCAAACTGTAATCTCGCAAGATCTCGAAATTGGCGAGATCTCGCGATATTGTATTCATAAACTCGCGGAATCTCGCTTGAGCCCCAATCTCGCGAGATTTGCATTCCCTAGTCATGACTTTCTTGACGGACTATAGTTTTTTAAAAATGTTTTAGAATAAGTGTGAACAAGAATTTATCATTGTTTCATTGTTAATTCATTTTGATATAATAATTTGTTATCATGTTTAAAATAAAATTTTAAGTTTAGTTCTTTGCTTTATTTCATGCACTTTTTTTTAGTCATTAAAAATGCCCAAAGGGGCGCCAAAATCGGCCAAAATTGCGGGGGCCCTGGAAATATTATCCACGTTGTCTCCAGATTCTATTCATTCTTCTCCCATGCTGAAACTATCTTTCCTTTTATTTTTATTTTTCATATTTTTGAAGTGAAAACTTCTTTAGCGGCGTTGAGCACTTTTGTGGGATGGTTAAAAAACTAAAAACTGTAAAACTCGCGTCAGATTCTCGTGCTGATCGAAAAACCTTGGAAAAACCGTAAGACGGTTGGAGAATAGTGTTTTGTGTCGAACTCGAACTCGAATTCGAATTCGAACTCTAACTCGAACTCGAATTGATTGTAAGGGTTTCGATTAATTAAAAAAAACGATTTTTTAGAAATCGATTTTCATAAAAAATGGGTTAAAATTTAATCGATTGTAAGGGTTTCGATTGATTAAAAAAAAAACGATTTTTTAATAATCTATTTTCACAAAAAATGGGTCATAAATTTAATCGATTGTAAGGGTTTCGATTAATTTAAAAAATCGATTTTTTAAAAATCGATTTTCAATAATTATATAATAGAAATAAAAATTGGGTTAAAAATTTAATCGATTGTAAATTATTAATTACAATAAATTACAATCGATTAAATTTTTAACCCAATTTTTATGAAAATCGATTTTTAAAAAATCGAGTTACGATTAATTAAAAAAATCGATTTTTTAAAAATCGATCTTTTGAAAATCGATTTTATGAAAATCGATTTTTTTAAAATCTATTTTCATAAAAAAATCGGTTAAAAATTTAATCGATTTTAAGGGTTTCGATTAATTAAAAAAATCGATTTTTTAAAAATCGATTTTCATAAAAATTGGGTTAAAAATTTAATCGATTGTAAGGGTTTCGATTGATTAAAAAAAAAAACGATTTTTTAATAATCTATTTTCACAAAAAATGGGTCATAAATTTAATCGATTGTAAGGGTTTCGATTAATTAAAAAAATCGATTTTTTAAAAATCGATTTTCAATAATTATATAATAGAAATAAAAATTGGGTTAAAAATTTAATCGATTGTAAATTATTAATTTAATAATTTACAATCGATTAAATTTTTAACCCAATTTTTATGAAAATCGATTTTTAAAAAATCGAGTTACGATTAATTAAAAAAATCGATTTTTTAAAAATCGATCTTTTGAAAATCGAATTTATGAAAATCGATTTTTTTAAAATCTATTTTCATAAAAAAATCGGTTAAAAATTTAATCGATTTTAAGTGTTTCGATTAATTAAAAAAATCGATTTTTTAAAAATCGATTTTCATAAAAATTGGGTTAAAAATTTAATCGATTGTAAGGGTTTCAAGAACCAATAGTAGACACCCTTTATATTGTTAGGGAAAATGGACAAAAAATCTTAAATAAACATTAATTAGTGTAAACAACATGATCATTAATCCAATGAAATCAATAGAAATTACAAAAAATCAAATAAATGTATTCAAAACTTACGTGCAAAATTTCGCCTTCCTTAACCTATTTGCTAAGAAATTGCCGAGCGCGTGTTGACGCGGTCATATTATTTACGAAAACTGATCCCATTTTAAAATTTTGTTCCCGAAGGCGTCTCTAACATATTTTTTCAATTCAACAGATAGCTTGAGAAGCTTATAAAATTTACAGTGATGAGAAATAATTAGAGTAATTCTTATTTTTGTGGTATTTTTGTCATAAGTGTCATCTATTAGTTCAGTGTCTAGCATTAGGTCTCTTCCCTTAGCTTGTTAGTAACAATCTTAAAATCCTGATTCCTGAATAATGTCAGTGTATTTGCTCTACAAAGTTATAACTTATAAATAATATTCGAATCTCAGGGGTAGAAGTTTATATAAATTCGAATGTTCAATAAAAATCCACCGCTAGCTGCTGTTCGGTGTTCCCAGCGGAATTAAAACCGAAGAAGCTCTCAACAATGTAGTCCCCAATATCAGCAAACGAGGACTGATGTCGAAAACAAGTCGGAAAATGCTTGATACAAAAATACGATCGTAACTTCTCTATTGTGTTTTGTTTTAGGGGGCTTCCACAAATTAGGTACGTAAGGTGTTTTTTTGAATTTTTTTACCTCCCTTTCCCCCTGGTGAGATTTCGTGAGATTTTATTCAACCCCCTCTCCCCCCACAGACCTCACGTGAGATTTTTCAAAATGCGGGTTGCTTACGTAAACGTTTGGTTTGACAGTCAGTAGATTTTTTTTAGAACGAATTTGTGAATGACCTCGTATATACCTAACGATTACGCTTACGATAAAATCTTAAGCATACGTATTACGTACAATCTGGATGAAATGGACCAAAAGATGCAGTACTTATTATTTTGTTGAGAAAAAAATTACGTGAGATTTGCCAAGACCCCCCCCCCCCTCTCCCCAACGTGAGATTACATGAGATTTGACTCGACCTTTTTTCCTCCTCGTTGGTTAAAGGTGAACGCAGATTTGGCCGCACCGCACGCACCGCAGTCGCCGCATTTCGAATTCTTTATATATTATGAAGTTATAGGCAAGCTCGCATACCTACCCGCGCCGCAGTCTTCGCAACTTCTACATTCTTTGTATGAAGAATTCGAAATGCGGCGACTGCGGTGCGTGCGGTGCGGCCAAATCTGCGTTCACCTTAAAAAGGAATTCATCAGTACTTAACGAATGTTATATGAATCAAAGAAAAATTAAGCATTCATTCGAATTGAATAGTCAAGCGTAGTTTGGTTACATAGAACTTAAATAGGTCAATCTGTGTATTTGTTCCGGCTAAGCTCTAAGGCTGTACCGATTTTTATGGGACTTTCACTAACACACAATATACGAGCGCGTTAGTAGCAGTTGTAATAAGGACACGAATAATTATTTCCAAATACGCTTCGCATTTTCAGCTATTAACAGCCGCACTCAGATAAACTTAATCGTTACTTTAAAAAGGTAGGTAATTAATGTTCTGCGCTGATAAACTCATCATTTATTCAGAGGTTCCTAAACTTATTTTGTCTATCGCCAACTATAAGAACAAATTTTCTTTTAGCGCCCCCATTTTAGGGTTCCGTAGCCAAAATGGCAAAAAATGGAACCCTTATAGATTCGTCATGTCTGTCTGTCTGTCTGTCTGTCTGTCCGTCCGTAGGTATGTCACAGCCACTTTTCTCCGAAACTATAAGAGCTATACTATTGAAACTTGGTAAGTAGATGTAGTCTGTGAACCGCATTAAGATTTTGATACAAAAATGGAAAAATTATTAAAAATTTTAGGGGTCCCCATAGGTACAACTGAAACAATTTTTTTTTTCATCTGGCCTATGCGTGTGGGGTATCTATGGATAGGTCTTCAAAAATCATATTGAGGTTTCTAAAATTATTTTTTTCTAACCTGAATAGTTTGCGAGAGAGACTCTTCCAAAGTGGCAAAATGTGTGTCCCGCCTCTAAAGTAGTGGCATGATAATTCTAAAAAAAATATATGATGTACATTACTATAAAAACTACCAACGAAAATTGGTTGGAACGAGATCTAGCCAGTAGATTAAATAAAAATACGTCATAAATGATAAACCTTAATTTAACTTTCATTATATCAAAAAGGAAATATTAAATTAAGTAAATCACAAACCTTATAATTTCATAGAAATAATTCTTATTGCTGCTGCGGAACCCTTCATGGGCGAGTCCAACTTGTACTTGGCCGGTTTTTTAGGGTTCTGTACCCAAAGGGTAAAAACGGGACCCTATTACTGAGACTTCGATGTCTGTCCGTCTGTCTGTCCGTCTGTCTGTCTCCAGGCTGTAACTCAATAACGGTAATTGCTAGAAAGTTGAAATTTTCAGATTGTGTATATCTGTTGCCGCTATAACAACAAATACTAAAAACAAAATAAAATTAATATTTAAGGTTGGCTCCCATACAACAAACGAGATTTTTTTAGCCTTTTAGGCTCTATATCAATAACGGAAACAGGTAGGTACTTGAATTTTACCCAAGGTCCTTAGTTTTATGTGCACTTTGAAGTTTAATAATAATATTAAAATAAAATAAAAAATTAAGGGGGGCTCCCATACAAAAAACACAATTATTGGGCTAATTTTGCTCTATAATGGTACGGAACCCTTAGTGCGCGAGTCCGACTCGCACTTGGCCGATTATTTTCAAATAAATCACCCCCAAGCCTCTACACAACCCATTTTTTTCTGGGTCCCACACTGCCCCCCTTCAGACCTTCAGCGCCCACTAGGGGGCCTTTTTGCCCACTTTGGGAAATTTTAATAATCAATGAAATGTCTCAAAGTGCGTCAGAATAATACAAAGTTTTTTCAAAATAAATGGTTCTTGCGCTAATAATAAACACAGCTCCATAGTCCACATACATTTAATTCATACGCTACAAAGCAAGTGAAGAGAGAAGCTTCACAGCAAGTGTAAGGAAGATAAATGACTTGTTAGTGCACTCCCTGGGAAATCTAAGCTTTCTTGCGAGACAAACTTTAACTTGGCACCTACCTTAGTAGTAAGTATATCTTAGGTCTCATAGACAACGGAAAATAATATACTAATGTATGTTACATATTTTCTTCATGGTATCATCATATAATATAAGATGCTGGAAAACTCTAAATAATGCTTTTGAACAGTTGTAAAGATTATGTAAGTAAGTAATATTATAATATCTTTTAGCAATACCTAATAATGATGGACTCCATTAACAAAAAGATTTTCACAAGGTGTAATAAAACTTAATAGTGATATAAGTGCTTTAGGCCTTAGGTATTGTATGTGTTCCTTTTATAGAGTTCACTGTGTATATAATCACTTAGTTTTGTCACACCACGTCAGTCTGGCCCCGTGCTAAGTACCTAAAGGACTTGTGTTACAGGTACCAGACAACGGAAATATAATTTAATACTTTTATACTATACATTTATATTTTAAGATTTTTATTATATCATACACATATTTAATACACATCCAGACCCGGGAACATTGAAAAACTTTTTGTTCCGTCGGCGGGATTCGAACCCGCGACCCCCGGCTTGAGCGTCCAACGCGCTTACCACTGAGCCACAGAGGTCGTCAAAGAGACAAAAAGTTTAACAGATGCTTTGTGGCAGATCAACCCCAATTACTATCTACGAACGTAAATTGGTCGGGTTTTGTACCTTCAATCGTAATGTGTCGGTTGAACAAAAATGTATCTTTACCGTCTATCCGGCAAGACGCAGTAGCCGGAATCAGGGTTGTACTCCGATTCATCCGAGTACACCAAAGTTTTCTCTACGAGTTCTCCCCTCCTCCACTTGGTACGAAGCTTGATGCCGTTGGGGTACTTCAGAATACCCTCACCATGGAACATGCCGTCCTCAAACTGACCTTGGTATATTGCTCCTGGAATGAGGATTTACTGATGGGTAAGACAGCAGTGGAGAAAGTCTTTAGGATTGAGGGTTTTTGATAACATTCTATTTGCCACCAGGTGCCGCTATATAGCCTAGCTATTATCGTGACACATGTCAGCTATATCATGATTCATGACATATGACAGCAGTTTCACACGACATACCCTAAAGGTGAACGCAGATTTGGCCGCACCGCACGCACCGCAGTCGCCGCATTTCAAATTCTTTATATAAAGAATGTAGAAGTTGCGAAGACTGCGGCGCGGGTAGGTATGCGAGCTTGCCTATAACTTCATATAAATAATTCGAAATACGGCGACTGCGGTGCGTGCGGTGCGGCCAAATCTGCGTTCACCTTAAGGCTACCTTACCCCCGAAACTGATATCAAACTGAAACCAAACTGATACGATTGTCGATTGTGACGAGCCTGTTCGATTTCAACAGTTTTTGAAACTTTAGACATCAATAGCGCTCGATCGTGCTGCAGATCAACTTGGTTTGATATCAGTTTCAGGAGTAAGGCTGCTGGTGGCAAATGGAATATAAAACCCTCATTAGAAATGATGTAGACCATAGCGTTTAAAGTTTTAAACTAACTCGTAGTTTACTATGGTGACGTCGCCAGCTGCTGCAGACTGCAGTATTAACGAGGAGTTTATTGAAATGTATGGCAACTGGCAAAGTAACTCACTCGGCGACGTTTTCACACCAAATATTAATTCAATACGTACAATATGTTTGGATTTTGTATACGATATAGTTGGCGACGTGGTTAGACGTACAGAGAGTTATTTGTGCTGATAACAATTTAATGAGCCACCTGGAAAACATTTTTCAAGCTTAAAAAAATACTGTGTTTCTCTCCTGTAGAATTCGCAGTCTTTTAAATAGCCTGTCAAGAACCCACAGAAAAGTTCTCAAAGTCTCCCAACCTACGTCCCAACTCTCGATGTAGCTTACAGAGTTGGAACTCTTGAGAACTAACTTTAACGGGCTTTAGACAGAAACTTTTAAAAGGTGTGGTAGGAATGTTCAGTATTACTCTGCTGAAATATAGATGCTGAACTTAGGCACAGACCACAGTATAGCAATATAGGCCCTAGGCCTGTATGAACAGTCAGTACTTAAGATGTGACCTCAAGCCTGAACCGTGTCTTGAGACAGAGATGCATCTTGAGTACTATTTATACGGGCCTTAGTGCCGGATATATATTTTTTATGAGTGTAAGCCACTGTATTTCCGCCGCCCCATGTACGGAATAGGCCCCCTAGGATGCTCCCGGCTCTAGGCCGCGGCATATACGGCCTATTTATAAATCCATCCGGACCAACGCCTACAACTCTACAAGGCGCAAGGTTCGGCCTCATAATATGGAATATTATTCTCATCTCTGGGCAGGGGCGCCAAAATACCAACTGCTCCCTCTGGATCGTATCCAACGAAGGGCCGCTCGAATGGGCATTGTCCAAAAAAAATCACATGTACTTTTTATATTTTTTTTCGTTAAAATAGGGTATTTTAAGAATATGAATTAAATAATTTTGAAATCCATTAGCTAGTTTTTTCTCAATAATTTTTTAAAGTTTCGCTCTGACGTCATCATCGGCGCCCAATTGACCTCTGTAGTATGTTTTTTTTCCTTTCAATCTTATTTATAATGGCTGGTTCGTCTAATGCAAGTTATCATTATGTGAAAGCTGATACGAGAAACTTACCAAAAGTTCGAAACGTAATGTTGATCGCATTTATTGCTAATTTAACGCCATTGAAGGTCAAACTAAGGTTAAACATATTTGTTCAAGAATATAAGTAACTAATGGGTATTTTTTTCGTTTATATACAGAAAAACGATCACTGACCTTATTCCTCGAAATGTTGAGCAAAATTAAAAAAAAATGGACAATCCCCATTGTTGACTGCCTAGTGTTTCAAACAGATTGGACCCCTTGGAATTACGCCGAGATGTAGCTTCACTCTGCATCCTCTATCGGTTGTATCACGGGGAGTGCTCTGAGGAATCATACCACCTGCAACTTTTCGCCATCGTCCCACGCGAAAAACATACCATCCTCATCACCTTGATGAGTGGCAGTCTTCCACAGTGCGTTTTTCGCGTAACTTTCTGCCGCGCACTGTAAAACTCTGGAACGAACTGTCACCAGCAGTATTTCCGGACCTATACGACCTGCAAACCTTCAAAAAAAGAGCGTATTCCCTCTTAAAAGGCCGGCAACGCACCTGCAGCTCTTCTGATGTTGCGAGTGTCCATGGGCGATAGTAGTTGCTTACCATCAGGTGACCCGTTTGCTCGTTTGCCCCCTTATTTAATAAAAAAAATCCAGAGCTGGCTGAAATTCACTTACCATTAGGAAAGGTATACGTTCCATCGCCGCTCATGCCGAGAACATCCCATGTGCCGCTGTAGGTGGAGCCAGTAGGGAACCGCTTCTCAGACCTTTCCACTCTAGGTATGGCCAGCGAATACACCCTGGAAGTGTGGAAGTGAAAGAAGAAGCCCAAAAATTTTCGAGAAAGTTCTGTTCGACCAGTTTCAAAAATTTGTGTTTGTAACCGCAACCACTTTATAGTCAGGGTTTAGAGGTAGGTACTTGCTATTTAGCAATTAATATTATCATGTTTGTTTTCTTGTGTTTTCTTCCGTCAAATAGGTAAGTGGAAAAAAACAATGTAAGTATGTAAAGCATTTAGCAGCACTATATAAAAGCGAATACAAATTCGCAAATTCGTATTTATAGCTGCTGCTGTTTCGAGATGTAGTGGATCGCATTAGCATCCAGTATATTATAATATTATATCGCTCGTTTGTTTTTTCTAGTGCTAAAATACGTTGTAATCTTATATATAAACATTCTCGTGTCACAATAATTTAGTCCACGAACTCCTCCGAAACGGCTTTACTGATTTTTACCAAATTTTATATGCATATTCAGTAGGTCTGAGAATCGGCTACTCGGTAGTCGGTACTTTATATATTGATAAGTGCATTTGTTGAATAAATAATAGTAAATTATTGCAACCTGAGACTGACAGCCACCATTGTTTGTGCGACGGGATAGCGATCGACGTTGCCATGGTGACATACTTATTTAGTCACTTCAATAAAATAATATGGCAAATATATGGCAAAGCAACGTTTCTGGGACAGCTAGTAATTTATAACCAATTACTAGCTTAGACGTAGGGGAAGTACGGACAAAATGACAGGGTGTTTTGTTTTTATCTTAGGTTCATTGACTATCAGTAATACAGTCTTTTAATTCAATAGAAACCATAATAAAATATACAAAAAGAAAAAATATGACTAATCACAAAAACCATTTTGTCCATATAGTATGTACAAAATGACATACACAGTTTTAAGAACAAAGTTCACAATAATTAAATCGTTTGAGATTCTTTCTAGCCATTTAGATTTAGAATTCTTGGCTCCACGACTGCCGATTAGTTTTTCTTTCGTAATTTCGCGGCATATCCCCTTAACAAAATTATAAATGTTAACAGAAATACTGTTCATTGTACATGGTATGTCATTTTGTCCAAATGTAAGCAAAAACAAATAAATATCAAAATTACACCAAATAATCTAATGATTTCAATAAAGTTCATAGAAATCGATTTTAATACAAATAATGACAAATGACAGCAAATAACTCACCAGAAAACAGGAGAAAACCATCTGTTAAATAAACTTTTGAAGGCGAGAAACACGTTTGATCTGCTTACTGTGAGAATAGCGCTCAAAGTCTGGCAGGATTGTTAATATGACTATCGTCACGTGATACAATCGCGGAAATGTGTCTAACTCTAAAACCCCCCAATTTTGAAATAAGGGCACTATGTCATTTTGTCCGTATTTGTCATTTTGTACGTATTTCCCTTACTATTATGCTTACCTGCACTCCTCCTTATGAGATTGGGCAAACTTGCGCATGAGTTCCTCCCATTGCGATATACGCCTGAAAGATACACAATACATAAAGTACTTTTAAAATTTTATAGTCAGAACCGCGAAGAGAAACAACACTTCATATTGAAACTAGATTTTTATGAAGTTTGGTCCAGTTTGATAAAAGATATAAGCGGAATTCTTTTAAAAACAGTTCCTTTAAAAAATGGAAATGGATTTTCAGATTCAATTGCATGAAAACTGAATTTTAATTGGCGAATTTGCATGAAACGTCGCGCTCCATAGAAATGTATGTGGTTTTGGTTTTGGCAAAGCTTCTCTTAGCTACTTCATACTTAGCTAGGAACTATGTATGTACTATCGAGGAAATTGATTTCTAGGCAGTTAACAGACCAACGTTATTTGGTCGGATCATGTCAATTCAATTGTGATCAGCTATCGGCTGGGTTTGACAAAACGCGGCCAAAATACGTTGGTCCGCCATTTGCTTATGAATCAATTTCTTCGATGGTACATATTATATCAATTAACAACATCAGCTATCTTTAACCAAAATAGTCAAAATACACCCACAGCTCATAAAAATGATGGTCAAATAATAATTATTATTATAAAGTACTTATATCTACTATACTTACTCCGATCTTTTTCTGCGCTCTTCTATTGACATCGCAAATCTAAACAAAAACGAACATTTAGCAATAGCTTATCTAACTTAGGGTTAGGCACAAAATGTTATGTAATTCAATATAATGAATCTGTAACAAGATCTTGATTATATTATGTAGTATTATGTACAGTCAGCTAACTGCTAAATTGAAAGTTCTAATTCATTCTTTTGGATTCTGAATAGAAAATCTGATGGAAGAGGGCTGTTTTTTTTAAACGGGGGTAAACAATTTTTTTGTTATTTTATTATATCGAATTTAGAGAAATGTAAGAAAAATCGATAACGTAAAGCTTACATTTCCATATTATGTTTATGTTATATTATGTGAAAGTGTGCATTTCTATCTGTTGTCCTCTTCACGCCTAAACCGCTGAACCGATTTTGGTAAAATTTGGTATAGAGAAACATTGAGACCCGCCAAAGGACATAGGATACTTTGTATCCTGGACGGCTCTCACGCGATAAACGAATTTTGGCGCAACGGAGAGCATTTACATGTGATTTTTTTGGAAAGGTCATGCGTGATCACAAAGCATTTTGTGTGACAAAGAACGACAAAACTTTACTACCCTTTCACTAACAAATAACAAAAAAGTATGTCAGCACAACTGTACTTGTACAATTAATTTTGCAACTTGTAAAAGTACGACATGAATCCAGGTAAAAGTGGCCACGACAGTCACGATCTAGACTGGACGTGTCGATGAGAATCTATGGGGTTATCTGTCACAGTGATAACTTCAATTAGGTACAGTGACCCGATTAAAAGAACTACACTTATTACGATCATCTGGCATTGCCGATTTATATTAATTTGCCCCATGTACGTAATTATCTGTAGGGCCTCTAATGAACGCTGCCGCCCCTAAAAGGCTTCTTTATTTCCTCATCATGGCACTTGTAAAGTAAATATATAAATATTTTATACTCTTTTCAACAAAAAAAGATTTATCGTAATCGGTTCACAAACGCTAAAGTTATTTGCGAACAAAATAAGAAGTTATATAAATTATACATTTATACAGTAGAGTTGAGAAACCTCCTCCTTTGCGAAGTTGGTTAAAAAGGATTTTTGAAATTATGATGAACATGGAAATGAACTGAAGAGAAATGTCGCCAAGTCTGTATTCAAGGCGGTGTGTGTGCGGTCATGGTCAAATACGTCGCTTGAATACTTATACCATAATATAATTATCATATTATAGTAGAGTTTACTTAGCCGTATTAGTTACATGGCTAACTAACTTAACCCGAACAGTCACTCAATATGTACTTATATCAAATTTAAAAGCGCACGCGACGTAATTATACTGCAATCTTTTGCTAAGGTAAAGTTTTTCAAAATTATGCTTATGAATGCGTGCGCTGGTTACCCTGCGTTTCAGGGCCCGTACCACGAAACGGTTTTGAGACTCAAACAATCGTACGAGAATGTTGCGTTCTACTCTAACAAACGTGAAATGACGTTGTTAGAGCAGGACGCGGCATTCTCGTCCGATTGTTTGAGTCTCAAAACGGTTTTGTAGTAGGCCTACAGGCGTCAACTGGGTCAAGCTGGGATGTTTATCAAATAATGTTTTTTTTTTTCAAAAACACATTCCACGCAACGCAGCTTAGCTCAGTGCACTGCATTGAAGAAATGTGTGCGTGCGCCAGTTCAGAGATCTTGTAAGAAGATGGCCTACTGAATATATCTGCACTGTGGTTATACACCAGTGAAATTGAGCTTAAACATTCTCTTGAGCTCTGGGGCGTCCTGGACACGCATCCGGCCTTTATCTACTTTTGCTTTCGGATTAAACTTATTATCATACGTAGCAGGGTCGGATTTATATTTTTACTAGCTGTCCCGGCAAACGTTGCTTTGCCATATTACGGTATACACATAAAGTACTAGCTGTTGCCCGCGACTTCGTCCGCGTGGACTTCAGTTTATAGCGCGCGGTGTCAACAAAATTGGTGTCAAATTTAAAAGCTTTTTAAAACCTTGGTACTCCTTAAATCAAAATACCCAAAAACTTCTGTGCAGTGCGCACATAATTTTTCATTTTTTTATATTAAACCTAAAGCTTATTCAGCTCCCCATTACACAACTTTAGCTTAACCCATAAACTATTTAGCATTGGTAGGTTTAAAGTTTCGTCACTCATTACTGCGTAGATAAAGTACTGAGTACTGACTACTGAGTACTGAGTAGTGAGTTATTCATTATCGACGTGCATAACAATCGCAAGAACCGTTAAATTTTTTGTTAAAACCGACTTCCAAGGTAGAAACAATAATAACATCAATATGAACTAAAAAGTATTAAATAATTTTTACTATCTAATAGTGCCTTTTTCCGAATTCGGCTAAACCTCAACTATTTCTGTACTCAATATTCATTATTTTGAAGTCGGTACCAGATAGCTGAATCTTCAGTCCTCTGACAGAATATTTGAAACTTTTGGAACTGGCACCGACTTCAAAATAATTGTGCAAAATATTGTGCTAAGTAATTTAACAATATTTTTAATGCTTCAAGCCACAAGCGGTCACCGGCGATTGCGATAACAATAGAAAGGCTATTGTGTCTCGTTTTTCCAAGATCTAAGGATCTATCAGATAAAAAATTGTATAAACTTGCATAGGATGTAGCGTAGCTACTCATAATATATAATACTATTATCATAATTATTGACAGAGCTATTCTTGTACTCAAGAATTCAATTTCAAATCGATACTTAGTGCGCCATCTATCGATTAATAAATATAACTAATTAAAAAGACACTTAATGACTTTGTTTTGTTTAAATGCTCTTTTTAAAATAACTTTATTTTAATTCTATTTGTCTATTAAAATTTTATAAAGTAGTTAGTAAAGTATTCGATCTGTATATAAAGTAGTAAAGTATATTCGATATTCTGTCGTCTGCCGCCAAGCGCCGCGCGGCGGCGCGGCGATGCCGTCGCCTCCGCGGCGCTGACCGCCGTGTATTAAACAAACAGGTGTTGTTATACAGTACATAATAATTATTATTATTAGTATATCCATACCTATGCCTTGTACTATTATCTATTCTGTGCCATGAGACATTGGTGACCTTAACACGACGTGGTAATGATGATGACGATGATGATGATTATGATGATGAATATGAATTGCATAGTAGCATATGCTTTCTGTTCTTAAAACAACGCCGAAACTCCCAAACGTGTATCTATAAGGAGTCAGGAGTTCTCTCAGCATCTTCGAAACCAAATACAACAAAATAAAAATTTCGAAAATCGGTTCACAAACGGCGGAGTAATCGTTGAACATACAAAAAAAAATCCACAGCCGAACATATAACCTCCTCGTTTTTTGGAAGTCGGTTAAAAAACGCTGCTCAACTTGGTACCACCTCTTATAGAAAGATACATGAGCAAGCGATATGTATCTTTCTATAAGAGGTGGTAGGAGACGCACGGCGCCATCTATTATGATTTTTTGGAACTCAATTTGAACAAATTTACGCATTTTCACTCCCTTATGGTTATAAGGGAGTGAAAATGCGTAAATTTGTTCAAACCCTTTTCCGGTTAAAAAGTAGCTTATGTCCTTTCTCAGGCTTTAGACTATCTGTGTACAAAATTTCATTACAATCGGTTCAGTAGTATTGGCGTGAAAGCGAGACAGACAGACAGACAGAGACACTTTCGCATTTATAATATTAGTATAGATATCGCCCGTATTATTTTATTCAATTAGTGACTAAATAAGTATGTCACCATGGCAACGTCCATCGCTATCCCGTGACCCGCGTCGCATAAACAATGTTCGCTCTTTATAGACAAATAATTTGCAATAAAATAAAATTGCGACTTTAATTAAAGATCTAAGCTATCCTATCTCTCAAGTTGGAAAAAAGCACACATTTAAAAAAAGATACATTAAAATCGGTTAAGTAGTTTAGGAATCCATCGCGGACAAACATCGTGACAGGAGATTTATATATTATATTAGACTAGCTGTCCTGGCAAACGTTTCTTTGCCATATCTATTAGGGGAGGTCAGCTCAAAGTAGCCACCTTAACTTTCAATTTGAAAAAAAAAGACGAAATATTGTATATTTAAAAATAAAAAATGTGCTACCATATAGTGCATTTATTATATTTCTGCTATGTATGATTCATATTGACCTAAATCTTAAAATTAGCTCATGATTCACATATTATTACGACAACCTGTCAGAAAACCGCTTTGCCCGAGGGCCCGCCTAAAGCGGCCATAGGGGTAAGGGCAACGTGGTTAGCCCAAATGATCACATGAAATGGTATTTTATATAATATATAAATAAATTTTTTGATCAAATGAATGCTAAAAATGTTTGAAAATAGGTATATTTTATTAAAAACAATTCTGTAAACTGCTACTTATATCGCTTATGCCCGGTTTCTGAGGTTTCTTGACAGGAGTTTATCTTCCAACAATCACAACATTTTTTTATAAAAAATAATCAACTCTTTAATAGCTCGCGCCATCGTAGTCTCTACTCTCTTCCCATGACCCCTGGATAGTTTTCTTTTGATAATTTGTTTACCATCTAAAAATAGTTTTAAGTAATTATCATATAAAACTATAATTTAGCTTAGCGGCCAAGCTTTGCCCGGTCTGCTTTGCCCTTTGGCAACCGTTCTGTTTTAAACATAATTTTCATTCGCATTTTTTATCACACTCCATAATAAAAACAACATAGATAAAGCTAAATAGATAAGCAACGACACCGGGAACATAGAAGCATTAAAATTTACAAGAAAATAATTAAAACAGGAAGAATTTACCTTACATTTTTTTAATAAAACGTGCAATTCCAATATTTTTGGCGCTACAAGCTCGCGCCCTCCCCAACCGCTACCGCATCATGGAGCGGGGCTGGGCGGGATGTTCACTATGTGCCAGAGCAGCAACGTTGCTCTGCCTTTATAAATAACCGAAATATTAAGGGTGGCTGCTTTGCCTCCTATGGAAGCTTTGAGCCGGGCTCCCCTACTTATTATAAAACAAAGTCGCTTTTTTTTCCCTCATGTCCCTTTGTTCCCTTTAATCTTTAAAACTACGCAACGTTGATGATTCTTTCAGTGTTAGATAGCCCATTTATCGAGGAAGGTTATAGGCTATATTTTATCACGCTAAGACTAATAGGAGCGAAGAAATAGAGGAAAATGTGGAAAAAACGGGGAAAATTATTTGAAATGGCTAACTTGAATACGCTAATCTCAAGAACTACAGGTCCGATTTGAAAAATTCTTTCAGTGTTCAGTGTGACCATTTATTGAGGAAGGCTATAGGCATAATTTTTTCAGTGGCTATATATTTTATACCCGTGCGACGCCGGGGCGGGTCGCTAGTTATATATAAAGTATATCGCCCGCATTGAGATGTAAGGAGTTGACACCGCAACGCAATGCTTGGTCACATTCAAGAGACGCTATATAGCCGCAGTGCACTTAGTCGGCCGCGAGCTCTTCTGCGCACTTGACGTATGACAATTATAAACAAACAAAATAAAAGTCACAAAAATGCCTTGGTGTGTCCTAAGATATTGCAAAAATAATTCCAAAAATACTTCCAAATGCGACGGCATAGCATTTCATCGGTTAGTTTTCTTATTTAATTATTTTCAATTAAAATACGAACATTCAATTACTAGGCGAAGACGCGCGCCATTTCGCATTGTCATAGAGTAGTAGATTCAGAGGGGAATGTAGGCAGAATACAGATATATATGATGAGACGACGATGAATGAAGTATTCACGGAGACGAGTTTGTATTTTGGTAATATAAATACGTTTTTACGTGTACATTATACATGCGTACATTATAATTGTATTTATAAATATTTAAGTAATTTAAATAAGGTAAGTATGTAGTGGACTTTGGATCCATACTTATTTTAACTAGCTGTCCCGGCAAACGTTGCTTTGCCATAATATAAAGTATTTCACCCATATTATTTTATAGAAGTGACTATAAATAAGTATGTCACCATGGCAACGTCGACCGCTATCCCGTCGCGCAAAATTAATGGTCGCCGTCAGTCTCAGGTTGTAATAATTTGCTATTATTTATTCAACAAATGCACTTATTAATATACTAGCTTAAAAGTAAGGCCAAGTTAGCCTCGAAGTATTTTGGTGTTCTTAATAGAGCGCGACAGTAGGGATTTCAGTCCGGACCAACGCCTACAACTCTACAAGGCGCAGGTTCGGCCTCATACGGTGCGCCAAAATACCAACTACTCCCTCTGTATCGTATCCAACGATGTACGCTGCCTAATAAGTGCTATTGTGTATTATTGTACGGGTATTGAATTTGAACGAAGGGCCGCTCAAATAATTGACTGCCATAGTGTTTTAAACAGGCTGGACCTCTTGGAATTGTGCCGAGATGTAGCTTCGCTCTGCATCCTCTATAAATTGTATCACGGGGAGTGCTCTGAGGATCATCCCATCACCTTGATAAGTGTCATCACCAAAACTATGGAACGAACTATCACCAGAAGCATTTTAAGAACAAGGCATATTCCCACGCTTCCGCAGCTCTTCTGACGTTACGAGTGCCCATGGGCGACGGTTGTTGCTTTCCATCAGGTGACCCGTTTGCTCGTTTGCCCCGTTATTTTATATAAAACTAGCGACCCGCCCCGGCGTCGCACGGGTATAAAATATATAGTCACAAAAAATATGCCTATAGCCTTCCTCAATAAATGGGCTATCTAACACTGAAAGAATTTTTAAAATCGGACCAGTAGTTCCTGAGATTAGCGCATTCAAGTTAGCCCTTTCAAATAATTTGCCCCGTTTTTTCCACATTTTCCTCTATTTCTTCGCTCCTATTAGTCTTAGAGTGATAAAATATAACCTATAACCTTCCTCGATAAATGGGCTATCTAACACTGAAAGAATCATCAAAATTCGTTTCTTAGTTTTAAAGATTAAAGGGAACAAAGGGACATGAGGGAAAAAAAGCGACTTTGTTTTATAATAAGTATGGATATAGATAGAAATCTAATTAACTTCTATGTCCTTGAGAAATCGTACTTGATGTTGATTAGTGAAAAAACGGTGTCTATATATTTTAGCGACTTGTTATATTATTATTTCGTTTATTTCTGCATGACTAAAAGTTGGATTTCACTTAACTATTTTTAACTGAAATCCAATTCTTTAGTCATGCAGAAATAAACGAAACTTTGTTTGTATTCTCCTATCTTAGGTGAGCCGCCGTATTGGATGTAGAATGACATTACATTCGTTTTCGAGTTATTCTCAAAAAGTTCTTTCATTTAATATCCATACTGTTATTATAGGACGGCAAAGAAAATATATCTATTCCGCTATCTTGGATGGTCGGCCATTTTTAACCGACAAACGAGGAGGTTATATGTTCGGCTGTGGATATTTTTTTTTTTTTTTTTTTTTTTATTTTTTTTTTTTATTTTTGTATGTTCAACGATTACTCCGCCGTTTGTGAACCGATTTTCGAAATTTTTGCTTTGTTGTATTTGGTTTTACTCCAATTTGGTACCATGTTCACAAAGTGGTGACCTGATGATGGGATCCAGGAGTAATCGAGGGAACTCCTCGAAATTTATATGGAAACATATGGTGATTTTGGTTTTATGTGAAGTGTACTAAGAATATGCTACCAAAAAATCAAATATTGGGTCAAGGTATACCATGGTTTCGAAGATGCTGAGAGAACTCCTGACTCCTTATAGATACACGTTTGGGAGTTTCGGCGTTGTTTTAAGAACAGAAAGCATATGCTACTATGCAACTCATATTCATCATCATAATCATCATCATCATCATCATCATCGTCTTCATCATTACCACGTCGTGTTAAGGTCACCAATGTCTCATGGCACAGAATAGATAATAGTACAAGGCATAGGTGTGGATATACTAATAATAATAATAATTTTATACTGTATAACAATACTTTGTTTAAATATACACGGCGGTCAGCGCCGAATACGCCGAATACGCCGAATCGAATATACTTTACTACTTTATGTACAGATCGAATACTATACTAACTAGTTTATAAAATTTTAATAGACAAAATA
This sequence comes from Polyommatus icarus, assembly GCA_937595015.1. Lineage (NCBI taxonomy): Eukaryota > Metazoa > Arthropoda > Insecta > Lepidoptera > Lycaenidae > Polyommatus > Polyommatus icarus. The sequence continues at coordinate 4,255,460 of OW569334.1, read as the reverse complement.
TAGAATTAAAATAAAGTTATTTTAAAAAGAGCATTTAAACTAAACGAAGTCAATAAGTGTCTTTTTAATTAGTTATACTTATTAATCGATAGATGGCGCACTAAGTATCGATTTGAATGGATTTGAAATTGAATTCTTGATAACAAGAACAGCTGTCAATAATTATGATAATATTATATTATATTACTAGCTGTCCCGGCAAACGTTGTTTTGCCATATAAATAATTTTTGGTATGAAAAATAGATGTTGGCCGATTCTCAGACCAATATCCTCACAATATGTTCACATAATTTCATGAGAATCGGTCAAGCCGTTTCCGAGGAGTATGGCAACGAAAACTGTGACACGAGAATTTTATATATTAGACGAGTAGCTACGCTACATCCTATGCAAGTTTATACAATTTTTTATCTGATAGATCCTTGGATCGTGGAAAAACGAGACACAATAGCCTTTCTATTGTTATCGCAATCGCCGGTGACCGCTTGAGGTTTGAAGTATTAAAATTGTTAAATTACTTAGCACAATATTATGTTCACTTCACTGATAATATATTATTTTGTGAGTGTGAACTGTGTAATAAGATACGTAAAATATACGCGAAGGTTTACCTACTAGTGTAACTAAAAAGAGTGAAATTATTATTATTTTTAACAAAAAATTAAAACCGACTTCCAAGGTAAAAACAATATTAACATTAATATGAACTAAAAAGTATTAAATAATTTTTGCTATCTAATAGTGCCTTTTTCCGAATTCGGCTAAACCTTGACTATTTCTGTACTCAATCTTCATAATTTTGAAGTCGGTGCCAGTTCCAAAAGTTTCAAATATTCTGTCAGAGGACTGAAGATTCAGCTATCTGGTACCGACTTCAAAATAATGAAGATTGAGTACAGAAATAGTTGAGGTTTAGCCGAATTCGGAAAAAGGCACTATTAGATAGCAAAAATTATTTAATACTTTTTAGTTCATATTAATGTTAATACTGTTTTTACCTTGGAAGTCGGTTTTAATTTTTTGTTAAAAATAATAATAATATATTTATTAGTGATGTCACATACTGTATCGTGTATTGTCATTCAAACCAAACGTGTATACAAAATTTCAGCTCAATCGATTGAAATATTATATGTACATACATACTTACTTCGAAATTGAGTTCAAATATTCCACCCGAACTTACATAATAATGTAAATAATAATATTATACAGAGCAAGTTAAATAAAAGCTTTTAATAATGTTTAGTAAAAATCTTTGTTTTATTTTATCCACTTTCAAATAGAGTCTGCGTTCATTCGAGTGTAGGCACAAAACTTTGTCACTTCTGCGGTACTGATCAATAGCCATCACCGCCCCGCCTCTCACCCCGCTCATTCTTCAAGTGTGACATGTTTTTTGTTGGCAATAGCAACTCCATACATCTCAATGATCGCCCGTATTATTTTATTGAATTAGTGACTAAATAAGTATGTCACCATGGCAACGTCCATCGCTATCCCGTGACCCGCGTCGCATAAACAATGGTCGCTCTTTATAGACAAATAATTTGCAATAAAATAAAATTGCGACTATAATTAAAGATCTAAGCTCTCAAGTTGGAAAAAAGCACACATTTAAAAAAAAGAAACATCAAAATCGGTTAAGTAGTTTAGGAATCCATCGCGGACAAACATCGTGACAGGAGATTTATATATAATAGATGAGTAGAGGCCACGTTAATTTTATGTACGAACTTTGCCGCCATTCTAGGACACTGCCGCCCATCCTAGGACGCTGTCGCCCCCCCCTAGGACCCCATAGGACGCTGCGGCTAGCTGATACTGCCTATACAAAAATCCAGAGCTGATACGTAGCCCCAGCTAGCTTTATTCATAAAAAAACCATACATAGACTGTGATCATTACCTTGCCTTTTGGCATCGCCTAATTTCGATCTATAATAATTTAATTAATATTGATAATGATTAAGGTGAACGCAGATTTGGCCGCACCGCACGCACCGCAGTCGCCGCATTTCGAATTCTTTATATGAAGTTTTTTTTTTTTTTTTTTTTTAATCGTTTATTTACTTATATAAACAAATACAATATTTAATAAAGTGCCGTACCACGGAAACCACGCAGGGTTTATCTGTGCTCCAGCGATTATAGGCAAGCTCGCATAACTACCCGCGCCGCAGTCTTCGCAACGTCTACATTCTTATTATGAAGAATTCGAAATGCGGCGACTGCGGTGCATGCGGTGCGGCCAAATCTGCGTTCACCTTAAATAGACAAACTTAGATCATAGATAGATATAGTTATGGTAAATAAAACTGTAATGTTTAAACGGTATACTTGCAGTTTGTTTGGAAAAGTGGTTAAATCACAAAAAGCTTGCTATAATAAAAATATTTTTTATGTAGAGAGATATGGTAGAGAAACAAATTTATATTTTGGTAAATTATTACTTTGAGATTTTTTGGTTATTTAAAAATCAAAACATGTCAGACATATCATATTATATATTTTTTAAGGTTTTTATTTGACCATAGTTTTAATCTCAAGGGTCATGAGAAAATTTGTTACAAAATCTATATTATCCTTAAATTGAGAAATTCCTCGTACTTATAATTATTTTAAACTCTTGAAATGGGAAAAGTCAACTCAGGCTCTATCTACACCCTACGGCGTACCAAAAAATTAAACTTGTACTCGAAAATATAACACTTTTGGGTCAGACTAGTAAAAAACCGAATTAATTCTGACATCAAATACAGCATCCAATAACACATACAATAACACTTCATTCTTCGTACGGTACATGTTCGTACAAATTAAACATTTTTCACATAGCCAAGTTCGATCACCCATTTACAATATAAACAAGAAGCATGTCAAGTCTGTCCTCACGTTGCATTAGTAATTAGTACATATTCGATTGTTCACGATTCGTTCCAGAGAAAGTCCCTTTCATCAACATAGTATTGGAAACATAATTTTCACTACATGTCACTAAAACACATTTACGGCTATAGAATTTTCATGCGAGTGTAAAACTATATTTGCACACCTGCATAAAACATTGTCTGTATTTCTAACAGTACAAAAGTGTGCTCTATTCTAGTGTAGCAAGATTTAATTTTGTTTGTTATCGATACTTCGATTTCCAAACCCATAGATTCATATTGAACTCTTTCCTTTGTCTATGTCTCCAAGTGAAAATGAATTCAGTAGAAACAGCGCACATGTGCACCTGCCAAGTCTTGATACTTTCAAAATATGTATTGGTTTAGGAGAAGGTGGTAATATGGCCCCCCACTTTGTTTATCAAGCATTATTTAAAAAATATAGGAGTCAGAAACCTAAAAAATACATTATGGGACTTCTTATTCATTTGTTTAAATATGTCTTATTAGGGAATAAATAAAACTCGTGCAGGATAATCGAAACTTTTAATTATTCTTAATCAATCACATTTGGTATCATGAGATCAAGTGATGGTGGGCCCCCGGGGATATCACATTAAATGTATTGCACAAATTTGGCACCCATTTGTTTCGAGTTATCGTATTTCTGTTTATTTATCTTTTCATTCACTCATGTTTTGTTATTATAAAATGATGCGTTTGCTCACTTGTGTTAGTAACTTAATCACAATAACTCGTAAGTTTTTGCTAACCAATCAATTCCTAATAATTTTCTACTTACAAAATGACTGACAAAAAATATGACTTACGTATTTTTTATCAAAATGTACGGGGATTGAGGTCTAAGTCGGATATTTTCTATCGTCATATGCTACTAAATAATTATGATGTTATGTTGCTAACGGAAACGTGGCTGACGGATGGCGTCCATAGCTCTGAATTGTTTGACAATCGCTACATCGTCTGGCGGCGAGACCGCGACTACGTCGCGATTGGTCAGACAAGAGGTGGAGGAGTATTGATAGCAGCAAAAAAGGAATTTTCGTTTACCTCTCAACCACTGTTTCACTCTACCGCTGAGGACCTTTGGGTAAACTTACGTTACAAAAAATCGAACTCGCGCGAATTGACTAATCTATATTTATGTGTAATCTACCTATGTAAACAAAATCAGGGCTTGTCATTTTCGATACAATTAAATAATTTTCTTACTAAACTCAATCAGTCGGTCATCAAACACCCAACAAGTACATTTCTGATCGTAGGCGATCGATCTGATTCAACCTGAGTGGAATCGACTGGTTACCCTCTCAATCTTCCAATCCATGCTTGATTCCAAGCAATCTCACTTCCGGCGATGAACATGTCCTTGCTGACGAACTCTGCACTCTTGACTTAAACCAATATAATATGGTTACCAACAAATACAGCAAAATACTTGACTTGGTCATTTCAAACGAGGTAATTAAAGTCTCCGAATGTCTCGATCCCTTAGTACCTATTGATCCCTATCACCCCGGGCTTTTGATAGATGTTGAATCTGTTGTGACTTCCCTGTTACACCAGGCTCCCAGAACCCTATACTTATATGACAAGGGGGACTTTGACTCCATCAATAATGAAATTTTAAAAATTGTTTGGGAAAGCAAATTCGCTAATCTTGGTATGGATGAGTCGGTGGATTACTTTAATACAACAATAATTAAATTACACAATTGTTACATACCGCAAAAACATAAACGGAATAAAACTTATCCGCCTTTGTATACATCACTGCTTATAAAATTAATAAAAGACAAACATAAAACCTATCTAAAAATAAAAAAATTTAATAACTTATGTGATAAATTATCTTACTAGTCTCTTCGCGAGAAAGTTAAAAGTACCGAAAAAGATTGTTACCTAAATTATTTAAAATTAACAGAGAAATCTATTTTAAATAATCCCAAACATTTCTGGACCTTCGTCAAGACCAGAAACAACAGTAATGCAATCCCCAGCTCGCTTAAATATAATGACCAGATCTATTCAACTGGGGAAGGCATCTGCGAAGTGCTTACCTCTTATTTTCACTCCACATTTCTCAGTCAATCACTTCCGACTTCAGCCCCTCCAAGATGTGCCAATAATAACAACATCTCCATCTCTAGTGTTAAAATTAACGATGAAGAGATTTCTAGCTTGCTTCGTAAACTTGACACTACTAAGGCAGCGGGCCCTGATAACATACCAGCAAAATTTTTAGTGCGATGTGCGTCCTCTATATCCAGACCAATTTCAATTTTATTTAGGAAATCCTTACTCTCTTGTACTGTTCCTAAAATTTGGAAACAAGCTTTTATCACCCCTATTCATAAAAAGGGCTCAAAAACTAACTTAACCAATTATCGACCGATCTCTAAACTGTGTATCATTGCCAAAGTTTTCGAAAGAATAATCTTTAGTCAGGTTTGTGATGCTCTCAAACATTATTTTAGTCCTTTTCAACATGGATTCATAAGAGGTCGATCGACCATCACAAATCTTATACTATTTAATGATTTTATTACAAACGCAATGGACAATGGTAGTCAAGTTGACTGTGTATACACTGATTATAGCAAAGCGTTCGACCGCATCGACCATGAACTACTAATTTTCAAGCTAAAAAATATAGGTATACATGGAGATCTTCTTAGGTGGTTCTCGTCTTACATAGAGAATCGAGCTCAGGCTACAGTGCTCAATAATTATATATCTAGCTGGGTTCGTGTACCGAGCGGTGTGCCTCAAGGCTCACTACTAGGGCCTTTATTATTTATAATCTACGTGAACGACATTGCTTCCTGCTTAAAGTTCGCAAAACTTTTATGTTTTGCGGACGATATGAAAATTTACGCTATAATAAAATCATCTGAAGATGCTCGTAACTTTCAATTAGACCTTTCCAACCTTGAAAACTATTGCAAAATGAACAAACTAGATCTTAATCCTAGCAAATGTTCAATAATAACGTATACTCGGAAACGCTTTGCCATAAACGAGAATTATTCATTAGGAGGCCAAATCTTATCTAGGTCAAGCTGTGTTCGTGATTTAGGTGTACTGTGTACATCACGATTGCAAACTAATTTTTGATACTCAGATCGAGGCGATTATTAATAAAGCTTCCAAGGCCTTGGGGTTTGTGATGCGTATGTCGAATTGTTTTACTGAAGCGAAAACCTTGAAAATTTTGTATTGCACATATGTCAGAAGTCATCTCGAGTATGCCTCGCAGGTGTGGAGCCCTTACTATCATAAATATGTAGACCGTATAGAGGCGATTCAAAAGCGTTTTATCAAATTTTTATGCTATCATCAAAAAATTACATACCACTCGGACAATTATCTAAGCCTTTGTAAGAAATTTCATATCCTACCATTAAAAACACGACGCCTGATAGCCGATTGTTCTTTACTATTAAAGACGATGTCAAATGAATTAGACTGCCCGCAACTACTTTCCAAATTCTCGATTAATGTTCCTACTAAATTCATAAGATTCAATAGCGGTACCAAAAGCCTCCACCAACTACAGACAAAACTCGTATGTTGTGAGAGCGAGTCGCAACTTCAACAAGCTATGCCGTGAATACGATCTTGATGTATTTACTACTAAGACAACGTCGATTAGAAAGAGCTTGAGCTGCAAATTTTTTGATAACTTGATTTCCTAAATTTGTATAACATATTCAAACCACAATACTATGGTCAATTGTACGATATAATAGGCATATTCTTCTTTCTGGTTTTTAGTCAGACCTACCTTTAATGTTTAAACTTTTTGTTTTAGTTGTTTTGTTTTGTTATCCTACTTAAAAACATAATATCTGTATCTAATTAGTAAGACCGATCACAATATCTTGTATTCAATTACTCTGTTACTTAGAGGTGAAAACTTGTAATTGGCTTTCTGATCCACATATAAAATTTCCACTGATGTCACTTAGCTGTAGCCTGTAAGTTTTCCATGTCACATAAATAAATAAATAAATAAATAAACAAATGAAACTTAACGGCAAAATCAAATGTAATAGTCACCTTTGGAGCCTCCACAGGCTACATAGCCCATTAGTCAAAAATTTGATACTGTACCCATGGCTCTCCAGCTCTGTCATTGGAACAACATTACGACCAATGTGAGGGGGCCAAATTGCAATCATTGCTAATATTTAAACAAACGTACCAAAAATATTTATTAGATGTATAATATATGGATTTTTATTGTGATCTGAAATAAAAAGTTATTATTATTATTATTATTTATAATTTTATATTTACCTTTTAAATTCCGTAGGAGAACAGTTTGATGTACCTATCCGATGTTTGAACACAAATGCCAAATATTTCTGTTTCTTAACAACTATCGAAATAAAATCACACATACTTAAACGTTTCGCAGGTCGCAATTTTAACTTGATCGAATGACAATCGAACTTGACAGCCTCTGTTGGATTTGTACGGTGCTAAATTAGTAGCATGCCGCGAGCATCCCGTTCCACCAAAAATATACTGGACAGCGTTGTTAAAACATTAAATATTGAGGGGGGCCAATATATTATGTGCAGGGGCCACATTACCACCTTTTCCCTGTATAAGTACTAAAAAGGAAATTAATTATTAATAGGTAGATTTTGTGATATATTTTACAAGTTTTATTATATTTCGTAGTTTAGAAATCAAAGTGAAAAATTTTGAAAGAAGTTACAGCTTTAGGAAAATTAAGGGTGCGTTTAGTGTACCATCGGAGCTGGAATTGATTCAAAGGTAGATGACGGAACTAAGTTATTATAATAATTATTAGTGCCCCTAATATGTTATACAAATTAATATGAGCGTGATCTGTCGGCTGGGCTTGACCCTTCCAAATTTTGTAGATCCGCCTTCTCCATTCAAATCAATTACTTTAGTGGCACCTTTAAGTAATTTGCATTATTTTTACAATTAGTCTTGGCCAGGAACATCCATGCGACGAAAATATTTGTGTATCATTTTTGCATTCTCTTCGTTCGTTTTGAGAATGAATTACTTAACAATTTGAACTTTGTATCCGATGATTTGAAATTCGTTTTGTTCGTATCCTATACCACAACGTCAGAAATAACGAATAGAAAATGAGTTTTAGTGAGCACCGACCGCACATCCAAAAGCTTGCTCTCAATTCGTTTGTATGTCTATTATAGCCAAGTTTATGTTGCTGATAAATTAAGTATCAGCAGTATTTTTAGTCTTGAAAAGCAATCTTTTCATATTTTTGCTCCATACTAATATTAATAGTACTTAGTGCCAATGTGGTTTGTCCGTCGATCTGTTGCCTCTCTTCCACCTATCTAGGCCGCTCAGTCGATTTAGATGTTTGGTACTATAATATTATGTTTTTCAATTTAGAATTTAGATACAGGAAAGAATATGATATAGCTTACGGTAGGATGTAAGTTTTCTCACAATAAACGAATTTTGGCGCATAATATTATAATGTCAAATTCCTCAATCCGAACAGCTCTAGCGAGGCCAATTACTTGTAACAGTAAGACGAAACATTTCATTTGACGAAATGATCTCTCGGATTGCTCAAAGATGATGCCCGGGCAATTGCCGAGATTGCCCAATTCCCTCAACAATAGGAGCCCTACGTTTGATTGGCGGATTGCGTCCACAAATTATCACCTTATCTCACTCATCTTGCTTCATATCGAATGTAGATTACCAATCCGTGGATTAGGTGGTAAAGTGGTTACCAATTCTCTACGGAAAGGTTATTATACAATTATCCTACTAGTTAATAATCTAAATGTGGAACTTGAGTAATATACGAGTACGTTGATAAAATTTAATAGGTAACATTACTTCACTACTTAGGAATCTGTTATTATTATACATATTTTAATAGCTTATATTGTAATTTCCAAGTCTAAGGGTATGTTACACCACTTCCTGATAAGTGCCGGATAGGCTATCCACAACTTATCTGACAGATACTCCATACTCTATGATTTGTCAGATAAGTTGTGGATAGCCTATCCGGAACGTATCAGGAAGTGGCGAAACAGGTCATAATTCTAAGTATCTAAGTTCTGGAAATATTCCGTCTACGATCTTTGGTATAAATAACTTCAAGTTAGTTTTTATTATTCGCAGCTTAAAGTAGTTTCATTCTAACGATGTAATGGAACAGCTTATTTTAATTAAATTGAAAAAGCTCATATCACTAACTAAAAATTTTCTGTAAACAAGAATAGAAAATTTTGATTTGCAAAAATATCGGTCCCCCAAACAGCCTGAGCTTTGGGGGAAATTCTTAACGAAATGCCAATAAAAGGATCTATGATCTGACAATAATTATATTTTGGTTTGTTATTATATTAGATTGTATTTTATTTAAACTTATTTTTGTACGTTTCAGATAATTACTATACTTATTCTTAACCACAATTAACAACACGTTAACTTAACTATAACCATAGGAGGAGCAATAACGCTACACATAAAGAAAACGGTAACCAAGCTAATCCCAGGTAAGTAAGCCTGAGAAATGGCGGTGATAAATATATCGTCCGAGCACACATCTGCTACATGCTCTTTTCTTTGTTAAATAATATCTATTACTTTACTTGCTGCTACGAAATGCTTGGGAACGTCTAGTTCTTAGTTATGAGCAAAATTAGTCTTCTTTTATTTGCAACACCAGTTTTACAAACAATTGGTCTTGTTTTATTTGCAAGACCAGGACCAAGACTATAAGACTGCAAGGTAATGGGCAAAATTGGTCTTGATGTTGATGTCTTGGTCTTGCAAATAAAGCCAACCAATTTTTTTGCAAAATTGGTCAGCGAAAAAAGCAAGACCAATTATTTTGCCTATCACTACCACTTATACATTATAGCTAACTTTATAAACATTTTGCTATGATAAGAATAAAATATGTGAGCTGATTCTCAGCACTACCCGATAAATTAGCAAAATGTTATCGAAATCGGCCCAGCAAAAATTTTCTAGGAGTTCGGAAACGAACATCATAATAACATAGGAGAGCGCGTGTCTGTCTGTAGTGTCTTTCCAAATAAAGCAATAGATTTAGTTGTAGTTTTAGCTTGAAAGTCAATATCCTGCGAATTTAAAAGTAAAATAACTTCCTTTTTGGCAGTGGTGTTCAAAAATAGTTTCAATTCGTAAATATTCAAAAGCCGTGCAATCAAAGTTGTCGAATAGAATTGTTAGTTGGGAAAAGTGTGACAAAAGTTACAGCTCTACAAAGCGAACTGAAAAATATTTCCATACAATCGATACCGGTTTGTATGCAATTTATAAGAAATTTATGAAAGTAACAAAACCAAAAACTACGTGATCTCTTTTTGATTATGTTTTGTTGCGGTTTTAACCAACATCTAAAAAAAAAACGTAAACCTTATAAGTTATAACACTAACTTAGTCCTAAATAGATTGTTAAAATCCAAGTGTGGACCCCAGACTGGTCAGTGGGATCGACAGCCTCGCCCTTCCCAAGAATTCACATATTGCAGCGTTAGGAAGGACACGGTCCTGGTGACTCCACTGGCTGGCATCTAGTAGATTCGACACAGAATGATATCTCTTTGGGTCTACACAGACGGACTGCATTTCAACTGCAATACAACTGCAAATTGCAGTTCAAGTGCAGTTTGAGTGCAGTTGACACGACTGCAATAGAACTGCAAACCATACGCGCAGTCGGATTGCAGTTCAGTTGCAGTCGGCGTGCAGTCGTGTGAACTGTTTGGTTTGCAGTTCTATTGCAGTCGTATTGCAGTCGTGTCAACTGCATTCAAACTGCACTTGAACTGCAATATGCAGTTGGATTGCAGTTGAAATGCAGTCCGTCTGTGTAGACCCAAAGAGATATCGTTCTGTGTCGAATCTACCAGATGCCAGCCAGTGGAGTCACCAGGACCGTGTCCTTCCTAACACCCTAGACACTAGAAACAGCTTGAGTGACTCCTCTCCGCCAAGCTAATGTCATAACATCTAAAGGCAAAGGGTGGAGCAGCATAATATCTAAGGATATCGGAAAATGTCGGATCTACTGGCCGCCACACTAGGACCACACCATTCAAAACACTAACATTATAATTACTTACTGTAATTTATAAAACAATAAATATATATTTATTTATTATATGATTATAATCTATTCTGTTATTAAAAAAAATGTCCATGGCGTGATGGACTACAATTAATTAAAATTACTTAATAATATTATTTCAATTATCCTTGGTGCGAAAAATCTATAGAATAAAAAAAAGGATATGGGCGAACGGCCCTAATTTTTATAAAAAAGAAAAAAAAACTAACATCAGAGAAAGAGGTATACTTAGGTTGGGTTAGCCAAATGTACAAGTTTATACCAAATGTACTATCGAAGAAATTGATTCCTAGGCAGCAACTTCTCTGATAGAACATATTGTACAAGTATAAGTTGTATTATAGATAGTAAAGCTCATACTTATATACTCTATCCACTATATTATCCACTCTTCGAATTGTAGATAAAAAAAAAAGCCTAGGAGGGCTGTTTCACATGATAGACCAGAAGGCTACATAGCGGCACCTGCCTGCCTGCCTGTATGGACAAACTGTGGAGATAAACTTAGGGTGCCGTTCCGATCTTTTTTCGTTTCGAAAAATTCAATTAAAATGCCACTTTATGACAGACTATATAGTCCTAAAAATTAAAATAATATCCTACATAGACATAGTCTGTCATAAAGTGGCATTTTAATTAAATTTTTTTCGGTCGCGATTAGCCGCGGTAAAGATCGGAACGGCACCCTATTTATTTTATTTTATTATGCTTGGGGGGCTTACAGCTAACTATATTAATTTAATCTAAATTGTAGAAAACGAAAAGCCAATTATAAGCCTCCACAGTTTGTCCATACTTTCGCATTTTTAGGGGTGGCCGTGCTAGCCCACCTAGCTCCACCTTTGCTCCATTCATACCGCTTCCGCTTTCCGCTTCCGCTTTCCGCTTCCGCTTTCCGCTTCCGCTTCCGCTTTCCGCTTCCACATCCGCTTCCGCTTCCGCTTCCACTTCCGCTTCCGCTTTCCGCTTCCGCATTCCACTTCCGCTTATCGCTTCCGCTTTTCGCTTCCGCTTTCCGCTTTCCGTTTCCGCTTTCCACTTCCGCTTCCGCTTTCCGCTTCCGAATCCGCTTTCCGCTTCCGCTTTCCGATTCCGCTTCCGCTTCTGCTTTCCGCTTCGGCATCCGCTTCCGCTTTCCGCTTCCACTTTCCGCTTCCGCTTTCCGCTTCCGCTTTCCACTTCCGCTTCCGCTTTCCGCTGTCCGCCTACGCTTCCGCTTCCGCATCCGCTTCTGCTTTCCGTTTTTCGCTTTCCGCTTCCGCTTTCCGCGGAAGCGGAAAGCGGAAGCGGAAAGCGGAGGCGGAGGCGGACGTAAACTTAGGGTGCCGTTCCAATCTTTACCGCGGCTAATCGCGACCGACAAAAATTCAATTAAAATGCCACTTTATGACAGACTATATATAAAGTGGCATTTTAATTGAATTTTTCAGAACGAAAAAAGATCGGAACGGCACCTAAAGTTTATCTCCACAGTTTGTCCATACTTTCGTATTTCTATTGGTCCGTATGCTAGCCCGGCTGGTGACAAATAGAATTTCAAACACCCTTATTAGTCATTGGTCTCATTTGTACGCCCCTCCCTCGTATTCTCAGTACAAAATTGTGTCATTTCTATCAACTAGTGAAGTGGTGGGGCGCGTCATTTCAAATTAGACAAGCTCTACCTGCTCCAAATCTGGTACTAACTCTTAGCTAATAATATCAGAGGGAAGGAATCTACATTTTTTTTTTATTTATTTCACAAAATACAATATTTTATGTGTTGTTACAAAATATAAACTCGCCAAACTTTAATGTTTGAAGGCGAGAAGCGCTCATTTTACACTTACAATACTTTTTTTTTAGAGTAACATACCTTATACAATATTACAACTAACAAAACTAACATTAACCAAGATTAATCATAATAATAATAATAATTGTATTTTACTGCTTGTTGTCTGTCAATCGCTTGACAACTACTCGGGATCCACAGAATACCAGGGATCACGGTACAGGTAATACCTTTACCGTGATCATAGCCTGAGTGGAGTGGAATCCTTTTCAACGTTATATTCGCATCGCACCGCCTTACACTGCTACGACCTAGTTTATCAAGGCTATTTATTTTAAGTTTTTATGTTTTTTATTATTGTTATCATTTTATTTTCTTAATTATTTTTTTTTTTTACCTTTTATTGTTGTAGTGTACCTTGTTCTATGTTTAATATTGTATTTAAGTGTAGTGTGGACTGTGGTGTGAGTTTGTGTTGAATAAATGTTTTATTATTATTATTATTATTATGTATGATATATTAAATATTATACATAATAATAATATTATGCATATTATAACGTATTCTGCACATTCTAACGGTTACATAATATTATGCATGTATCTATATTTTTTATCTATCTTATGTAACTTACAATTAGCTTATTATTTTAACTAGTAACTATCGATGAGACTAAACCAATATTATATGCATAAGCATATTTGATTGCGCAAATATGCAATGCATAAAATTTGGTGTCTGTATTTATTATCAGCATTCCATAAGATGCTTACGTAATTTTGTTTTAAGCGCCCCTATATTTAATTTTATATCATGTCGTAGTATATCTATTTTATTAAATAATTTAGGTACTATAAATTTTAATGTCCTTTTACCGTAGTAGTTGTTAACTTTTGGCTGGAACAGTTTATTTTCGGTAACCTTACGTGTATTGCACTTATTAATAATTTTTGTTTTATACTTATCTACGTAATAATGCTCTAATCCTAACATAAATTGAATTTTTTTATCAAAATCTCACAGATAGAAAATAACTTGTCATAATCTTTTTTACATTTTTTCTTAACATTATTGCTAACCAAATATTTTAATAGCCTTTTTTGTATATTTTTATATCTTCTAAATATGTTTTAAAGGTTGTCCCGTATATAGAGAGTCCATAACTTATTTGTGAATCAGCTAGTGCAAAGTACACCACTCTTAAGGTTTTCTTATCCAATATATTCTTGAGTTGGTAAAATTTTCCTAGCAACAACCTCAACCTATTACAAATGTTATTTACATGTGATCTCCAGCTAAAGTGCTTATCAACAGTAAGTCCTAAATATTTTATTGTATCGACATACTCGAGCGCAGAACATTTACAATTAGATTTATTCGAGTGCATACACTCGTAGGTGTGTCCCACTATGGTGAGGTCCCTGTCGTTTACACATTTAGCGCTCCTATTGTACGGCGAATGTATATGCATACATTTCGTTTTTAATAGATTTAAAATAATGCCATTGTCATGTGCCCATTTACTAACGTTCTCAAAGTCCTCCTGTACGCATTTCTGGGCCTCTTTTTTGTCTTTGGAAGCATACATGAGGCACATGTCGTCTGCATACATGAATTTCTTACATTTTACAATGACATTAGTTACGCTATTGACGTGCATAGTATAGCCTACTGGCCCATACACCGAGCCGGTGGGGACACCGAGCTCCACATCCGCCTCTGTACCGGCCACACCAGATATTACAGTTGTTATTTTCCTATTTGACAAGTAGTTTTTTATCCACCTTTTTGTGGGCCCACGTATTCCGCATTCATCCATGGCCTGTAGGAGAATATCATGATCCAGAGTATCGAACGCTTTTTTATAATCGATAAACAGGACAATGACCTGTTTACCGGAGTCTAAGCATTCGTTAATATAATTTGAAAATGCTGACAATGCAGATATAGTGTTGCGCCCTCTCCGGAAGCCATATTGTACATCACTGAGTATACTATGCTGTTCTAAGAATGTAGTAATCTGCTCAACAGTAATTTTTTCTGTAATTTTATCTACAACAGATAATATTGCTATAGGCCTATAGTTAGTGTACTCTAAGTGGCTTCCAGACTTATATATCGGACGAATTATTGCTTTTTTTAACTGATTAGGATAAGTACCATTTGACAGACAATTATTTATGAAATTAGCAAAGATAGGACTTAACTGTTTGTGCATTAATTAATACTAATAATAATAAAATATACTAAGCCCAAAACAATACGGATTTAGAAAAAATTCAAGTACAGGCTTGGCGTGTTTTTCACTTAATAAAATTATAACAGAGAAACTAAATCAAGGCGACAAAGTGATTGGATTGTTCCTAGATATGACTAAGGCCTTCGATTTAATATGTCATAAAACTTTGCTAGCTAAGCTTGAAAGGTACGGAATAAGAGGTAAGGCTTTAGAATGGATAGCAAGTTATCTTAAAGATCGGAAACAAACTGTACACATTACAAAAACAATAAAAAATAAAAAAAGAATTATAAAAGCTAAATATAAAAAGAATAATTCGTATGGTGTTCCGCAAGGTAGTAACTTAGGGCCTTTATTATTTTTGTTCTATATTAATGACTTCCCTGACTATGTAGATGACGAAACTGTAATGTACGCAGATGATATAACAATAATTATAGCACATAAAAATAAAATGACGTTAGAAGAAGATGTAAACAGATGTTTAAAAAAGATTAATGATTGGATGGAAGCTAATAATTTACTAATAAATACAAATAAGACTATGCTAATTAATTTTAGAATGAAACAAAGTAATGAAATTAATCTTAATATAACAATTCAAGGAAACAAAATTAATGTAGTTAACAATACAAACTTCTTAGGTATAAACATTGACAGCATATGCTCATGGAAATATCATACAGAACATATAAGCAACAAACTAGATAGGTTTACATATGTGCTTAGAACACTATATCACAATGTCAACAATAAATCAGCTTTAATAGCCTATCATGGATGCGTTGAGTCTATACTGAGATATGGCATAATTATGTGGGGCAATTCTGTAACTGCCAACCGAATTTTTATCAAACAAAAAGCTTGTATACGAGCAATGAGTGGTGCCTGGAGATTAGACAGCTGCAAGCCACTTTTTCAAAAGTATAGTATCCTACCGCTACCATGCCTTTATATATTTGAAATATTAAAATTTGCAAAGAAACATTACGATCTATTTGAGAATAATTTATCGAGTCAAAGACAAATAAGAAAGCATAAACTACTGGTCCCTAATCAGAAAAAGAATATATTCTCTAATAGTACATACTGTATGGCAATAAAATTATATAATAAATTGCCTGAGGAATTCAAAGTTAAAAGTTGTACAATATTTAATAAAATGATATTTAAATTGCTTATAAAAAATGCTACTACACAATCAATGAATACTTAAACGACAAAGAAATGAATTATAGTACCTAATGGAATTATTGTAATGACATATTAATAACTTAATTAAATAAATGATTTTGATACAATGATGACTACTATGATCACTATTATTATTAATAACTATTGACTTTGAATTCATATTAAGTGAATGCTAATTAATTACTATTGACATATTATTTGATGACTACTATGATTACTATTATTATTAATAACTATTGACATTGACTTTGAATCCATATTAAGTAAATGCTAATTAATAACTATTGACATATTATTATCTATTAGAATATAATAATAATAATCATACAGAAATAAAATAAGATGATGTAATTCATGACATTAATATTATTTTTTGACTAAAATTAAGATTGGTTAAATGTTAGAAAAAACCACGAATTGACATAATATTATTGTATTAAGTTTTTTATAATATTTTTTTCTCAAAAATAGGATTTAAATTAGAAAATATAGATAAAGGTATAAATTATAAGTAGTATTTAGTACCTATAAGGAGATAAATTATAATCTGAAAAACTGTATAAAATTTGCACGCCGCTCAAAGGCAAAATAAGAGAGCTTGTTGATCACATAACCTTAACATCATATTGTACCTTATTTGAGCAAATAAACGATTTCTATTCTTTCTATTCTATTCTAATATATTTTGCCCTAATTCTATCCAGACCAGGTGCTTTCTCATGAGACAACATTTTTATAATCTTTTCTATCTGTGTGGATGTTACTTTTTTATATCTAAAGGTTACCTCACTCGGCTTAACGTATTTGTTTCTATCTAAAAATTTGTTATTACATATATGTTTAATCTGTTTGATTTCTTCCGTAAATGTCCTAGAAAAATTTGTACAAATTTGCTCCACACTATCTGTTTTCCCTAAATGTCTTAAAATTACTTCATCTAAACTAGATTTATTACGACCCAACCACATATTTATGTTTGACCAGATTTTCCTAAAATCTCCATTACATTTTACAATTTCCGATTGTCTATAATTATTTTTTGCAATAGTTATTAATTTATTTACTTTATTTCTGTATTTTGTGTAGTCTAATCTCTTATTCATATTACTAGTATCGGCTTTCCATATTCTAAATAAGTAGTGCCTCCGTAATAACATAGAATACAACTCCTTATCTATCCATGGTTGTCTTATTTTTTTGTTTTTAATTTGAACAGTAATTGTGCTATCATTATATATTCGATTAAAGACAGAACAAATAGTCTGGTGCAACTCTAAAGGACAAGCTATATTTAATAATTGTGACCAGTCGTATTCGACAAGCTTTTTTTGAACGAGTTTATCACATATATTAACAGTGTTTAGAATTTAGATATATTATTAACAGTGTTTAGAATTTAGATGCAATTTAGATGCACCAACTTGTAGAACTTTAAATAGCTTTAGTTGTTTCGCCAAAAATCGTTTATCACGCGGCAACCGTACACTTTTCCGGGATAAAAAGTAGGTATCCTATGTCCTTTCCCGAGACCAGTAACCCCACACCAAATTTGAACAAAATCGGTTCAACGGTTTGGGCGTAAACAGGCAACATATAGACAGACCGACACACTTTCGTATTTATAATATATTATTAGTATCAGATAATATAACACCTGCTCCAAATCTGGTACTACCTCTCAGCTAATATTATCAGAGGAATCCAAATCTATTAACAGTGTTTAGATCCGTGGTCCCCAATCTGTTTTTCGTACGGGCCACAAACATGTCTTGGCCCTGGTGTCACGGGCCGCAACAAAATTTTTTTAGGGTAAAAAATAACGTTCTTCAAAATCAACGATTTAAAAGTAAAAAAAAAATCACGTCTTTCACGATGACTTTACATTATTTTGCCGGTGGGCATGAATTT
This sequence comes from Polyommatus icarus, assembly GCA_937595015.1. Classification (NCBI taxonomy): domain Eukaryota; kingdom Metazoa; phylum Arthropoda; class Insecta; order Lepidoptera; family Lycaenidae; genus Polyommatus; species Polyommatus icarus. The sequence continues at coordinate 4,237,292 of OW569334.1, read as the reverse complement.
CAAAATGGTTTAACATCACGCGGGCCACAGATAAAGTCCCGGTGGGCCGCATGCGGCCCGCGGACCGCGGGTTGGGGATAGCTGGTTTAGATGCACCGAAGCGAATGGGCGAATGAGGTCTTAGAACCTGTGTTATATAATATAACAAAAACGCGAAGCTCCGTGTACGGCGGTAATTGCAGAACTGGTTCCGATCGTTTACTCGATACATCAATGGCGGGTCGATGACCTTGCAAATACCGGAACCACCGGAACAAAATCGGAGATGTCGGTTCCGTTGTTGTACCTGTAGCCCTAGCACGGCGACCAGTGGAAATGCGAAAGTATAGAAAAAAAACTGTCTGTCATAAAGTGGCATTTTAATTGAATTTTTGTCGGTCGCGATTAGCCACGGTAAAGATCGGAACGGCACCTTAAGTTTATGTCCACAGTTTGTCTATACTTTCGCATTTCTACTGGTCGCCGTGCTAGGGCTACAGCTATTGTGGTTCCATTTCTTATGTCAAGCTGGAAACAAAAACGAAGATTTTGGTCCCGTTGCCACAGAATATATATTATGCCGTTGCACTCGTCAAAGGTTATGGTCCCATTTCTGCTTTAGGTTGGTAACATAAATCGTAGTTTTTTAGTTTCGACTTGTAACTATCAGTTGTGGTTCCGTTTTTATGAGTTTTTGAAAACAAGTTAGGAAGTTAGGAACAAAGTTAATACTTGGGTTCCGTTGTTGTAACTGTTTAATGTTGTGGTCCAATTTCGTTTTAAGGACTTTGGACAAAGTAAGGGATTTCTTTGATTGCATTTAATTCGATTCTAATCTAAAATGATTCTGATTTGGAACTTTTAAAAGCATAATTTATGTACAATAATATTATAACGCCAATTTTGGTTTCGGTGTTGTATCTGCTTGATGTTTTTAAATTAGCATATTTTCTCTAGCAAGAAAAAACAAACTGCTGTTTTCAAACTAAAACTATATTTCGATTTCGTTGTCGCATCTAAATCATTTGTGCGATCAGATCTCCGATCAGATCTCCGTCGCGATCATCGCGCCGTATCAAGTATGAGTATCATTTTGTGGACGCCTATTAGATCATTCTGCCGATCATGCGTATATTTGATATGACAAGTATCAGATACGCGGTTAATATTGACTATTGAATAGCGATCGGGGCGTATCATGATACGCGTATCATTTTGACACGCTTCGATGATACGCGACGGAGATCTGATCGGAGATCTGATCGCGCAAATGATACAAATGTGGACGCACCCTTAAGAAAAAATATCGGTCTATACCAGGGCTTCCCAAATTTATTTTGTCTACTGCCCACTTTGAGAAAAAATTATGTTCTAGCGCTTCCATTGTTTCAATTTAAAATGCATCCAGATGTATTGAAATTACAAATCACCCCCTAAGCCTTTTCACAACGCCCTCATTTTTTTCTGGGTCCCACACCGTCCCCCTTTAGACCTGCAGCTCCCAAGGGAGTTATCGCCCACTTTGGGAAAGGCTGGTCTATACTAACAAGTACGCAGTTCTAGTTGTTTTAAGTATGTACTTACTTCGTGCCAAAGCTTTCAGTCAATTAAAACAGGTTTATTATACTTTTATAATGTTGGTAATTGGCTAGATAATAAAGTCTACTCACCAGACGGTAAACTTAATCATAGCTAGATAATAATTTTATATCGTGACTTTTATTACTTTAAAAGCTTATTATTTCGCGAGGAAAAAAGTTTACGGAATCACGTACGTAAAGTTTCCGAGAATTTTCAATTAGCGGAGATTTAATAATTAAACTTGAAATTTTCATGGGAATTATGCACTTAATTAGTGAGCAAAACATAATGGGCAGTTCTTTTAAAATTAAACTTATCAACAAACGGCTGTGAGTAACCAAACCTTAAAGAAGAAAGCGTATTCTCCCTTAAAAGTCCGGTAAGTGGTAACTCACCTGCAACTTATGATGTTGCGAGTGTCCATGGGCGACGTGACGGTAGTTGCTTTCTATCAGGTGACATGACACCATCAACGTCGAGGGGTTTTTTTTGCTGGTTTGAATATAGTACAGTAAACTCTCGCTAATCCGACCCCTGGCTAGACCAACTGAATACCAACTGCTCCCTCTGGATCGTTTCCAACGAAGGGCCGCTTGAATTGTTGACTGCCATAGTGTTTCAAACAGCTAAGACCCCTTGGAATTACGCCGAGATGTAGCTTCACTCTGCATCCTCTATCGGTTGTATCACGGGGAGTGCTCTGAGGAATCGTTCGGAATCATACCACCTGCAACTTTTCGCCATCGTCCCACGCGAAAAATATAAGTACTATCCTCATCACCTTGATGAGTGGCAGTCTTCCACCGTGCGTTTTTCGCGTAACTTTCTGCCGTGCACCTTAAAACTCTGGAACGAACTATCACCAGCAGTATTTCCTGATGACCTGCAAACCTTCAAGAAGAGAGCGTATTCCCTCTTAAAAGGCCGGCAACTCAGCTGCAGCTCTTCTGATGTTGCGAGTGTCCTGGGGCGACGGTAGTTGCTTTCCATCAGGTGACCCGTTGTCTCGTTTGCCCCCTTATTTCATAAAAAAAAATACCGGCGCTCCTTGACACGTAATCCGACATGCCTATCATTGGTTAATATTTACGAACAACATTATTTTGGCCAATAAAGATTGGCCAAAATAAAGATTTAGGTTCGTAATGTAAAATTGAAAACTTAACGTCGAGAAATAAAATCTTGTACTCGAGACTACTTTGAGCTGAGTAAGTACTCTGTACTATAAGTATATACTGTACCTTATAGCTTTAGGAAAATGATTTGCAGTTCTGATTTGAAATGTATTGTATTATTTATAATGTGTAAAAATCTCCTCAGTTTAAATAGAAGTATTTGAAAATCTAGGCAGTACTCTACAATCCGATAAATTCGATAACCCGACACAGGCATGCAAAACGTTTGTCGGATAAAGGGTCTACTGTGTAATTTTATTCCATAACCAGATGACCCGGTGAACTTTGTATCACTTCCCCCCTAATTTCTTGAACTCCCACGAACATTTTAAAACTAAAAGTAGCCAAATTGTTTAGCCGTCCTTACTCAGTTTTAGCGAGACTAACAATGTTTAAAATTCATCTTTTTTATTTATGTAGATTTAACTTTTTGTACAGCTAAAGAAAATTATATTATGTGGGTAAATTGTACCAAAATACTTAATTCTTAAAACATGGAATTTATCGAGCTTTCCTTTAAGCTTTCTTTCCACCTACACTTTCCAATAAAGTAGGTCTACAAAAACATTTTTGGAGCCTGCGTGAAGCACGAACTCTGTTGATACTAGAAAGTCACATTATTTACAATCCTATCCTTCCCATTTTCAACAGAACCAAGGCCCACTTAAATCAGAGATCAAAATATCTCTCCATCCAAACTTCTACACTTTATAAATGTTTATATTATAAATGCGAAAGTGTGTCTGTCTGTCTGTTACCTCTTCACGCCCAAACCGCTGGACCGATTTTCCTGAAACTTGGCATGGGGATACTTTGAGTCCCGGGAAAGGACATAGGGTACTTTTTATTCCGGAAAAATTTAAGGTTCCCGCGCGATAAACGAGTTTTGGCGCAACGGAGTTGTGGACGTTATTTAGTATTTGATAAAAAATATTTGCAAATTATATAATCGGTTATCACCACAATTTTATGGTAAATTAAGGGCCTGTTTCACCGCTTCCTGATAAGGCTATCCACCACTTAATTTGACAGATGGAGTATGGAAAATCTGTCAAATAACCCTATCGGGCACCTTATCAGGAAGCGGTGAAACAGCCATAAGTATTGTATACAAGTAAACATTTTTAACTTAGACGATTTAAACTTTATAATACCTTTCAATTATAATAATTCTTCCTATTTATTTTCCGAAGAATAAAAAGTGCAATTTCATAATTTTGTTACATATTCTCCATTTTAGACTTAAAGGCTTCTGTCGTTTTGTGCATAAGTTGAAGGGCTAAACAGAATTCGGCCGAAGGAGGCCGTAACGGAAGGCGAACTAGCAATAGACCTTAGTCCTAAGTCCCAAACGTTTGATAACTAATCGCGTATGTAAACGGTTGTCCCGCTGACAAATCGCCAACATCTCCTGGGACAGAAAGTTTACCTCCAGAGAGCCTTAAAGTTTAAAATAACCCTTATCCCAATAACATAAGGTCCTGTTGGAGACATAAAACTATCCTCAACTCCTAAACAGCATAGGGTTCAATGAAATTGAGCCCTATGGTATTAGTTTTAAGGTCTCTCTCCAGGTGAAAAAACTATGAACGTTACCTCTACAGTCCATTTTGCTAAAGTTTCCTTAAAATTGAACTTTACGCCATTGAAATAAGGGTCTCTATAAAGGTATTTCTGACCGAACTCTATCGTTGGGAGCTCTACATCGCTCAGTCTTTCGCCGCATTCACACGATTCTATTCGCGTTTGTGTTGTGCAAAGGAAATGTATTAACTTTCAAACGAAAATTTCTTCGGTAAGTTGTAATTTTCTTTAATTTACTATAATATTATAGTCGTTATATAGGAAATTTTGTTATAAACAAATTGTTGAATTTTGTTCATGTAATTTCAAAAAGCTCAAAGATTTTTCTCGAAGTTTTCCAACGGAACATTTGTATTTTTTAAGGAATTTCTTAGGTCGATGTTTTTGAATTCTTAATATTATGTATAAAGTTAAGGTTAGATTAACTTTAAATATATAATTTTTGGCGGTCTCTTATTAGATTATTCTAGCTTTTAGCCGACTATTTATGGAATTTAAAAAAATTCCATTCCAAAATTTTATAGAGAAAATAGAAAATCGAAATCAACGATTAATGATTATTATAGTAGTTCGCAATTTATTAATCACGCAGGAATTATACATTTTGCCACGGTGCAAATATTCCTTCTTTGAAATTTACAATATCTTCATTCTTTATCAAAATCAGTTAAGTCGTTATAGCGCAAGATGCAACAGACAGATAGACAAATACTTTCGTACTTATACTATAGTATACATTATTCAAGTGTTAGTGCCTAACAACTAACCAGCGATGGTATTTACCGTTTTAGTTCAAAGCGTTTACCGTTATTGTATGAAGATATTATTTTACGCGTAAACTCAAAGAAAGTAATATAATTTTGGTCACTGCTCCATATTTTTGCATATTTTATGCGCGTTTTTTTAACCGACTCCAAAAAAGGCTGATCTATGTTTCGTTGTGGATATAAGAAATCTTTCATATTTTTGTTAATAATGAAACTATAACATTATCAATAGATATTATCAAGATTTTCAACGCAAATTGTTCGTGCAGAAACTTTATTTTTGTGCGGGAACCGTACATTTTTCCGTGATAAAAACTATCCTATGTCCTATTCCAGGTATCCCAGGACTGACTTTATAATTCTATATTCTACGGAATTTCATCTAAATGTTAAAATTTCATCAAAATGTCAAAAAGTGTTAAAGCCATTTAGATGAAATTTGGTATGATGATAGTTTAGAGGTCAAGAGATAGCAGACTCACCTTTAGTATTTAAATATTAAGGGTTTCGGGGTAGTGTATTTACTATTTACGTAAAGAACGAAAGATCTTCGTGCATATAGAGGGACTAGATGACACCCGTTCGCTTATCGCGGCGGAACCGTACATTTTTTCGGGATAAAAAATATCCTATGTCCTTTCCCGGGACTCAAAGTATCTCCATACCAAAATTTAGCAGAATCGGTTCAGTGGTTTGGGCGTGAAGAGGTAACAGACAGACAGACAGATAGACAGACAGACAGATACACTTTCGCATTTATAATATTAGTATGGAAGTATGGGTAGAGTCTATCGAAGCGTCAAACAAACTAAAAGTTTTAACTTTGAGCAATTCCACTTCTTACTTCTAAACTTCGAAAATCAATGGTTTATTTAGGAATAAACTTAAACTTCAAAGCAATAAATATAGAGCAGATTTATGAAATGCAAACGACCGTCTCAAAACTTTGATAACAAAAGTTGGAGACGCGAAAAAAGTAATTATAGATGAAAGAGAAATAGGGAACTAGGGAGCCCTCGTGTACGGCTTTATTACTCGTAAGACTGTAGTGTTTTTTCCTTCTACCTATAAAGATATATAATATTATACAACTATTTGACACCCGCAACTTCGTTACAACAAAATTCGTTTATCGCGTGGCTACCGTACCTTTTCCGTGACATCCATCTCCATACCAAACGGTTAAGCGGTATGGCGTGAAGAGGTAACAGACAGACAGACACACTTCCGCATTTATAATATTAGTATGGATAATACAAAAGGTCCGCTGTTTATATCTGTCATGTTATGTTTTCTATGTGCCAGACAAATACAAGCTGACGCAATATGATGTATAGTTATTTGCTATGTATTGTTTTGTTAAGGGCCTGTCTCAGCACTTCATGATAAGTGACGAATAGGCTATCCACCAATTAACTTGACAGATGTGGTATGGAGAATCTGCAAAAAAAGTTGTGAATAGCCTATTCGGCACTTTATCAGAAAGTGGAGAAACAGGCCCTAAGTGGGATAGATTGTATGCATTCTAGTGGCCAGACACATAGGATTAAAACATTAACTGCCGTCTGCCGTGTACCGTACCTAGCCACTGTATGTTTTGCTATTCATAAGTCGCAGCTGTGCTTAAATCACTCAACAGAATTATGTCGTTCGACCAAAGTTTCGAGCAAAATATTGTTATCCTTAGGTAAACTTAACAGCGAGGGAGCCCTAGAACATTTTTTTTTATTAAGTACTAACAAGCAAATTTTTTGTGAGTTGCTTCATTTTGATAAGACAAGAAACTTTTTTATCTGCGAAAAATCTAGAAAGTGGTAGCTAACAGAGGTACAATTGTTCTAGGGCTCCCTGACTATAATAGATAAATGTAATTAAGAAAAACTTATTTTCTTCAGACGGAGGAATTCACAATAATATAATTAGTTTTAAACTTCCACCTCGGATCACCTGGCTTGTATTTTGTTTCGTAGCTAACTTCGGAGTTTGAAGCGAATTTCATTTTGTTGCTAACGTCACTGCAGTTGCCGGCTAAATGAACTGCAAGTTAATGATTTAAGTTTCTTTATTTTGTTTCTCTAACACCGTTTGGCGTTTACCGACATTGGAATTAGTTTTAAATAGGATACAAACATTCGTAAATGAATACTAGTTATGTTTTATTCGACCTTAATCTCTTGAGATAAAAAGTAAAATTCAAAATGTTCTTGAGGTTAAATAAACTATTAGGTAACTTAAAATATTTACGTTTCAATGGGTCCTAACAGTAATATTATTAAGTACTACATGAAGCCCGTTCCATTACGCCAAAATTCGTGTGACTGTAGATTTTTCCGGGATAAAAAGTATCTTATGTCCTTTCCGAGACTCAGAGTATCTTCATACCAAATTTCCATAAAATTGGTTCAGCGATATGGGCGTGAAGAGATAACAGACAGACAGACAGACAGACAAGACACACTTTCGCATTTAAAATATTAGTATAGATATTTTTCCTAGTACAAGATTTTTTTTTTTAATTTAAATCACGTTAATTATTCTTCGAACCACTTCTAAATCTTGGTGCATCATTGTAAGCACTCAAAATATACGCTGCCTAATTTCCTATACTCATGTAAGTCACACTAACACACTTCTGTGTGAAACTGACTCATTATAACTTTATGCAAATACAAGTGTGTATTAGAAACACTTACAACTGTTTACTTACAACAATGATACTTAGCATATTTCTCTGACCGGATTTTGTTGTGGGATTCACACAAAACTTGATTATTGTTCACAAATTGACTAGTGCTTTAAGTCCCGTTGATCTTACTGTCAGCTGTTTGTATGTTAAATTATCGCTGTATAGAGTATGTATGATGTAGTCATAAATAAGTGCCAAGTGCGAGTCGGATTCGTACGAAAGGCTCCGAACCATATTTAATTAACTTAGATGGTAAATTTGAGTCTAAGCACCGTCACTGTCAGCTTTTTGTATGTCATATTATCACTGTACAGAGCGTCCGTGGCCTTTTGGGTAGACCTTTGGTTCGCACTCTTAGAGGGTGCAGGTTCGATCCCGGGTGGAGGCGTGTACCAATGAGACATTTTCTGATCTCAAGTACACAATACGGACGCTCGTACGGTGAAGGAAAACATCGTGAGGAAACCCGCACATAGTTGGTCCCAGACGTACTGACCAGTTCTTTCCTCTGGACTATAGGCCGACTATGTTGCGAGAATGCCGTATGCGCTTGGGCAACCATACGGACATTTAAGTATATGCACTTATCAAAAAAAAAAAAAAATAGCCAGTGGCCGATTCCCAGACCTACTGAATATGCATATAAAATTGGGTTAAAATCAGTTTAACCGTTTCGGAGGAGTTCGCTATCTAACATTGTGACACGAGAATTTTATATATACTTATATACTAATATTATAAATGCGAAAGTGTGTCTGTCTATCTGTCTGTCTGTCTGTTACCTCTTCACGCCCAAACCGCTGAACCGATTTTGCTGAAATTTGGTATGGAGATACTTTGTGTCCCGGGAAAGGACATAGGATACTTTTTATCCCGGAAAAATGTACGGTTCCCGCGCGATAAACGAATTTTGGCGCAACGAAGTTGCGGGCGTCATCCAGTTATATATATAAGATGAGAGTCTGACAGTCACTGGCTCTTGGGTTATTTAATGAACATAAATGATATTATTGCAAGTATCGACAGAACTTCATTAATATTATGTAAACAACTAATTGAGAATGGGGATTGTCCATTTTTTTTTAATTTTGCTCATTACAAAAACATTTCGAGGAATAAGGTCAGTGATCGTTTTTCTGTATATAAACGAAAAAAATACCCATTAGTTACTTATATTTTTGAACAAATATGTTTAACCTTAGTTTGACCTTCAATGGCGTTAAATTAGCAATAAATTCGATCAACATTACGTTTCGAACTTTTGGTAAGTTTCTCGTATCAGCTTTCACATAATGATAACTTGCATTAGACGAACCAGCCATTACAAATAAGGTTGAAAGGAAAAAAAACATACTACAGAGGTCAATTGGCCGCCGATGATGACGTCAGAGCGAAACTATAAAAATTTATTGAGAAAAAACTAGCCAATGGATTTCAAAATTATTTAATTTATATTCTTAAAATACCCTATTTTAACGAAAAAAAATATAAAAAGTACATGTGATTTTTTTTGGACAATGCCCATTGCATGCTCGGGGGGAATAGTTTCCAAACTACCAAATAAGCAGGAACTTGATCAATAACGTGTGTATTGGCTTTCAGAACTAACCGGAAACTGTATAAGGGCTTAATGAGAGAGTATTGTATGGAAAAGGTTCGGAAAATATCGGAAAAGTATTTATTTTCGTCATATTTGTGTCAATTTTTTAAAAGCTTAGCTGGTTGCGATCTCATAACTTATTCCTTATAATCTATAAAAATATCAGTTATTTTCTGTTGTAAAGTAACCCGTAACTAGGTTTTTGGCACTACAAAAATATATACCTATTTCATTTATACGCTTTCTTCTCTGACCTATGCTAAAATATATTGTACTCATAAAAATTAGTCAAGTAGTTTCGTAACTTATTGAATACGAAACTAAATATGATAATTGTATCTCCATAAAGGAATCTGAAAAGTTGGTATTACTAGGTACACTATAGTAGGTACTAATAAATGTTTATGACTTAGTAGATAGACCGTACGCTGTACATTTCATAAGCAGAAATATATAAGCGGTATCATTTTATACAGACCGCATGCAATTTGCAAGTTTCGAAATTAATTCGGAACAATACATTCGCAGTAATTAAATTACATGTAAATGTGCTCCGTAGCTGCGGGCCCGATAAAGCGAAAGTATGGACGGTTTATGACGATTCGTGGCGCAATATCACTGAAACACATCAAATAAAATGTATCAAAGTGTTATAATATTGTACTCGGCGAAACGTAGTTATGTCTATTGTGATAATGTTAAACCATAAAGTTAATATACCTATCGGAATAGAGCAACAATCTCGAGCTGTCAAACGTAACCAAAATTGGTTTTCATCTGTGTGAAAAATATGTGTACGTATACACTTACACAAGCATGATTGAACATGAATTCTATGAGATTATATTGACAACGTGCGGCACGTGCCGACTGGACGTTAAAAAAAAGAGTGCTGCTGTCATGTATCACACGTCTCTTTTTACCACGCGGTGTTACTGATAGTGGCATCTCGCTTGCTCAGGCCTTTGTTTCTCTATTCCGCTAGGTATATTAACTTTATGTGTTAAACCGTTGAGACTAATGTATGTCATTAAATAAAAAAAAATGATTGAAAAACAAAACACCCTGTCATTTTGTCCGTACTTCCCCTACAGGTTATCTATTGCAAGCTTAGCGCGGCGACCGAATCAAGAAATTCCGCAATAAAAAAAACCTAACAATAATTATTGCATAAGTTGATAAAAAAAGCTATTCAAAAGCTTTACCACGGCAGTCCCCGAGTGCCATACACAGTAGCCTCCACAGAAATCTTGCAAATGTGAGAGTGTGTCCGTCTGTTTGTTTTTTGGGTTCCGTACCCAAAGGGTAAAAACGGTACCCTATTATTAAGACTTCGTTGTCTGTCCGTCTGTCAGTCTGTCTGTCTCCAGGCTGTAACTCAAGAACGGTAATAGTTAGAGGTTTAAAATTTTCTGAGATTATGTATATCTGTTGCCAATATAACAACAAATACTAAAATCAGAATAAAGCTAATATTTATGGGGGGCTCTCATACAGCCAACGTGATGTTTTTGTCCTTTTTTGCTCTATATCAGTAATGGCAACAAGTAGGTACTTGAATTTATCACAAAATCTTTAGTTATATGTGTACTTTAATTTTTAATGTTTAATAATTTTTAATGTTTAATAAATGTTTAAAAAGTTTAACAATGTTTTATTTTAGATGTTTTTATGCTTGAATCTGGATATAAGTTACAAGTTATTAATATAAAGTTAATTAATAATTATTATGTAAAAATGTTATACAATTTTGAGTTATGTTGTATCCGGTGAAATTCGCCAACAAACTGTTATGCAGTTTGGCGATTTGTATTGTATAAGATAAATTGTACATTTATTGTGAATAAACGAAGAAAAAAAGAAAAAAAAACGAAGAAAAAAAAATAAAATAAAAAATTAAGGGGGGCTCCCATACAAAAAAAAAACGCAATTTATGGCCTAATTATTTTGCTCTACAATGGTACGGAACCCTACGTGCGTGAATCCGACACGCACTTGGCCGGTCTGTTTGTTTGTCTTGTGAAATCACAGTTATTACAAATAGGCAAATCAACGGTAAAACAGCTGAACGATGTCGATGAAAAGCTTTATAGAGTAATGGAGATACCTTGAGCCACGGAAAGGGCTATCTATGCAGCTGTATACAATAGTTTTTATCCTGGAAAAATGAACTGCTCTTACGCCACCAATTTTGAAGCAACAAAGTAACGTGTAGATTCTTTATCTATACATATTATAAAACAACTGACTTGAACGCGCTAATCTCAGGAACTACTGGTCCGATTTGAAAAATTATTTCAGTGTTAGATAGCCCATTTATCGAGGAAGGCTATATATTTTATCACGCTAAGACTAATAGGAGAGTGTTATAAACGGGGGAAATTATCTCGCGAACTACTGGAGCAATTTTTATGTTATTTGGCACAGATAAGAAGTAGACCACGTGAAGGATCATAGGCTATCGATTTTAATCAGGCTATCGATTTTTTCAGTGGCTATATATTTTACACCAATGCGACGCCGGGGCGGGTCGCTAGTGCTTTATAAAATAGAAGGAAATGTAGATATTCATATGCGCTTTCAAGCCATCGTCAAATAACCCTACAAAATTGTGTCGGATTCTGATCAGTATTTCCGATAACCCATTTCGGCTGCAGCGCATTCCCAATAATTGGAATATAGGTAATGTTATTGCGTCGTCATAATCTAGAAACTAGATTCTAGGAATTGGGAACAGTTACGTAATGTAGGTCCTAAAATCTAAAGTTTCACTGTTCATGGATTAATTTATTTTACGTATTTTTATTTCCGGAAACGGCAGTATGTTCTATGTTTTACTTGCCACACTAAAAAATTAGAACATGTCCTCTGAAATTGATGAAACTCGTCCGATGGGAATAATGAAAACGGCAGTCATCACGTCAAAGGGATCTCATACATTTAATTTAAGTACAAAAAGTTCTCACTGATATTAAATGTTACAAAAGGCATTATGAACTTCACGATATGAGAAGTTTTGATCCATCAAACACCGAGCTGCTCGAAGTTTGAGTTGGAAAAACGTTCACGTCACAACTTCAAATAAACTCCAAAAGAATGGTCCTCGAGGGAAAAATTATATCATGGCGTATATTCAACGGAGCTTCATTTCTATGCAAAGACAAATTGCCGAGTGCCATCGATATTCTTCTAAGATGGCCATTTATTTTGTTAGATGGCGGAGTCTGAAATACTGGCCGTCTGACCCAATTTTTATAACCTGCATTGCAGCAGCTTACATTATGTGTTCCAACATTTGAGTTTGAGTTGTCTCTTATTTTAATTAAACTACACTACTTTGCTTTTAACCCTTTACTGCATATGAAGCCAATTATGGCTCTTCAGATTAAATATTTTTTTCTGCCTTTATTATAATGAGCATGGATTATATATTTTCACTTCTAGGTCAACTACTTCTTCGTGGATCGAAACATATTTTTCTGCTGGTGTCAAAATGTCATCTGCCAATGTAATTTCACTTTTTAGCGGCGCAGGCGCATGAAACAGACGAAGTAAAATTTTATGTAAATTAAGTAAGATATTCTAGTGTTAAAAAATCTGAATATAATGTTTAGAGGCTTTTTTTATTTTCCGTAATATTTGTTTCACTATAGATTTGGTTTTTCTGCTACATTTTTTAAATTTTCCGCGGCAGCCACTTCTGGCTTCGTATGCATTCACCAATCTTACTCCCACGCTTTTATGGTACCAATAAGTTCACAAAAGCTATCCCTGGTGATGATTTCATTAGTGATAAGTCAGAATCTGACTCCAATGATGATAAATTACCGTTATCTAACTTTCTCTTATTCAAAAACAATAAAATCATGTTTATTGTGGTGATATGTGGAGGACCAACTAGCACTATTATTCTGCATCGCACTATCGAAGTTTCCTAAACGTGTCGGATAATATTAAGTATAGTATTCTTACATTATTATACCATTTCGCCCGGACCTAAAAAACACCCTTGCTCAGTCGGAAGGTCTTCCTTTGCGCCCTCCACGATATTACCACATTGTTAACCCTCAACAAAAATGCTCCTACTTCATCAAAATTAATAATTTTGTTTCAATCGCATATAAAATGTAAAAATTGTTACGTTTTCTTATGCTTAAAGGAGAAAATAAACTGCTCAAAGACTTTTACAAAGTTAAACTCTGTACTTGTTATGCATACGAAGCCATTTATGGCTTCTGAAATTATTTTCTAAAATAAGGTACTAAAAATTTTTTTTCCTAATAATTTTCTTAATTACCCCATATAAAGCAATATTAGCCAGTTAAATATTTTTTTTCTTCATTCTATCATAATTCATGCAGTAGAGGGTTAAACCTTTACATTTAAATTGGTATAAAACTAAGCTCACGGTAGTCGGTACTTAAACCTTTATAATTAAGTAGGCATATTATGACAACATCGTTGCTTAAAGTATAAAATTAAATTCAACAGCTGTTGTGTCTGTGACCTGTGTCTCGTTCACAAAAAATAACGTATTAATCCTTCGATCGCGGATTCTTAGAAATGCTATTGTATTCAATTGTTAGCGCGATCACCGGCGCTCTTATGGGGCTTGCAGATTAAAACAGATATCATTTGCTGAGCCATCTAACTTAGAACTTTTACTTTTTGGAAAGACTAAAATTACAACGTTAGTTTCTGCATGTCTTCAGTTCTTTCTCCTGGTATTTTTATCTCCTTTTTAATGGGATAAGCTCACACTTTAACCCATTTCACAAAAGCAGGAAAAGTCGCTGCAGTAGTTCTTCGGAGGTTAAAATATTTTCACACCTTTTCGTAATAGGTTAAGCTCATACCCATTGCAGGAAAAGATGCTTAGCACGTAGTACAGAGTCATAAATGTTTACTACAAAACTTCCCTGAATACTCTTGGTAATATACCTATGACATTAGTAGAGCAAACTTTGCTGAGAACAAGTTTGCACTTCACAAGCACCAGGACTTCGCATTTAGAGGAACTCATTTTAAAGGTATTAAGGAGTTCTTAAGGTCCTTTAGTGTCCTTTCTGATTCATATTGTTCTATGAATGTACATTGTACACCCTGGCATAAAATTGAAAAATATGGACATAATATTTACGTCTATTTTTCAATATTTTATTCCTCAGAGCCACTGTGATCCATCATCCAATGGAATAGACCATGGAATCAGAGCCATGGTTTATTAGATGGCTATATAAAAAAATTAACTTGCACTTAATATTCCTACTTGTAAGAGAATATAGGAAGAGATTTCTTGTGTTAACACTAGTACATTTGAACATTACTTCTGGCTTGGTTTTAATCACACCTTTGTCACCGAACCCAGTTTTGGAGGAATTCCGAATTACAGTTTAAGAATTATTATTTATCATTTTATTAATGGAACTTTATATTCATACGGAAAATGTTTGAACTGTAACAGTTAGATAAATGTACTAAATGTTTCGTGTATTATTCTCATATCTCATGTCCGAACTGCGAGCTAAAATGTTGCAGCTATATCCCAGCCTGACTGCAACTAAATATTTTACGACAAACAACAGCTATCTGTCTCCCACATTATGCTGGCTCCATTGGAGCGATAAGGACAGGCTTAGCCTACGGGATGACTTGCTCACATTAGGGTTAACGATTTTGATAAACTTCTGTTTTAATATTTTTAACTTTTAAAAGAGAAGTTACATATTGCACTTGCAGTACGAGTACGTTTGTAAACCTACTAAAATATGATATTCTCTGTATTTTTGATAATTCTTTAGAGTGTGTAATGCGTATGTGTGTCCCCTGTAAAGAGTTGACTGTGAAAGTAGCGGCACGGCGCGGGCGGTGCTTTAAGTTATCTACTTTTTCTTACTTTTGTATGGGTAAACATGATGCTGAGCGCTTGTCCATACAAATCACAAAAAATGCTCTTTCAGCGCTGCTACTTTCACAGTGAACTCCATATAAGGGACATACCCTAATGTACTTGGTTTGTTATAACCTGTACCTATAATAATAATGTGTGTGCAAAGTAGATAATGTTCTCGTCTAATTTCAAAATATATTGGCACTTTTCCAATATGTTAAAATATTACCATGAAATAATTCCGTTAAAATTTCGAATCCCTTTGAACAATCGCTAAAAGTACAAAGACTATAGAGGACTAAGAATTCTCGACTCGGAATTGCGAATGATTGAAAAAATCCAACGGAATAAATATTTGAAATTCGAGTTCTATCTTTGAATTTTTTACCATCGAACAGTCTCTCTGCCAGTACTTAGTTTATTTTTCGCGTTTTGCAAAACAACTTCAGTAAGACCTTATTTTTAACAACCTATCCATATTAATATTATAAATGCATGCATGCATGCATGTTTTACAACTTATTATAAACTAGGTGACGCTCGCAACTCCGTTGCGTCAAAATTCGTTAGTCGCGCGGTAACCGTACACATTTTTCCGGCATGAAAAATATCCTATGTCCTTTCCCAAAGTATTTTCATACCAAATTTCAGGAAAATTGGTTCAGTAGTTTGGACGTGAAGAGGTAACAGACAGGCAGACAAACTATCGCATTTATAATATTAGTATGGGATTTTTTATATTTCAAGTTTTGGCAGCCCTACGCTTACCTATTTCTACAGTGGTTCAATTGAAAAAACTACGAACGAAGTAATGGAATCACGACTACTTTTTTTTGTAATTCGGAACGAAAGATAAAAGTAATTCTTGCAGCGACTACCGTGGAAGTTTTGTTTTTATTTCGTCATTATCAGTTTTTACAAGTCCCGTTGGCTTCCCGTCAAAAAATGAGACCAGAAATCGTCAATGGATGTTTTTGTGGCGGCTGTCTGTGGGTTACTTGGGATACAGTTATATTTGCTACTGTTATGTAGTAAGAGAACAACTTTTTACATTGCGACGCAGCGTTGCAATAATTCAAAATTAAACTGTATTTTCTTCACAAGTAGACACACATTGCCCTACCAGAATTGGTATTTCAAGCTGCACTGTTTGCTTAGCGCGCCGTTCTGGCAACAAAAATATTGTGTCGTCTAACAGCGTAGCGTGTCGAGCAGTTTTTGTGTAGTAAATAATGTAAAATATTTGAGTCTTTATCTTCATAATGCAGCATCTCGTCGAGTATCGAACTGACCCTTAAGGGCCCCACACATTAACAGTTCGCCGGCTGGCCGTCGCCCGGCTGTTAATCGGAAAAGACCAGACTCACAGTTCCCCGGACGATTTTGTAGATTTTGTATCGGCAGTCAATGACTGTCAGCCTGCCGACCAGAGCCTGCAGGCGGACTGTTAATGTGTGGGACCCTTTACGAGTATAATTTGGCAATCGCTAATACCTAAAAGCTAATATTTTTTACCCAGGCGCTTTATTAAATGCACATTAAAATGTATGAGCGATGGCACACTTTGATGTCCTGTATTAAAACCGCGACAGACACTTGTTAGCTTAAGTTTGTTGCATGTAGCGTAACAAAGCCGATTTTTGGTTGAAGCCGAAGCCCATCAATCGGTTGTAACTTGTAACCACTCTTCGGCCGTAGCCAATGGTGCTTGTGGTGGTGTTTTATAGGAGATTCTATTAATTCAGATTAATAAAAGGAAAAAAAATGTGGAATGCTTTTACAGATTGCTAAATAAATCAAGCATAATGTGATTCAGTGTAGGTGACTTTTGGAGACAATAAACTTAAGAAAAGTTAAATAAAGAAATACAAACAGTAAAGTCTTTACTATAAATAAATTGTCGTTGTTTTTTGAGTGTTGTTGTTTGAGTTTCGGTGAAACAAACCTTTAACGAATTGCTTCGTTGGCTGTAATGGTTAGACGAAGGTAAGGAAGGAACCGTAATGGTTGGTCGTAATTTGTTCCATGGAATATTTTTTATTGAGAAAAATCCTCATCATCCCAAACAATTGTTGTCCATAACAGTGATAAAAAAGCCGCATTCTGCCTCACCGGACATAATTATTTTAGCCGAAGCCGAAGCAGTAACTTTGGTCAGACACTATCTGCAAAATGACTTAACGGTTTATGTAAAGTTAGCGCCTGTGGCAATAAGTGAAGCAATTTCATGTAAGGAAATAATTTTTCGGATTAGGATTCTAGCATTTATGGCGTATAATTTAACCACATTATTATAATTATTATTCTTATGTAGATTTTATAATATGTCGGCACTCGGTAGATTTATCCTATAATTTATTATTTAACCATTAAGTTTGTTCTAAAAAAAACTATGAACGAAAATTTTCATAAATAAATACTGTTTAAAGTGTTAAATTATTCTTAGTCATTAAAAAGAATAGCATGTCTTTTATTTTACGTATCGTTAAACTTTTCAAGTTCGACAGCAAAATAAAATTTTGCTATGAAAAATTAAAAAAAGTGCGCCCTACGGACATAAAATTTCGGACGAAGAATTTCATAGCTCGTTAAAATCTTTTATGGGTCGTTTTTAAAAATTCCTAATATAAGCAAAATGAAAAATATTTTATTTCAGGCTCTTTTCTCTAAGATTACTATGAATTCTATAGGAACCATAACACAAACTATAATATTATAATTATATTATACTAGATATTCCGCGCGGCTTCGCCCGCGTAATTTAAGAATGTCACGGAAATCGTACATTTTTCCGCAAAAAAAGAAACCTATGTCCTATCACGTGGCTTATTCTTCATGTGTGCCAAATAACATAAAAATTGCTCCAGTACGTTCAAATAAGCCCTTTCAAATAATTTCCCCCGTTTTCTCCACACTTTCCTCTATTTCTTCGCTTCTACTAGTTTGAGCGTGATAAAATTTTACCTATAGCCTTTCTCGATAAATAGGCTATCGTACACTGAAATAATTTTTCAAATCGGACCAGTAGTTCCTGAGATTAGCGCGTTCAAATAAGCCCTTTCAAATAATTTTCCCCCGATTTTCCACAATTTCCTCTATTTCTTCGCTCCTATTAGTATTAGCGTGATAAAATATAGCCTATAGCGTTCATCGATAAATGGGCTATCTAACACTGAAAGAATTTTTCAAATCGGACCAGTAGTTCCTGAGATTAGCGCGTTCAAACAAATAAACAAACAAACACACAAACTCTTCCCAATTATCTAATACTAGCTGTTTCCCGCGACTTCGTCCGCGTTAGCATAGTAGATCACATCCCAAGTATTATTTATTGTACAAAAATATTCAATGTACAGAATTGACTTTCCTACGATATTATTATAATATAAAGATGTTCCGCGAGGCTCCGCTTGCGTTTTCACGCAACCGTACATTTTTCCAAAAAAGACAGCCTTGGATGTCCCTTCTATTCTTCATATTTGCCAAATAACATAAAAATTGCTCCAGTAGTTCTTAGATAATACGCAATTTCATATTATTTCCCCCGTTTTTTCCACATTTTCCTCTATTTCTTGGTTTCTATTAGTCTCAGCGTGATAAAATATAATCTAAAACCTCCCTTGATAAATGGGCTACCTAAGACTGAAATAATTTTTCAAATCGGAACAGTAGTTCCTGTGATTAGCGCGTTCAAATAAGCCCTTTCATATAATTTTCCCCCGTTTTTTTTTCACATTTTCCTCTATTTCTTCGCTCCTATTAGTCTTATCGTGATAAAATATAGCCTATAGCCTTCCTCGATAAATGGGCTATCCAACAGTAAAAGAATTTTTCAAATCAGATCAGTAGTTCCTGAGATTAGCGCATTCAAACAAACAAACAAACTCTGCAGAATTATAATATTAGTATAGATAAAATATAAAAATATAAAATATAAAATTCTCGTGTCACAGTTTTCGTTGCCATACTCCTCCGAAACGGCTTGACCGATTCTCATGAAATTTTGTGAGCATATTGAGTAGGTCTGAGAATCGGCCAACATCTATTTTTCATACCAAAAATTATTTATATGGCAAATCAACGTTTGCTGGGACAGCTAGTAATATTATCTTATGTATAAAATTCTCGTGTCACAATGTTAGTCCACGAACTCCTCCGAAACGGCTTTACTGATTTTTACCAAATTTTATATGCATATTCAGTAGGTCTGAGAATCGGCTACTGGGTACTTTATATATTGATAAGTGCATTTGTTGAATAAATAATAGTAAATTATTACAACCTGAGACATTGTTTGTGCGACGAGATAGCGGTCGACGTTGCCATGGCGACATACTTATTTAGTTAATTCAATAAAATACTTAATATGGGCGAAATACTTTATATTATGGCAAAGAAACGTTTGCCGGGACAGCTAGTATTAGTATAGATTTCATCAAACTACATCCCACATATTAAGTAATGCTAAGTAGAATATAATTATTATTTATGAACTGACTATTATGATTTACTAGCTGTGCCCCGCGGTGTTACCCGCGATTTATTAGGTAAATTAAATTGTGTTCTAATAGGTTAATAGTTATTAGTATAAGAGACTAAATTAATTATGTTTGATCATCGGAAACATCAATTTTGATAACTGAGAGATGGAAGTTGATAATGCTGTCTAATGTTTTAACCGACTTTGACCGACCGATCGATGTGATTTTTTAATGATTAATGAATACTTAGCAGTTTTTAATACGAAAAGGAACGGGGGCTTCGGGGGGGAGTAATCGTTGAACATGAAGAATTGAAAAATTAAACATAACATATCCTCCATTTTGAAAGTCGGTTAAAATATATAGCCTATGTATTAATCCCAGGATGTCAGCTAGCTTATACAGTATAATTTTGTCGAAATCGCTCCAGCCGTTTAAGCGTGAAGAAGTAACAAAATATACACAAACTCACAAACTTTCGGCTTTATAATATTAGTAGGAAGTAGGAAGTAGGATAACTATTTATCCTACTACGGCGCAACCCCGTTGCGCCAAAATTTGGGAACCGAAATTTTTTCCGGTGTAAAAAGTATATACCAATTTTCAGCAAAACCAGTTCAGTTGAGTGGTTTGGGCGTGAAGAGGTAACAGACAGACAGAAACATTTTCTAATTATTATTTATAATCTTAATATACATGATTCTTCTGTGAGTGTGTATGTCACTGAACTTCTCTCAAACGACTGGACCGATTTTGATGAAATTTTTGTGTGTGTTCAAGGGGATCTGGGAATGGTTTAGATTCACAATTTTGTCCGCTGGACAATGTTTTTTTAATTATTTTTTAATTTATTAGTAGTTGTTGATTTTGGAATGTTTTACATTGGATCCGACAGACGGCGCTACCATCGCAGTGTCAAATTTTAAATAATATTCGAATTCGAATTTTAATTTTAGTCTGTCCCGACAGTTAGCGCTGCGATCAAATTAAAAAAAAAAATACTTTATATACTTAATATGGCAAATAAACGTTTGCCGGGACAGCTAGTATAAGTATAGATATGGAAGTATGGAATTATCAGTTATCACATCAAATTATTATTATCAGTCCGTAAGAAGCTAAATCTTTTTCAATTCATACGTATCTGGGGAACAGCGCTATACATCCATACTAATTACTAATATTATAAATGCGAAAGTGTGTGTCTGTTACCTCTTCACGCCTAAACCACTGAACCGATTTTGCTGAAATTTGGCATGGAGATACCTTGAGTGCCGGGAAAGGACATAGGATAGTTTTTATCCTGGAAAAATTTACGATTCCCGCGCGATAAACCCTCCGAATAATCCAGAACATCGGCTCAGTAGGTCAACTGATGTCATTTAGGAACGTTTTCTTTTTCCGTCAAACGCGTTTGAGACTAGAATTCATACACTTGACCCATACTTTGTGTTTGCGTCTCAAAGAAATGTTTGCTAGGAAAAGGGCTTTGAAAAGTGCGGCTGGCTCTATGTTTGAAACTAGTTGGCGGTTTGAAGAGAGAAAGGGAAAATACAAGAAGTGTGAAGTGAAAATTTGGTCGAAAATGTTTTGAATGCCATAGTGATCGGATCGGATCGTATCCAACGAAGGGCCGCTCGAATTGTTGACTGCCACAGTGTTTCAAACAGCTTGGACCCCTTGGAATTACGCCGAGATGTAGCTTCACTCTGCATCCTCTATCGGTTGTATCACGGGGAGTGCTCTGAGGAATTGTTCGGAATCATACCACCTGCAACTTTTCGCCATCGTCCCACGCGAAAAACATACCATCCTCATCACCTTGATGAGTGGCAGTCTTCCACAGTGCGTTTTTCGCGTAACTTTCTGTCGCGCACTGTAAAACTCTGGAACGAACTGTCACCAGCAGTATTTCCGGACCTATACGACCTGCAAACCTTCAAGAAAAGAGCGTATTTCCTCTTAAAAGGCCGGCAACGCACCTGCAGCTCTTCTGATGTTGCGGGTGTCCATGGGCGACGGTAGTTGCTTACCATCTGGTGACCCGTTTGCTCGTTTGCTCCCTTATTTAATAAAAAAATGGATAGCTTCCACTTTGAGCCTTATTTGCCACTAAGCATAGACTATAGCATAAGTCTATATGCTAAAAACGATTACAATAATTATGCAATGCATTAAACAGGCACCATACATTATGCGGTTAACAAACTATGAATAATAATAATAAATCTGGATAACACGTTAACGGTAAATGTATGACAAATATTTAACGCGCGTTTTCATAACGCATTTTGATTCCCAAGAAGCACATTGTATACGGCACTGGCTGACTAAAAAATTGTACTTGCCAACGTGCGTTGAGCCATTGTCATATTCTGAACATAACCATGACATAACATAACCTTAAGCTTGTGTATACATCCGCGCAAAAGAGTGGTTTGGCCGCTACACCATAAATGTGAACGCAGATTTGGCCGCACCGCACGCACCGCAATCGCTGCATTTCGAATTCTTCATATGAAGAATGTAGAAGTTGCGAAGACTGCGGCGCGGGTAGGTATGCGAGCTTGCCTATAACTTCATATAAATAATTCGAAATGCGGCGACTGCGGTTCGTGCGGTGCGGCCAAATCTGCGTTCACCCTAATTTACAAGACATTGTATGTACATAGTGGCGCGACTGCGCCCTATTTAAATAAATCGTTACATACAATTGCTTGTGATCTCGCAGTGCCCAAAACGCGCGTTTTCGCGCATACTCTTTAAAGCGACCAAAGCGCCGCGCGTTTTCGCGCATAAAAATCGAGCCGAGATATAAGCCTTCTGCCTCTTTTTCGCCAGCCAAAACCACGAAAAATCAGTGGTAAAAAAAACCGCTCGCCTTTGGAATACTAAGCGATGATCACCATAAGCGGAGAACTCTCATATAATATCTTATTGTGATACATCTGTAGATCTCTCACCATCTCTCTCACTCTCCTTTCGATCAGGGATAATAGGGTATGCGGGTCACGTATCAGATGATTGCCGATATATTACCTGGGCTTACTTAACGCGGCCATATTTCAAAGGTAGGCAGGGTAATACCTTTAGCTATTTTGCCTATTTGCAGACGATTCTGTCGTATAGTCCGGTCAAAGAAAAAGTATTCGATTATTTTGTTTTCGCTACTCATTTATTTTACTTCCAAATGAATGAAGAATCCGATATAATTTTTTTTCTGTGAATGTAGAAATCAAGTAGTAGCAAATTTTGTGACTTAGCTAGTCATGCAGATTGATATTTGAATTTTTATTTCATCCAAATTCAATTAAAAAGGACTTTAAAGTGAATTTGGATGAATTGATAAAAATTCTAGTAAGTTCCCATTCTTATAAGGTTTTACTTTTTACGCAAAGTAGTAGTTGTTAGTTCGAAAATAAATTATTTTTCTTAACATAAGAAATATTATTGTGTCACGAAAGTAAAGGAGAGGATAAAACAATTACCTATCTGTAGAGTCTAGTATAGAGTATAGACTCTATATAATACTCTATAGTACCAAACGTTTGTGCAGTACACAGGTCCACTGTTTCCTATTTCACTTTCCTCATTCAATTAAACATACAACCAAGCAAGATCGAAACGATATCGCCACGAATTTTCTCTACGGAAAAGTTTTTTCTACAAAATAAAAGTTTTTTCCTTAAGGAAAAAATATAATATTTATGGTAGAGTGTATTTGGAATACGACGCTGTGCATTAACTCTCCTTTAAAAGTATCATTTTACCTCATATTATATTTTAATGTTGCATGTTTTTTTTTTACAAAAAACAGTTATTTGGACACCGAAAATTTTAGTGGTAGATCATCTATATATATAGAAATGGATTTCCAATTGTGCTAGTAACGCTATAATTCGGCTGAACCGATTCTGAAAATTTTAGTCTTAATATAATAAGTGACACGAAGCTCACCGGGACAGCTGCTAGTAATAAATAAATAGCTGGTTTATAATTTATTTTAATATTATTACTCTTTTTAGGGTTCCGTAGCCAAATGGCAAAAAACGGAACCCTTATAGATTCGTCATGTCTGTCTGTCTGTCTGTCTGTCCGTCCGTATGTCACAGCCACTTTTCTCCAAAACTATTAGAGCTTTACTATTGAAACTTGGTAAGTAGATATAGTCTGTGAAAAATTTTTGGGGTCCCCATAGGTAAAACTGAAACAAAAAAAAAAAATTTTTCATATAACCTATGCGTGTGGGGTATCTATGGATAGGTCTTTAAAAATCACATTGAGGTTTCTAATATCATTTTTTTCTAACCTGAATAGTTTGCGAGAGAGACTCTTCCAAAGTGGTAAAATGTGTGTCCCCCCCTCTAACTTCTAAAGTAGGAGCATGATAATTCTAAAAAAAATATATGATGTACATTACTATAAAAACTACCAACGAAAATTGGTTTGAACGAGATCTAGCATGTAGTTTTTTTTATACGTCATAAATAGTAAAACTTAATAATTTCACTTTCATTAAATCAACTGAAATATAAAATTAATCAAAAACCTTTTAATTTCATAGAAGTAAACCTAATTGCTGCTGCGGAACCCTTCATGGGCGAGTCCAACTCGCACTTGTTATTTAATACTTGTTTCAGTGTTCATTACCTAAGTTGAACATTACCCAAGTCGCAAAACGGTCTGGAAAACGTCTAGTACCTCCATTTAAAATCGACTTAAGTGGCGCTTGTTCGCTCATAATAACTTAATAAGTCTTTACTAGTACGGACCAGCTAATGAAGTCGTTTGTTAGGATGTTTGTAAACTTACATAAATATTCTATGACTATTACTTTGTTTTAATCTCTTACTTAACATATCTTGCTCTATCTTTTAATGCTTATTATAGTAAATAGATATACTTATATAGTTTTTCGTCATAATATAATAGTGAGCCCTAGAACAATTTTTTTTGTGATTACTAACAAGATAATTTTTTGTAAGTAGCTACCATTTTGATAAGACGAACAACATTTTTATTTTCGAAAAATCTCGAAAGTGGTAGCTAACAGAGATAGAAAGGATTTCATACTTTGACTTGATGGTTCTTAAATGTGGATTGTTTTATTTGTAGGACAAGGTTACTCTTAAATTATATTATAACTATTATGGCCTGTTGCACCGCTTCCTGATAAGGTGCCCGATAGGGTTATTTGACAGATTTTCCATACTCCATCTGTCAAATTAAGTGGTGGATAGCCTTATCAGGAAGCGGTGAAACAGGCCCTTAGTCTTCCAATATACAAAAAATCAGCTGGTTAGTGTTCCGTTTTAAAGTTCTGTTATCAACAAAACTTGGTTGACTACTGTACCCTAAAACGCAACCCTAACCAGCTGATTTTTTGTATATTAATAGGTTAATAGTTGTATATACAAATATATACAACTATTAACATATATAAATATAGTTGTATATATAAGTATGAAATCCTTTCTATCTCTGTTAGCTACCACTTTCGAGATTTTTCGAAAATAAAAATATTGTTCGTCTTATCAAAATGTAGCTACTTACAAAAAGTTAGCTTGTTAGTAATCACTAATCACAAAAAAAAAATTGTTCTAGGGCTCCCGTACTATAAATAAAAGAGAGAATAGTCCAAAACCTGAACGCTTTACATAAAATTATTTCATTCCAAATAATAATGCTTATAACTCTATCAGATGATTCTAAGGCAGACAACTAGACGATAAAAATATGAAATTGCATGTTGCAATTTTGTTGCGGTATAACATACAGCTATATTTTTCTTAAACGAAAGCTACACTCGGAAAGTGTATGAGGGTGTCGTAAATATAAAGGCGCGCGCACACCGCCGATTCAATTACATTAAATTACACCGGCGCGGCGGCGCGGCGCGGCGGCGCGGCGCGGCGGTCCAAGACTTGCGGTTTATTTAAATCGATGGAACTTTATTTATTTTTTTATTTTGCAATATAATAATGTTGTTGTTTATTTTTGTGTTGCATGTTGCTTGTTCGTACGCGTGGAAATTCGTTTATTATCTGTACATTTTCCGCAATAAAGTAATCATTTTGTACTTTTCTGGTACAATAGGATTATTTTCTACTTATAATTCATTCTAATTTAAGTTTAAACGATTTAGCGGTTTAAGCGTAAAGATGTAAAGTCTTTATGTTAAAACCGCTAAGAAAGATAAAATCGTTTCTAATATTATATGAATTTTAGGAGAATTTTTTGTCTTTACTCGCGTAGTGACATCCAAAATGCCAAAATAAATCCTTTGAATGCAATAGACTCTAGGACAGCCTAGGACATGAACAGCAAATATGTTGAGCTAACCAGCCCTATGAAAGTGTCAGACCGGAAATTACGTAGTTATCACCACAGACCATAGAATATAGAGTCGAGAGACACGCCAACGTTAGCTGTCATTGTAGTTTGCTATTTAAAAGAGTAAGGCCTGTTTCGCCACTTCCTGATAAAGTCCCGGATAGGCTATCCACCACTTAACTTGACAGATAAAGAATGGAGTATCTGTCAAGAAGTGGTAAGTCTATCAGGAAGTGGTAAAACAGGCCCTTAGAGTTCTTTTAAGTTTGTTATCACACTTATCAGCCATAACAAACTTAAAAGAATTCTAACTATTCTAGTAACTTTAACAGTCTTTTAGGATTGCTATTTAAAAAGAGTTAGCATAACGTTTGCTGTTATAACGCTCTTTATATTTTATTACCACCTACCCAATTTTATTTCTAAACTTATTGGTAGATTAGTACCATTTGTGAATTATAAACAAATCATATTTTCGCTCATTAAACACTTGCTACTGAGATTAAAATAAATAAGTTTGTTGCTTTAGAACCAAACTTGTGTTATTTTATCATTAACTTACTCATCTCTACTGGCACTTCTATTAAATTCTATGCTTAGTTTCCCAATGAACCAATCAGAGCGCGCCACGTAATACAAAATGGCGGAAAACTCCAGAGCCGTCTGCCGCCACAATTTGTTTTCCGGTTTGGGAATCGTTTTATCGACTTGCGTTTGTTTATTCTAACTTATTTACTATTTCGTATTGATTCGTAATAGACGAGAAAGAAGGTAGTTGAAAATATTAAAGAGAAAATATTGGACAAATTTCGGAACGCATAAATAGGAAATTTTTCCGGGGTATAAACTATCCTATATTTGTAATTTTCCGGGAGTTAAGTATTTTCATAGGAAATGTTATCAGAATCAGTTCAGGGGTTTAAGCTTGAACAGAAGCGAGAAACAGCTAAACAAAGACAAACACAATTTTTCTAATAAAGTAAAGATGTTTTACCTTATCCTTTTTAACTTAATCAGTAATCACTCACTAAAATATAACACATGGATTACATAATACAATTCGCAGTAATTCCTGATTTATTCATAGAGTCTACCTTCGGAAAACATTATTTCGTCTATCAAATGAATCAGGTACAACATTGATGGAAACATTCACAGTGTAGCGTTTACATCTGTTTCATTTACGGGCCCATGAATGTTTAATGCTACGCCGGTCGCTGTTCGTGTTTAATAGGATTTAGATGTAGGTATTATCTATAATACTAGCTGTCCCGGCAAACGTTGCTTTGTCATAATAATATAAAGTATTTAGCCCATATTATTATTTTATTGAAGTGACTAAATAAGTATGTCGCCATGGCAACCTCGATCGCTATCCCGTCGGACAAACAATGGTCGCCGTCAGTCTCAGGTTGTAATAATTTACCATTATTTATTCAACAAATGCACTTATCAATATATAAAGTACCCAATAGCCTACTACACAATAACCTACTACTAATATGCATACAAAATTAGGTAAAAATCAGCGGAAGAGTTTGTTTGTTTGTTTGAACGCGCTTATTACAGGAACTATTGGTCCGATTTGAAAAAAATCTTTCAGTGTTAGATAGCAAATATTTTATCGGGGAAGGCTATAGGCTATATTTTATCACTTTAAGGCTAATAGAAGCGAAGAAACAGAGGAAAATGTGAAAAACGGGGAAAATTATTTTAAAGGGCTTATCTAAGAACTATTGGGAAATTTTCATGTTATTTGACACAAATAAAAAGTAGAACACGTGAAGGATCAAAGGCTATTTTTTGTGGGCTAATTTGTCTGTGAAATTGCTAATTTATGTGGGCGAAGCCGCGTGGAATCTTTAGTAACTTAAATCGGCTCAGGAAATGTTAAAAACCAAGAGTAACGGAAACGGACAAGGTGGATTTAAAGACATTTAAATAAAACTTATCTCAAATTTAATTCGTAAAAGAAATGTGTCAATATCTATCACATTTCACATGTTTTCTACTGTGGCCTTACAGCGGCTGTACCTTTTTTTTTTTTTTTTTTTTTTTTTCCGGAGGGGGAAATGCATTACGCATACCACCCAGGCGCAGGGGGCGACCCGAGTGGTGATGTGGGACTCCCGTAGCTAATGAGACCACGGTATACCCACTAAAACCCCCCCCATCTTCCGCCACGCCGCCTTTTGACGGGGCCACAGGAACGATACACACATCTGCGACCCCGTCAGCGGCCCGAAGACTCCACGATGGGCGCACAACACGTGCGCCCTCCTCCTCGGCCCCCACCAGGGCTGTAGCAGACGCCCCCCGAGTCTGCTACTTGGAGGCCATGTGGCAGATCAGGTCTGTGGCTCTGCCACCGACCACACCTTGGCCGCAGAGGATAGGGCAAGCGGCGCACCGTAATACCTACTTGCCTCTTCCTCTGCGGCCCCACCTCGGTGCGCATCCGCAGCGGACTTCTCCAGTCCGCTGGGAGCGCCCTCCTCGGGCCAGGCGGCGACACCGGCCGGCCCTGGTTGCCTCTTTGCTTCACCGCGGTTGTCCAAGCCGCGGTTACTAGAGCCCCACCGCCGCGACAAGGCGAGCAACCATCGGGGGGACAGCGGCTGTACCTATGCCAACAGCTTATAACATCTATATCTATATCTATATAATATATAAAAGAAAGTGGTGTTAGTTACACTACTTATAACTCAAGAACGGATAAACCGATTTGGCTGAAAATTGGTGGACAGGTAGCTTAGAACCAGGAAAAGGACATAGGATACATTTTGTCCCGGAAAAATGTACGGTTACTGCACAATATACTTTTATGATTTGCGCGTAAACTATTCAATCGATTTTGATGAATTTTGGTATGGAGATACTTTGGGTCTCGGGAAAGAACAAGGAATACTTTTTGTCCCGGAAAATGTACGGTTCCCGCCCAATAAACTTTTATATCAAGAACGGATAAACCGATTTGGCTGAAAATTGGTGCAGAGGTAGCTTAGAACCAGGAAAAGGACATAAGATACATTTTTTCCAGGAAAAATGTACGGTTACTGCACAATATACTTTTATGATTTGCGCGTAAACTATTCAATCGATTTTGATGAATTTTGGTATGGAGATACTTCGAGTCTCGGGAAAGGACAAGGGATACTTTTGGTCCCGGAAAATGTACGGTTCCCGCACAATAAACTTTTTTGATTTTCGCCTAAACTATTCAGTCTATTTTATGAAATTCGGTATGGAGATACTTTAAGTCTCGGGAAAGGACAAGGAATACTTTTTGTCCCGGAAAATGTACGGTTCCTGCACAATAAACTTTTATGATTTTCGCTTAAACTATTTATTAATCTATTTTGATGAAATTTGGCATGAAGATACTAATTTTAATCTATTGTTTTCTTAATTATACCAATTCGAATTAAATAATCATCGTTAAGACAGGACAACGTCTGTCGGGTCAGCTAGTTTGGAATAAAGAATTCAAAGATATTATGGTGTGTCACGTACTAAAACGTCAACCCTAACCAAAGTATGAATTGCAAATTAAGAGGTAGCATTTTCAGAGATCCTTGCAAAAACAAAGTTGCAAGCAAATAATTATGATACCAGCCGCCATAGCCGTCAATGCGGTCGTACATAACTGTCTAAGCCACAATTTCCCAACGTATTACCAAAACAATGGCAACGAAATCAATAGGGTTAGCTGATTTTGCCAAAATTGATTTGCGGTCACAATTTGCCGATCCCGCGTTTAGATTGAATCGCTTATCTATTTATGTGTTTTCGCGTTTATTTATGTTATTCGATTTGTTTGGCTAAGGGTAAATTAATTATTTTTTTAGATTAATCCTCAAAGCCCCATAAGAGCACCGGTGATCGCGACAACAATAGAATACAATAGCATTTCCAAGAATCCGCGATCAAAGGATGAATATAATCAAAGGGTTATTTTAGTACTAGCCGTTTGATCAAGTATTATGTACCTATTGATATGATGTTATTACCTAAAATAGGGTTTTATAAAATAAAATTTAGGACACCTCGGAGATATTTGTACGCGATAAATCTCGGAGGTGTTTAGTCAAAAAATAAACGTTACACTGAAAAAAATCTCGGTTGGTGACCATATAGACGGTGAAATAGATGGTGAATTGAATGAAAAAAAGAAAGAAATTATTTAACAACGATCTTTTACCTAAACATAACGTAGCAACAGAAACCCAAAATAATACTCAATCGATTTTATCAAACTTTATGATACTTAATTATAATTTTGATAATAAAGTGGATATTATTAAAACAAACTGCATCTAAATCTGTTGCATATTTTAAATGATCTAAGCATATAAGTAGTTTTTATAACGCAATGAAAATAGATTTTGTTTGAATTAGCTTCGCAAACTCGTAGCACGTCGTAGACTGGTTGATATAATATTTTGCTCCAACTAACATATAAGGTTATAATAATTATAGAATATAGTAATTATGTATACATTATAGGTATAGTAAACTCTTTTGAATTGTGTTAAGTATAATTTATTTATTTTAACTAACAATTGATTTCACATAAAAGTTTTACAATTGACCAGGAAAATGACTCAAATTAACTAACTTTTTAGCAGAAAAAGACACGGAGGAAATTAATTTCTTGTATAATCACAACTGTATAAAATAGACCTTCCAATTATTTCACCCATATTAGTAGCACAAACCACAGAACTAATTACAGAGAACGCTGACGAATATTTAGTTACCTGCAATTCCTACAAACAATCAAACTGCATCCAAAATGGCGGCAGTTCGCGCTCATTTGCACGAATTGCAATATTGTATGTTTTGATGTGTGTACTTAATTATATAATTATATTGCATTGGACGTGTTAATTAATATTATAATTAATGCAATTTGCATCGAAGTGGCTTTTAATTATTTTAGCAACGAATAATAATAATTGATTTCATTCATCAGAAAGTTTGTATACCCTGTCTGTCTTTTCGTCTGTTGCAAGTCTTAAAACTTGATTCACATCACATACATTACAGTCCTAGGATAGGACATGGGTTTGTTTTTAGTTCGGCAAAATTTACAGCTATCCATCTAGATATAAAAAAATCTACTCGAAAAAAGGTGGCGCGCTACATTAGCTAGTCTAGTCACAGAATACATAATAGTACCTGTCTAGTATAAATTATGTACTTAAATAATACTATATATGTGTAAGTATTTCTTTCTACTCCCATTTTCTGATCAATTTCGTTGCGGACTCCAAGACAACTTTAGCATGTCCCTCGGGCTCCCTGTGATATTATGATAAGCTATAGTTGATACGACAGTCGATTCATACAGGATTTGTAGTGGTGGGAATGTGTGGTGTGTTAATTGCCCGTAAAAAAGACAAATTCTCGTGAAAAGAAGGTATTATTTACACTTTTCCGATTCTATTTAGTTTTACGCCATTCGCCTATCACGATTTTCCCAAACATTTCCATTTACAGTAGGATTTACGGCAGTAGGATATTAAAAGTTTAAGTGTAGGTAGAATATAAACGAGGTTTAGCGAGCCAATATATCATCAAGTTCGCTCACACGATCTGCAAACTTCTGCAGTTAGACGGAACTATTATGGATGTGACGCTTTTATGGTGGTGTTAGAAGTTTTGAGGATATATGCTGAACTGTCGTACTGTCTCAGAATAATTGAGCGTAGACGCGACAGAGCAAGACGCTGTCGCACAATTCTTTGACCAATTTGTGGGATATGTTGTGAGATAACTTTGGTGGCGCGAAGATTTTTTTTTTCATATTAGGACGTACGAGTTACAACACAGTCTTTTGCTTGGTACTACTAATATATTATATCCTGTGCTTTTGCTAAGATGGTACATTTTTTTATAAAATAAGGGGGCAAACAAGCAAACGGGTTACGTGATGGAAAGCAACTACCGTCGCCCATGGACACTCGCAAGATCAGAAGAGCTGCAGGTGCGTTGCCGACCTTTTAAGAGATAATACGCTATGTTCTTGAAGGTTTGCAGGTTCTCTTTTTGTTAAAGGCTACGTCGTGTGTTACCTTTGAAAACTAATGCTGCGGTGAATGAGCAAGACTCATCTACCAAATTCCGCACACTCAAAAATAATTATTAACAAAATTAATCAAATACAAAGCAATAATACAGAATCATTTCACATTAGGCCGTCATCGCGATTGCGGCAGTAATTACAAAACTAATTAGTAATTAGCGATAGTGCACTCATTATAGACTGTAATCAGTCCTTTTGTTGGGTATTTCGGTGCAGGTTAAATGTTAAACACTGTGAATATGTTTGCGAGTTGTGACGTATTTGTACGGAAAACTGTAAAGTAGCCCGCAAATAGTGTAGCCCGCAAACGATCAAATTGTTTGTCAAATTTTACGTGTTTGTCAAACAGTTTGATAGTGTTTGTCAAACAAACTACATGTTTGACCTGTTTGAAGAAAATTTGGATTTGCGTAGCGTTTGACAAACGTGTTTGAACGTGTTCCGCTGTATTTGTCAAACGAGAGTCAAGATGTCATGATCTCTACCGATTCTAGCTAATTGTTTGACAAACTTGTTTGATGTACGTTTGTTCATCTGCGCTGCTGTTTGATGAAAACGTAAATTACATCAAACATGTTTGTCAAATAAATTTGATCGTTTGCGGGGTACTTAACAGAAAAATAGAATGACAGCCCTAAGTTACCCCAGTGTTACCTTAGGTTTTTGTAAGATACTATGAATGCCAATGAAAGGATTTTATGTATTAGTGAACATTGAACGCTTAATTACTATCAAAAAAGTTGATTTGTAGGCAGATGGGGGCCATAATTTGGTCGCTTTATGTCAAACCCAGCCGACAGATCACAATTAACATTGAATACATATGATCCGTACAAATGACGTGGGTCCTTCAACTGATTATGAATCAGTTTCCTCGATGGTACAATAATCTAACATTGTGTAACAATTTGGACTTTATACCTGAATTTGTTCTTGCGATCCTACATAATTTGGTAAGCTTCTTCTAGCACAATTATTTATGCTAATGATTCGTTCTAAAAGAGAGATAAGAAAATCCTTTCTTTTCACTCCAATAACACTAGAAGTTTTTTACTGTATTCTTAGAATCTATTTATACAATCAAGTAATAAATCAAAGGTACCGCTCCTTATATCATCGCGGACGGGTAATCTTGATAACTGCAACACCATCTTAAATGATACATCCGAGTATCAGATGGCGTGAGATTCTACAAAGTATAAGACATTGAACCTGCAATCGTAATCTACTAAATATAGAGTCTACTAGAATCTAGACGACTCCCGCAATTCTGTTGCAGCAAAATTCGTTAGGGCGGGATCCGTACATTTTTGCCGGGATAAAAAGTATCCTATGTCCTTTCCCGGGACAAACAGCGAAATTGGTTCAGTGGTTCAAGCGTAAAGAGGCAACAGACAGACACATTTTCGTATTTGTAATGTTAGTATGGATTCGTGATAAGATTTCAGTTAATTTAGATTTTAGTGTAGTTGGATCATCAGTCATCTAAATATATAAAACTCAAAGGTCTGACTGACATGGTGATCTATCAATGCACAGCCCAAACCACTGGACGGATCGGGCTGAAATTTGGCATGCGGGTAGCTGTTATGACGTAGGCATCCGCTAAGAAAGGATTTTGACCAATTCTACCCCCAAGGGGTTAAAATAGGGGATGAAAGTTTGTATATAATAATACTTCTAAACGCGAGCGAAGCTGCGGGCAAAAGCTCGTGTTGGATAAATTAAAACACGTTTCAAGCTCCTACCTTTTCAAATTACAATGCATTTCATCAACTAAACACTTGCAACCCCTTATAAATTTTTCCGGGATAAAAAATATCCTAGTATGTACCGGGTCTTAAAGTATCTCTAAACCAAATTTTATTAAAATCAGTTCAGTGGTTTGGGCGTGAAGAGGTAACAGACAGATACACTATCTCATTTATAATGTTAGTATGGATCGTGATCGCTAAAGTATTAAGCTAGGCTTATCTTCTTATCCTCTTTCTAACCAATGACCCGACTTTAATACCAAGTTTCCTTCTAAGTACAGTATTAAGTGAGTCGCATTAGAAATTAAGTTCTCATTTCTAAATGGAGGTAAAAAGACGATTGCTACTCTTATTCTTACTTGAGCATCTCTGAAACAACTTGGCTGAGTTAGTCATTAATCTGTGAAGATTTCTTAGCTTCTCATTTTTAACCGACTGCAAGAGGGTAATTTGTTTGTATAACTAATTATTTGTTCAATTTTAGAAAAAGGGCTTTATGCCCCTTATTTTAAAATGTAAGCAATTTTTAATGATAAACATAGCCTCCACTGTGGAGGCTATGCTTATCATTAACATAATCATCTGACACCGGTGTGGAGGCTCCACACCGGTGTCAGATGATCAGTTTGTTCAGTTTGATCAGTTTGATCAGTCATTCAGTGGTAGTATAGTGTATATTTAAAAAAGAAAGCAAGCATTTTCATAATACTCAAAAATGAGTGTTCAATACGAAAGGATACCTTTGTCACTTTTAGTAAGGTATAATTATTATACACAACCGGCGAGAGATCAGGTGCAGGGTCTACTTTTTACTATACTCATCCGACGCATGGATCGCCTTTCTTAAGGCTGCTCTTTCGAAAAAAGCGTGCAGATGAAACAACTTTTCATCAGCATTAACAGATAAATTATATCTGAAAAAAATAATTAGTAATCTACATGATATGATACGTAATTTGGTTTTGCCATATTTTTTCTATCGGTATCACATAATAAAGAAATAAAAAACCAAATCACCTCCAAATCGTTGAATGAAACCACTTTACTTTTTCATTATTTATCAAAAGAATATATACAAAATATCTACTGTTTTGCAATACGTAAGTTAATAATTTGGTTTTTTCACTTTTTTGATATATGTATTATATTAAGCCTTAAAAAGATTTTTTCTCCTATTTCGCCCTATCATGGACGCTGCGAGCGTCGTAACCGCCACCGTACAAGGCGCGCTGTTATGAATGTTATTTTAATGTCATTTACGTCGATATTCGCACTGACAGAAATTGACCTGCTAATTTAGGGAGTAGAAGGCCCTTAAGTTATTAGACAATCAAATGCTGCATGCACTGCCTTACCAACATTCGAAACATTGTCGGGAATCGAACTCAATATGATGAGTTAAGAGCAAAGCTCTAAACCTCTGGAACACAAAAGCGTTTGCCTACTAATTGAATGTACTATCAGAGAAGTTGATTCCTAGCCAGATGGGGGACCTAAGTAGTTTGGTTGCGTTACGTCAAACCCAGCCGACAGATCACAATTAACATTGAACTGACATGATCCGACCAAATAATGTTGGTCTATCAACTGCCTAGGAATCAATTTCCTCGATGATACATGTAAAATAGAATATACGTAACTCTATTTAGAGGTAAATTCAAATAACCAACCTCTATACATAACTACCATCAAAATTCAATTTCCAAGTACCGCATAAATCTTAAACCGATTAATATAGGGGGGGTTTATTTAGGGGCCTAAATCATCGAATCAAATATATTAAGGTAGATCGGTCGGCCGATATTATTACCCCAGGGATAGAGAGCCCTTTCTATAGAAAGTTTAGAATGTACGAGAATTTCGCCGTAAGAAAAGTACTTCTTAATTACTTATAAATAAATACTTATTAAATATTAAGTAATTAAAATGTACCACTTTCTTACATCAATTGCTAGACACTAGGCAGCTATTGATGCAAAAAAACTATAATAATACAGTGATTCCTTCATTTCTAAAAGTTACTTAAAAAGTATAAAATCAAAGCATGTTATTAAGGTAGCACGTTGGCTTGTCTTCATAGTAAGGTACTAGCACGTTGGCTTGTCTTCATAGCAGTGGTGCTGGTATGGCATATTATGTCATAAAACTAATTGACGTACTTTATTTTTGCTCCAGATACCTAATATATTAAACAAACACAATTTTCCAAAGTTAAAACCAACGTTTCATCAAAATCGGTTCAGGATTTTTGGAGCATCTTATCTTTATAATAAAGGTAGTACAGAAGTACTCGTACATAAGAACACGTAGTCGAGTAAACTGTAAGAACTAAGAGCGTCTCATTACAATGTTGTATGTGGGACGACTTGCCCCGGGAGACGCCTTTATCTATATCATATGAAAGCTATGACCTGCTTATTGTATAAAAGATCTAGCTATAAACGCAAAAATTGTTTTAAGTTTTGTTGTAGTTATAGTCGGAGTTTGATATAGTACCTTTTTTTGAATTCGGTTACAATAAAAAAATATGGCCAGACAGTACGTAGTGAGAAAACGACGAATCGCACTCGTAAAAAAGGCGTTAAGACAAATTTTTAAAATTTCTATGCCTTAATTTTGATAATAATAAACTTTTTAATGCACCACCGTAGTCGTACTCGTAGTTTTTATAAATTTTTTAAATTATAAAACCCCAAACATACATCTCTGTCTTAAATGACGTCATATTGTTTGCAAAGAACAATCTTTTCAAGAGCTGCATCAGCTATGAAGCGTGTAATAACTAAGATGATAGGCATTTAGGTAACGGCATATAATAACGTAGATCGAATCGTCGGTAATTTCAATAAGCTTTATTTGTACGTGACTTTTAGAGCGGTATCTTTGAATTGTTATTGTTATCACGTAGAGAACGTAGTTTTATTAAAATCTTCTTTGATTCTCTTCTATATTTACATCTATACCTTAGCAATAATAAAGTTCGTCTATTGAAGAATGCAAAATGCTCCACAAATAGCTATTGCGAACTGCGGTCATTACCTGAGTGGATGCAAATTCAATTTTTGATCATTATTCA
Source organism: Polyommatus icarus (assembly GCA_937595015.1). Lineage (NCBI taxonomy): Eukaryota > Metazoa > Arthropoda > Insecta > Lepidoptera > Lycaenidae > Polyommatus > Polyommatus icarus. Next base: position 4,200,298 of record OW569334.1, on the reverse strand, counting down.
TTAGTCATTACACTCCCTGCCTTACTTTGTTGGACTTAAAATACTCGTATTATTGTGCCAATATTAAATAACTAGTATGTTATTGATTTTTCATATATAACAAATACTTTGTTCGTAATATACCTATTTATTGTGGATTGTTTTGTACCAGTTGTCATAATAATTGTTTGTAACCTTTGTAACATTAGTTTGTCCACAAGTTACGTGAGGTGTTTAGGGGGAGGGAGGGGGTCGACTCAAATCTCATCTAATCTCACGTTGGGGAGAGGGGACCCCCCCAACAAATCTCACGTAATTTTTTTCTCAACAAAATAATACTATTTTAGTCCATTTCATCCAGATTGTACGTATACTTAAGATTTAATCGTAAGCGTAGGTAATCGTTATACGATTAAGAATTAAGATCATTCACAAATTCGTTCGAAAGAAAAGCTACTGTCTGTCAAACCAAACGCTTACGTAAGAAACCCACATGTTGAAAAATCTCACGTGAGATTTGAGGGAGGGAGGGGGGTCGAATAAAATCTCACAAAATCTCACCAGGGGAAGTGGGGGGGTCAAAAATTAAAAAAAAAAAAACACCTCACGTAATTTGTGGACGTTATACGTTCTACTTCTTTGGTTTTTTAGTTTAATTAAGGGAAAGGCGCTAATGGTAGACACTGAACTAATAGAAGACACTTACGACAAAAATGCCATAAAAATAAGAATTATTCTAATTATTTCTCAACACTGTAAATTTTATAAGCTTCTTATGCTATCTGTTGATGTGAAAAAATATATTAGGGATGCCTTCGGGAACAAAATTTTAAAATGGGATCAGTTTTCGTAAATGATGTGACCGCGTCAACACGCACCCGGCAATTTCTTAGCAAATAGGTTAAGGAAGGCGAAATTTTGCACGTAAGTTTTGAATACATTTATTAGATTTTTTGTAATTTCTATTGACTTCATTGGATTATTGGTCATGTTGTTTACACTAATTAATGTTTATTTATGATCTTTTATCCATTTTCCCTAACAATATAAAGGGTGTCTACTATTAGTTCTTGAAAATGTAAAAAAAACCTAATAGATGACATTGATCTCATCTTTGAGTTTTGCAATACATACTCAAATTATTTTGTACTTCTACTGCAAAAATCATCACTATTCTCTGAAAATATAATTCTATTAACAATCTAAGAACTTAGAACTACTGCACCTAAAAATGGACGTGTCTAATATTAGACCTTGTACTGATCTAAAAATCGATTGCTTTAGTTTTTTAGCAGTAAAAAGAAAGAAAAAGGAGAGCTGAGAAAAGAAAGAAGAAAAAGGAGCATGGAGACTAAAGACTGAAAATAAATTTGCTAGGAAAAAAGACGGATTGCACTCTGGGAGTGCCGGCAGAAGTTTTCATAATTATTAACGTTGTGCATTTTTTAACCCATTTTTTATGAAAATCGATTAATAAAAAATCGATTTTTTTAATAAATCGAAACCCTTACAATCGATTAAAATTTTAACCCATTTTTTATGAAAATCAATTTTTAAAACATCGATTTTCATAAAATCGATTTTCAAAAGATCGATTTTTAAAAAATCATTTTTTTTTAATTATTCGAAACCCTTACAATGGATTAAATTTTTAACCCATTTATTATGAAAAACGATTTTTAAAAAATCGTTTTTAGGGTTCCGTAGTCAATAAGGAACCCTTATAGTTTCGGTCTGTCCGTCCGTCTGTCCGTCTGTCCGTCTGTCCGTCTGTCTGTCTGTCTGTCTGTCTGTCTGTCTGTCTGTCCGCGGTTTTACTCAGAGACCTACAAAGCTGTCATTTGGTATGAATACACATATTAATGATAGCAACAAAATATTTTTTATGGTACCTCCCCTACACATCAAGCGGGGATGATAATTTTTTTCGCGCCCACTCCATTGTGTGGGGTGTCGTTGAATAGGTTTTTTAAAAATATTGCGAGTATTTATAGATCATTTTCCGATTTAGGGATCCGTTTGTGAAAAATCGTTAGAGTCCAGTGTCCCCCCCCCTTCTACCAGCTAAACGGTGGGTTCTGGAAATGTGAAAAAATTCACGGGAGTAGGAACTATGCTGAATTTAAAAGGAAAACTATCACGGCTAAGAAGACTTCATAAGTAATTGAGTAAAAGTCGATCAACTAAAAAAAATGTATTCGGCGAAGTAAAAATGGGACTTTTCGTTTAAATTCCTTTGAAAGTAACTGAGATGATGTTGTTAGTAGTATAAAACACGCTATATAATATACGTTCATTGACCATATAAAAATTGACAAAAACTAGCGGTACTACGGAACCCTATACTGCGCGTGGCCCGACACGCACTTGGCCAGTTTTTTTTAATTACTTAATCGAAACCCTTACAATCAATTCGAGTTCGAATTCGAGTTCGAGTTCGACACAAAACACTACTCTTCAACCGTCTTACGGTTTTTCCAAGGTTTTTCGATCAGCACGAGAATCTGACGCGAGTTTCACAGTTTTTACCCATCCCACAAAAGTGCTCAACGCCGCTAAAGAAGTTTTCACTTCAAAAATATGAAAAATAAAAATAAAAGGAAAGATAGTTTCAGCATGGAAGAAGAATGAATAGAATCTGAAGACAACGTGGAAATATTTCTGATGCATGTAGTGACTATGATGAAGTAAATTAAATCTTTTGAAAAATGGCAAATAAAGACCTAATTTAATAGAAAAAAATATGTAAAATGTAATGTATTGTTCTATGTCAACTATTAGTTCATATTGGTGTCTACTATTAGTGATGTTCGTTTTTTGTGATGTCATCTATTAGTGCTAATGACTAAGTTTACAAAAAGACCAATAATATATTTTTTAATTGATTTGTCAGAGAACAATTATAATAGTTTTATTTTGTAAGAGTTACTGAAGACATGGAAGAAGTTATCAATCCTTTATTTTCATAAATTATATATTTTATAACATTCAAATGTTGCATGTTTCCTTATAGTGTCTGCCATTAGGTCTTCTCCCTTATTATTATATTTTTTAGTTATAATGTCTTGTGTGTAATGGTCAAAAAAGGGGAATAAACGTTTATTTATTTATTTAATTGAAGAATTGCTACTTGTGGAGGCTTGAAATTGGCTTTTTGTAAACTATCACATAATATAGCATACTGTATTATAGCTATTAGCTAGCTATAAGCCACTCAAATATGATAAAATAATTGTAAATTTTTTGAAGAGAATAAACTTAGTAAGTATCGAACGATTAAATATTATTTTGCATAAACATAGAATACACCATTAGCTCCTTTTCGCCGTAGGAAAATAGATTACCACATTAAATTAGAAAATTCCATTTCCTTAATTTTGTTTTGGTTAAAAATATTATTATTTCATCTGATACTACGCAAAACTATTTCTATAAACTCTTTCCTGGCATTAAGTTTTATTTTTTATCGAATTGAAGTAGAGTAACTTTCAGGAAAGAAGAAAAATCCAGTCTCTATATTTCCTAAGGAGTAGGAACGGAACTAGGAGGCTTCAACTGAGATTTATCTTCGTAAGTTATTTACGAAGCAATCCTTGCCGAGACAGTAGTCTCGGTTCAGAATAAGATGAAATAGTTACAGGAAAATATGTGTATGCTATATGAAATTGGTTGCCTCCATTTTGTTAAGGATATATTATTATTGGTTAGCTATAATTTTAAAGGTAGCAAAGATGTACGGTGTTATAAAGAATTTAATGTACTTAATTAAAAAATTGCAATAACTGAAAAGTTTACAATAACACAACAAACAAAGTTTTATTGTTTTAAATATCAAAAGTCTCGTCTTATAAAAATGTTGTCGTCTCAAAAAGTGTGATAGTTGCAAAGTTTTACATTTTTTCTATTGTGAACAGTATCTAAGGAAAACTGGCCTTAAATAGAAGCTACTTAACAAAATCATACGCTGAAATCTTCTACACTACTAGTTATTTAATATCAGCTGATAACCAGATGTATGATTTGACCACCTCTATGCGAATATTGAACACGACAATTCTATGCATTTAAATTAGAACGTTTGGAGGTTTGCACACGCAAATGTTTTCATTTACCACAACAAAACTATTTATTTACCGACCCTAGTGCCTACAATACTAGAATAAACAATCGATTACGCTCGCAAATTCGTTGCGCCAAAAATCGCGCGGGAACCGTAAATTTTTCCGGGATAAAAATGTCCTCTCCCGAAACTAAAAGTTTCTCCATATCAAATTACGGTAAAATCGGTTCAGCGGTTTGGGCGTGAAGAGGTAAACAGACAGACAGACAAATAAATTGTCTATTTGCGAAGACAAGAAGTCGGAGATTGAGAAAGGAATGAGCATCACTTTCCCATTTCATCTTTGGTCATGCTAAGGCTCTTTGTTACTAGATGCACCAATAACTAACTTTTACGAGTACGTTCACGTCAATACCATGAATGGACCATTAAAATACTTTTAAATGTTACAGTTAGAAAGCGAATTGTTCCCATGATGAAAGTTTACTGCTTTTCGATGCTATTATGGTTTTGATCTCGATTTTCGTTTCACATCAGTGGTGGAATAGGGTCACCACTTACACGATTCGTATTGTGTTTTACGTAGCCAAGCGAGCTACGCTCTTAAGCGTGGCTCGCTTGACTCGGAGGTCGTGGGTTCGCTTACTGCGTTGGAAACGTGTTATTTCCAAGTTTGGTTAGGATAATGCAGGCTGACTGTTGTAAAGATGATCCTTGCGTCGGATGGGCATGTAAAATGTCGGTCCTGCGCCTGATCTCTCGCCGGTCGTGTCGGTCGTCCTGGGACACTGGGCAAGTGGGACGCTAAGTTATGAGAAAAAAGGAATATAGAGAGTACTCTTGTGTACTGCGCACAAGTTGGGTACTATAGAATTACTCCTGCGTAGCTGGCCTAGTTTCAATGCAACCGGCCACCGTCACCAAAACCGCTGTGGGGTATTATTGTGTACGAAATATCATAAACGAGGTCTTACAAGCTCGAAAAATGGTTGTGAGCGCCAATTATACTAATTGCCTACACTGCCTACAGCCTGTTCATTAAATAAAACAAAAAACAACAAAAAGCTTGGTACAATAAGTCGACTTGTTCAACAGAAAGGATTAAAAACGAATAATTCTATAACATTTTGTTCAGATTTTTTGTTAATATTTTTTTCTTTTATCGATTAACGAATAATGAAAAGTCATACATACTTTATTTTTCATTGCTTCTTATTCGATCTTTTAGTTGTCATTATTACATCATCAACATAGTATACATCTTACTATTAACGATATTATTATTTTTATCATAACTGTTCTCTTTCCTTTATAAAGCATAATATTATCCATGTCGGGTTTCCTATAAAAAACAACGTAGCCTGTATAATTGATACAAATGTGTGTTTTAATATAATAATACATGTTGTGAGGCTCAGCGGGGACCATTTCTCCTCATTAACCGCGACATGTGGGGTTTTTGTATATTCACTTGTATACAAAAAGTTAAGGGGTAACGTATTGGTGTTGTGACTTTGAAAATGATTTATTTTGCTTTGACTACTCGCCTCTGTAGCCTTATTTATATTTGTGCCCCTTTTTCGGACTATATTATTTCAAAGTGTCTAAACACACTTGGCTGAATAATGCTTTGCACAAACCGACGCGACCATGCGACTGCGAAGCTGCAGCGTCAATACAAAACACACATTTGACAACGTGTCAAACTTGTCGCGTAGATTTGTGCAAAGCATTCTGGCATTACGCCGGCGTAATTTCCGCCGCAAATGTCAAACGCATACAAAACGCGACGTAATAGTAGTGTGTCACGACACCCCTCGTATTCGGCCCGTATTTTGGCGTAAACGCGGCGGAATTTACGCCGGCGTAATTCAGCCTAGTGTGTTTAGAGCCAAAGGCCTATGTCGGAACAACCTACTGCCTACCAACAACATACTTATTATTATAACGCTGCAGAGGCTTATTTCCGAATGTTTCAACTTTCAACTCATTGAAGAAGAATAAGCAACAAAACTATTGGTTGACTACGGTACCCTAAAACGGAACCCTAACCAGCAGATTTTTTGTATTGGCAGGTTAATACTTAATCTATACTAATATTATAAATGCGAAAGTATCTCTGTCTGCCAAAACTACCGAACCGATTGTAATGAAATTTTGTACACAGATAGTCTAAAGCATGAGAAAGGACATAGGCTCCTTTTTAACTGGAAAAAATAGTTGTAAGGGGGTAAAAATGCATAGATTTGTTCAAATTAAGTTAGTTCCAAAAATTCGCGATGACGCTTGCTCAAATGCTTTTCTATAAGAGGTAGTATCATCTTACATTAGGTTTTCGATTTTTTCGATTGTTATTTCTTTGTTACGTTATTAAAATATAAGTCAGCACTTTATCTATGCAGTGACGTAACCTTAAATCTATCAATGATAAATAATTTATGGATAAAGTTGTGATAGTGGAGGGCTAAATATACTTTATTTGGCAAATACTTAAATAAATTATGTGCACACTGCACAGCTGATTTTGAGTGTTTTGATTTAATGGGTACTAGGGTTTTTTTATAAAAGCTTAATTTGACACCAATTTTGTTGACATCGCGCGCTATAATCTGAAGTCCACGCGGACGAAGTCGCGGGCAACAGCTAGTAATCCATATTTTAGGACCTTTAAATCAAAGTATGAAATCCTTTCCATCTCTGTTAGCCATACTTATATGGCTAACAGAGATGGAAAGCCACTTTCAAAATTTTTCGCAGATAAAAATGTTGTTTATCTTATCAAAATGAAGCTACTCACAAAAAATTTGCTTGATAGTAATAAAAAAAATTGGCTCCCTGACTATTACAACAGCTTTTAAGGAAAATAAAACAACATAATATTTTGTACAATAAATTAAGCGAAGTGACTACTATACGTGTTGATGGTAATACATTTCGAGAGTTATATCGTCAGTCAAAATTCAAACCAATACAAAGGTTAAAAGAGAGGATTTACTACGTTTATTTTAAAACACTAGTAGTCTTTATTAAACATTTTTATTCCAGTATTTCAGTACAAATAATAGCATTAAAATTCGAGCCGGATTCAAACACAGCTTTAATATGATTGAAAACACGAAACACATTTCATTCCGTATAAAAAATATTGTGAGCTGGAAAAGGCTATAATTTGCTAATGTAAAACGCAAACTGTGTAGTTCATTCGTTCTGTATTTGCACTGCTAAGTTGTGTGCGCAGTTCAATGATTTATGTTCGATGATACAAAGATTTTACAACGTTGCGGATTTTGGAAGTTCTTGTTTTATAAAAGTTGGTTATGATGAAAGACAATTGAATGCTATTATTCATTGTTTTAGTAGGTGTCTTTTATAGATTTAAGTCTTGTATAAAATGGCTTCTTTGAAAGATTCAATAAAAAAATCACAAATATTTTGGTTTCTGAAGATCCCTCCCAGACCTTATTAATAATTATATTACGGCTTATGAACACGAATCTTCAGGGAATCAAGGGAATACCTTCCGAGTCAAACTGTCTGCTGATATAATAAAAATATTATACTATACTAAGGGCCTGTTTCACCGCTTCCTGATAAGGTGCCCGATAGGGATATTTGACAGATTTTCCATACTCCATCTGTCAAATTAAGTGGTAGATAGCCTTATCAGGAAGCGGTGAAACAGGCCCTAAACATACAAATGGCGCCCGCAACTCCGTTGCGCCAAAATTTTTTTGCCGCGTGGAAACCGTACCTATTCATTCAACTGAGTCATTTTTGGGATGAGTAAGATTTCGTACAGAATTCGTAAGAGCGCGTTAAGACGTACGCGTGTTCTGCGCGTGTTCTACTATGGCGTATGGGAAAATACGCGCGCGGCACGCGCTGAATCCGCGTCGACCCAGCGCGTGTTTTCCCATACGCTATAGTAGAACACGCGCAGAGCCTAGACGGAGAAAGACCACTGTTGCGGCGTGGCATAGGAGAGGAACTAATATTCCTTACCTACATCGTTCTGCAGGAGTGTAACAACATTAGAAACGGGAAAGAATCGACGTGCTGACAGATTTTAGTGATCAAATGGCAAAGCAAAGAAAATCTCAATTCTCATATTATGTTAATCTCTCACTAATTTAGACTCTTCAGTAGAAAGAAACCGCTTTTATGGTGACCATGCTAAGCCTACTGGTGAATAATAGTTTCCCTCTCTTCCTTTTTTTAAGGTTTCTTGCTGTCCCTTTTTAGGGTTCCGTACCCAAAAGGGCAAAAACGGGACTCTATTACTAAGACTTCGATGTCTGTCCGTCTGACCGTCTGTCTATCACCAGGCTGTAACTCAAGAACCGCTATAGCTAGACCTCTGAAATTTTCACAGATTGTGTATATCTGTTGCCGCTATAACAACAAATACTAAAAACAAAATAAATTAAATATTTAGGGGGGGGGCATACAAAAACACAATTTTAGTCTATTTTGCTATGTAGTGGTACGGAACCCTTCTTGCGCGAGTACAACTCGTACTTGGCCGATTTTTTTTTTCTATCGGCCTCTTGTACATGATGTGACCGAACCTCGCAGTTCTATCGTCGTATGCATTAATTTACTAGAATCAGGCACTCAGCCAGGTCGGTTGCTCAAATTGTATAATAATGCGCTTATTCTAATTAAATCCGGCTTTGGCTGCCAAAGTCTCCCCACATTGCCTTATTTAATATGAGAGGTACATTTCGGAAGAAAATTAATATTCTATAATCTAATTTAACATGGTATTGTTTCAAAATTTAAACAGTATAAGTAACATAATATAATAATAATAATATATAATATGGACGCTTCACACCTCGTCAGTCTGGCCTGTAGCACGGTACCTTACCTGAAGGACTTGTCTTACAGGTACCAGACAATGGAAATATATTTATATACATTTATTTAAGATTTTGGCGCTACCAACACGCCACCAACTGAGCCACAGAGGTCGTCGAACATAGTGGCGGCAAAGCTTTAAAAACTCAATAATGTAGGTCAACTTTTATTCGATTTGAGATAATTAATTGTAAGCTCTATACGAGTATGCTAGTATTAATATCTCTTGTGACTTTTCACACCTTTTTGTCAATACTTTATTAGATTTCTAACTTTTTATATTCATGTAATGAAATTGAAGAACTAGAAAGAATCGAATGACAGTAGTTTAAGTGCCCAGGCCCTTCAGCTAAGACTTTTCTTTATCGCTTCTTTATAGAATCGCCGATCAAAATATTATATTATGTATGGAATTGACATAAGCGTTTGTTAAGGCCTCTATATCCGCCAATGACCTTGATCATTGTCTGTCAGTGCGAATATCGACGTAAATGATATTAAAATAACATTCATAACAGCGCGCCTTGTACGGTGACGGTTACGACGCTCGCCGCGTCCATGATAGGGCGAAATAGGAGAAAAAATCTTTTTAAGGCTTAATATAATACATAATATATGAAAAAAGTGAAAAAACCAAATTATTAACTTAATATGTATTGCAAAGCAATAGATATTTTTAATATATTCTTTTGATAAATAGGTAGGTTTGATAAGAAGGAGTAAATTGGTTTCATTCAACGATTTGGAGGTGATTTGGTTTTTTATTTCTTTATTATGTGATACCGATAGAAAAAATATGGCAAAACCAAATTACGTATCATATCATGTAGATTACTAATTATTTTTTTCAGATATAATTTCTCTGTTAATGCCGATGAAAAGTTGTTTCATCTGCACGCTTTTTTCGAAAGAGCAGCCTTAAGGGGAGCTAGTTCAATATACTGACGATTTTCAAGATTTAAACGGGACAGGAGTGGACTCAGGAGACGTAACGTAACGTAAAGTTTATGATATTGTGTATTCCATTACACAATATCATAAACTTCACTCGATACAAAAAATCCCTAAGTTACCTCTTCTTTTATCGAAATTGCTACAATATGTCCAAATTATTAACGTTGACGTAACGTTGACGTTCGACTCGTCTTATGTCAATTCTATACATTCGGCGATTCTATAACGAAGCGAAAAGAAAAGGTGTTGGCTACAGGCTCTGGGTCGTTAGTGTCGTGATTGGCGGGATTATTCAGGCTTCGCTTTGTCTTCATCGATCACGTCGGACACCTGATGTAAGGCATAATTTATGTAAAGCTTTTTATCGCTGTTCATATTATATTAGGATGATTTGGCACGTGGATGGCATTGTCATTGGGGCTTGGATGAGAGAAATCTCACTATTTTACTCCAGAATTTTCATTGGATGTTCATACTTACGTAATGGCATCTAAGGTAATAATATCCTTTCAGACATCCATACTAATATTATTTCTAGATGCAAAAGTGTATCTGTATGTCTGTCCGTCTGTGTGTCCTTCTGTCTGTCTGTATGTCTAGTGCGTGTTACCTCTTCGCGCCCAAACCGCTGAACCGATTTTGCTGAAATTGTGTATGGAGATACTTTGAGTCCCGGGAAAGGATATAGGATACGTTCCATCCCAGAAAAATGTACGGTTCCCGCGCAGTTAGCGAATTTTGGCGCAATGAAGTTACGGGCGTCATTAGTTAAATAAATAACAGTAATTTACTCGTAAAGCCATCCGTTATACTCATAACATAAGTCATAACATAAAATATTTCCCGTGCCTTCATAGAAAAGCAACATTCTGTGACAGTAGGCCGAGTTTGTCTGACCTCTTTTTACTTATAAAGGATGCTGTTTTTGCCGTATGAAAAAGATGCTTGTATTTTTCTTAGAATGTTTCTTTGTTTCTTTTGAATTTAGATGTTATAATGATAAAAATAATAATGTGGGTTTTACAAGACGTGTTCTTTGTTTTAAACCGAGGAGAAGGTTCTATGATGGTTATGGATTTTTTACTACTTATTTAGTAAAAGTACCATCCCTGAACTCCTAATATTTGATTATTTCCAGAATAAGTTTTGAAGCTACTAAATCTATTTTGACGACATCTGACCCAGATATCGTTATCTTGTAATTTGTATCACAGCTAAATGTATGATTTCACGTGATTTTTAACCGACTTCCAAAAAACGAGGAGGTTATATGTTCGGCTGTGGATTTTTTTTTTTTTTTTTTTTTTTTTTTTTTTTTTTTTTTTTTTTTTTTTTTGTATGTTCAACGATTACTCCGCCGCTTGTGAACCGATTTTCGAAATTTTTGCTTTGTTGTATTTGGTTTTAATCCAATTTGGTACCATGTTCACAAAGTGGTGACCTGATGATGGGATCCAGGAGTAATCGAGGGAACTCCTCGAAGTTTATATGGAAACATATGGTGATTTTGGTTTTATGTGAAGTGTACTAAGAATATGCTACCAAAAAGTCAAATATTGGGTCAAGGTATACCATGGTTTCGAAGATGCTGAGAGAACTCCTGACTCCTTATAGATACACGTTTGGGAGTTTCGGCGTTGTTTTAAGAACAGAAAGCATATGCTACTATGCAACTCATATTCATCATCATAATCATCATCATCATCATCATCATCATCATCATCATCATCATCGTCTTCATCATTACCACGTCGTGTTAAGGTCACCAATGTCTCATGGCACAGAATAGATAATAGTACAAGGCATAGGTGTGGATATACTAATAATAATAATAATTTTATACTATATAACAACACTTTGTTTAAATATACACGGCGGTCAGCACCGCGGAGGCGACGGTATCGCTTTACTTTATATTTTACTACTTTATATACAGATCGAATACTATACTAACTACTTTATAAAATTTTAATAGACAAAATATAGAATTAAAATAAAGTTATTTTAAAAAGAGCATTTAAACAAAACAAAGTCAATAAGTGTCTTTTTAATTAGTTATACTTATTAATCGATAGATGGCGCACTAAGTATCGATTTGAATGGATTTGAAATTGAATTCTTGATTACAAGAACAGCTGTCAATAATTATGATAATAATATATTATATTACTAGCTGTCCCGGCAAACGTTGTTTTGCCATTTAAATAATTTTTGGTATGAAAAATAGATGTTGGCCGATTCTCAGACCAATATCCTCACAATATGCTCAAATAATTTCATGAGAATCGGTCAAGCCGTTTCCGAGGAGTATGGCAACGAAAACTGTGACACGAGAATTTTATATATTAGATGAGTAGCTACGCTACATCCTATGCAAGTTTATACAATTTTTTATCTGATAGATCCTTGGATCGTGGAAAAACGAGACACAATAGCCTTTCTATTGTTATCGCAATCGCCGGTGACCGCTTGGGGTTTGAACAATTATTATTTATTATATCATTGGGTTTGAAGTATTAAAATTGTTAAATTACTCAGCACACATCCTATGCAAGTTTATACAATTTTTTATCTGATAGATCCTTGGATCGTGGAAAACGAGACACAATAGCCTTTCTATTGTTATCGCAATCGCCGGTGACCGCTTGGGGTTTGAAGTATTAAAATTGTTAAATTACTTAGCACAATATGTTTACTTCACTGATAATATATTATTTTGTGAGTGTGAACTGTGTAATAAGATACGTAAAATATACGCGAAGGTTTACCTACCAGTGTAACTAAAAAGAGTGAAATTATTATTATTTTTAACAAAAATTAAAACCGACTTCCAAGGTAAAAACAATATTAACATTAATATGAACTAAAAAGTATTAAATAATTTTTGCTATCTAATAGTGCCTTTTTCCGAATTCGGCTAAACCTTGACTATTTCTGTATTCAATCTTCATAATTTTGAAGTCGGTGCCAGTTCCAAAAGTTTCAAATATTCTGTCAGAGGACTGAAGATTCAGCTATCTGGTACCGACTTCAAAATAATGAAGATTGAGTACAGAAATAGTCAAGGTTTAGCCGAATTCGGAAAAAGGCACTATTAGATAGCAAAAATTATTTAATACTTTTTAGTTCATATTAATGTTAATATTGTTTTTACCTTGGAAGTCGGTTTTAATTTTTTGTTAAAAATAATAATTATAAGAACGAACATCATCGAGTAAAAGATAACAAAATATTAATCGATTGCCGCTTTCTTTGGTCCCTTATACTTTCACATTCCACTATAATGAAGTGACAATAGTAATTGCCACAATATAAATCTATACAGTAGTCCATATTCATATGAAACCGCACGAATCCGCGGGATGCACGCACGTAAATGTGATTTGGGATAACTTACAGAGCAAGCGATACAACCCTGAATCCTTAAGCCGTAACGTGTAATGTAAGATTACGTGTAATTCAGCGTCAACAGTGTGGACGGCACACGAACTCAAAGCGAATTGTCCAAACGAGCCTTTGTGCTCGCGGGAAAACCGACAGCCGATGGATAAACCCCGAGCGTTACATGTATAGCTCGTAGTACCGTCTACACGTAGAATTCGTGTTACATAATACACGTTACACTCGTTTGGACCCGGCTTTAGTAGGTAATTGATAAAAATATACACAGACTTAAGAATAAAGATGCTACACAGTGTCATAACCATGTCATAACTTTATGCAGTGTCCGATGCTTTAGGTTAGAAAAGATATTTGACAGAGAAGAACAAGAATTTGTAAAACTGTAGCAGTAAGAAGTAAGAGTATCACGCCGCACGCACGAAAAACTTGTCTCCGTATTGACTTAGTTTTATTTCAAATTGATCTGATTTAATCTACTGATTAAAGTTATATTGTGGTAATGGAAACGTGATTAACCATTACGCTCACTCACTATGAGGGAACTGTAGCTATAGTCATAGTGACTTGTATATAATAGTGATCTTGACTTTCATCTCCTGCTGGGTCTATCAAATCGTGACTTACTTGATCAATAGGAAATCGTATGATCAGATTTAATCTGTGCTGTTAATTGTTTTACCCGACTACAACGAACCTTAAAAGTAGTCATCATTGTTGCTGTTCCATCGTAGCATCTGAACAAATGAGTACTGGTCTAATTTTAATGAATGAAAGAAACATAGCTCGCTCGCTCTACATAGAGTTCAATTTTACCTGTGTTTGATGTAATATTGCAATTCTGGCTACTTCAAGATATCTGAAATCATGCAAGTGTGTGCGTGCACCCCATCGGTGGTCTACCACAAAGCTGGTTTACTTACTATAATATTCTTTACACTATTGTGGTATTTACTGCATAATATTATATTAATTTACCTACAATACATTTGTCTAGAATTTAGAGGTGCAATAAAAGTTATTTATTCTATTCTCTTTAAGAAGTTAATGTAATTATTATCGTAAAGTGACTGAGCATAAACATAAAGGGTCTTACTACAAAAGATTTAAACACTCGTTGAACAGTTGATTACAGAAAAATTCCATACAAATTTGTCTCAAAACAACTGTTCAATAGATGTTTAAATCTTTTGTGGTAAGACCGTATTATTTTAACCTGAGGCTGTCAATTTCCGCAAAAAAGTATTTCTTATATTTCTAATCTGCTGTTTTTGCGTAAATGTATTTTATTCCTTAATCTTAAGTGCTTTATTCTCAGGATAACAATTTCATGAATATTTTTTAAAAATTCTAAGCATTGTGGCAAAAAATATTCCACTCATTCCAGTCTCGATTTTGAGAAGTCAGTTAAAATTTCTTGAAATACGGCGTGTATCAACTAGGCATTTGCATGTGTACAATGGCAGTTCGTTAGTGCACTTGGCACGGCGGTTTTCATCAAGACCAGAGAATGGGGTCATTAGAACGTTCCAACTTCGCTTGCCAAATAACACGATCTTTACTGCTTATCAAATGACAAAATATTATGTTAAGGTAACATCGTGGGATTCGTGGGTAACGTCGAATTCGGGTCGAAATCGGGACAGTCTGAAATGGAAAATAACTAATAAGATACATAATATTATAACGATACGATACGATATTTTAAATAATAGGATAGATTGTCCACACCTTGTTTCTCAAATTTCATTTCGAACCCCAAAATCCCGACCATGCATGTTCCATTACATCAAACCAATTACTAACACGTATCACTCATATAATATATAATAAACATTTTAATGATATTGACTTATTCACTCATTCTTAAGCTAAATTTAGAAGTCAAGTAATAAAATCGGTAAAAAGCCTGAAACATTGACTAAAGGATAAATAATTTGACACTGTCCTTGCACTTATTCCACTTTATTTTAGTAGATTTATTACAAATTTAATAAATACACGACCGGTTTCGAAAAAATCATCATCAGGTGTTTTTTTCGAAACCGGTCGTGTATTTATTAAATTTGTAATAAATCTACTAAAATAAAGTGGAATAAGTGCAAGGACAGTGTCAAATTATTTATCTGAACATGAATTTCCACCAAGAAGTGACAGTACATACAATATCGTTGACTAAAGGAATTACTGCTTGTTATAATTAATATTTATTAAAAATTATTTAAATAAAAAAGCTATATTTTTATGTGTAGTATACTGAGAGTTATTTTATTTTACTTTATTATTTTATGTAACTATTAATCTTAACATTGAATTAACTACAATAATTACAACATGTACACATTGAGTCTTCTAGACCAGTGTCTTCTTTAGTGACTTTTTGTATTAAAGTGCTTTTGTTATTCTAGTTATTTTTTTATTTTTTTTTAGTTTGTACCGCACTTTTGTGATATATGGGTAACCTGTTATTGGCTTTATTGTATGTAAAATGCTCTTTGTTAATTTTATCAGTATATAAGCTATTGGTTTTTACAATAAATAAAAATAAAATAATAATATCTTGTTTTTATTAAATGTGATACCATTTCATAAAGTTCTCATCATCATAAGTTTATTTTTTCTTATTTATTTTATAAGTTTATACAAACTATCACAAGTTAGGGGCAAGGCGACGTGACTTATTTATTTCAAATCTATCGTTCCATTCTAAACACGATAAGAATATTATTCGTATTGGAGTATCGATTGGCCTTACAAATTCTTAAGTTTTATACAACTTTAATTCATCTATCGAGGGCGAAAAAAACCTCTCTTCTTTATGATTAAAACAAAGGTTTTGCAAAAAATAACTCTCGTCTTTAAACAAATGTGTTAACATTATTTAAAATCCAACAAGTTATTATATTTTCTCCGTTCCTTTTGTTAGTTGATTGTTGTCATTTGTTGTTGTAATGCCGTTATCACGGGCCGAGAAGTAGGCCATCTTTTGTGAGATGAAGTAAACTTGACACTTTTTGTTTTTTGAAATTATTTTCATTATTTAAGCCCTAATTTGAAACATAGCATAAAACCACGATGGACAATATCTGACACTTCATTGTCAATCGCGGTTTATATGGAAAATGACAATTTTTTGACAGGGAGTCAATGACCGCTAGCGACAAGCTAGCCCGAGTGGAGTATAGGTACGATAACAGCATTACTATGGCTAGTTACTAGCCTTTGAATAAAAACATTTGAACACTGGCCACTTTCATTCGGTATCTAATAAATAACAAAATGAAACAAAGAACAAAATATAACGTACCTATCGAAGTTTTTCAAGCACTATATATTTTGTTAATTCTGATAATAATATGATTGTATTACTAGAAGTTTCTAGTCTCAAATTAAAATAACTAGTTATGAACAGACCACCTTAACTATTTTACTCAATACTCAATTATAATAATATTATGAAGATAGTTTCCGCAAACACAAAGGTCGTTCATCCATCATGTTTCCGTTACTGTCTGCGCTTACTTTCGGTGAGAACGCCTCAGTGGTCTAGTCGTATAGAGCGCGACTCTTGACTCGGAGGTCGTTGGTTCGATTCCCGCGTTGGAAACATATTGTTATTTCCAAGTTTGGTTAGGACAATGCAGGCTGATCACCATTGTCTGACAAGTAAGATGATCCATGCGTCGGATGGGCATGTTAAAAGTCGGTCCTGCGCCTGATCTCTCGCCAGTCGTGTCGGTTGTCCGTCCCACTGGGTTATGAAAGTAAAAGGAATAGAGAGTGGTCTTGTGTACTGCGCACACACTTGGGCACTATAAAATTACTCCTGCGTAACTGGCATGGTTGCAATGAAACCGGCCACCGTCACCAAAACCGGTGTGGGAGCTATTATTTCGGTGAGACACAAACATAGACGGAGAGTTAGAGAGCCACATCGGTTCCGACATTGGCTTGTTTCAATAAAACCATGGGCTGGTTTCTAGGAAATCAGGAAGTACGCAGGAATTTATTTTTCTTGTGGTCTAGTTACGTGTTCATTACACAGGAGCATTTTCTCGTCCTTAAATATACTTTACAATACTAATGCACAATAGGAAATCCCTAAGAATTTGACATCTTGCCAGAATTAAATAATTCTTCCCCTTCCTTATCTGTACTCTTCAAAATCGGTCTAGCAGGCTTTCAGACATCGAACCTTTTGAACTACCTATATATAATTTTTTTGCTAGTCTTCAACCAGAAGTATTACAGCTTATGGATAACTTCCATTACAAACATTTTGCTTAAAACTCCAAAAAACTCGAGATTCCGGAACTGAGCTTTACCATAATATAGTATGCACTCTAACCAACTGAAAAAAAATGTATGTCTCTCTTTTTAACCTATCAAGCATGCGCGTGCGGTCTTTATAGGCAAAAAGGCAGTGCTTGCCTTATATTTTAATTTAACTTTCGTACTTTTTAATGACTCATGACGTTAATTTTTTAATAATACATAATAGTAAAAAATATAGTAAAAAAATAAATATATACATTTAAACGCCTCAATTTATAAAATAGCAACATGTACACGCGCGAACGGGTTCACGAGAGGTCAAGATAGGCTCAGTGTTGAGGTGCCTGCCTTGCGCGTATGTGTGAGTGTGTCCGTGCACAGCCGAAAACGCACACAACCATGAATATCGAATGCGATTTTGTACTGCAAGCTCTGCGGCAGACACCAGCAGTGTTGCCAACTATGGGGATATCCCACTTTTAATAGGGAAAAATTAAATATATAGTGCGTATTTTAGGGAGTAAAAATATCATATTATATTCATGGGCGTGAAATTTTTTAAGCAAAAATGTATATTTATTTGGTTTTTATTACTGTTTTTATATAAATAATGACATCATGAGTGACGTTTTTGCCGCAAACACAATAATTGCGGTCGGCTGAAGTAGTATTTTCAGCGTTTTGATCTCTCAGTGGAAAGTACCCCAAGTAATAAATAATATATTTAAATAATAGTTGGGGAGTTCTGGTTGAAATTCAATGTGTTTTCAAGTTAATTTAAGGGGGAAATTTTTGAACAGTTGGCATCACTGGCGCCGCGGCCGTCGCGGGCGCCCGCCTTGCTGACGGCGATCGGAACTACTCGTGAATTATAGTCGTGACTCGTGAGCAATCGGATATAATCCGAGTAAAATGAATAGACGCAATTAATCTAACTAATTACGTACAATATGTACATTATGCATTTTTGTTTTGTGAGGTTTATAATATTTGTTTACATTTTACATAGCTGAAATTTTTAGTGTTTTGGGAGGCCATTTGCTTTTTTCATGTGATCGAGAACTGTGACTATATTATATTATTATTTTTGGTTTTATAGTTTTCTAACAATATTTTAGATTTTAATATTCGAAAGTTTGTATAACAGTTTAACATTAATAATTGCGTACATTCATAAAGTATCACTCACTTGGATAAGATAATTTGTGGTGGCCGAAATTTTGCATTTATTTACATCGTATTATGGATCGGATCTCAAGTAACCGGAACCTTGATTATGTGAAAAGACAAAAGTTAAGCTGATTAGGTGAGTACATAAAATATACTAGATACAAAAATGAAAAAGTTGTAAAAGAAAAAGTTTTTGTTTTGTTTTGTTTCACGCCAAAACTAATGAACCGATTGTAATAAAATTTTGAACACAGTTAGTCTAGAGCCTGAGAGAGCCATAGGCTACATTTTGATGAGGCAAAGATATATTATCTAATTTCCATGGAAATATCGATGAAAATAAATTCACATTGTATTTCTAATACGTAACAATAGATGGCGTTTTTTTATTTATTTTAGCTTAGCTCACAATATCATGTTGTATGGTAATTGGTATACATCGATGAAATAAACTCTCATTGTAGTTCCAACGCGTGACAACAGATGGTGTTTTTTATTTCTTCATAACAGTACGTAATTATACTAATTAGTTTAGAAAATAGT
The DNA here is from genome assembly GCA_937595015.1 of Polyommatus icarus. NCBI lineage: Eukaryota > Metazoa > Arthropoda > Insecta > Lepidoptera > Lycaenidae > Polyommatus > Polyommatus icarus. The sequence goes on along the minus strand of OW569334.1, from coordinate 4,181,058 downwards.
TTTCAATGTATATCCACACTATTATTATATTAATATAGTAGTATATATTAATTAATAATAATTAATTAAGTAAGTATATATTAATTTATGCGAAAATATCTCTTTTTGTCCGTTTGTCTGTCTGTTTTGCTTTCACACCAAAACTACTGAACCGATATCGCTGCATTACCAGTGTCAAAATCTTGTGCACGCCCGTGCTATCAAGCCCCATAAGGGAACCGGTGATCGCGACAACAATAGAGTAACAATAGATTTCCAAGGATCCGCGATCGAAGGATTCATCTCCAGACGTGCATAAGGTAAGGCTAGCCATCAGGGGCGTGCACAAGATTTTGACACTGGTAATGCAGCGATATCAGTTCAGTAGTTTTGGTGTGAAAGCAAAACAGACAGACAAACGGACAAAAAGAGATATTTTCGCATAAATTAATATATTATACATTGAAAACTTAACTTTCGCATAAAATAATAATAATAGTGTGGATATACATTGAAAACTGTTTTCTAAACTAATTAGTATAATTACGTTCTGTTATGAAGAAATAAAAAAACACCATCTGTTGTCACGCGTTGGAACTACAATGAGAGTTTATTTCATCGATGTTTCCATGGAATTATACCAATTACCATACAACATAAAATAAATAAAAACGCCATCTATTGTTACATATCGTCGTTGCCAAAACAAGATCTCTCATGTGCAAAGATGCAAGTTTTGTAAAAACTTAAAAAAACTTCTTCGTGAAAAAAAATTGTATGTGAGCATGCCAGTTTATTTTTCTTATTTATGTATCTATATTTCAGACATTTTTTAAACTTATTACGATATCGATACCTAGTCAATATACCTCTTTTTTTTTCTTTTTTTATCACTTATGCTGCACATGAGAGGTTTTGATTGCTAAATTTAGCAACATAAGAGGTAACAGTGGGTAAAAGTTGCGCACATGAGATATTTTGATTGTGAAATTATTATTGAGTTTCACATGAGACTTTTTTTTCGCCTCCTTTTCACATGTGAGTTTTTGTACAAGGTGGAGAATTTAATTCTCTACAATATGGTGTAAAAAAGTCATTTTCGTCCAGACCGTCACATAAGAGGTCTTGTTTTGGCAACGACGATATTAGAAATACAATGTGAATTTATTTTCATCGATATTTCCATAGAAATTAGATAATATATCTTTGCCTCATCAAAATGTAGCCTATGGCTCTCTCAGGCTCTAGACTAACTATGTTCAAAATTTTATTACAATCGGTCCATTAGTTTTGGCGTGAAACAAAACAAAACAAAAACTTTTTCTTTTACAACTTTTTCATTTTTATATCTAGTATATTTTAAGTACTCACCTAATCAGCTTAATTTTTGTCTTTTCACATAATCAAGGTTCCGGTTACTTGAGATCCGATCCATAATACGATGTAAATAAATGCAAAATTTCGGCCACCACAAATTATCTTATCCAAGTGAGTGATACTTTATGAATGTACGCAATTATTAAAGTTAAACTGTTAAATATTATACAAACTTTCGAATATTAAAATCTAAAATACTCTTAGAAAACTATAAAACCAAAAATAATAATATAATATAGTAACAGTTCTCGATCACATGAAAAAAGCAAATGGCCTCCCAAAACACTAAAAATTTCAGCTATGTAAAATGTAAACAAATATTATAAACCTCTCAAAACAAAAATGCATAATGTACAATATTATACGTAATTAGTTAGATTAATTGCGTCTATTCATTTTACTCGGATTATATCCGAACTCCCCACACAAACTCCTATTATTTAAATATATTATTTATTACTTGGGGTACTTTCCACTGAGAGATCAAAACGCTGAAAATACTACTTCAGCCTACCGCAATTATTGTGTTTGCGGCAAAAACGTCACTCATGATGTCATTATTTATATAAAAACAGTAATAAAAACCAAATAAATATACATTTTTGCTTAAAAAATTTCACGCCAATGAATATAATATAATATTTTTACTCCCTAAAATACGCACTATATATTTAATTTTTCCCTATTAAAAGTGGGATATCCCCATAGTTGGCAACACTGCTGGTGTCTGCGGCAGAGCTTGCAGTACATAATCGCATTCGATATTCATGGTTGTGTGCGTTTTCGGCTGTGCACGGACACACTCACACATACGCGCAAGGCAGGCACCTCAACACTGAGCCTATCTTGACCTCTCGTGAACCCGTTCGCGCGTGTACCTGATTACATGTTGCTATTTTATAAATTGAGGCGTTTTAAATGTGTATATTTATTTTTTTACTATATTTTTTACTATTATGTATTATTAAAAAATTAACGCCATGAGTCATTTAAAAGTACGAAAGTTTAATTAAAATATCTGTTATCTGTGAATGGCAAGCACTGCCTTTTTGCCTATAAAGACCGCACGCGCATGCTAGCCATATTTTATGGAAAGTAATCTTCATTCTAACCACGATTATCGGCTAGGTTTCCCAGTGTTATGAGGGTATATGACCCTTGAAATTGTTTTTATTTGCGCATAACGAAATAAGAGTGAGATTGTGGGAATCTATAACCATATTTTCGAGGGTATTCAGTGTAATTTTATCATTGGCAGCATCAATGAAGTAAAATCATATTCTTAATGAAGTAAAATAATCTTTTACTTCATTGAATATGCTGCCAATGATTGATACAACAGATAGATTTGTTGGTGGTTATGCCAACGTTTTCTTTTATGTTTTGTGTTTACTTGTGGTATTACTATACCTAGTACTAAATTAATGCATGGTTTCTTTTACCTTATTGTAAACTCCAAACAAGGTTATTAGTATATTAAAATTATGTAACTCCTTCTCAGTCAGCATTTAAAATACTGAGATACAAGACAAGATTGAGGTAAAGGCACCCGCTAACGCGACGTCTACCAAGGTATCAATTCACCAATGGATTTATTTGACGCGAGATAGCTTTGTCTACATTTGCAAAAGAGCTATTGGGAATATTTAACATAAAACTTTTAAAACGAACAACGGCGAAAATAGTCTTGATCGACAGTGACGACTGGCGACAGACCAACTACTAATTTACCCTTTCATATTGTGATGTCAGATTTGTCCAAAGTTAGCTATAATAATATTGTGTTGGGGCCCTATGATTTTTAGCTGTTTGTGAGTGCTTAGTTTATACTAATGATAACTCCCAAACTGTTGGTTGTTAGCTTCATAAAAAGCCTTACGCTTCGAGGGAACTAATGAAGGTGCTGCTAACTGGGTTTGCCGAAGCGAAACTTAAAATTGATTATTTAATTCACATGCCTTGCCACTATACAGGTGTACCAACACATAGTAAAATTACTTTTAGGATGTGTATGAGTCCCCTGTATAGATTTGACTGTGAAAGTCTCCGCTAAAAGAGTAACTTTAAAATGTATTTTTTTGTGATTTGTATGTGCGCTTGCGCCAACAATTCACTAAAAAAATCGGTTGTCTGTAAAGTCGGTTTACTGACGACAGTTGAACATGACAACGTCATAACCTTAAAAGAAGAAGAAGTATTCTTTGTTCTATAGTCTATCGAAATGTCAATTATAGCAGACTTGTGAGAAAATGTAGGTATTTGATAAAAAAAATATTTGTTATTGTGTTAAATTGAATTTGGAAAGTGTCATAAACATAATAGTATTTTTATTTTTACAAATACGCGATAATAGGGATGATGACAAGGTCAAAGATTAGCGACTTTTGTTAATAAAATAAAGAAAGCACGGCAAAAAATAAGCGTTACCAAAATTTCAGCTCGATAGCATTTGTTTTTTTTTTGTTAGGCGCCTTCAAAGTTGGATAATAAAGTCGATTTTTTTTTCAATTAAATTTCTTAATATTTGTACACCATTCGATAACTTATGCAATTAAAAACAACTTTTGGTACGAAACCACTTTCATAAACGCAATATTTAATATACCTATCGAACAAAGTTCTCTCCCGATCCGTACAAACTAAGAAAGACTGACGTCAGTCTTTCGTAGCACTTTGTATGAGGCGTTTCGGGCAGGTCTATTTTATGAGATGTTTGAATTGTTCATATCTTAGTGAATTTTTAAGCTATGAGAGTCATTCTTTCAGCAATGTTTCTATTTTTTAAGGGTCTTTCAATTACCAATAAGAAAAAAAATTAGTCATCAAGCCTATTATCGGTTATAATGGATAAAAGTTGTCGATTCAAAAGCCTTATCTTATCTAGATCTACCAATTGCCAAATATTTTATCTAGTTATCAATATGCCAAAAATACCGAATCTTCGTAACAAACAGGTAAGAACGCTTGCTACATAATATATTAATCTGTGGTAAGAACATATTTTTGTATGGGGAAAATTTAAGTGTCGTTATTAGCGTATAACTCGCAATTTTTCCATTATTTATCATCATTAAAACCTTCCCTGGACTTCTACGAATATTTTAAGACTATAGTCAGTCGTTCAGCCGTTTTCGAGTTTAAGCGTGACTAACACATTTGAAAATCCATTTTTATTTAAAAGAGAAGAAGATAATTATAGATTTATTCATTCATTCATGGCTGGCTAGTAGCGAGCCCAAAAAAATTATTATTTACATGTACATTGTACATACCTATAGTTCCTATATCATCTTAGATAGCTGGTTCCGAGGCCGCGAGGTGCATTTAGCGCTTGCTGATGATTCGGAAGCTGCCGTTAGGGTCACGGGTTCCCACCGCAGTGTCTCGGTGTCTCACGGTGTCGCGGTAACGGGAGCGGACGCAGCCGACCGTGCCACATTATCTCTAACTGCACTCGTCAAATAAGAAAAATATAAACCGTAAACTTTTATGGCCTTTCAAGACAAAAAGTATAAAAAAATAGGTAGCAATCGTAAAAAAGTTGCCAAATATTCTTGAACTGAACGACTGAACCAGTGAACTGATTTTCACTGATTGGACTTACGACAAGCAGCTGAGACGGCAATGTACGTACCAGCTATTTTCGGTTACTACTTACTAACTTACAGTTTAAATAACAAAGGTAAGGGTAGTTTATGGGTGTCTGTCTCATTTTAACACCTCCATCGTGGGTATCGCAGACACAATAGATTTTCAATTGTTATGCGGCAGCCGGCTGCCGCTTGGGGATTGATGGGTATAAGTCTAAATAAGTACGTAATAACTAATAACCAACTTGCTTACGATTTCATTCAATATTGCAGACAAGTAGTTAAAAGCAAATGAGATGTAAGCACAGGTCGATCACCGAAATGGTCAACAGTTTATTGATAAATAATAATAAAGCAATCAGGCATAATCGTGGTTGTGCTCTGGCCAGCAATCATCCTGCGATTGACTTGCAATTTGCGATTCACGAAAACCGCTCGCCTGTGGTTTGGTTATTGATTGTTCCTGATTGCACACTCAAGTGCTTCGTTGTGCTGTAATTGGTCTTGTACTTGTTTGAGGAGTGGACTCGGTAGTTAGTCAATAGTCCTTAATCACTGTACGAATCTCTGAATTCTTCGTCTAAATTTTAGAGTCTAAAAGATGGATTCTATCAAAGTAAAATTTTCTTCATTCTTGAAAAAGGCGTAGGTATTATTAAAAGTTGTATATTTTGAGCCTTGAGGTGACAAATAAAAGCCCATTGAATGATGATGTTACGTTCAATAGAAGCTTAACCGCAAGTTTGTTAGGTCGCCAGCCTTGTCCGCCCGCTGCGAATTTTGTAAGTAGAAACAGCAACTATACTAATAAAGCTACAAATCTAAGCACGAAACTCCATAATATAAAATGTCAAAAGTATAAAATTCTGTGCCTCGTATTTAGATTATAGTTGTGCCAAATAAAAAGTAGTTTATGAAGTTTCGTGCTTATTAATCATGGCTTTTAGTATAGAAGCTAAAACGACTTGCACATCAGGTCGTTGTTCATAAAATAACATTGTAGAGAAAAGAGTTTTAAAAAGTTTAGTAAACACAAATGTAGGTTAACTATAACTGTTGTGAAGTTGCCCTGTTGAGTGTTCCACATTATAAGCAAACACGAGCGTTGACAAAACACAACGGCACCTAAACTAATCCACGTTAAATCTACATAAACTGTGCAATAAAGTGACATTTTAAATGAGCAGGAAAAATAGCGGGTAATATGTAGGTAGGTAGGTTGATTATATTACAGTTGTAACTAAAAAAACGGCAAAAGTTTTTGAGGCGATCTATCGATTAATTTTTTCATACCCAAAGTGTAGGAGATGGAAACCAATTACTAAAGTTCTAATTTGTTATTTTTCTAGTTGAAGCTCCAATTAAAAACAAATCTATGTTTTATCTCAGTTTCAGGTGCAGAAGTGATCACAAGATGCACGCGTTACTGTGCGCGCTGCTCGCGACTGCAGTGGTGGCGGACGACAGTCAAGAAAGGTATATCTATCTATACTTATTATAAAATGAAGTCGCTTTTTTCCCTCATGTCCCTTTGTTCCCTTTAATCTTTAAAACTACGCAACGGATTTTGATGATTCTTTCAGTGTCAGATAGCCCATTTATTGAGAAGGAGAAAGGTATAGGCTATATTTTATCACGTTAATACTGATGGAGAATGTGGAAAAAACGGGGGAAATAATGTGAAAGGGCTTATCTCGCGAACTACTGAATCAATTTTTATGTTAATTGGCACAGATAAGAAGTAGACCACGTGAAGGATATCGATTTTAATCATTTTTTTCAGTGGCTATATTATATGTTATAACCGTGCGACGCCGGGGCGGGTAGCTAGTATTGTTATAATCCATCTAATTCTATGGTATGAACAATTAAGTAGGGCCGCAGCATGACGGTACACATGTTACAAATAATTTGGGAAAAATTAATGGAAAGTATGTTATAATGTGCGCATGTTCCTAGGTGTCATTTAACAAGCGAAATAGTTTGTACATTATGCACGTGTAACAATAAATGAACACACTTGCTTGTAAACCGGAAAGCTTTATAGAAGTGATAGTAGTATGGGCGCAAGTGTCTTGTACTCGTTATATGAGCACAAGTGCCTTGCTCGCTTAAAATAACCGTAGAATTTTATATCATACTATTCTGTTCATGCAAGCGAAATTGGAACTAAGAAAATAAAGTTTTAAATATAGTTTACATTTAACATATTGAAGCTAACAGAAGTATTTGTAATTTTTCAGGCGATCGAAGCTGCCATACATCGCCGATGCAGTTGGCAACAGTCTACCAGCGCCCTCCATAGTGCCAGCTACAGTTGGCAGTCCAGTTAACCTACTGACACCCGATCGATATGAATTCTACACTTTCGATGAGTCTGGAGAGCTGGTTAAACGATTGATGACTCTAGAAGAGATACAAGCTATCGTCGCAGCAGGAGAGGAAACTGAAGGATTGGTGACATTCGCAAATGATAACCAACCGACTATCGCTTTCAATTTTAGTCAACCGTCGTACACGAAAGTTCACAACGTCGTAACGAATGTACAAAATGTGCTCAAGGCTCAAATGGAAGCGCATAAAAACAGAACCAACATACCACCTACATACGATACACCCGACGTTTCTGACTCCTGGAGCCAAATTCTTCCATCGATATTTGGAAATACTGGAGGAGTGGACATAGTTCCTGATAGAACATCAGAAACTTTCATAACGCCGGAAACTGACACCATTGAATTTGAGAGTACGAATGAAAATTCTTTGAGTAAAGATAATGAATTCTCACCTGATAAGGTATTGAGTAATGATATACCGGTAAGGGTTGAAAGCACTACGATTCCGACTACATCTACAACTAAACCTACAACGACAAGAAAGATAACCACTACAACTAAAAAACCTACACCAAAAACAACAACGACGTCGAAACCTATATCAACGACTCAAAAAAATATCAAAAGCTCTACAGTCAAACTTCTAACATCTTCTGCTACTTCTACTACAACTACTACAAAACCCAGCACAACTGTTCGAAGTACTACAAAAACCAAAACGACTTTAACAACAGCAAAACCAACAACTTCAAATACTAATAAGTATAAATCAACAACAAAACCCAATGTGCATACTTCTGCTAGCACAAAAGACAATTCTAACAAAGTAAATGAATCCAATAAAATGACTCCACAATATGAAAAATTTAGCACATTCATACCAACAAGTGCAACTACAAAATCAACCCCGAAAACTACTGAAATACCAAGCACAACTACCAAATTTAATATTTTAGTATCGTCAACGAGTGCAAGCAGTTTACAGCCATCTTCATCTACCGAAAGTCAAATTAATGATGAAGTTACAAAACTGCCTACCCCTGAACAAAAATTTGATAAAGTAAATGTAACAACAATAACGACTCAGTCAATTTCACCATCTACAATTGTTTCATCAACCGAAAATGTCGTGCAGGCAGATAACAATACAGGTGTAGACGACGATCAAAACGATGGCACTAATGATGAACCTGTGCCCCCGTTGTTTGATGTAGCACAGAGCATAAGTCAGATTGCATCTGATCTCGGTAATTATGCACCCCTACCAACATCTGATGATGCACTGGATACTGACAAAGTAAACGATTTAAGTTTAGAGAGTAAAGAAAATTTAGAATTTGACATACCTGCCGATGTAGGGACAGACAATAATAAAAAAGTAGAAAATAATGCCAGCAACAATAACTTTGAAAACTACGTGAAAATATCAACACTGGATCCTCAAAAGAACGATAAAGATGATGAAAATGATTTGAATATTATTCAAAATGACACTAGCTTTATGAATACAACTGACTCTGTAGAAGACGTAGTATTAACAACTACAGTTTCGTCATTTGATGACATTGATCCTATTTTATCTAATTCTGTTGGAGACATGCTTTCTCAAGTCATACATGAAAATCCCGTCCCAAATGCAATTGACAAAAGTAGTGCAGCTGAGCAAGAAAATATATCTACTACCCAAACGATTTTAGAAACGACTTCTTCTTTTGATGATGCATCGAGTACTGCTGTAACTGAGGTAGCAGACGTCGAAACCACATCAATCCCAGCCACAACTTACTCGATAACTTTGGTGGATGAAAACAGTGACAAAAAAACTAAAAAGACAGAAGAAGTAGAAAAATTTGCCTTGAAAACAGATATTCCTAATGCGATCCCTAAAGATAAAATTAAGTCTCAGATTTCGAAGAATAATAACACATTTTTCGAAGCAGTGAATGAACTAAACATAGCTGCAGAAAAAGAAAGAAATAAGTCCAGTGTTTTTCAAAATTCTGGCATTATTGATAATAACCTCTTACAGATTATGTCCTCTACAACACTCCGGTCTCCTAGTAAAATAGAAACAACTACAAAACCTTTAATCAAAAATAGCAATGTACAAATTGATACCTCAGAAGTTAAAAAAAGCTCTTTGGTGAAAAATATAGATCAACATAATACGAATAAACTCAAAACCAATATCGAATTACCAAAAATTGATGATATAAAGAAAAAGTTTCAAAAAGTTAATATTGAAGAAAAAGAAATCGCTACAGACCGAAATTCTTGGAAATTAATTCCAACTGTTCCGCCACCTAGGTCACAGGAAAGTGAAAAAATAAAACAAAAGGTAGATAAAAACAGCTCGGAATCTTCGCCCGATAAAGATATTATTTTGGACTTTTCAAATGAAAATCAGGGCTTAGAAGTTACAACTAAAGACTTGGGAGAGGATGTTGTACAGTTCACTGAATTATGCAATGAGCTTGCTTTTAGATACTGGGAAGAAGTTATTCCCAATATAGATAACAAGCGCAGTTTCGTATTATCTCCATTTTCTGTCACATCTATGTTGGCAATGATGTTTATGGGAGCTAGAGGTGCTACATCCGGTGAAATGAATGAAATACTTAAATTAGATGACATGGTTACATTTAATCCACACTTCACTTTAAAGAACATATCAGATTCGATAGAAACATCTTCAAATTCTGGCGTGGCAGTTTCAGCGTTTATTAGAGAACTTTATAGCGAAAGAAGTAAAGGGAAAATATTAACATTTTACAAAGAAAGAGCTCAACAGTTCTATAATGGACATGTAGAAGAAGTTAATTTCAAACTTATTAGTGACATTATAAGGAGGCGAACTAATTTATTAGTTAAAAGGTATACTTGGGGAAAAATTCCCGAATATATAAAGAGTAACTCTATATCAATGCGTCCACCACTTGCAGCATTTTCAACAAACATTTTTGAGGTAGGTAAACCTTTTTGACACAATTTTTACTTTAGTTACATAATGAATATCAATCCTTCGATTCGACCGGTGCTCATGGGGCTCGATAGGTTAATAATTATATTAATTATGTCAACCAGATTTTTTATTACTAAAAGTATTGATTATTAAGAAAAGCATTTATGAAAAATATTTTTTTAAAATCTATACTTTTTTTAATTAATTAAGTACTCATAAATTCTCAATCAACGATAGTCCCGGCAAACGTTGCTTTGCCATAATATAAAGTATTTCGCCGAGATTTCGCCCATATTATTTTATTGAAGTGACTAAATAAGCGCCATGGCAACGTCGATCGCTATCCCGTCGCATAAACAATGGTCGCCGTCAGTCTCAGGTTGTAATAATTTACTATTATTTATTCAACAAATGCACTTATAAATAAATAAAGTACCCAGTAGCCGATTCTCAGACCTACTGAATATGCGTATAAAATTTAGTAAAACTCAGTAAAGCCGTTTCGGAGGAGTTCGTGGACTAACATTGTGACACGAGAATTTTATATATAAGATTATTACTAGCTGTTCCGGCAAGCGCTGCCATATTATTTTATTGAAGTGACTAAATATGTATGTTACCATGGCAACGTCGATCGCTATCCCGTCGCACAAACAATGGTCGCCGTCAGTCTCAGGTTGTAATAATTTACTATTATTTATTCAACAAATGCACCTATCAATATTTAAGTACCCAGTAGCTATTACTTACTCCATCCAGTCGAAAAGTATCGACATCTGTTGGAATCTTTTGGAGTTAACAGATAATTGTGACTGTCAATTAATTATAGACAAATAATTTGCAATAAAATAAAATTGCGACTATAATTAAAAAGATCTAAGCTATCCTATCTCTCAAGTTGGAAAAAAGCACACATTTAAAAAAAAACATTAAAATTGGTTAAGTAGGTTAGGAATCCATCGCGGACAAACATCGTGACAGGAGATTTATATATATTAGATATTTTTTAAGTAAATAAAGTTAATCAAAATGAGTTTAAATATTTTTAACATTTCATTCCAATCAGTAAGTTGCAAAATTTTTCAAATGTTATATAAAATTTTTCAGACCGACTGCACTGGATCATCTGTTGACGGAAGAGACGGTGAAATGTATTTCGTGGTATCGCCCAACGTGAGACAACGACGCTTAGTTCCTGTACCTGCTGTTGTCTACAAAAACAACTTCATGGCTGGGTATGACCCTATCCTGGATGCAACCGCAGTCGCCTTAGGAAATACAAACTCAGTGATTAGCACTCTATTCCTTATGCCTGGACAGCAGGGCAATGTTGTTAACGCAGAAGATTTGGAATCCTTAGAGAAACGGCTCCTAGAATCGAAGCCAGCTGTGGCTACATGGAATCGGCTACTGAGAACCCTTCTACCTAGAATTGGCTTGGAGCTCCAAATTCCAAGATTCTCACATAAGTCAATGCTCAATATTTCTTCCCCGTTGAAGAAAATGGGGTTGAAAGAGCTGTTTGATTCTGAGCATGCTGACTTAGCTGGACTCAACGGTCCATCCAAGGACATTTACTTGTCAGACATGTTGCAACTCACGACGTTCGTGACATGCGGGGAGGGCACGATCGGCGAGCAGCATCATATAGAGGAATATCCGGAGATTTCCCAGCAGAAGCGTAGATCCTCCAGATGGGCGACGATTTGGGATGAGCCCAGGGATTATCAGAGGGCATTCCACGATCCCCATGACTTAGGAGATGCCATGCACTTACCACTCCATTTGCGACCGAGACAAGCGCGACTTCCAGTCAGAAACACACAGCCATCTCGACGATTGAAATTCGATAGACCGTTCCTATATTTCGTGAGGCATAACCCCACGGGCATGATCCTATACGTCGGTCGGTACAACCCCAGACTTTTACCATGAAGCCTTACAAAGACTGCTAGTTTAGTTTAGTTAATTTTACTCAAGGAATAGTGATAAAATATACTTGGCTAGTGCAATTTTGAAATCAATTTTAATGCATTTACGCACAGATCATTCCATTTGGATTGCTCTCAATGACAAATATTATCATTATCGTCAGAAGTTATTATGTTGAATATAGATTTCGTAAAAAGGCATCGTCTAAGCAACACTTTTGATAGAGTTAGGCATTCACATTTTTGTGACTAAATCTTGGTCTAGATAATTTTTGCGTTTTGAATAAGATGAAATCAACAAGAATAAGCAAATAATGTTTATTAGAGGCTCATAATAGTTAATTAATTGTCCATTTTACATCACAGTATTTTGCTTTTTGGTATGCAGGTTAAAACAGAAATTTTGGAAGTTGGATCTGTTTTCACCTCTATACTAATCGTTCATGAATAAGGCGTATTTTTAAGTTAGGTAATAGTGATACACAAAATGTTTTTTAGAAATTATTATAAAATAAGTATAACTTAACTTTTATGAAGTGTAATTAATAGATAGTAAATCTTTATTATGGAATAGATTTAAATTAATGATATCAATAAATTCAATAGTTCAAATCTTCATATGTTATTTTCTTTAAATGTTAGTTTTTGCCAATATAATATCTATTAAATGAAATACTCTCGACATTCGTCGTAAAATTTCTTCCATTCCATACATGCTGCAGTCTGAATAATGTCCGGACAGTCCTAAAAATATTATGTAATTTGAATAATTATCACAAAACTGTAACCTGACAAACTAAACAAGAAATTTTAAAATTGTGTTTATATTATTATACTTACTACATTCACATAATTCCTTATACAGCCTTGAAATTCGAAGAACTTACAAGTCTTTATTGGTAACTGCTTTGTTATTTGGTAGATTTGTTTGCAATGGGTCCTTCCAGCAATGATTACAGTTCTGAACATTGGGTTAAGGCTTATCCATACATCGAGATGGTCGAAATATTTCTCCATACTCAAATTGTTTTCTGTATTCAGCAATCCATATTTGTCTAAAACGCACTCCCAATAGTCACACTAAAGCAAGTTTAATTAATAAGTAGTTGAATACAGTAAGATTTACTGTATTGTGATTTAAATTAGTTAATTATAGTAAGATTTCTTATATTGTGAATTTCCTTAATATTGACTTCATGAGTACATGAGCTATTGAACTATGTACCATCATCAGAGAAATTGATTTGTAAGCAGATGACAGACTATGTAATTAAGTAGAGCTTATGTAAACTATGTAGGTTCACCATCTGGCATCTGCCTATAAATCAACTTCTCTGGTGCCTTTTTCTGATTTAGCTGTATTGATATTAGCGCCATCCGTTACTAAGCTTCTAAGAACAGCAACCATGATGTTGATATTAATTACTTACTTACTTGAATGAATATTTTGCTAAATAATACGTTCTACTTACACCGCCTATAAAATTTCTCTGGCTACCAGTAATATTGACAGTTCTGTCTGTGAATGAAAGAAAAATCTTGGCGCCGCACTCACGAGCTGTCTCTCTATTGAAAAACGGTGGGAAAATACAACATTGTCTATCCTGTGGACAAATGAGGATACATAAAATAACTATGGTCCAAATGAAAGAAATTACAAAACTTTAAATTAATTTAATGATAAATGTAAGAAATGTAACTGGCCACTGATTACTAGCAATGTTGGCAAGCTCTCACTCAAATGTATTGCTATCGCGACGGCAAAGGCACGCTATAATTTATTAAAAGCAAGAGAGGAATATAATAACTTTATATGCATTAAGTGAAAGAGATCAAAGGGACAAGACTAGCGATCACTGGATGAAATTCAACACGCTTCGTGCACCATGACTGAAATTCACTTCAGACATCATTAGCTTAGTCCTACTCGACTTATCATAAAGAACATAATAATAGATGTTATAATATATTATTTTTTAAAGCTTTACCCGTACTAGCCGGAGTTTTACCCGTAGACCTTGAAATACAACGTCGTGCGACTATGTACTAAAACACCTTTAGTTCTTTGACTTTCGGTCACTGCAACTTTGTGCTGTCTCCCGCTTTTTATGGGGAGGGAAAAACTGTCGGGCTCCCTGAGATCATATCAAAGGGTTTTCGTGGTTGGATACCGCTGTCGATCCTGGCGACACAGGAGATACAGTGGTGGGAATGTGTAGTGGGCCAAAGCCCTTTTAAAAAAAATAATATTTTCATGAGTGTTTCTAGCGTATTAATAACGAGCTTTTGCCTGCGGCTTCGCTCGCGTTAAAAAGTATTATTAATATTATTATATACAAACTTTGATCCCGTATTTTAACCCCTTGGAGGTAGAATTTATCAAAATCCTTTCTTAGCGGATGCCTACGTCGTAACATCCACCTGCATGCCAAATTTCAGCCCGATCCATCCAGTGGCTTGGACTGTGCGTTGATAGATCAACATGTCAGTCAGTCACCTTTGAGTTTTATATATATATATAGATATGTTTACTTGCCGTGATATCATATGTTCCTATGCAACTTTCTGGCCTGGGTAGTGGTGGAAGATCAAATATATCTCGTGTATGCACCTACAAGATGCAAAACTTATAGTTGGTTGACGCCGAATGTTCATGGTAATTGGTATATATTAATATTATCTTCGCAAGGTTAAAACTTAAAAGGGTTCAGAAATGGCTAAGGAGACAAACCACTTTTTCAAGAAACTGAGCCTTTGGAGGTAGATAGATCTAAAATTTACTCTGCCTCTTTTCACCCACCCCTTCAGTTTCAATAAGCAAAAGACGACATAATTTTGTAAAAGTAATAAAAACAAAGGAAAGATAATTTCTAAGGCCGTATAAAAAGAGAATATACTTACCGTATCAAAACAAACAAAAACAGCGACAAAAACATATAGGTAAGTTGTTATCATTTTATTCACAACGAAATTCCAAATTTTACGATTGAATTACGAGTGGCTGAGGCAAATGGCTAATGTTATCGTAAGATGGAAGTCGATATGTTGAAATAACGTTTAAAATTTATAAACAATGCTGTTGCATATTTTGAAAATGAACTACGGCTATGTTCTAATGTTTTACAAGCACAGAAATCATTCAAAAATATAATTATGTTAGAATAATTAGTCATCAACACGAAGTATATTGAATTATGATCTTCAGTGGATAGTATCTACAATTTAAGTGGAAAAAGTAATTAGGATGAAGTTAGTCATTGTACTACCAGAGAAATTGATTCATAGGTGGAAATGGCGGACCTGCATAATTTGGTTGATTTTTGTCCAATCAAACCGACAGCTGATAACATAGCTAGACCAAAATATGACGTAGGTCAGTTATCTGCTTATGAATCAATTTCATCGGTGGTACAAGGAAGGTTGGGAGGCGTTTAATAATTCGTAAAAAATGATATAGTTTTTGCAAATTACAAAAATGCTTTATTTTCGCATTATTAAAAATTTTGAAGTCCGAATTTATTGGTTTGAGTGTTTCTTTTACTTTTGTGGTCTGTAAGCTTTGCACTCCTCGATGTGGTCCTTGAGTTTCTTGCAGTTGTCATTATCTGCCCACGCTGGACAGTTCTGAAAAGTGGGGAATAAAAATTAAAACGATGAAACCTTGAAATATTTTCTGGGAAAATACACACAACAACAAGCACTTTAAGAGTTCAAACTACAGAAAATCACATTAAGCTATTACTATTTTTTTAACTAAAACCTGACGTATCAATAACAGGATAACTGCCTACAGCAGGGCAACGTGCCTTACATAGTGAACTGAATCTTGGAGCCAAAGAAATCCAATAAAATTTTCAAGACCCCATTTTTTGGTCGGGGGGCTAAAAAGTTAAACGTCTTGTGAAAGGCACATAATATTTTGTTCAGACGCTGATATACACTAACATAATATACGAAAACTGGGCAGTTCTGGATATACTACCTACGAATTCGAATCGGTAACCTCCTTTTTTGGAATTGATAACCTCCTTTTTTGGAAGTCGGTTAAAAACTCACCTCGAACAGTGCGTGAGAGATGCAGAAGATGGCTCTGTTGGGTTCGCAGATCTCCTTCGGTCCCCCGGGACCTTCGGGACCCAGACACTTGTCCTTGGCGATGGCGACAGCATCAGCGAACTGAGGGTTGTCTTCAGCGTACTTGTCGAGGAAGGCTTTGCCGGCATCCTTGTCGATCTTATCGCCGTCCTTAATGAGATTCTTCTTGCTCAGCACGCAGACTGATTTTGAGCACTGAAAGAGGATATAATTTTAGATTCATGTAAGCAGAGGAAAAAATAATGACGAATCAGCGGTATGAAAAAATACAAACTTCATTGACTCTACAATAAGGGGAATTTTTTTATTTATGCAACATAGTACGAAAACAATTAATATATTTTGATAATATTAAAAACTTGAAAGTCTATCTGTTACAACTTTATGGCGATTGGCTTTAGGCTGAGAAAGGACATACGATAATTTTATTGCGGAAAATATACTTTTCGCTTTGTTGCAACTTTGGGCGGAAATTCTTCTGCCAAGAGTTTTTTTATGGGGGCAAACGAGCAAACGGGTCACCTGATGGAAAGCAACTACCGTCGCCCATGGAGACTCGCAAGATCAGAAGAGTTGCTGGTGCGTTGCCGGCCTTTTAAGAGGGAATACGCTGTCTTCTTGAGTTTTGGCTCAATAGACAAACGAAGGGTTTGTTCTGCCTATTGTGGTTGTGGGCAATATTAAGTAAAAATATTTTGTATTGTTAATTTCAAAAACTAATTATTTTTTGACTTACGTCTTGCCCACGCGGTGGGCCGGGCTTGCTCTCATCGGGCCTCTCGATCCCGCACGATGTCAGATCCTCTTCAGTGAAGACTTTGGGAATTTCGCAGCATTCACGGGGATTTACCTACGAAAAACAAGGCAAAATCAAAATCAAAATATTTTTTATTCAGAGTAATTTTTTACAAACATGTTTCCGAACGTCGATACTAAGGTGCCTACTACCGGTTCGGGAACTAACCCGGCGAGAAGAACCGGCGTAAGAAGTTCGTAGGCGTAAAAACAAAACATTAAGAAAAATCAAAATTAAAATTTGGAATGTAAGGTAAAAAATCTTTTTGGGTACTTACTATGCCGGGTGGTGGACCTCTGCATTGTGGTGGTACCTCTGCAGAGTACACAACCTGCAAAATAAATCGTTACAAAATTATGGCATAAAAATGTTTTGTTACAAGGGTGAAGGTTAGCTACCAACGTAAGTATATAATTTGCGCACACGCGCCGATGCGTTTCTATGCCATACATGGCGCCTGCCACTGAAGTTAGAATAATAATATGTAGTTTAAAAAACTGAAATAACACGTATTTTTTATAATTAAAAAAATATATTGCATTGTCATAGGCTCTTAATACTTAAGCAAAGTTTCGAATTAATTACACTACTGGAGATAGATAAAATCGTGCTCAAATACAGCCCAAACTTGTAAAAGCGTGTTAAAAAATAAAAAAAATATAAACATGAAAAAAGTAGAAAACAAACGATTTTATAATCACGTTTTAAAGTTTTTATTTTGTAAGATTCACAATTTATATTTTAAAGCATGATTTTAACGAAAAAATAAAAATCGACTTTTTTAAATTGTATTTTTTTACCTGAAAGACCGCGAGCGAAACGAAAATGATTTTGGTGCCAAACATGTTCGCTCGCTTGTGTGTATTGCTATTTGCTGTGGCTACTGCTAGTTTATATAGAGTCGCCCATGGCCGCCGACGGGAAACTACCAAGGTGTCGTGTTACTCACTTTAATGGACGCTCTTTATCTGATCCTGACGTATCATTTTCTTTGGACACAGATGTGACGTGGACTGGACTTAGTTTTACTAGCTAAAAGCCGAGCTTCGTGAGGGCTCGCGTCGTTTTTCTGCGTGGTAATAATCTTTAAGGTATTTTTTATATTTTAACCTATCAACCCCCATATGGACACCGGCGACCGCGACAACAATAGAATAACAATAGATTTAGAAGAATCTGCGATCGAAGGATTAATAGAAACCAAACCTTGACTGACCGATGATAACACATCTACATATTATAAATAAAAATCAATCACAAATCAATAGGCTGGATAGTTTTTCCGTAAAGTGTTTAGAAAAGTGCTCAGATTATACTAGGGCTCGCATCGTTCGCCCTAATTATGTAACTGTACTTAGTTACTTAGTAAGCAGTAGCAGCACGCTAAGCAAGGCTACCATAGAAAGAGTTTGACAAAGTAACAGTTTGAAAAAGGAAAACTGTCAATATATCCATTCCACTGTGCTCATGCTTAAGCCAAACACTATATTTTTTCAGGGCCCGGTAGTATGTAAGGAAAAGCGTAGCTCCTTGCAAGTTGCAGGATACCCAGACGCTCTTATTCTTAAATCTGCCCTAAATAAAAGTATGGGTCCCTGAATACAGTGCGGTGTACCTGCTTAAACATGCTGGTTTTTTTTATTATTTTTTAAATTTAAACATATTTTATTGGCTATGAAAAAAAGATTTTTCTTTTGATAACTCTGTAATATTAGTTTGTATTTCGACTGAAAGTATTCAAACTGAAAGTTTTCCTAACACATAATATAGTATTTCGAAATAGCTGCAGATTTTTTTCTTTTCAGCTTTTTTATAATATTACTCATAATTTTATTGTCTATTTTTACTAAACATCATGAGCTCACCTATTTTATCGTCAGTATCAAATGAAAATAATACTACGTCGTAAAACTCAACGAAAACAAAACGATCGTGTTTCATTACTTTTATTTCCCCAAATATTTAGGATTTCAGTCTTATCCGATCTGAGGAAACTGATTTGCGACTTCCGCCGGAACTTGCTCCTTGTTTCTATTGGCATGGTCTTCAGGAAACCTACAGGAATCATGACTTACTAGCTCTATTACTTGGTTTATGTTCCAACTTTTATTATTCTTATTACGTTTATTTCAGACTAGTTGATGCCCGCAAATCCGTTGCGCCAAAACTCGTTTATCGCAATAGAACCGTACATTTTCCGGGGCAAAAAGTAGCCTTTCCCGGGACTCAAAGTATCCACTATCCCCATACCAAATTTCAGCAAAATCGGTCAAGCGGTTTGGTCGTGAAGAGGTAACAGATAGACAGACACATTTTCGCATTTATATTATGAGTATGGATATGGACTAGTTGATCCGTTAGCAAATCCGTTGTGACAAAATTCGTTTAAATACGCTATTTCCGGGAGTAAAGGTCGTACGTTCTTTCCCGGGATTAAAAGTACCTTAATACCTACCAGCAAATCACTTCAGCGGTTTGGGCGTGAAGAGGTAACAGACAGACAGATAGAAGACATACTTTTTCTGACGGCATTTATTATATTAGTATGGATATTTACTCGCAGTGACTAAAATATTACTATACGTATAATATTTTAGTCACTGCGATGCGGTAAATCCCCGTCCACGTCATGAAAATGGCGTCATAGCTATGTCGCAGTCATCTGGTTCAATCTGCGATTCGATTGAATGACACCATTCAATTGAATGACTCGGCCGAACGTCGATTGAACGATCGTCCCTCAACGTTCAATTAATTAGAGATTTGTAGCATAGCGTTTTGAAGATAGCGGATATGAAATCAGTCAGGTAATTGAACGTATTTCATTTTCATTCTACTGCGGCGCTACTAGTCACTGAAACAAATATGGCGTCAAACAGCTTGCACAGCTGATTGTTATCAGCTCAAGCTGTGTTGATATTTTATCGATTACATTTACACTAAAGTATTTGTAATAACTAATAAAATAATATGAAAGCGTGGATTTACCTATAACTACCCCGTCAACGGCTATCCCATTTAACGACTTCGCTATATGACTTTTACTCAAGACGTTAAACGTTACAGTCAACGTCTTGACAAGTTGCCCTTTAGTCATTCAATTGAATGGTGTCATTCAATGAATGCGCAGTCATTCGATCGAATCGCAGATTAAACCAGATGACTACGAGAGCTATAGGTACCTAATTTTAGCTCGTGGTCGAAATCTGAACTGACGCTGACATCTTTGTAAAGTGTCATTCGCGAGAGCTGATGCTCCTGTCAATGCTATCCAAGTATTTCTTGTAGCCATGTTATGATTAGTCGCTGGTGAGTCATGTCAGTGACAGTTGTTATATTACATCCCCAATCCCCATGGTGGTCTCATGTTCAAATGGTACATTTAACTTCCTTGCAACTCGAAGACCAAATCATATACAGTACCCGGCAATAAATATTGCACATCGACCTTTGGAAAGAGACATTCGGCTAATTTCGGTTTCATAGAGCGTTATCTTTGTAGCACACACCTATTTGACATTATGTCAGTCGTTGTTCAAATTCAATAGAGTGCAGTCGCGTCCAGTTCAAAATATATATCTAGAGTTGTTAACAGCCCTAAATTTGCTACAGCTGTAATTTTCCAAACGAATTTTAAATACGTAAACATAATTTGAACACCCTTTTTTATCTTATTTTACCCGAACCTAAAGCCATAACTTATAGAAAATTTGGTGTATTTTATACAAAGAATAATAAAATTGTCAAAAGAAGCAAACCATAATTGTTTTAACAGCTCCTAATATATACCGGACTTTTTGTATTTCGTGCGTAAGAGATAACGCTCTACAAAACCGAAATTAGCCGACTGTCACTTTCCAAAGGTCGATGTGCAATATTTATCGCCGGGTACTGTAAGCCGGTGTTAGAAAAAAAAGTACTACGTCCTATGTGTAAATATGTACTATCAGAGAAGGTGATCATTGGCTGATAGTGGGCCTACATCATTTGGTCGACTTATGTCAATTCAATGTAAAGTGCGACAAGGCATTTAACGCCTGAAGAACGTGGGCGTGGGCGCTGCTGGTAAAGGAGAACTGTCAAGAATGTTGTTTTTATATAATGGTAGCGTTAGTTCCTTTTTCCGACGCTTTAATTTAAAGTCTTGCTGTGGGATGGGTCTGACACAACGCGACCAATTTACGTAGATGTCCGTCGATTGCGAGCTAATTTCTTCGACGGTACTTTGGACCTATGATATAAATCAAATAAAAATAAGTACTTTTCCAATGTCCACAGAGGTAGTGAATAAATTATTGTCCAAAGAACATGGAAATTCACTTTATGTTACTGTCGAAAACATCCGGCATTAAAGCGCCATCTACAGTGAAAGCTGGGAACAAATCGGCTTGCTGAGGAGCTACGCCGCAGAACAGGGAATCACCAATTAGTTTCGCTTGGGGTCCATTTTAATAAGAAATGAAATGACCTTCACACATTTTATTTAAAAAATATTCATTAAACAAAGATAATTACGGATATTAGAAATGTTATTTATTTACATTTATTACAATGAGAAAAGTGAGCATTTTTGTAGCGTATCTCTCTGAAGTTTGAAGTGAGATATTGGTGCAAGCTTTTGATAATAAGTCCTGGAGATGTTCATACTGATGAACATCTCCAGGACTTAATATCAAAAGCTTGCACCAATATCTCACTTCAAGATCGAGACCGAAATTTATTTTTAAAGATGTTAATCTTTATAAATGCTTAGTCTGCAATCCTGGCACAATGAGTCAGAGGCAGGTCCGAGGTCTAGATGCGGACCGCGGTCTGTTATAGTAGACCTTACAAACTAAAAGCATGACTTTCCTACATTATCGTACTCATAAGTCATAACATAACATTTTAACATTATGATAATATAAAGATAACTGTCATAGTATAATGAGGTGCACATAGCATGCGCTTCTGTAGGAAAACCTATGATTAGTTTTGTTACATTTTAGGGTTCTGTACCCAAAGGGTAAAAACGAAACCCTATTACTAAGACTTCGTTGTCTGTCCGTCTGTCTGTCTCCAGGCTGTATCTCAAGAACGGAGTTACTCTTCCTTAGTTTTTATTATTTGTAGGCTATGCTATATCTATACTTATTAAATTTTCACATATCTTAATATATATAATTCTTCTGTGAGTGTGTATGTCACTGAACTTCTCTCAAACGACTGGACCGATTTTTATGAAATTTTTTGTGTGTGTTCAAGGGGATCTGGGAATGGTTTAGATTCACAATTTTGTCCGCTGGACAATGTTTTTTAAATTAATTTATAATTTATTAGTAGTTGTTGATTTTGGAATGTTTTACATTGGATCCGGCAGACGGCGCTACCATCGCAGTGTCAAATTTTAAATATTATTCGAATTCGAATTTTAATTTTAGTCTGTCCCGACAGTTAGCGCTGCGATCAAATTAAAAAAAAATACTTTATATACTTAATATGGCAAAGAAAACGTTTCTTTGCCATATTAAGTATATAAAGCCGGGACAGCTAGTTGTGTATAATTATCTGTTGCCGCTATAGCAACAAATACTAAAAACAGAAAAAAAATTTCAATCAACGTCATTTTTGGCCTTTTTTGCTCGATATCAAAAATGGCAACAGGTAGGCACTTGATATTTTCACAAGAACTTTAATTAGATGTCTAATTTGATAATTAATAATAAAATTAAAATTTAAGGGGGGCTCCCATACAAAAACACAATTTTTGCTTTATAACGGTACGGAAGTCGGAATCATTCGTGCTCGAGTCCGACTCGCACTTGGCTGATTATTATTTCCTGCAGGTACCTAATATTTACTGTTTTTTAAGTAGATACAGGCACACGATACCAAATAAATGTCATGTTACATGCAACAATCTAATAGGCACTATTTATTTATTTTTACTAGATGTGACATTTCTTACAGGATAAAAAAATTGTCCTATGCCCTATCCCGGGACTCAAAGTATGTCGATAATAAATTAGACCTAAATTGATTCAGAGGCGAAAATAATAATTATGGATTTATTTTGTTCGGAAAACTAACAGATTAAGAAGTATCTAACGCCATGCTACACAATATAGCCGTCTATTCCCATTTCATATTCTACTACTTCTACTAGGCTTTATGTAACAAGCCTGAAATTCTAAATTTACAAAATTTAGGACCCGTGTATCGATCTGCGGTTGAATCGAATCGTGTCCAGAGTTGTGGTAAACCACACCTGATGAACCTGAAGAGTTAACAAGTGTATTATAGACAACAATATTTAGGCTTAGCGTTTAGAGGGTTTGAATTTAGGGCAGAGTGTAAGTTTTCCTCATTTTTCAGTATAATATAAAAATATAAACTTTGATTTACTATGGATTGAAAGAGCGCCTCTTGTGGCAAGCAATGGAAGCTAATCCTGCTCACGGCGGGAAATGAGAAAAACTATGTAAATTATTTAAAATATAACGAAAATTGAACATAACGCATGAGTCATGAGACCTCATAACATAACACAAGAATATTGTACTCGTTTCACTACAAGAGCGAGGTCCTACTCAATTTTTTTACGCCGGCCGACGATGGTTGAATAACTGTTATAAGTTTGACATATTGTCTGCCTGTCTGCCATGGCATCGTTATCTATTTTTTTTTTGTTTGAAAGTTGATATTCAATCGATATTGTTATAAGCAATCTCAATGCTTATATAATATGCGTATATAAGCAATTAATTTCAACATCATCAGTACACTATTTTCTGAAAAATTCGGTTTTTTATTTTCTTAATTTTTATTATCATTTGTGTATTGAGTCTGGACCGAAGTTATAATAATAATAATATGAATGTCGATCCTTCGCCTGCTTCGCTCCAGCGCATCCACTTACAGATTTCCGAGTTCCGTATAATTTTCGTATTACTGAACATTTTTGGATGATCTCATGAGTAAACATGTGTGAATTTCGTGGCGATTTCATCCATCGTTACTCCGAGTAATGGCGGCCATGATTACTGGCCATTCATAGTCGTCACTTTTAAATTGGACATGCTGTTATAATATTTACTTATAAGCCTCATGTAAAACTTTTGATGCATCCTGCACACGGAGAATATAATATTATAATATTTATTTATTTATTCACCAACAGAATCACATTTAATAAAATACAAAACGATACAGCTGAGATTTTTTAGAATATTCGGCATAAATATAATAATTATCACATGAGTGAAAGAAGCAGATAAGTAACTGCAGTAAAAAATGGCCGTTTTTTTGCATAATATCTAGGTACATTTTCCGGGATAAAAAGTATCCCATGAGACCATGACCTTTCCCGGGACACACCATACCAAATTTTAGTAAAATCAGTACTGTGGTTTGAGCGTGTAGACAGACACACACTGTCGCTTTTATAATGTTACTAGCTGACCCGACAGACGTTGTCCTGTCTTAACGATGATTATTTAATTCGAATTGGTATAATTAAGAAAACAATAGATTAAAATTAGTATCTTCACGCCAAATTTCATCAAAATAAATTAAATAGTTTAAGCGACAATCATAAAAGTTTATTGTGCTGGAACCGTACATTTTCCCGGACAAAAGTATCCCTTATCCTTTCCCGAGGCTCAATGTATCTCCATACCGAATTTCATAAAAATAGACTGAATAGTTTAGGCGAAAATCATAAAAGTTTATTGTGCGGGAACCGTACATTTTCCGGGACCAAAAGTATCCCTTGTCCTTTCCCGAGACTCAAAGTATCTCCATACCAAAATTCATCAAAATTGATTGAATAGTTTACGCGCAAATCATAAAAGTATATTGTGCAGTAACCGTACATTTTTCCTGGACAAAATGTATCCTATGTCCTTTTCCTGGTTCTAAGCTACCTCTCCACCAATTTTCAGCCAAATCGGTTCATCCGTTCTTGAGATAAAAGTTTATTGGGCGGGAACCGTACATTTTCCGGGACAAAAAGTATCCCTTGTCCTTTCCCGAGACTCAAAGTATATCCATACCAAAATTCATCAAAATCGATTAAATAGTTTACGCGCAAATAATAAAAGTATATTGTGCAGTAACCGTACATTTTTCCGGGACAAAATGTATCCTATGTCCTATTCCTGGTTCCATGCTACCTCTCCACCAATTTTCAGCCAAATCGGTTCATCCGTTCTTGAGATAAAAGTTTATTGGGCGGGAACCGTACATTTTCCGGGACAAAAAGTATCCCTTGTCCTTTCCCGAGACTCAAAATATCTCCATACCAAAATTCATCAAAATCGATTGAATAGTTTACGCGCAAATCATAAAAGTATATTGTGCAGTAACCGTACATTTTTCCGAAACAAAATGTATCCTATGTCCTTCTCCTGGCTCTAAACTACCTCCCTGCCAATTTTCAGCTAAATCGGTTCAGCCGTTCTTGAGTTATAAGTGAAGTAACTAACACGACTTTCTTTTATATATATAGATTAAGTAAGTATATTAGTATGGATTTGCCTAGTTTGTAAGTTTATTTCGAACTTGCCAAGGGCCGACATTATCTTGGTTGCATGATGATGATAGCTCATAAACTATATTTGTAGCCACACGGCGCTAAGCTAACGATGGACTAATGGACACAGTAGTTGCACGCCGCAAACTCCTCATTATTTCACTACTAATGAATTTTTAAATGCACAACACTATTTTAATTGCTCCATAAAAGTGTTAGAAAAATGCAATTTCTAGCTTGCTTTGAATAAAAATAGGTCATGTAAGAGGACTGCATTGGACGTTAAATTGTCTTCTAGATGTGTTTATTTAAAGGGTCCCGACAAGCAGGGTTTTTAAAACAAAACAAAAACCAACGCTCAGTACTGTCTTCCGTCGTTTCTTCTTTTGCTTGATTTTCGACCAGTCACCTAGCATGTACCAATTATTTTGTGCAGTCTTTCTTCTTCTGGTCGCCTATCCACGTCTAGGAGGCGTCCAGCAAAAAAATAAAAAACCGGCCAAGTGCATGTCGAGCCACGCGCAATATAGGGTTCCGTAGTACCGCTAGTTTCTTAATATTTGTGTATGGTTAATGAATGTACATTTATAAAGTGTTTACTACACTACTAACAACATCATCTCAGTTGCTTTCAAAGGAATTTGAACGATAAGTTCCTTTATACTTCGCCGAAATCATTTTTTTTAGTTGATCGACGATTACTCAATAACTTACGAAGTTTTCGTAGCCATGATAGTTTTCCTTTTAAATTCACCATATTTCCTACTCCCGTGAATTTTTTTACATTTCCAAAAGCTAACGTTTAGCTGGTAGAAGGGGGGGACACTGAACTCTAACGATTTTTTCCACTTTAAAATTTAATATTTCACAAACGGATCCCTAAATCGGAAAATGATCTATGAATACTCATAATAGTTTTGAAAAGCCTATCCAACGACACCCCACACGATGGGGTGGACGCGAAAAAAAATTTTCATCCCCGCTTGATGTGTATGGAAGGTACCATCAAAAAAAATATTTTTGAATGATTTCATGTACCATTTTGTTGCTATCATTAAAATGTGCATTCATGCCAAATTACAGCTTAGTAGGTCCTACAGTCTCTGAGCAAAACCGCGGACAGACAGACAGACGGACGGACAGACCGAAACTGTAAGGGTTCCTTGTTGACTACGGAACCCTAAAAAGCGCTATGTGTATTGTGTATTTACGTAAGGTCAATTTAGAATATTTCACAAGTTGTACTATCAGAGAAGTTGATTCCTAGGCAGATGGGATGGGGGACCTTCGTAGTTTGGTCGCGTTCATTAAATTTTTGGTTGGTCTGTCAACTGAAATCAATTAATTTCCTAGATGGTACATTTGAGTAAAAATCTTCCATTAGGAAAGCGGGGAAAGCCTGCCAATCTTAGGCACAGGTATTAATATATATATATATATATATATATATATATATATATATATATATATATATATATATATATATATATATATATATATATATATATTAATACACTATACAGTCTTCCTCTATCCATACTAATATTATTAATGCGAAAGTGTCTGTCTGTTACCTCTTCACGCTCCAACCGCTGAACCGATTTGGCTGAAATTTGGTATGAAGATGCTTTGAGTCCCGGGAAAGGACATAGGATACTTTTTATCCCAGAAAAATGTATGGTTCCCACATATATATATATATATATATATATATATATATATATATATATATATATATATATATATATATATATATATATATATATATATATATATATATTACTAGCGACCCGCCCCGGCGTCGCACGGGTATAAAATATATTGCCACTAAAAAAAATTATGCTTATAGCCTTCCTCAATAAATGGGCTATCTAACTCTGAAAGAATTTTTCAAATCGGACCAGTAGTTCCTGAGATTAGCGCATTCCAGTTAGCCCTTTCAAATAATTTCCCCCGTTTTTTCCACATTTTCCTCTATTTCTTCGCTCCTCTTAGACTCAGCGTGATAAAACATAGAATATAACCATCCTCGATAAATGGGCTATCTAACACTGAAAGAATCATCTAAATCCGTTGCGTAGTTTTAAAGATTAAAGGGAACAAAGGGACATGAGGGAAAAATGCGACTTTGTTTTATAATAAGTATAGAAAATGCATATTCTGTGTAAGATTTAGTTGTACAATGTCATTGTTCTTGAATCTTGTGAGCCTCGCTACAGTAGAAAAGTTAAACAATAGATTTTAGGGATATAATGACACATGCCGGTGCTTATCGTAATGATTTCCTACATAAATAAAAAAACAAACGAGCAAGCGAATTACCTCATAGAATACAATCGACACACGGAAGAGACACAACTAGAAAAAAGCATGTTATTAACCAAAATAAGTCTAGTCACTACAAGAAAAACAATGTTGTAAAGCTAGGATAATTTCCCATTAGGGGAGCACATACTTAATTTTCTCTGCAAGTAAGTATTGTTTTTATAGGTTCATCATGGGTTCATTATCTACTAAAATTATAGAGCTGTCATCATAACACCAACATGTGGTTATTGGTTGTTACAGTAATGTTATGGCTTAATAAAAATACTGGACACATTTTAATAATGCTCCACAAATAAGGCTAACACTAATTGGACAATAAAATAATGTAAAGCGAATAATATAGTTTATTGTGATTTGATTTTATTTATGTTTCATAATAAATATTCTTTAAATTACAATAATATAATCTTCTTTCTCTTCCACATGTAGTTGTTTCAACACTTCCAAGCTTCTTTTGGGCATTTCTGAAAGGATAAGAGTATTGATCAATAATATCAAATAATCAACAATATCTTATAGTTTAAGTGAATTATATAACAATTATTGCCTGCGAAATAATAAAATATATTTAAAACTTTAAAAATACATAAAATAGAATCGACACAAACCAATAACTATGTAAAGCATAGACATTGAAATGTATAAATTGGGCAAACTTTTCCTAATTTTGTTAGAAAACATAAATAAGTCTTTGTCTGTCTGTCTGTCTGTCTGTCTGTCTTTTAAAACTATTTTTGTGTTTTAATTAATATTATGTTATTTTGATAAAGTCACATATTATGCAATCCTAATTATATAACAATGCAATATTACATAGGCTGTAGAATAGCTAGGAAACCTATTGTCCTCATTGACGAACAATGATTGAGTTATCTTTGTAATTGTTATTTGAATGTCAATGGTTGTATTGATAAATGATTGAGGACCGTCACGTTCTGATGAGATATGGATACTCAATCGTAAACAGACGTGCCAGCTACTGTGCCAAAAATAATTTACACCTTGAAATTTGTGAAAACTTTTAAATTTATTTTGTGTTACAATCTAGTTAAAGTTAAGAAAGCACTATTAGCTGTAAAATTTCCGAATAAGAAAAAAAAATAAGTCCCGTGAAAAGACATACGGTAGAATTCTAGTTACATCCAGCTAAAGTCGAAAAACCGGCTAAGTGCGTGTCGGGCCACGCGCAATATAGGATTCCGTAGTACCGCTAGTTTCTGTCAATTTTTTTGTCAATGAACGTATATTTATAGCGTGTTTTACACTACTAACAACATCATCTCAGTTACTTTCAAAGGAATTTGAACGAAAAGTTCCTTTATACTTCACCGAATACATTTTTTTAGTTGATCGACTATTACTCAATAATTTATGAAGTCTTCTTAGCTGTGATAGTTTTGCTTTTAAATTCAGCATATTTCCTACTTCCGTGAATTTTTTCACATTTCCAGAACCAACCGTTTAGCTGGTAGAAGGGGGGGACACTGGACTCTAACGATTTTTTCCACTTTAAAACTTAATATTTCACAAACGGATCCCTAAATCGGAAAATGATCTATGAATACTCTCAATATTTTTAAAAAACCTATTCAACGACACCCCTTACGATGGGGTGGGCGCGAAAAAAAATATTCATCCCCGCTTGATGTGTAGGGGAGGTACCATAAAAAAATTTTTTTTTACTATTTCATGTACCATTTTGTTTCCATCATTAATATGTGTATTCATGCCAAATTACAGCTTTGTAGGTCCTATAGTCTCTGAGTAAAACCGCGGACAGACAGACAGACGGACGGACAGACCGAAACTATAAGGGTTCCTTGTTGACTACGGAACCCTAAAAACGGGAGACGCGACACGGAAAAACGTAGTTCCATGCCACGTGAATCATTATAGGTCATTATAAAATAGGTCAGTAGTCATTCTAGTTGGACGCTTTCAAGCATTTACATTACCACCCCACAAAAAATTACGCATTGAAATAATGCAGTTATGTTCCATAGATCATTAAGAACAAGACTGCAATTACATTTTTGAACAAAAAGAAATAGTGGGTTAGTACACAAATGCTTAACAGCGACCAGTTAGTCGTTACATTTTGATTTGTCCTTTCATCTGTCACGAACTGTCAGTTTTGACAGTTCGTTTTTGTAAATTTTTCAATTTCTAATTACTCTCATTAAACTGATTCAAATTATATAAAGAAATTACCATGAAAGCTATATATAATTTTTATATAATTAGAATTTTTAATAAATAAGCTTTTAGTCGCAAATACACGTAGTTTTATATTTGATACAAACTACTAAATCGGTGGTCTGCAAAGTAGAAGAAGAACTTTTGAATAGTTTTAGGGTAAGGCGCCCATTTTGGGCCCTTGACAGATGAGCTATTATAGCATGTAACTATGATTTACCTTCAACATAGCAATGCCCGTGCAGGTAAACACATCATAAGCCCTACAGGGGTAGGCCAGAAACTGCCTCAGGTCTTTATCCACGCAATCCCGTATGGCCTTCTCCACGGCCTCGCTCCAGTCCAGATGGGTCTCCAGCCACCTCCTCAGATGGGTTCTGTACGCCTCCTTGTTGAGGGTATGGGTGTCGATGAGAAAACCTGACTTGTCGAACGCGCATTGAACGTCGTTGCACTGAAACATGCGTGGGTGAAAGAATGCTTTTGACAATGGTCAAATTCTTTACAAATTGTGTCAATATACAGGGTGTAACAAAAATAAGTGATAATTACTTTAGGGTATTCTACTAATAATACTCCTTGTAGATAATTCACTGTGAAAGTAGCAGCGCTGAAAGACCAAAATTTTTTTCACTTTTGTATGGGGAAACTCGTGACGCTCGGGCCCTTGCCCATACAAAAGTGAAAAAAATTTCGTCTTTCAGAGCTGCTACTTTCACAGTGAACTCTCTACAAGGAACACGTACACACCCTAAAGTACCTATCACCTATTTTTGTTACACACTGTATAAATTCGAATGTGTTTCTCTCCGTTGACACTTAGCTATCTGTTGCTTTACACAGGGCCAACTCAGATGGCAACGCGACGGACATATCTTGCAAATATGTTAAATCCATACAAATTTAGAAATGCATCTCGTCGCGTTGCGGTCTGAATTGACTCTTAAACCGCTGAATCGCTTGTGACAAATCATATTGTGTCATAATTCAAATAAGGCTACGATCTATGACTGCAATACGAAAATAGAAGGTTGAAAGTTGCTCAGCGTCATGGCGTTGGAGAAGCCTACCATGTATTAATTAAACAGATACTTACAGGTCCAGGCAACTTCTGGCACTCGCTCAGCGGCTTTGGATCACCCAGCTCGGGGATATCGCAGCACACAGATATAGGTTTCTGAAAGAATACAAAGTCTGATTAGAGCTGGGCCTGATTCTCAAGCCTTGAATTTTGCATACTCGAATGAAAGCACTCGCGCGTGATATAGCCTGCGATCGAAATGACTTTCGACGGTCGAGAATCAGGGCCCTGATTTACATTTGGGTAAATTAATAAGCGTTAGTGTCACTGTACTCTGTAAACGCGTCAAAAAGTATTACCAACAAAATAGCTCTCGACCGACTGGCACCCTTTTCTAGTAACGGAGGTATTCTTCCTTTGAAGTATAAGAACAGAGTACGAATACCATACATACTGTCAATAATAATTATTATTTATGCGCACACACACGGAGAAAACGGTCTTTAATTTGCAGTAACGTCTGCAGTCTTAAAGTTTACTTTCTTTTTAGTTATTTCGTGACATTCTAGTTAGAATATCAGAAATTCTTTGTGTAATCTTTGCCAATGCATTATTACAAACAAATCCGTCGTTTCCTTGTCATTTATCTAATTAGTAGTGATGTAAAATTAATTAAGTAACAAGCAATTAACCATTGTCTTAAGTCTTTTGTCATGTACCATCGAGGAAATTGATTCCTATGCAGTTGACAGAGCAACGTCATTTTTTGTGTAAATTGTGATCCGTCGGCAAAGTTTGACGTAACGCGACCAAACTACGTAGGTCCCCCATCTGCCTAGGAATCAACTTTTCTGATAATACAAGAGTTAGTAGCTAATAATTAATAGCGCCAATACTTACCAGGGTCACTACTTTGGTCCTTTCCAAATCGGCGCTTACCATCTGAAACGGAAGAGATTGTGACTTTCCACATTGGCTTATGATGGAAAAATTAAGACGAACGTGGGCAAAGGGCATATGAAATTATGATTGCCCAAGTTAGAAGATGATTCTGCATGCTAGACTTTACTATAGCTTGTAGCACTCATGGTTATCCAACGCAGTTAGCGGTTTTTATAAAAGAGGAAAACATACACACAGACAAACAATTTCAACAAAATAATATGTAAACAGCCGGCCATAGACCTTCCTCTTTTTTGGAATTCGGTTAAAAATATAAAACACACATAAACAATAAAACGATGACACCAATAAACTGGAATTCAATTAAATTTTTCAGAGGGGGAAAATTTCGTAGATTTTGTATGTTTATTCACTCACCGCGGTAAATAATAAAAGGTACGTTTTCGTGAACATTTTGCGTTGGGTCCTGTATCAATATACTTTATGCAAATAAAGAAAAAAATAACCAGCTACTTTTATTTATAGGTGCTACGGGTAAAGTTGAAATTAAGGCGTTTTGCAAATTTTCTATGCTACTAGTTTCGTTACCGGTATAATATTTTGTCTGTTTAAAAATATGAAAATTATTATAACATGGATGATAATAATTAATTGTAAAAAATATTTCTTATTTAATGAATAGGTTGATAAAAAAATAAATTATTTATTATAATTTCTAGAAAATATCTGCACAAAATAATTTACGAAAATACTGAAGTTGGGAAGGTTGAACAGATTGACCAATATAAAGACAGAGTGAAACTACCAGGATTCCTGACTTTCACTCCCTCACAGACCCCAAATATTTTAACGGATTAAACGAACTGGTCAGACAAAAAAGTAATCTCTTGTAAAAGTTTCTTTTTTATTTTAAATGAAAATAAGAAACGTGGTGTCTCCATTCCAAGTTTGACCACAACATAACGCGTTATCAACGTAAACACCGCTATCTTAATGTCACAGGTCACTTTCTTGGAACATATCGGTCAAAAGAAAGGTAATGGACTTACGACACACATGACTTCTGCTTAACAATTAGCAACAGATAATACAATGACCTATTTTTCGTCAAAAATAGGGTAAACATTTAACAACGTGGAATTATGGGAATTACCCAAAACTTATAAGTTTACAATTTACATAATACTTCTTTTTCTTCTTCTTAAAACTATTACACTATTATGCTCACTTGTAAGAAGTATTTTTTACGAAACGTCTACTTTTTAATTTAGATCCAAAATCTTTAAGACAGGCTGCAGATTTTTTCGTTAAACCTACACCAATCTGCCATCTCTAAAAACCAAATGTAATATTTATGTATAGTGTTTGCTTTTACCTAACTCTTTAAATTAAAGAAACTTAAACAAACAAAAATTCCAATCAAATAATGGATTATATTATTCCTTCGATCGGGGATTCTTGGAAATGTAATTGTATTCTATTGTTGTCGCGATCATCGGTGCTCTTACGGAGCTTGAAGGATTAAGATTGGATTTTTTCTGCTTATACCTCAATAATGCAACTTTTCTATCGGTATAAGCCAAGAGATTAAAGTATAGTGGTGTATCTTGTGTGAAGTGACATAACTGAGTGTCCCTAACACTTTAGTGCACCAACAAAGTGAAGTACAAAGCCTTACTCGACAAGTTTTCTTTTCATTTTCCCTGAAACACCTTACGTCTTGAACGATTTTCAGGTGCATCGCTATTATTTTAAACCTTCGTGTGCTATGATTTAGACCAGTCTTTCCCAAAGTGGGCGATAATGCCCCCCTGTGGGCGCTGAAGGTCTAAAGGGGTGGGTCTTTTATGGTGTGGGACCCAAAAAAAATAGGGGTGTTGTGTAGAGGCTTGGGGTTGATGTATTTCATCGAAATGCATTTTAAATTGAAGCAAAGGAGGCGCTAAAACATAATTTGCTCTCAAAGTGGGCAGTAGACCAAATAAGTTTGGGAACCCCTGATTTAGACGTTCGGTTCTATGATTATAGTTTATCTGTTTAACAGTGTTGTTAATTGGTTTACGTTTTGACGTTGTTTCCCGGTATATTAATTTTATTAACTGTTAGGGTTGGTTAGGGTCAATTCAGACCGAAATGCGACGCATAGACGCATTTCTATTGCATGAGACGTCTTGTAAATCTATCAAATCCATACAAATTTAGAAATGCATCTGCGTCGCGTTGCGGTCTACATTGACCCTTAAGGTGTTAATTTTTTAAATCTCTTTTGAAAAATCCTCATTGTTACTGCTCCATCATAATTTGAGTGTACTTTTTGCTTGCCTTCCCACCACAATAAATAAGATGTCAAATAGTATCCAGAACGATATGAAGAACATAATATAATTATTACTTCACTTTTTTAGTTCTTTTCAGTTCTCGGGCTTATTTCAAATCAAATTAGTTTATTTACATTTTAACCCCCGCAATAGTAACATGAAGTATCTCAATAACACGAATAGTAACCTGTAAGTTTTATTCTCACTTCGTTTTACGGCCACATCGCTCATGGAGTGTTTACGCGCCCTTAACGCTAAAGCAGGGTCGGATCCTATCTTGAGTTTAGGGGCCCTGTCGCCCTGGGCTACTGCCTACTACTACTTGGCAGCCGAACATTTTAACTGTTAGTTCGAAGTACCAACACCTTAACTTTTTACTTAAATAAAAGATAATATAATATTGTTGCACGTTTTCACGGTAAAGGCAGCATTTAATACAAATCCTTTAAATATTGTGCACATAAACTGTATACAAAATTAATAACACAAAACAAAAAAAAAAAACAAAATAATCACAATACAATTTTATAAAATATGTGCAAAATGTTGGATGTTGTTTTTACGGAAACACATAGGGCAGTTTTGAGCCTTGGCCCTAAGGTTGATCCGGCCCTGAGCCAAGGAACAAATAAGGAGTGACGTCACGACAATATTCGACAACTATAAAAGACGCACAGACTTGATTAACGTAGCCATATTAAAAAAGTTGGAGGAGACGGAGTTACTTGCAAGTTGCAACTCAAAGGCTTAGAGAGATTTAATTATTACTTAACGTTAAAGTTATGAAGATTTTTACATAAACTCCTTACATTTTCGGCCAAACATTTCATTTGAGTCTTATTCAAAGTAATTCTTGTACATCATTAGGATTATGCAATATGCACTTACTAGTCATACTAAATATTTTTTCAGAAAAAACGTCGCAGAAAAATTTGGAACGTCCTTAAAACCGGAAGTGGTTAAATTCGTCGCTAATTCTCAGTGGGCTTACTATTTTCATTTACTTCTCATTAATATTATGAGTGAGTTCCAACTTATGAACATACTTTAAAATAAAATGCAGGTAACTAACATTTCATCAACAGTATCTGGTGTAATGAGTTTTCTGGAAATCCTTCAATGTTAGTTTTCATTCTTTACCGCAATTATATTTTTATGCAAGATCAATGAAGCTTCGTTCCTAATTTGATCCAGTCAAAGTACAAGAGACTTCTTTCATGAATTAATATCAAACCAAATAAACATTAACATGTCGCAATAGAATACCATTTCAAAGTTTGATAGTCCGAAACAAAATGGATCGACCAAGGAACGAAAAAAATTGAGTGGGCGAAGATACTAAGTCTACCGTCTACCAGAATCTGATGGCAAACTTTGATGGCAGATTTCAAAAAATATCATTGATCATTGGATACATTTTTATATTTGAATGTTTCGCACACAGAATCAGCCGCTATAAGGAAAAAATGATCAAAATATTTTATTCCAATTACCCCGTTATTGCTAGTCAATTTCTTTTCTCACTTTTTGCCATCAGATTCTGGTAGACCTAAATAAGACATAACGCATCGCTAAGTATTATGGCGCTTGCGATAATATGTTAGATCACAATACACTTGATTTCTAATTTTGATATTAAAGTCATGGAAAGCAAGTTGCCTAAGGCCTATCGATAAAATTTAGGCCCTATTCCATCTAACCACACACGCAAATAAGTAGTAAACACTTTATGTAGTAAGTGGGTGTTTATTGCATCTTTAAACTAGTTACTACTCGTATAAATCGCTCATCTCCATATTCTGGAACATTGTTGGCTGTCTGCAAAAACTTTTAATGGCCAATTAGTTTATTAGTCGCAGTCATCTCGTTGCGTCATCATTAGAAAAGGAAATAGAAACAATTGTCAGTTTTTGTAGGTCTCAAGGTTTTACAGGTTATTCAAATCCTATTTTTTTCGTCTAGTGCACATTGTTTTTTTCTCCTAAGCTTCGCTTCGCCTTAGTGTCATATCACTTTAGAACAGCGATCACGTAGCCTCCTTTAGAATGAAACAGCAGCGTTTTTGAAAAACCATGCAAAATAGGAAACTTGTTGCTATATGAATGTTAATATTCAGAAGTTTAATTCTGCAAAGCTGAAAAGTCTCGAAAGTGAATCAAATTATCTTAATTTGTGCCATCAGAATATTTAACACACAGGCAGAAAAACCTTTGTAATTTGGCCGGGTTAAGTTTATGCCCTACCAGATCACAATTATTAAAATTGACATAACTTAACCAAGTTACGCAGGTCCGTCCTATGTAAAAATTTCGGTGTTAGTTCATAATATTATTATGGAACGAAAGATGTAATACCAAGATGTCGCCCTTGACTCTTCAAATGAAAAGCCAGTATTCTAGTATCTATTTATGTCCTAACAATATACACTAAGGTGACCTGGATCCGTGTAAACTGACACCGATATGCACTATGTGGGCTTATCGGGCCTCAAATCATATTTCTTTTGTTTGTTCTTACGTAGACGACTCTATTGTCTGGCGGAAAAATAGAGTGATTGGGGTGCACACATGTAGCGCCCTGAAGCGTTTTGCTTGACAAGCGAAGGAGTTAAGGTTTATGTACCATCGAGGAAATTGATTCCTAGGCAGACGGACCTACGTCATGTGGTCGGCTTATGTCAATTAAATGTTGGCTATCGGTCAGATGAGTTCGACGTAACGCGACCAAATTACCTAGGTATCAGCTATGACATAATATTATGCATAATATGATTCAACTTCTCGTATAGTACGTAAATAATATTTATGTACTATACTTACTCTGCTTATTACTTATTTATTTACATATTATGTAAATAGTACATAGAGTAAGTATCAAAGAGCCTAAACTGCTGAATCGGTTTTAATGAATGAGGTATTAATGTTCCTCGTAATTATTGAAAATAATCAAAATTTGGTCGTCAGGAAAAAAAGATGAGTAGAAATCTGTTTTAAACCAATAATTTTTGGTTTAGACCTTGTAATATCTAAGCACTTCCAAACGTTATTTTAAATGGACTTTGAAAGGATTTACCAAAAACTACAGTTATGTATTACTCAACTTAAGTATAATATACTTCTTTGGGGTTTAAAAGGAAATCTAGAAAAATCAGATAATCTTCGATCGATTTTAGCATTTTGACTTTGTCGTGTAACGGTCAATGGTCACGGAACCTACATAGGCATCGGTTTGAAGACCCTTCTCAATGGGTTGTCAATATAAAAGGATATTGCACTGGAGATTACAGAAAAAGGGCTGAAGTCATTACATTTGTAATTTAGTCAACGGAATGTGACCTATAACAATTGATTTGAAACCTTGTTGAAGGTAAGTTAAATAATTTAAAAAAAAACCTTGTTGAAGGTATCAAGTAAGTTTTTATAATATTTTGACAAATCTTAACTAATTTAGGTAATGCAAAAACGTCCAGAAATATAAGAAGCTTTAAGAAGTTATATTCAAAGTTTCTTTAGGAGAATAATTTGTAAATTATAGTTCAGAATTCAGATAAAAGTACCATATTTTGTTATCTACAATTATTTTTTGTCAGAAAAACTTCAATTGTCTATAATAATCGGATAATCGGACAAATTCGATTATTCGACATTGAATATAAGAAACTAGATTACGCCCGCAACTTCGTTGCGCCAAAATTCGTTTACAGTGCGGGAACCGTACATTTTTCCGGGATAAAAAGTAAACTATGTCGGGACTCAAAGTATCTTCATACCAAACAGCAAAATCAGTTCAGCGGTTTGGGCGTGAAGAGGTAACAGATAGACAGACAGACAGACACACTTTCGCATTTATAATATTAGTATGGATATAAGAATTATATAACATAAAATCGCTCCGCCACACCATGTGTGTGGTGTTAGGCTAATATTCTTGAAATGGGATTTCATTATGAACGCTGATCATAAATGTGCTAGAATAAACTATGACAATGTCAAGATTGTTATTTTGACACTTGATCGCAACAAGTTCAAAAATTAATTCACAACATTCAATCCGTACTTCAATACTCCCATACTTACTAATATTATAAATGCGAAAGTGTGTCTGTCTGTCTGTCGGTCTGTCTGCCTGTCTGTCTGTCTGTTACCTCTAAACCGCTAAACCGATTTTGCTGAAATTTGGCATGGAGATACTTTGAGTCCCGGGGAAGGACATAGGATACTTTTCATTCCGAAAAAAATTACGGTTGGCCCGCGATAAATGAATTTTGGCGCCACGGAGTTGCGGGCGTCGTGTAGTAGGGAATTTTTCGAAAAAATCGGAGCAGAGGGCGCTACTAGCGCATACAGTAAATAATCCGACCAAAATTTGATTGATTGACTGACTCTATTCTGATTGATTCACTCTATTCTTTATTTTATTGACATATCGTTATTACTAGTATTGACTTATTTTGATATTTTAAACTTGCAAGCATGTAAATGAATGAATTATTTATAATTATTGTTAAACAAGTTTCACACACCATTTATTGGTATAATGTAAGCACAAATTAGACATAAGAT
Source organism: Polyommatus icarus (assembly GCA_937595015.1). Classification (NCBI taxonomy): domain Eukaryota; kingdom Metazoa; phylum Arthropoda; class Insecta; order Lepidoptera; family Lycaenidae; genus Polyommatus; species Polyommatus icarus. The sequence continues at coordinate 4,142,152 of OW569334.1, read as the reverse complement.
AACATCTTTATAACTACATTATGTGAATAAATGATTTGATTTGATTTGAAAAACCCTTTGCAAACAACGCACGTTATATCAGAATATTGACAGAAAAGTTGTACAACGTCGAACAAAATTGTTTGTCTTTCTATGCAGGAGCTCTAGCGTGAAAACATTGCAGTATCGCGAAAAATATACCATCCTCATCACCTTGACGAGTGGCAGTCTTCCACCGTGCGTTTCTCGCGTAACTTTCTGCCGCGCACTGTAAAACTCTGGAACGAACTGTCACCAGCAGTATTTCCGGACCTATACGACCTGCAAACCTTCAAGAAAAGAGCGTATTCCCTCTAAATGCCAGCAACGCACCTGCAGCTCTTCTGATGTCGCGAGTGTCCATGGGCGACGGTAGTTGCTTTCCATCAGGTGACCCGTTTGCCCTCTTATTTTATAAAAAAACCCTGCAATATAAAAATAAGTTTCTGGGAGGAAAATTAGTTATAAAAAGACATATTTCTCACAACGAATCAGATAGGGCTAAAATATTGTAACTGCCACTTGGATCTTATCATTTATTTATCTTCTTAAAACAAAGACTGCAAATACATAAATACTCATAATGGATCTGGATTCAGGCGAATCTCACCAAATCTCACTTTGGGCTGGCTTGATCTTAGTAAAATATACTGTATATTATATACTAAAGTATTCGCTGAGATCAAAATAACTAATGCAATGAAGTCTAACAAGCTACTTTACTACATAAAAAAACTGGTCTCAAAATGCTTTAAAAATATGTTTGTGATGTATTTAATGTTTAGAAAAACTTACTCTGTCCGTCTAATAAAACGCAGTAGGTAATATTTAGATACCTACATAATCAAAGTACTTCATAATATATATAAAAGTTGATATTTTAATGAATAAACATTTCGAAAATTTCACGCAAGCTTAAAAGGAATTCTTTATCTCACCAGGGAAAGGTGGAATATCTCGCCAAGGAAAGTCAAAACAAAATCCCCAAAAACGTCTTACGTAGGTAATTAATAATAATTTTGATACAAAAAAAAATGAAAACGCTATTCTCGCTTAAGAGGGCGACTAACCCAAAAAATCAAACATCGTCCTTCTCTCTTCACAGTCACGCCCGTCTTTCATATTATGCCAGGTTAAAAAAGACGACGCGGAATCATCGCCACGTTGGTGTTTTCTTAATAACTCGATAAATATTAAATATTATACAACATTTTAAAAATCCGCCAGGTCAGTGTCTCAATAATAGAATTTTATACAATGTGTTAAAATATTAACTTAGTTTAATGCACGGTTATGGCAATATATGAAAAATTCGTGAAAATTAGATGCATCTTTGTAATTTTTTTCAATCGAGAATATTTCAAGATATTGTGTTTTTGCTCAGATCAAATTCTTGGAAATATAATGTAGTATCTATGTTTAGAAAATGAAACATTTGGTGCTTATTTTCAAGTAAGTATAAAAATGAATTATAAAATCGTCAATTTAGGGTTAGTCGCCCCCTTAAGACAATCCTTTAGATATACCAACAATAGGGTGGGTAGAGCTGCGGCGAAGTTTATAATAAAGTTAGAGTTTATTGACAATATCCAGGGATTTGGAGTAAGACTCTACAGTTTAATTTAGTTCCAGCTAAAAGTTAACTGCAGTTCTACTTTAGTTTATTTATTTAGCTAAACAATCTTTCATAATTCGATTAAAGTTGGATGCAGGTTTGTCAGTTCTCGAAATACAATGTATTATGATAGTGATTCTTATACTTTAAACGAGATAGTTTTTACTATTTTAACCGACTTCAAAAAAGGAGTATAAATGTAATATTTCCAGAACTCCCCAATTTTCGTATAATATTATGTTAGTCTATATCAGCGTCTGAACAAATGTGCCAAATTTCAAAAGTATATGTACTCGTATGTATGTATGTTTTTATGTTTGTGTTTGCATATCTCTGAACCAAGATAAGTAAAAATAATAGGGTTTTGGCGCGATCTCGGCAACGCGGCAAATGTATTGCCAAGGTCGTTTGCTCGGGGGACGACCTTAAGGGGGGCTCCCATAGCCATACAACAAACGTGATTTTTTGGCCTTTTTTGCTCGATTTCACAAATGGTAACAAGTCGACACTAATTGAAATTTTCATAAAATCTATTATTCTATGTTTACTTTAATTATTAGTAATAATATTAAAATAAAATCAAAATTGAGGGGGGCTCCATACAAAAACACAATGTGTAGCTTATTTTTTCTCTATAACGTTACGAAACCCTTCGTGGGCGAGTCCGACACGCACTTGGCCGATTATTTATACAATTTTAGATTGCTCTTTTAAATATCCTAACTTTTATATCAATAGTAAAATATATTTTGCAAATTATTACAAGAAGAAGTTATAGATAGCGGAAAAGTTTCTGAAGTAGGTATTACAAAGGTCCTTTCAAACAAAGTCTACCATAACTTCACTGTGTGAAACCAAAACTGCTTAGAACTACCTATATTCATTTCGAAGTTTATTTTAGGAAAAAAATTAACATGATAATGTGATTACTAACAAGCTAATTTTTTGTGAGTAGCTTAAAACAATCCATATTTTAGGGCCATCAAGTCAAAGTATAAAATAATTTATATCTCTGTTAGCTACCACTTTCGAGACTTTTCGAAAATAAAAATGTTGTACGTCTTATCAAAATGTAGCTTCTCACAAAAAATTAGCTTGTTACTAATCACAAAAAAAATTGTTGTACGGCTCCCGTACTATAAGTAGTAAAATACTATACAAAACATTGCACCACATACTATACATTAGTAGTTTGTTTCAATTTATTTTGTAAAAAATTATGCAAACAAAAAATTAGAAGTCGATCATTTTTTTTAAGATTGCATTGCGTTAAGCATCGTGACTTTCAAATTTTATGTTTTATGGTTAGCATCAAACTTTGCTTTCATTAGATCAAAATAAATTAAAACGAAGTATAGCATCATACTCCATACTATTTATTGTATATTAAATAGTATGGAGTATGTACTCCTTACTATTTAATAATCTTAATAAAAACCATGAACCTTACGTGATTTTTTTAAACTTCTAAATCAAATACTCAAGCAAAGCCGCACGCGAAAACAAATTCCTATATTTTACGCTTATTATTTTTAATTAGGCGTATGTTATTATATCATTTTTAAGACGTCATAACATAAAATTCAAAGCCTAATATTAATTTCGGTTGAAATTGAAGTGCAAACTGTGTTAGTAGCATGATTAGGTGGGCGGCGTAGGGCGGCGCCCGCCCAGCGCTATATAAGGGTGCCTTTAGGCGGGCTGCGGCACAACACTTGTTGCCATTGCCGGTAGCCAGTTGCCAGTGCTCCCTCGCCGAACAACTTTACGTCAGGTGAGTGAAAGTTTGTTTATCGAAAATTCGAGAAAAATAAAGAGAGTTAGGCGAAAACAATATAATTAAAGTTTGACAAGTTTTTTTTAATTGAAACTTTTTAACACGTGCTAGAAATGCTGGCAAATACTTTCTAAAATACTTACGTTACATTTTAATACATTAAAAATTAATAAAAGTTCATAAATTAAACAAATCGCTTTAATATTAATTTTACTTTCGATAACAGAAACTAATACTACACATAACCTTTCTAAACATTGAGAAAACATTACTTATCCTATATTATTTATGTAGATGGCCTTAGAGCAAAGGCCGAATAATAAGATCTCATAAGATATTTAATAGAAAAATTCGTGAATAAAACCCGTGGCGCCAGGGAGACGCCAATAAAATTGTATGTAAAAAGACCATAGCGTCTTATAATGGCTGTTCACTGAACGATTACTATGGCCATAATATATAAGGAAGTGTTAAATCCATAGGAAAAACAGGAAAATATATGACAAATTCGACAAAAATACGTAAAAGAAGAACGTATACAAGTTTATAGTTTTGTAAAAAATCCATAAATTAAAAAGTGTAAGGATACCTCTGTACTTTCATCAAATTATTAAAATTATTTATCATTATGTTTTTGTATATTAAAAGTCACTCATTCTATTTTAGTTCTTAAATTTTAACTAGTAATTGAGATTTAAAGTGAGAACTATACTTTAAGGAAAATAATAATATTTTCCTTAAAGTATAGTTTCTTTAGTTTGGATAAAATTTTTATCCAAACTAAAGAAAACTATATTCTGAAAGTTAAAGCAAAAGGCTCTCCACAAACTAAAAAATAGACACAAAAAGAAAAAGTTTTAAGTTGATGCGGTGTAGGAATAAGCTCGCAAAGTATTTTTATAACTCTTTGGAGAACTTTATTATACTCTTAGGTAACTCAGTACTGTAATAACTATTGAAGTTTCAATTTTCCAGTAAACGCAAGAGGTTAAACTTCAGCCGTAAAATCGTGTCGAGATCCCTTTGATATGCCGCTTTTTCATTAAGTTTCTAATTACTTTTTTTCACGGCTTTGAATTAAAATTTTCCAGTGAACACATATTTTGGGCTTTAAGAAAATTTTCTAATGCGAATCTTCAAGACATACCGCACTTTTATAATTATTGTCTTTCTCTGTGTGCTGAAAGCTGTAGCTCAATTTCACCAATGACCGTTAAAGTTAACGCTCGAACTAGTATCACGTTACCTCTTTCGTTTTTCTTATAAATGAAAGAGAAGGCATGACATTTTAACAAGCTGTTGGTAAAATAAATCTTTTTTTTTTATAGTAACTGTTTTTACTAATACAAGAAATACCTTGTAACATTAAAAAGATCACAAACATACAAAACGAGCTACAACTTCAAACACTGTATTGTGTAATTAAATTTTATTAAGTAACGAATTCGTTTCTATTGTTTATAATTAAGTGCTGGAGTGGAGTTTCGGAAAAGAAGAACATAATTAAATATTTAATACAAATAAAACATGAGCTTTACTTCAAAGAAGTGGAAATGTCAAAACGGTAACAAGCATTTGGAACTTTTACCTGGTTTTACGATGGGTGACAATAATAAATAGTGTAATAACTTTTCTTGATACAAATAATTTTGATAAAAAAAGTGGACGGAAAGCCATAAATTAATTATCAAAATAATTAGATACTTCTCTTGTACCTATCTACACAAAACACTTCTTTCTATTCAATTTAAAAAAACGCAAGTGACTCAAATTTTCAGCCCACTTTTCACTATTAGATAGAGATTTTTAGACGCAAATTATCCTAAAACAATATTTTCTTATTCCGTTTCTTCTTTTATTTGAAGAACAAGAATACTTCCGCAATCACAGGATTCCGCAATTCGTCCGCAAAAGCCATACAATTTAATTGACAATGAACACTCAAAAAAATAATTAAATAAATAAACACTTCATAGAACGAGAAATCTAGTGAAACCCGTACAAAATACAATTCAGTTAAAATAATTCCAGCGATAATCCTGTAGTTAAGCTTAACCGGGTTTTTAACTGCGGCTTTAAAGATACACTTTATTTTGTATCGCGAAGAAGGGGTAAAATTTTTTGAATTCAAGACATTCGAAATGGAAAAAAAGCTCATTTTTCGTGCTTTTATTTTACTAGTAATTATGTTTCATACTAGATGCAACCTGCAACTTCGTTCCGTCAAAATTTGTTTATCGCGCGGAGAGCATACACCTTTCCGAGATAAAATATCCTATGTCCTTTCCCAAAGTATTTCCATACAAAATTTCAGCAAAATCGGTTCAGCGGTTTGGGCGTGATAACAGATAGACAGACACACTTTCGCTTAATTTATAATATTAGTATGGAGGTATGGATGTGGATTAAGCAAAGTCCTATTTTTTGTCATCACCACGTAATGGTGAATTCCTTCACAACATTTAGGGCTATATCGCGGAATAGCCCATAAAGTGGGACATCATAATTGGACATGTTGTGGACCTTGATGTCATGATCATGTCACTAAATATTTCTAAGTAATAATAATAAGAGAAGAAAAGTGCGCCATCTAAAGTTAAGTGCAAAATTGGTAATAATGAGATCTTTACATTAATCTATTGAACATATGTTTTATTCAACGAAAAATAAATAAAGGCGCAGCTATTTCGGAGGTGGAGCAACATACACCACGAGGAGAATAATTTTATAAATAACGTTACTTTTCATAAAAAAAATGATTGAAAATGAAAACATTACAACAATTTTCAATGTGAAAATTAAGCATGTGTTTTCTTAGGACTATTGTTATGATAATGTCCAAAATAAATATTACAATTGTACACACAGAGTTGTTACATTGTGATAAACAATTTACTTATTTAGAAGTCAGGTGTTGTTTTTTACTGAATTAAGGATTTAAATACTTAATTTTTAAGCTGTAATTTAAAAATTGTATTGCCGAAAACAGCAATACTTACAATTTTTTAGTAAAATTGTGGATGCATTCAATATTTTGGTAACAAACTGTCTGGTAAAGTCTGAGAAATTAATATTTTGCAACTGATTTGCTATGAGCGGCTACTCAGTTGTTCCCATAAGGAAATAGTAACATTTTGAAAGTGACTTAGTGAAACAATCAATTTCCCCGGCGGTACGATAACCAATACCCTGGTCACTTTCACCCAGAAATTGGCAGGTCACATCGTGCTCTATATGGAAATTTTAAAATTCACAATGTATATTTCATGGGCAAAATGTTCATGAAATTCAGTGAGATATTGTCACAATGCAATATTCTAAGTTATTGCCCGCAAGTTTAAACGCGGAAATTTACGGGAACCGTACATTTTTCGAGAAGATACCATGTTCTTTTCCGGACCTAGAGTAAATCTACACAAAATTGCATCGAAATCACTTCAGCAGCTTTAGCGTGGATTGGTTATACAGACAGCTAGACAGACACCTTCGAATTCAAAAATAATAAAAGCAGAACATTTTCCTTGATCACACAAAATATAACAAACGTGCATAAAATACTTTTATGAAACGATGCCGTATATTGTCGCACGAAAATAAAGTATACTTAATCATGTATATCACACAACCTCAACATTTTATGGTACACTTTACAGAAAAACTATCACGCCTATTAATTTGTGCTTTAGCATGGTAATTTTTATTTATATGTAAGTAGATAATATGTGTTATCATCAGTCAGTAAAGGTGTGACAATGCGAGCCCTCACAAAGCTCGGCTTTTAACTAGTAAAAGTAAAGACACGACTTAATCTACTGTAATATTATAATCTGTAATCATGATAATTAAATAATACTTTTAAATAAAGCAGTGACATTTTGTTAAGCTATTTTAGGTTATAGAGACGCCACAGGCCTAAAATTGAAGTCCAGGTATCAAGGTATTAGGTCCTTTAGGGCTTTGGGTGTTAAGAATTTAAAGAAATGAGAATTGTAGCACAGAATAACAATATCCATACTAATATTAATAATGTGAAATTTTTCAGTCTGTCTGTTTCTTCCTCACAGCAAAACAGCTGAGCTGAATTTGCTGAAACTTGGTATGGATATTTTGAGTCCCGGGAAATAAAATACTTTTAGTCCCGGGAAAATATATGGTTCCCGCGTAATATACGAATCTTGACGTCATTTAGTTTTAGTCAAATATATATTTATCTAGTTTTTATGAGTATAAAAAAGCTTCAAACATACATTTTCCCTCTGCAAAATTAGCTTTGGTCTTCCCAAATACTAAAATCAGTTCTATGTATGTAATAAAAAAACTTTTTTCTCCTATTATTATAGATTCTGGTTAGACCCTTATTTTCAGGACATTGTAAAACATTGGTTCACAAAATACAAAATACAATGGAGTTTTCAATAAACTCGTTCCACGCGAATCCCATTTGGGAGACTTGTGGAGAATCAAAGTTGCATCGAATGTGGTTTGCGCTCGTTCTGAATACATTGTGAATACATTTTGTACATTTGCACATAAATACGTGTTGGTCTTTTGATATTTCACGAATATAAGATTTTGGAATATTATAATATGTTGTTTTATGCATGGAAATATTCAAACCATTTCTGAAAATGAAAAGCTAGCACCACTGTGACGTAAGTACTAGACGTTGCCTCCAACTGCCTTGCGTCGAAATTTGGCTATCGTGCGGGAACCGTACATTTTTTTGAAATGTTCTATGTTCTTTCTATGTACTTGAAGTATGTTCAATTCAAATTTTATAAGAATCGGTTTTGCTATTTAAGCGTGAAGACTTTACACTTTCGCATCAAAAACCATTTTTTTTTTCGGGTAAAAATTACTCTCCTATTATACAAGGTGTAACAAAACTAACTGATAATACTTTAGGGTGTGTATGTGTTCCTTGTAGAGAGTTCACTGTGAAAGTAGCAGCGCTGAAAGATCAAAAAAAATTTTCACTTTTGTATGGGGAAACTCGTGACGCTGGGGCGCTTGCCCATACAAAAGCTAAAAAAATGGTCTTTCAGCGCTGCTATTCACAGTGAACTCTTTACAAGGAACACGTACACACCCTAAAGCAGCGGTTGGCAACACGCGGCCCGCGGGCCGCACGCGGCCCGCGAACGTCTTACTTGCGGCCCGTGAATGTTTAGTGAATAAGTTTAAATGTGTATCAAAAACAATGTTTTCTAATACTGCCAGTAGTTATCGCCACTTAAGTACGTAGCTGTTTGTGCCATTTTTAATAAAAACTTATTTCCTTTCAATATGTGTAGGACGTAGGTATATTGAGCTTCTAGGGTTAATCAATCTGCGGCCCGCCTTTAGTTTGTTTTGCCAACTTGTGGCCCTTGCCTGCCTAAAGGTTGCCGACCGCTGCCCTAAAGTATAATCACTTAGTTTTGTTACACCCTGTATAGAGATGCTTTTCTTGCAGAGTCTGTCTAAGTTTATTCAGGTATTCGAGAATAAGAAAACTCTTACACATTGTCTACTATCTATTTATACCAAACTTAAATTACATTCTGATTGCTAACAAATGAAACTTTGGAAACAATGTTCTAGCTATTTTGCTATACGTACAAAATATCTGAAGTAAACTACAAAAGTCAATTTATTGAGAAATAATAAACACATGAGAAATTAACAACGATATTTCATGTTATATAGATAAAAATATATTTCTGACATTATATTATATTATTTCTACTTTGTTACAAATACAAGCTTGTATTAAGAAACCTTGCCAAGTGAAACTGTTTCTTATTAGTCAATACTTTATTCGCTTACTAACAAAGAATAATGTAACACAGCTTGTAATTATTCAGAGTCCGGTGTCTTTCTGTGTCATGTGATATTTCAGATGTGCTAGAAAAGCCAAGCAGACCTTTTAGATTTAGTTTTAATTCTAAAAGGTTAAATACAGAATTAGTAATAATAATTCTATTAGTATAGTCTTTCATAAGTTATATGAACCTAACTTGTTATAATATAATACTGGTTGGAAACCCCCTAAATGCTTCTGTAAAATGTGTACTTATAATGCTTGAACTTTGTTATAACTTTCTCTTTAACGTCCAGTTTAGTATAACTTTATTTAACACATTCCCTACTATGAAGGTACTACTTTAACTCCTATTTATAATATTTCAGCGTTTAAGCTTGACTATGAGATATTTTAGACCTAAGAGCAAGTTTATTGTAACTATACAGGTGTAACATAAACAACTGTAAGCTTTCGTATTATTTAAACTTATAGCTTTCTAAAGCTTGTTACACACTAAATTGTATTTGGAATACTTTGAGAGTCATCTTTATTAGTCAGTTTTATACTAGGCTTTTATGATAAAGTCAGATATTTTTTGGCCTTTATTATTTATTTAAGTTAAGACGTTACTCCTTTAACGTTACTTAAAGTTTGTTTTCAAACTTTGATGCATTGTTAGACGGTTTGATAAAAAAAAATGGATTTTTTAAATGTTGGTAAAGAAAACGATAGCTTTATGTCGAAGGTCGTCGAAAAATTAATGAATAGTAAACAGGAGGGTCGAGTAGCGAGACCACGGCTCCACTTTACCCGGGTTAAAATTTCCGCCCCCATAAATCAAAAATAAACTCCGTGGTCTATAATTAGAATTTTGAAATTGAGTCAAAGTGATAAGTGATAAGTAACCATAGACTTATAATATATTATAGTGATAAGTAATAACCTATGCCGAAAAATTTGAAACACGCGTCTTACCAAATATGAAAAATAATTTCATTTCAAAAATATTACCAAGCTTTGTACCGTTTATCCCGTGTTTATATTAGGCATAAAAGAGGAAATAGACAGATAGACAGGCACACTTTCTTATCTAAAATATTATTGGTATTTTAAAAACACAAATACAAACAGAAACAATTAGCAATTGCTTCTGCTTTTAAGCATGTTTGGTTTTACGTAGACTGCTTCAAGTGACTCGTGTAAGAACATAATTTTTAGTACATTTGCTGTCGATATCTGAGGTCTATTATATCGGGCGTCGCCAACGATATTATTTTCACACAATACACACTTAGAACGCGACACGAGCTTACAACGGAACTGGTTTTGTCATGCTTGTCTCATTGTTAAATGGTCTGTGTGTTATAGTAAAAATATCGATAAAATTTTATTCCCAAACACTAGACTTATCCTTACGAATAAAAACGTTTATGATAACTACGTAAGGGCGGATTTGTCTCTTAAAAGACTCCTGTAGATGTACATAAGACCTTGTTAATTTACTTGCTGAGTTTTTTTCGTATGCTTTAATTATAATGGAAGATAGTAGGAATTGAACATTATTTATGGTTTCCTTAGCCCTTAGGACCTGATTACACCTACCAAGTAGAGTGGCGAGGCAGTGCTCTCGGCCAAACAAATTGTCTATTTTCATTGGGACAAGTAGACATGCTTAAAGAGCATCTACAAAGAAAACTTTCAACCCTTTAAAAAAAAGGCGGAGTGTTAAAGATTTTATTTTCAACCTTTCTAGGTTCAACTGAAATGTTCAACAAAAGAGATCTCACACGTTTTTAAAATTACGCAATACTACGTAAAAACAATATTATAAAAAAATATTGGCGTTCCAATTTGAGCCGAGACTTTTTCAAAGTGAAAATGAAAAATATTAATACGATAAAATTTCAAACGTATTTCGTTGACCGAATTTCCATATTGCTAGTTTTATAAAACTCCAGTCTAGGTGTGACAAACACGACAACATTTTTAAAATAAATATTTAAACGCATTAAAGTATATTAAAATAAATTGAATATTCATTCGAAATACGGGGACTTATAAATTATTCATTCAAAATAATTGGATTAACATCGAATAAGAAAGTAAATCCTGTATGGAGATAGTTTTACTTGTGAGATAATTGAAACTAATTCTACATATTCTGTGGGGTGGGGTTTTGACAGCTTCTATACATTTCACATTTGGTATTAAATTCTATATTTAAGCTCAATGCTTATATTAATTAGCTTTATTATAAGTATTATTATATTTTCTAAACGTGAGTCGGCACGTTTCTGTATGTTTCTGTTCTATTTTTTGGTGGCATTGTGCACATTTTAGGACGGAAAACAATGTTAAAATTTCGTCAGGCACGTGTCCTGATCCAACATTCGTAAGACCGATGCGAGTGTAGACCAGCGTAATAGACAAAGTAACACGGAAACCCCCTCTAAGGTCGTATTTTTACTGACGCGGAGCGGAGCGGAGCGGAGCGGAGCGGAGCGGAGCGGAGCGGAAAGGAGCTTAGCGGTGCCTAATTGACCAATCACCATCTTCGCTCCGCTTCGCTGTCATTCCGCCGCACTGGATTAGCACGATTGGTCAATTCGGGCACCGCAAAGCTCATCTTCGCTCCGCTTTGCTTCAGTGGAATCGCGGCCTTATCTCTCTACCACACTAATAAATTATAAATATGACATTCCCATTATCCAGTTTTTATTCACATTTGAAGACGTGACTTGGAAGAGGCAGGTAAATAACAGTTAAAAATGTGCAGTTTTTTTGCAATACTTTAGAGCTGTGAAAATAATTTAAAATAACAAAAATTGTGACTTGATATGTAGCCAGATATTAGCCAGTTGATGAAGAAGGTAAATTGCAAATGTTTGTTGAAATGATCAAGGAAAAAATTAGTAATTGTGCCTAATTAAGAAAATGTTAGTTATCTGGTTCTTCCCCTCACGTCTTTATTTATGTATGACTATGGCTCGTGTATGTCCAGCTTAACTAACTCCCATGGGGTTACTATAAACAGATGCATGGGGCAGACACGTGGACCGTGCAGACTGCTCGTGTCAGCTCGCACTTGCAATTACATTATATAAGTACACCCTTTACTAATAAAAAGATGTGCATTGTATACAGGGTGTATAGAAAATTATATTACTTACTTTAAAGTCCGTATAATATGTCGCAGGTTTAATCTGCTATTTGATTAGCTATGTCCACATTATGCAATTTCATCTTCAATTTTCGTCATCTTCTTTTTATTCAACTTTCGTTTGGCATATTCAATAATTGAATGCATCAAAATCCATCCGCGTTGAAAGAAAAGTGTCATAGCGAGCGCTACGATTTCAACGCGCGTCACGGGCATGCCTCACGTTCGCTGTTGACTGCGCTATAACGCATGCCCTTGATGAACAAAAAAAGGCCCAGTGTGGACAAAGCTTTAGAATGACTATCGCGTTCATTGAATGAAATCATTTAATAAACTCTTTGACGTCTTGACTGAGCGTCATATTATAGTGAAGTCGTTGAATGGGATATTGCTACTTTTTATTATTCGTAGGATATACTTTGTAATGTTTGGTTAGGAATTTGGATTACCAACTTATATAAGAGTTCACTGTAAATTGTAAAAGCAGCAGCGCTGAAAGAGTTTCTTTCGACTTTTATGTTTCTATTACCGCCACCAAATTTCCTTTGTCTACTAATCTATACTTATAAAATTACATGTCCTGACTGACTGACTGACTGACTGATTCATCATCGCTGAGCAAAAACTATTAAAGCTACAGCCACGAAATTTGGTGAGTAGGGTTGTTTTATTGAGTAGACACCCACTAAGGAAGGAATTTTGAAAATTCTACCCCGAAGGGGGTGAAATAGGGGTTGAAAGTTTGAATGAAAGTCCTTCATTTCCACGGTCATTTCTTGAGTTAGAAACATGAAACTTTATTTTTGGGTTACTGATGAAAAATTAAATGGATGCGTATTTAAGCGTTTTTGGAAATTCTACCCCCAAGGGGGTGATATAGGGGTTGAAAGTTTAAATGAAAGTCTGTCATTTCTTAAGTTAGAAACATAAAAGTTTATTTTTGGTCTGCTGATTAAAAATGAATGGATAGGTATTTAAGCGTTTCTGGTAATTCTACCCCTAAGGGGGTGATATTGGGCTTGAAAGTTTCAATGAAAGTCCGTCATTTTTTGAGTTAGAAACATTAAAGTTTATGGACGTTTGCTTAAATAGGGTCCCGTTTTTACCCTTTGTATTTAAGGAATCACAAAAAGGGGAAAACTATCCTGGATCTTTGTTATTATACTATGTTAACGCGGACGAAGTCGCGGGCAACAGCTAGTTTATCAATAAATTATAAACTTCCATTAAAAATAAAAAATAATTGGCCACCCACACTGCATTATTTGAAAGCTGCCGAAGCTCTAATAAAATGCCTGAAAATAAATTGGCTTGATTTTCATAATTTGCATGTGAAAGAAATGTACACGATATTATTTGAAAATTGACGCTTCTCTGAATAATAATCAACTCATTTGAGATTCTTGAAAAAATTCGTCCCATTTGTTCATAATAATACCGGCGTGTGGTGAAATATGTTTATTCAAAAATACGGTGAAAAATAATACCCAAAAGCTTTTGCAAGGAAGAAAATATAAAAAGTGAAGATTTTGCATAGTTACAATATAATAATAATAATATATATGGACGCATCACACCACGTCAGTCTGGCCCCGTGCTAAGTACCTGAAGGACTTGTGTTACAGGTACCAGACAACGGAAATATTTTTAATACTTTTATACTATACTGTATACATAAATATTTAAGATTTTTATTATATGATACACATCCATGACCCAGGAACTTTGAAAAACTTTTGTTCCGCCAGCGGGATTCGAACCCCCGACCCCCGGCTTAAGCTACCAACAGCCCACCAACTGAGGCACAGAGGTCGACAATACCATTTAAGTATATTTAGTTTCAAAAACTTATTTTTTTACATTGTAATTTAGCTGTTCTTGATTTCCAAGAAAACAGTTTCAATCCCAGATTTAATTTAAACCTGATAATATAGATTACAGAGCTGTGGGACCGGGATTCGAAAGGTAACGATTCGAAACGAAGCAGCAAGCGTTTAAATTATTTCCTGCAGACATTTAGCATTCTGTCTGAGGATTTAGCTAATTCTAATTTAATTTCTAAACCTGTAAACTGCAAAATGTTGCTAATTTTACGCTCATATTTAAAGTATAATTATAGTACATGATTAGCCAACATCTTTTTAAAGTTGGACGCGGCTTTCGCCTGCGTAAAAACAGTAATTATCGAGCGGAATATTTATAAATATATTATTATTCTTCTCCGTAGTCTATGTTTGTGCTAAATTTCATCAAAATTGCCCCTGAAGTTTCGAAGCCTATTCGATGCTAACAAAAACTACCTCTTTATAATTATTGTTGGTTAAATATATTATTATTATCTTATTAACTATAAAAGCTGAAATACAAGGGTACACAGGATCACAGACTTCAATTATGTGACAAATAAATGTATTTTATTGCTACTCGCCCTCCACGGGAACCAGGTTATACTTTTGCATATTGTCGCGAGTCTTATAAATTTAAATAAGGCATTAATTCCGAGCATACCTCGCGAAGTTTTACAAAGGACTCAAAACAATGAAGCGTGAAATATAACTTTAATAAATTCTATAATCCTTTTTGACTTCCGGCTTAAACTGTGTAAGTTTGTCGAGTTTTGTATTCATTTTAGTTAAAGTTTATTGAAGTGGGTGTTGAATTTTGATGGACGTTCCAAGAACTGAGAAATACTTTATCTAGTTTACCTACATACTATGTAAAGTTCTCAGATATTATATTAAATTACCTGTGAAGCAAATAGTTCGGGCTGTACTTGTTAGACCCATGTTATGTAACTGTCGCAGCCAACTGGTTTAAATAGCCGATCAATGAAACAGCTAGCCCCTTGAATGAACAACGCCATTCAATCACACGGCTATATGTCGTTTAGCCGACTTGTTGACTGCAACGTTCAACACTACAACTAGACGACGCTTAGCTAACTGGTTAAATGGCAAATTAACTAAGCTGACCATTAGTTTAGTTTTATTATCACACAAGCGTAATGATAATAAGCAGAATAAATTGTATTCTTATTCATTTTGAATACAATAATTGCAATTAATACCTTCGTGATGCATTACATAATCCTGTAATTTCTCCTCGAAATTTGAATATTTGTTTTTTTGATTCACTCGTATGTGCCCCCATAATTTCTGTCACTTTAATAACACTTGTAACGTATATTTAAGAAAAATATCTTAATACAATCACAAACCACCGGCTAGTTGACGCCATATTGTAAACAAAACGCACCTAGCGCCGCGGTGGTGAGCGCTGAACTAATTCAATCAAACGGCGGCGGCTTGAATCAGCTGTAGTGTTGAACGTTTCGAGCGACTGAAATATTCAATTAAAAAGCTAGCCGTGAGATTGAATGGCGTTGTTCAGTCAAAGGGCTAGCTGTTTGATTGAACGGCTATTTTAACCAGTCGGCTGCGACATAACTAACCCGTGTCTATTTTTAAAACATAACATTAAAATTTCAGCAAGCTTAGCATTACCATAGAAAGGGTTTTTTTCTACAGAATAACAAAGTCACAGATTGAGAAATGACAGATCTGTCATTTTGTCCCTAAAGTCTGTCAGTATTTATTTTGCATTTCTACTGCGATCATGCTATGGTAGATTGGCGCGTGTTTTTTTACCACTCAGCCAGGTGAGGAGATGAAACTTTGCATAATTTCCCAAATTACAGTAAAGCCACGAAACACCGGGTTGTTTAACAGAGGCTTAACTCGAATTAGGCTCTTATGCCAATTATAATAAAACTTTTATTGCCGTACAACTTTGTTGCGAAGGATTGTGTGTATTTCGCTTTACCTTGAATATTCTTCTGTTATTCAAATGAGAGTGGAAAAGGATACAAAATTGTACACCGCGATAATTAAATATTTTGTTAAAATTTTAAAAATACTTTTATTTTTTTATCGCGTAAATTTTTTCGAATAAAATATATCATGTGTTATTCCCGGGACTCAAAGTATTTTGGTACAGCGATTTTGGCGCGAAGAGGTGACAGACAGACAAACACACATTCGTATTTATAATATTATTATGGATTAAAACCACTAACTAATAGTCTAATAATGCGGCTATCTGAACAAACGTAAACTTTAACTAAAATAACTACAGTGAAAATAACAGACTAGGTAGTTCTTATACTTTACCTATATAAATGCTACCTAAGCAATCACGTATTTGTGGCACAGTTTTGCGGTTTCAAACTTAGCACTATAGTTCGTTGAGTTTATATCAATACACAGATTGTAAAACATTTAGGTTCTGGAATTTAAAGTCTACTCATCTATCTATATTCTGATACCTCTTTACGCTTATAGCGCAACATCTAATATACATACATAAGTTTTTATTAGGGTTCCGTACCCAAAGGGTAAAAGCGGGACCCTATTACTGAGACTTCGATGTCTGTCCGTCTGTCTGTCCGTCTATCTGTCCCTCTGTCTGTCCGTCTGTCTGTCTCCAGGCTGTAACTCAATAACGGCTACAGCTAGACTTCTGAAATTTTCACAGATTGTGTATATCTGTTGCCGCTATATCAACATTTACTAGGGGGGGCTCCCATACCACAAACTAGATTTTTTGGCATTTTTTGCTCGATATCAATAATGGCAACAAATAGGCACTTGAAATTTTCACAGAGTACTTAAATATACGTGTTCTTTAATAAATAATAATAATATTTAAATAAAATAAAAATTAAAGAGGGCTCCCATACAAAAAGCATAATTTTTGGCAAATTTTTGCTCTATAGAGGTACGGAACCCTTCGCGCGCGAGTCCAACTCGCACTTGGCAGATTATTACGGAAAAAATTATGCGCGATAAACGAATTTTGGCGCAGCAAAGTTGCGATTATCTAGCATTCTATAAGATGTGCTTGAGCAAATATATTATATTATATTCTAGCTAAGTATTATTCTATTGTCTTCGATAATAATTTCGGATGAGTCCGAATTCCTCACCCTATTACAAATGGACAGATATTTAATACAAAAGAGCTCTATTCCAGGAAATATATTTGGGACTATGTTATACTTAGAAGTAATTATTGTTATACATAACAGTGGCATGATGGATAACCACGATTGCTATACAATCGACGTCGGTGATGGACAATCATTGACGTAGATCTCTACACGTTGACACTGAATTTGTCCATCTTGGGCCAACGTGGACAGATCGCATCCATACTAATATTACAAATACGAAAGTGTGTATGTCTATCTATCCGTCTGTTACTTCTTCACGCCCAAACCACTGAACCGATTTTGTTGAAATTTGGTATGGGGATACTTTTTATCCCGGAAAAATGTACGGTTCCCGCCCGATTAAACAATATTGGCGCAACTCAGTTGCGGGCGTCATCTGGTTATTTCTAATTATGAACTTGACACATTAATCATATTTCGATTAACTTCAAAGTTCAAACATAATAATTTAAGCGAAAATGGAAATTATTAAGACGAATCGAATTAGTTTACGAAATCGTTTCAAATCGTGCCAGACATTTTAATGTTAAAGAGATTTTGAAATTTTCTTTTTAATTCATTTTCTTTTTAATTCATTAACTAGATTTTGTGTAAAAATATTTATTTTATATTTTAGAATTGAGATTTTGATTCGTAATACATAATTATATAATATTCTATATTATTATTTATGTGAAAGATATATTATGTTTTCTGCCTGTTCTTCTAGCCGAGTTAGTTCCCGAACCGGTGGAA
This sequence comes from Polyommatus icarus, assembly GCA_937595015.1. Taxonomy (NCBI): domain Eukaryota; kingdom Metazoa; phylum Arthropoda; class Insecta; order Lepidoptera; family Lycaenidae; genus Polyommatus; species Polyommatus icarus. Next base: position 4,124,051 of record OW569334.1, on the reverse strand, counting down.
GGCACCATGTAGACTTTCTACGAACATTTGTTTCAAATTTATTCAGATAAAAAATATTATTTATTATTTATACTAAGTACTATTATAATTTATAATTTACTACGACTAGCAAAATACAAGTTTTCATCACGAATATTTATTACAAATAATTTTATTTGACGTTTCTGTTATTATTCTAATTTGGGATCACGTCGGGGTCAGCACTTTGGAGTCCGTTAGAATGGTAGGCGGATATTTCTAAATGAAAATTCCACAATACATTAGACTCCACTTTAATATAATATTTACAAAATGCGTGTTCGTAAAATTAACATACCTATAATCTAGCTGAATTCATAATCATTTTTTTATCTAAATTTTTACATTCATCTGTCAATCCAATTGTCTTTTTAATAATGTTTTTTCTCTCCAGCCTAAATTCTAAAAATAGGATATATTATGCGATATGGACATAGTCTATGAACAAGGTTGATGATTACAAATTAACAAGCATTAGTATTAATTAAGATTAAGCTAAAAGGTGCGACAGAGACGCCACACTAATATGACCTGAGCAATATGTCGGATTTTAGTTTGATTGTTTACCGTATACGCTAGTGGCGCCCTCTACTCTGAGCTTTGCGTAATAGCTGTTTGCTAATAAATATTAACTCTATAAAAAATGTTTCAACATAATATTACAGACTCTACGCAAAGAGTTCGTATAATCCTAACCAGGTTTTGGTGTTTTCTGCAAATATAATTATCGATTACGGCGATAAATTTTCTTTCACATTTTTCTTGCAAACATGCGCTAAGTACTCGTATGTAGGCGTACCGTAATTGAATATATTAAAAACCAACAGTCTTTATGTTTGCTTTTAGCACTTAAGTCACAAACTTTACTTCGGTAAAGTAATTTCAATGCCTCATTAAAAAGACTAAAGATAAAGTTTTTTTAGTAAATATGATACCTAGATTATCATGTATCCTTTAAAGTCCTAGACAACTTAGGCCAGTTTTTCGATACAAAATTAATTTTAGTTGAACAAAAAACTTTAATTTTTTGGGCGAGCTTATGCGAAATCATAAGTGTTTTTTGTGTTCAAACCTCGGTATAGTATATATAACCTGTATAATGTTGTTTGTTCTTAGACTTTTCTTAGGTATCCTTAGTTAATATATAAATAGTTAACTAATAAACTATGGAATGAAAACAGGAGAAGTTATAAATACGAATTTAAACATTTCGACTGTTACAATTATTTAAATAAACATTATTCGTTTTCAAATAACTGTATTTTATACAAAGTTCTATTTCTTAACTATTTATCACCAAGTCTTGGCATCGACAAAACTTTAGCTTTATTTAATTAATATTGTATTCGTAATAAATATTTCTAGTTGTGTCTAGACTTGACTCTAGACGGATTTACTTTCAAATGTGCTTTCATCTAAATATGTTATGAAAATACATGCATCAGTTGGCATACATATGGTTTCATTGTGCAAAGTATTATGACATCAAAATGCCAAAAAAAATTTCAATAAACTTTAACTTAGTAAGTATTATTATTATTATTATGTTTGTAATCTTCTAGATTCATTGTTATTATTATAATATTATTACATTCAAAATTGATTTCTGTTAAAACGAAACATAATGAAACAAGCACAGTCGTAAATTTTCCTTAAACTTTAATCTCCTACTAACCTGCTGTTTGAGATTAAATTGTTACAGAGTTACTTGAAGTCAAAACTGGACGTAATTTCAATAATTAAAATTTAATGAAACCGCCTTTTTTCTGAGATATTGTCCTTACAAATGGAATATACAGAGTTCAGAGTTATGAAATTTAGCGAAAGACAAGAATTTTTTTTTTGTTATTGCCAACTGAGGAAACGGTGAATCGAGGCACAATAATTCATATAAAATGTCAATTTTTTATGAACTTGTGACTCGTTATTTTGGATACCATAATATAGTTTTCTATTTTTACCTAGACTAGACAATTTGCTGTGGGCTTGTCTTGGCAAAACTAAATGTGAGTCCTATTTAAAGTTAGTTTTCACTTTTCTGGCCTATAATGACCATGGTAAAGATTTGTACAAGAGCTTAACTACACGAGTTAACGAAGTATAACGAAGTAACTGGATTTAAATAATTAGTTATATTTTTCAGTAGATAACCGTACATTTTCCGAGATAAAAATATCCTATGTCCTTTCCCGGGACTCAAAGTATCTCAAAACCAAATTTCAGCAAAATCAGTTCAGTGGTTTGGGCGTGACGAGGTCACAGCCGGACACACCTTCGCAATTTGTAATATTAGTAAGTTATAGTATGGATGTAAACTTGAATTTCAATAATATAATATAATTTTATATATTCCAAAAATATTTTTAATTAAAAAATATATTTTTCGTTACAAGCGGAACCCTTATCACATTTCGCGTTTTAATTAATTTCTGTGTTTTAGGGCCTCACGTCCCTTAGGAGTGAAATCAAATAGTAGCTTGTTCAAAGATTCATCATGTTATAGAGGCTTTTCCGTGCATCATCAGATCCAAAATGGCGACACTGATGCCCAGGATTTTGATGGGATGTTGATTGGTTTACTGTTTCACGTCAGTCAATCAAGAAAATGCTAGTAAATAAACACGTGCAAAAACCCTCAGGAGGGTGAGCCAAGATCTTTTCTCTATCGCTTCTTTACAGGGTCACCGATCAAAATGTATGGAATTGACATAATACGAGTAGAACGTCAACCTCATATTATTAACGAGCCCTTATGTCAATTCCATACGTTTTGGTTGGCGATTCTATAACGAAGTGATAATTAAAAATTTTGGCTCAATGGCCTGATGTTGGACCTAAATAAATCGAACAATAATTTAAAAAAAAACTTGATCTACAGTAATTTTCTTGCTCTACAATTCAACTGTTCCAATTATAGACGGTGCTGTTTAATAATATAGAAAACTGTTAATTTTTCATTGATGTTTTATATTAATTCAACTTACATGAAGTTATTTCACTACATCTGAAATGAAAGTTGTAAATAATGTCCAAATGGTTCAAGTTATATTACACACGGTGCTGCTCGCCAATCCTGTTATACTTGAACTTGGCTTGACACGCTACCGCGTGTCTAGAATCTAGATATTATATAGAAATAATTAATTTTACTACTATGCTGAATGTTTTCTAGCTGATAAATTTTTATACATCCACAAAGCTTTAAATCTTTCAAACGAAATTTCATATTCAAATAACAATAGTTCAGGTAAATGTCAACTTAAAATGTACGAACATTTTCCAACAAAAGCTGACCGCTGGCCCTTTCTGTTAGATACCGTAAACAAAGATTTTGTGTGATACGCCACAAGGAAAAATATCCTTTATCACCGCTTTTGATAGAATAGCACTTTATGTTTTTACATTTTTTTTAAATAACAACGTATTTCCACTTAGGGATAAAATGTCTACATAAATGGCATATCTTTCTACTTCTATGCACTGTAAAGAACGCTCGATTACTTTGTGGTAAATAATAAATGAAAATAAATAAAAATTGTTTTATTTCTGAATAGATTTTAAGAAAATGCTTTCAGAATGTTGATACTTGATACTACGGTGCCTACCACCGGTTCGGGAACTAACCAAACCAAACCACTTCTAACCAAACCAAGTCTCCATTAAAAACAAAACAACAAAAAGTAAAATAAAAACTCATGTTAGAATTTTACATTAAAACGTCAAAGAATTTTGTGTTCTTTACATCAGGCAAAAGAAACTACAAAGTCTCTTCAATGCGTAGATAAAAGAAAAGTATCTTCGAGGATCAACCCGATCCGGTTTATCAGAATAAGTCATTATTTTATCCAGAAACTGTATATTGAATATTGATAAAAGTATAATTGAAAACAAAAACTTTCTATATAACCCGTGACGCTGTAATTTACTAACTTTTCCCGTTATGATCTTACTTATCAACTCTATACAATAATAATGGCAAGGTTTTTGCCATATTTCGCAAGTTGTGTTTACTTTAATCATTCGATCGGAGATTCTTGGAAATGCTATTGTATTCTATTGTTGTCGCGATCACCGGTGCTCTTATGGGGCTTGAAGGATTAATAGAAGTACAATAATTATAAATCTCAGTATAATTATAATTATCAGAAATCGAATGACAGAGTTCAAATGAATAGAAAAAAAATAATAAAGACGGTAAAGCTACAGCATCATCCTTGCAAGGATTTGTTGGATATGAAGAGTCTTTATTTATTTACCGACACACAAGATTTCCTATAGGTACAATGGTGGCATAAATCTATTGAAAAACAAAGTATTTTTCCGTCCTTTTACTTGCAGAAAAGGGCGAAAAAATTATAAAACTTTGTAAAATTCATTTCGCTTCGCCTGTGAATCGCGACACTCGTAAGCCCTGTTAGTGTAAGAGCCAACGACAGATTTTCATCATTTTATAAAAGCTGAAATTTTACCTGTATGACCTATAAAAGAGGTAAGAACGATCTAACTATGGAGATTCGGTCGCGGTTACTTCAGGAGGTAACCAGTTCTGAATGTCTACTTAGCATTCGATAAAGTAATAAAGATCAATTTTGTTATCTTTTTTTCTTTATAAATGACAGTTTCTTTCCACCGCCAGACCACATCATAATACTTTTGGGGTGTCTGGCGGTGGGAAGTAACTGCCACAAATGTTGTTATTAATATTAGAGGTTCTTTAATATAGAGGTTCAGGGAGCTGGGCCACAGTTTTAACTACTAGGTACAGCTCCCAACGCTAACTGAATTTGTATTGAAATTATCTTAAATATGCCTTATTTATAACCTTTTGATATAATATATGATTTGAAATAAATAAATAAATTATAACAAAAAAAAGGTGGAATTTCAGCTTTCATAAACGACACGGGTCTGACTGTCGCTAGCTCTTGGGCCATGTTTTTATCAGGGATTTTTTGCGCAAATACTATCAAAAGGTTTCAAATATCAATTATTTATTTGCACCTGCGAGCGTTGAAAGTTTTAATGTTACCTTCGTAGACGACACGAGTAATCCTGAGTGACACGGAAAAAAGCTTATCCCAGCTTTCAGCAAGCTAGCTTTAAAAGAAATCGAAAATATTTTTATCTTGCTTAGACGGGACTGCAGTCTAAGTTGCTACTTGCTAATGTCATTATCATCATATTTTATGTCGTAAAAAGCGGTATTTTTCTATGACAGGCCTATTATTTCCGTGTCGTAAGCTAGAATTTAATAAAGCTGTAATATGTTAGTCTAAAAATCTAAACCACTACCATGCCGAATTTTTAAAATTTACAGTTAACTTTCATCTTTACAATATAAAGTGTCATTGAAAAGTACTCTGGGGCTTAATTATTCTTGTTATATCATGTCATGTCATGTATGACTTGAAACATATAGTAAAATATAGTTATAATATGATGAAGACGTTAACATAATATAACCCCAGCACTACATCAAGTAAATACAGTTTATGTCATGTAAGTGTAAGTCATTGGACGGGGCAACACGAGACGACTGTTGACTCAGCAAAGTGGCTGTTACACTGATGCACTATTTATAGCTCAAACTGTCTTTCGACGTGGTTTTTAGTAACCCAAGCAAAGGTTACTAAAAAAAGTTATTTTAAATTGCAATGTCGAGAGGCATCGCAAGACATTGCAATGTATTTTTTTTCTAATATAAGACGTTACGTAATCAAATTTGGAACAGACTGCAACATGGCAAGCGGCAAATCTGTCAGTTCGAATTGTATATTCTCGTATAAACTAAAGTTGAGTTTTAAATAGCTCATTTAAAATTAGCATTACGCAATTTGAACTGACCTCAAGCATGCTACTAAGCAGGTAGCAGAAAGAGTAACTTTTGACTTCTATGTTTCTATAAAAAATTACCCAATCAGAAATTTGCCTTTACAAAAATTAAAACAACTTTTTCAGTGCAGTATTAGGTTAGGCGTAAAGTATTATTAGTTACAACCTGTAGAATGTATTGTTACGTCTTATGATATTCTGGCTGTCTACAGAAAGCAGCCAGCAAGAACTCTGCAGTGTCTACCTTAGTTAATCATGATCCAATTAGAAACGAATGTTTGTCTTCGAAACATGCTAAAGTTAGCCTTGTGTTAGCCGTCCCTCTTGTTAGCGAAAGCCGAAGACCCGTTGATTACTTTTGCTATTTCAATAAAAACTTCATTTACAATATAATATGCCACAATAATCATCTGGTACCATATTATAATTTATATATACTACCTACCCTAAAAATCACTATCTAGCATATTATTTCCCTAAGTGTAAAATCGTCCTTAATCCTTCGATCACGGATTCTTGGAAATCTATTGTTATTCAATTGTTGTTAATATTCATTTTATTAAAAGAAAGAGTTATTGCAATTTAAACACAACAACAACTGTTTTTCAGTTTAAGTCTTCAAGCATCTTTAAACCGTTTAAATATGATATCGTTGGTGTCATAAAATTATGATTTAGTTATTTCTTCGAATTATTGCTTACTCAAATCAATAATTAAATGAATTATTATCAAAAACGAACAACTGGAAAGTGAAGATTCCAGAGTCTAATACAACCTAGGGTCTACTGATATTAAGTAGGTACAGTTTTAACACGAATAGTTGTTCAAAACAGTCCTAATTCTGTCATATATGACTCCCAAAAGAATTTAATATCAGTGAAACGAGTAGGTATTTCAATACATGTTGATTTATGGTCGTGTAGGAAAATATTCGTGTGACGTCACTAATCTCAGAACGAACCGTAGAAACACGTATTGTGTACGTTCGAGACTTTTAAATTGTAGTTTTCATAAATTGAACATGTTTTTTATTGTTTCTTGTTCTCATAAAATTAAATGTACTTACAGTTTTACAACATGCGTGAATGATCAGTATCACATTTTCTTATAACTTTATAATAATTATGTATAATATAAGGCTATATAATATGTTGTGAAGTATCAATATAGAGCCTGCTTAAATGAAAATTTAAGGACGATAATAACTTTTTTGCAACAAGGAATTAATTAGTAGTACTTACACATTTTGCCCCAATAAATTTTGCCTGTTAAATGTAGAGTGTGTGCCAAATTAAAATATCTAAATCTGCCCAGTAATATAAGAGCACATTCGACGCTTTCATCTTAAAATATAAAAGAAAAAGCTAGGATTAAAGCGTCCTAGCGAACTCAGGCATTTAATAAATAAGCTGAAGTATTTCCAGCTAATGCTGGACATGACACACGAAGATTGCTGAGCTGACGTGGGATTAAGCTTGAACTCCGGGTTAGACGTCAAGATTACCAGGCCACCTGATAAACCGCTTATATTAAAACTGAAAGTGAAGACCTTTTAACGGACTTTACGGTTGGTCGTCTAAATAAGTTTTATAGAGCCTTAGAGTGAGGCCACACTGCTTCGATGCGGTGCGTTGTCGGAGCGGAATAGCGCGTCTTTGTAGGTATGACTGTTGTGTTGCAACGACGCGCGACATTTTTATTTAAGGCCTCTATATCCGCCAATGACCTTGATCATTGTCTGTCAGTGCGAATATCGACGTAAATGACATTAAAATAACATTCATAACAGCGCGCCTCGTACGGTGGCGGCAGCCCCGGATCTTCAATTTTTTTTAGGCGGGGCAAAAACTGAAAAATGCCGCCCCGCCTACCTACTTATGTTTATTTTCACCTTTATCTATACTAATAATGTTATAATTCTGCAGAGCTTGTTTCTTTGTTTGTTTAAACGCGATAATCTCAGGAACTACTGGTCCGATCTATACTTATAATCTATACTTATATTACGAGTATAATTGGGAAGAGTTTGTTTGTTTGAACGCGCTAATCTCAGGAACTACTGGTCCGATTTAAAAAATTCTTTCAGTGTTAGATAGCCCATTTATTGAGAAAGGATATAGGCTTTATTTTATTACGCTAATACTACTAGGAGCAAAGAAATAGAGGAAAGTGTGGAAAAAACGGGAGAAATTATTTGAAAGGCCTCATTTGAACGCGCTTATCTCAGGAACTACTGGTCCGATTTGGAAAATTCTTTCAGTGTTATATAACCTTTTTATCGAGGAAGGCTATAAGCTATATTTTATCACGGTCGGATTAATAGGAGCGAAGAAATAGAGGAAAATGTGGAAAAAACGGAGGAAATTATATATTTATCTTAAGAAACTACTGGAGCAATTTTTATGTTATTTTGCACACATGAAGAATAGACCACGTGAAAGGACACAGGCTTGTTTTGCGGAAAAATGTACGGTTTCCGTGATATTCCTAAATTACGCGGGCGAAGCCGCGCTTAACATCTAGTATTATAATAATATTATAATTCTGCAGAGTTTGTTTGTTTGTTTGAACGCGCTAATCTCAGGAACTACTGGTCCGATTTAAATAATTCTTTTACTGTTGGATAGCCCATTTATCGAGAAAGTCTATAGGCTATATTTTATCATGCTAAGACTATTAAGAGCGAAGAAAATAAGGAAAATGTGAAAAAACGGGGGGAAATTATTTGAAAGGGCTTATTTGCACGCGCTAATCTCAGGAACTACTGAACCGATTTGAAAAATTATTTTACTGTTGGATAGCCCATTTATCGAGAAAGGCTACTGGCTATATTTTATCACGCTAAGATTAATAGGAGCGAAGAAACAGAGGAAAATGTGGAAAAAACGGGGGGAAATTATTTAGAAGGGCTTATTTGAATGCGCTAATCTCAGGAACTACTGGTCCGATTTGAAAAATTCTTTCAGTTTTAGATATCCCATTGATCGAGGAAGGCTAGAGGTTATATTTTATCACGCTAAGACTAACAGGAGCGAAGAAATAGAGGAAAATGTCAAAAAAAGGGAAATTATATGAAAGGGCTTATTTGAACGCGTAGTTTCTGAGATTAGTGCGTTCAAATAGAGCGCGCTAATCTCAGGAACTACTGGTCTGATTTGAAAATTTATTTCAGTGTTAGATAGCCCATTTATCGAGGAAGGCTATAGGCTATATTTTATCACGCTAGGACTAATAGGAGCGAAGAAATAAAGGAAAATGTCGAAAAAACGGGGGAAATTATATGTAAGGGCTTATTTGAACGCGCTAATCTCAGGAACTACTGGTTCGATTTGAAAAATTCTTTCAGTGTTAGATAGTCCGTTTATCGATAAAGGCTATAGGTTATATTTTATCACGCCAAAACTAATAAGAGCGAAGAAATGGAGGAAAATGTGGAAAAACGGTGGAAATTATATGAAAGGGCTTATCTCAGGAACCACTGGTCCGATTTAAAAAATTATTTCAGTGTTAGATAGCCTATTTATTGAGAAAGGCTATAGGCTTTATTTTATCACGCTAAGACTAATAGAAGCGAAGAAATAGAGGAAAATGTGGAACAAACGGGGGAAATTACATGAAATTGCTTATTATCTTAAGAACTACTGGAGCAATTTTTATGTTATTTACAGGTTATTTGGCAAACAAGAAGAATAGACCGCGTGAAGGGACATAGGGTAACATACAGGCTCAGCCTAGTTTGGGGTCCATTGCAATTTGTATGGCTTACATAACTTTAAAGCAATATTGTATACTTATTATTTATTATTTAATTAAAAATAATTTATTTAGATAAGTACTTGTGTGTAAATAAAATAAATTGTAGAATGTTATGTTATGAATATGGTTCAGAAATTTATAAGGAATTATTATTAAAAAATATACTTATATAATATATTATAAATAATAAGGTGTTCAGCATTTTTACATTATCTTCTGTTTTCATATTGTGGTTGTCTGGAAGAAACCGCTGAAATTCCCTGAATTTATATTGTTTTTGTTATTTTATATTGTTAATTTTTTAAGCAAATAAAGAATTTATAAATAAATATGCTAACGCCAAGTCGCGGGCATCAGCTAGACATCCATATAATTTCAGCTATAGGTACAGTCAAAGAAAAAGAAAACCCAGTATACAGTGGTTCCCCGATCTGCGATTCCTGCAGGCGAGCGGGAGCCGGCCGCGTATTTTGAACTATGCCTAACCTACGCGCCTCGCGAATAATACAAAAAAATATATATATTCACAGCCGAACATATAACCTCCTCGTTTTTTGGAAGTCGGTTGAAAATATGTTCGCGCAGCACGTCTCACTCCGCGCTCAGGTATCATAGGTCAAGTTGATATGGCCATGAAATTGCTGTACGTCTTGTGCTATTATTTATTTCGTGGTCCAAGTTAAATGATGAGTTGTCCATTGGTCTGTGAAGTATGAATATGGCTGCCCCCTGAATCTGCCGCCCGGGGCATGGGCCCCGGCTTGCTGGTGTCTTTTTAATTAGTTATACTTATTAATCGATAGATTTAACTTTTAATAATTTATTTATTTCAAATCATAATAATATGTAACATTCAAGAGCTTATCACTGTTCAGTTAATTTCAGTACAAATTCAGTAGTAAGCGTTGGGAGCTGTACTAGTTATAACTGTGACACAGCTCCCAAAAGATGGCGCACTAAGTATCGATTTGAAATTGAATTCTTGATTACAAGAACAGCTGTCAATAATTATGATAATATTATATATTACTAGCTGTCCCGGCAAACGTTGTTTTGCCATATAAATAATTTTTGGTATGAAAAATAGATGTTGGCCGATTCTCAGACGTACACAATATGCTCACAAAACTTCATGAGAATCGGTCAAGCCGTTTCGGAGGAGTATGGCAACGAAAACTGTGACACGAGAATTTTATATATTAGAAGCTACGCTACATCCTATGCAAGTTTATACAATTTTTTATCTGATAGATCCTTCGATCGTGGAAAAACGAGACACAATAGCCTTTCTATTGTTATCGCAATCGCCGGTGACCGCTTGGGGCTTGAAGCATTAAAATTGTTAAATTACTTAGCACAATATGTTCACTTCACTGATAATATATTATTTTGTGAGTGTGAATTGTGACTCTTAACAAATTGTAATAAGATACGTAAAATATATACGCGAAGGTTTACCTATTAGTATAACTAAAAAAAGTGAAATTATTATTATTTTTAACAAAAAATTAAAACCGACTTACAAGGTAAAAACAAAAATAATATTAATATGAACTAAAAAGTATTAAATAATTTTTACTATCTAATAGTGCCTTTTTCCGAATTCGGCTAAACCTCAACTATTTCTGTACTCAATCTTCATAATGGTGAAGTCGGTGCCAGTTCCAAAAGTTTCAAATATTCTGTCAGAGGACTGAAGATTCAACTATCTGGTACCGACTTCAAAATTATGAAGATTGAGTACAGAAATAGTTGAGGTTTAGCCGAATTCGGAAAAAGGCACTTTTAGATAGTAAAAATTATTTAATACTTTTTAGTTCATATTAATGTTATTATTTAGACGATCAGCACGGTATCTTAAGAAGGATCCAATAACTGAAAATGTTTTTACTTAAAATTTTCAGTTGATAAAGATAAACCAATTTTAAAACAAAGTTACAAGACATTGTAAGCAACCTGTTAATATTGTGAACTCATATACTTATGATGCTATGTAAGTTAAATAAAATACATAAATAAATTTTAAGACAATGAAAATATATGTACCAAACTTCATACTACCATTATTCAAGACTGTAAACCACATAAACAGTATAATACAGGGACTTTTACTCTAGGAATAATGCAAACAAATAAAGTCATGAAATTACTATGTATTCCTTCCTTTCCTTCAAAGGAAACCTAGAAGGAAACAGAGATACAGTGTAATAATTTAAATTCATATTTATTAGTATTTGCATATTTTCACATTTATAATATTTTATAAATGTCCAAATGTGTCTGTCTAACTGTCAGTCGGCTACCTCTTTACGCTCAAACCGCTGATTTGATTTTACTGAAATTTGGTATGGAGATACTTTTGGTCGGGTAAGGCTATAAAATATATTATTCTATCCCGGAAAAATGTACGGTTCCCGCCCGATAAACCAATTTAGTGGGCCTATAAGTATTGTAATAATCATTGTAACGAAAGATTGATATTTACAAAAACATTAAAGCACTTGACACCAGATGTTTCCCTGAAATAAAATAAAATTGACGAAAATAAATGCAGCACCGTTTTCGATTGGAGGAGTGCGTTTCCTTTTAATTATACATTGATTAAAACCTTCACGGTGAATGGACAAGCGTTTTTCTTTTGTTATTATTCATTTAAAACAAGAAAATTCAAATTCTAAGGACCATTGTTCCTATTTCGTGCATTTTTATTCCCACTTAGAATTCCTTATTGTGGTAAGCGTATTTTTGTTTTTTATGGGGAAATAACTTTACACAACTTTATCACCTATTTATAATAGCCATAGAGGGGAAAATTTCATGGCTTTATACAGGTTTATTTTTAGCGATATTTCCTATAATAAATGGTTCATAATTCAGGTCATTGTTCAATACTCTTCCAGTCGTTCAATATTGCAGTGAGCAATGAAAAAGTATAGCTTTCATTTTAAAAAATATTTTTTACGCAATAAATTTTCGATACACTTCATACAATAAATTCAAAAGTTTCAAAACAATTTTTGTTTCAAATACAACCAGTTTACTAACCCAATAAAACTTGTACAAGGTTATAAATGAACTGGAACAATACTCTTGGGTTAAAAGGGTACAAACACTCGTAAAAGCACAATTCGTTCTGTGTTCAATATTTAGACGTTTGTAGAATTTAATTTTGACGTATTTTTTTCTATAAATCTGTAGACGGTACCACTTTTAAAAGAAAACAAACAGTTTTGCAATCAAGAGGATAACATACGTTGAACAACTTTTAAACCTAAAATATAAAATTCAAAAAATATTCCAAAGTCAATACTATGGGCATAAATGTACTCATACCTAAATATTTAAATATATTTTCACTTTTCGGTTCGGTTTCGGTCGTTCGCCTCTCAGTTTGCATACATTAAATGACACTAGATAACGATCAGCTATCAATCATCCTCACTAGATCCATCATCACTTCGTCAAGCCACACATTCATCACATGTTAACACGCTAAATGCCTCGTTCGTGCTTCATACTTTTATTATTTGCCACAATTTTTAACGAAAGTGGTTACCTTAATGTTTCAAAAGATAAAATATGTAAAGAACAAACAATCCATTACTTTATGTGACAAAAATAGAAGTATTATTTAAATAACAGCTATTAAACAGAGAAATTAATTGAAATATTATATTACTAGCCAACCATCACTTTGTATATTAAAGCAATGTATAAAATCAGTACTAATATTCCCTTTAAGTAAGTATTATGATACTAATAACAAATTATGACTTTTCTACCGAACCCTTATTGTGAACCTTTCTATACTTTAACATATTGTATTACTTTCAAAGTCTCCCTTCAGAGGACTTCTAAGCCGGCCAATAATCTAAGTATCAGACGATAGGGTTTCCAAATAAAATATGTACTTTATTATAAAGAAGATCAAAGTTACCTTTATTTTTATAAATATTGGTGTTTGCTAGCTTTAGGTACCTTTACGTAATTATCAAAACTCTGTTACACCTAAAATATATTAAGGCAAGGGAGATAATTTTACCAATAATTTCTAATTTATTATCAACTTAAAATTCTTATTGTATGCTTTACATTACTTAAATATTAAAATAAATACATAATATGTCAAATTATATTTTATCAAGCCTTTGACCCATGTTGCATAATTTTCGATAATGTTTATCACCCATGGTGTCAAAGCGACCCGCATTCACTTTGTTACCGCAAAGGGTTAACTTCATGAGATACAGTGTTCTTCCTCGTAAAACAGCTGCCACTTCAGACAATGCATTTCCTCAGCACTTAGCGAAAACGACTGATATTTTTATAAACTAAAAGCGAGAATGAGTTTTGGAAAAGTGGATTTTAAAATGCTTACTTTGGTTTCAAAGTTGCTTTTATGGATTGTGCATTTGTTCTTGGATTTTCACTTTGGAATTTGTTACTTCTTTAATATAAGGAGAAAATCGATAAACAAGTAAAGAAGTGTCTCTAAAGATCTCTGGATAATAAAATATTGTTTATCCTGTGCAAGTTTGCAATGTTAACTCTACCCCAATGTAAGCTTCATAATAATAATTAAATTCATAATGTAATAGGTGACTTGGCTATAATTAAGCTAAGTTTCACCTTTTCGGCGGTTAAAAATAGCTCCACGTGCTATAAAGCACGAGAGGCTCCCACACAAAACTGCGAATTCGCATCGCATCGCAACGTCATTAGAGTTCCGTAGTCAACAAGGGATAGTTTATGGTTTCATTCTGTCCGTCCGTCTGTCCGTCTGTCTGTCTGTCTGTCCGCGGTTTTTCTGAGAGACTATAGGACCTACAAAGCTGTAATTTGGCATGAATACACATATTAATGATGCCAACAAAATGGTACATGAAATCTTAAGATTAGAATATGATGAGTATTCATAGATCATTTTTCGATTTAGGGATCCGTTTGTGAAATATTAAGTTTTAAAGTAGAAAAAATCGTTATGGTAATGGTATGGTTATGGTAAATGGTAAATTTAAAAGGAAAACTATCACGGCTAAGAAGACTTCATAAGTTATTGAGTAATAGTCGATCAACTAAAAAAATATTTTCGGCGAAGTATAAAGTAACTTTTCGTTTAAATTCCTTTGAAAGTAATTGAGATGATGTTGTTAGTAGTATAAAACACTTTATAAATGTACATTCATTGACCATACACAAATTTAAAAAAAACTAGCGTTACTACGGAACCCTATATTGCGCGTGGCTCGACATGCACTTGGCCGGTTTTTTTTTTAGTATGAGTTTGGTCGCAGATATTTGCGATGCGATGCGAATTCGCAGTTATGTGTGGGAGCCCTTAAATAAAGAGTTAGATAGTAATTAATGTATAGGTCTTGTGTCAAAATATTCATTTTTAAATACAATTAATTAATTAATATTCTCGTCTGAGTGCGGCAGTTACTATATTAAAAATTATTGTGCATTCGTATTTCTGTATACATAAATAGCTATTATTAACAAAGTGGTTTGAGCTAAAACTAATTAGAATAGGGAACGTAAAAACAGCTGTTTATCTTCGCCGAGAACTTCCAGCAGCTCGCGTGGAATTCTTAAGTTTTCATTACTAGTACACCCTTTATTACCTCATTGTTTAAAACAGAAACAGACGTATAGTCACCGTTTTTTATTCTAATTTTTCCCTCAATAACTTGGTCATAACATAGATGAAGCATGTGACGACCTCTGTGGCTCAATTGGTTGTGTGCAGCTCAAGCCGGAGGTCGTGGGTTTGAATCCCGCCGACGGAACAAAAAAATTTTCAATGTTCCCGGGTCTGGATGTGTATTAAATATGTGTATTATATAAAAATGGATTTTCAAATGTGTTAGTCGCGCTAAAACTCGAAAACGGCTAAACGGATTGGGTTGATTTTAGTCTTAACATATTCGTTGAAGTCCAGGGAAGGTTTTAAAGTGACACGAAGTTCACCGGGACAGCTAGTGTGTATTATATAATAAAGATCTTGAATATATTATGTATAGTATAAGAGTATTAAATATATTTCCGCTGTCTGGTACCTACCTGTAACACAAGTCCTTCAGGTACAGTAGGCGCGCGAGTTCATGTCCATCGGGGCCTGAGGTGACGCGCGGGGGCATCGCGCCCCGCCTTCACCCACCTCGCCGCATTCGTCCGCAGTTGAGTGTTTGTGATAGATAAATTTGTGATAGATATGGTTGACCAAATGTGTAATAATTATCGACATCGACATTACCATAATTTATTAGGTCACAGCACTACCGCATTCCTCAGGATGGACATGAACTCGCGCGCCTACTGTACTTAGCACGGGACCAGACTGACGTGGTGTGAAGCGTCCATAGATATTATTATTATTAATTCTAAAAGCAACTTTTCCTTTTAACACAACACTTAGTTCGTCCTTATTTAACGGTGGTCGAATTTTTTCAGTCTAAAATACTGAAAGACTTGAAAGGTTTTAAGCATGACGGATTTAAGTGCACCATCTTGTAATAATTCAATTGACAATATTGGCCTCCAACTACTGAAGGCGTTCATCAGCATTTCAGCGCTCTATCTATGTTTAAAGACCTTCCGAAGAAGGCGATTTTTCTGGTAATCCGGCAAAATAAAGACATCTCTGGAACCTATACTATTAAGTTAAAAACAAAAACCCTTCATTTTTACATTCCCTAAGGAGTAGGAAAGTTGTCGGGGACAATTATATCACAATAAAATGACCTCTCAGCTAATTGCATGCTAATTTCTTTACCAGCGCCATTTACAAAGTGCTCATTAATTTTATGAAATGAATAGCGAGCACTATTCGTGACGTCATAAAGATAGAAATTCAATTGTCACGATGCAATACAATGTAAAGTAAAAGCTTGAATCTATCTACATTCTAGGTACATTTAGAAGCAAAGCTGTTTGATTTGAAGCTGTTATGCCAAATACTCGTAGCGCAAACGTTCATATGACGTCTATAGCCTTTTTTCAAAGATTATTTCGAAAAGTCCTTGGGGATCAAATACTACCTATTAACGAGGGCGATAAGTAAATAATAAGACCACCTGATTAAGTTATAGTAGTAGGTAGGTAGTTAAATTAACAACAGGAGATGTAGAGAATATGGCACTTGCTATAAAGTCTTTTTATCCCCTAAGACCTTTTTATTTTAACGAAGTAATAAAACTTAGGTCTCAGAGAGCCATACGTAAATTTTTATCGTTCCAAGTAGTAACTTTAATTAAAAATGCGTGCTTAAAGTGTTATGAGGTTCTATAACTCACTATAATAATGATTTAATATTGCTAGATGAAGCACTCTGCAGCGTCAAAATTCATTATAGCGCGGAAACTATCCTATGTCCTTTTCCGTGACTCATTAATCCGGCGTGAGTGAGGTCGGGTATGTCATACCCGGCGGTTTATAAAACACTTAATATTTTTCAACTGTGCGATTTCTGGAACTTGGTTGGCTCAGTAGCTGGAGGGGGTGGTACGAGGAGTGATTTTAAGTGACAATGACAATATTCTGCCGTTGGAGATGTAAGCTACAAGTGCGCAAACGCATTGCGGGTATGTAATACCCGACCTCATAGTCGGTGTCACTATTTTGTGTTTCGGTTATTTTTTGATTTTATACATTTAAAACAAAGTTTATTTATTTTTTCGTTTGTAAATACTACAATATCATATCGTTTGTCAATAAGGCTTGTATTTTGCCATGTTAATTGATTTTACATTCAGTTAAAGCTATATTCCACTAGATGACGCCCGCAACTCCGTTGCGCCAAAATTCGTTTATAGCGCGGGAACCGTACCTATTTCTAGGATGAAAACTATCATAATATGTCCCTTCCTGGGGTACAAACTATCTCCATATCAAAGTCAGCAGGTTTTGCTGAAATTAAGTTCAGTAGTTTGGGCGTGAAGAGGTAACAGACAGACAGACAAACTGACAGATACTTTCGTATTTGCAATATTAGTATGAGTAAGAGAGAGATTTATTGTTTAATTTTAATTACAATGTTGATTTCAATTTGTCAAATTTTTGTATTTTCAGTCTAAGTTCCTAAGTAAAGTTGACTGGTGCGTAAAAAATACTACTTTGTACTAATAGCAACAAATATACTTTTTTATAATTGGACGTGGCTGTTTTATTGTAATAATTTATTTGTTTCATGTTAATTATTTATTACAGTGATAAGCATTAATCTACATTGATCTAAAGTTATCAAAATCGACAGTTCAATATTCGGGTATGTCATACCCACCTCATAGCTGGTGTAAAAAAATTCACCTCATTCACGCCGGGTTAAGTATCTATATACCAAAATTAGCAAAATCGGTTCAGCGGTTTGGGCGTGAGGAGTTAACAGACAGTGATATGGATTACAAGTGTATGACAACTAATATTTTAGTTAGTTGATTTTTTCCTGTTACTTAGGCTGTATTCAAACCAAACTGACTGTCAGCCGCCGAAAGTGAGCGTTCGTTACGCAGTTTATTGTATATCCACACATAATCACTTTTTCGTTCACACCTAACCGACAATACGTTATTCTTATTACGCTAGGCGAGGGCGTTCCGTCCGGAGATTCCGTAATTGACCGTATTTAAAACCTTATAAACTCATAATCTGAAAGCTACAAAGTTATAATAAAAATACAGCAATAATCTTCAGTATATCAACATTCCTTTTGTCGTTTTAAATTTTCTATTTTTGTTTCTTATACTCATGATATCAGCTTCCAAAGTAATACCAATTTGTTAAAATTCAAGCATACATTCAGCATCTCCTTAGGATTTACAAATTACTTTTATTTGAAACTCACGCCAATAGATCGACAATATCATAAACTACATATTCGCCGTTTTAAATTTTTTTTTAGGACAATTTTGAACCAAGATAAGTAAAAATAATAGGGTTTTGGCGCGATCTCGGCAACGCGGCAAATGTATGGCCAAGGTCGTTTGCTCGGGGGACGACCTTAATATAGCACGTCACTACGCTCCGCGGATGCTGATTGGCTACGTATCTACGTCAGCTATAGCGTATAATCAGCATACTGTGAACGAATATACCGTTTATTTTATCGTTTACACTGGGGCTCATATTCGGCGGCTCACAGTCAGTTTGGTTTTTACCTGTCGCAAGATACAGGATAATCACCCTACGGATCTATCTTTAGCCTTAGTTTTGCGAAGGCTTCACAGCAAATATTATCCGGATAACAATTAGTAAGGAGTCAATATTATAAGGACGTGGTCGACCTTACGGCCTTGTGATAATAATAGTTCATGGGTTATTGGTTTTTGGGGAGAAACTCATGCAATAAATACAAATACAAATACAAATATCTTTATTTCAGACTACTATGGTCCATTGGTTAGTAATACAAACATAAAAGTAAAGATTATTGGGTTAGTAAAAATATTACATGATTTAAAATAAAAACTTAACGCTAAAAAGTTAATCATGCACCCAATTAGAACCACGGGCGGATATTGTGTCCTAGAGATCTGTTCTCGAATTCATTCATTATCCGCACGTAGTTCTTCAATATGGGTGCATGCGGATCATCTGCCACAATCCTCAGGATGCTGTTGTCACTTCCCCTTACGCGATTTATTATAGATGCAGCTTTTTTGCGAATGAGTGCCCGGAAGCCATCAGTTCTTGCTTGCGCAAACATCTCAGATGCACTACAAAATCGGGGAAGTTTCAGCATCATCCTGAAGATATTATTATATTGGATGCGAAGGGTGTTTAGGGATGCTTTGGTATAGCTGATCCACAGGCCGCCCGTGTACAGATTCTGACAGAACGCTTTAAAGAGTGTGATCTTAACTTCATCCGTACAACGTGCGAACCTGCGGGCCAGCATATTACCTCGAACCGCTAAAGCCCTCCGCTCCCGTTCAATATCTAGATCATCTTTAAGGTCGTCGGTAAGTATATGGCCGAGATATTTAAAATGGAACACTCTGTTCAGCTCCTTTCCGCCGAGGCATATTGGAGGTATGGATTCGGGATATTTACCGGCGGCCTTAAAGATCATAATTTCACTTTTATTTACATTATACTTCATGGCATGCGAATCAGCGTATCTCTCGCACACCTTCAACATCTCCCGAATTCCTCTCGCAGTGGGACTCAGCAATACCATGTCGTCAGCATAGCTAATGTTGTTAACGCTAACACCACCAACCTTGCATCCGACACGCATATTGCTGAGCTCCACTATGAGATCATTCACGTACAGATTGAATAGCTTAGGAGACGATAAACCCCCCTGTCTCACACCGCAGTTCAATCTGTACGCCTTGGAGAGTTTATTGGCCCATTTTACATGATTCGTCTGATTCGCATACCAGAAACGAAATATATTTATAATATCCACCGGTATACCCATGCTCTCCATTTTCTTCCAAAGTACATCGTAAGAAACGAGGTCAAATGCCTTTGAAAGATCCAGAAAGCATGCGTAAACCGGTGTCCTACGGCTTGTATAGTATTGGACAGTATGCTTGAGACTCAAGATAGCACTTTCGGTGGACAGTCTAGGTCTAAATCCAAACTGCCCATCATGTATTTTCAGATATTTTTGCAGATGTGAGTCAAGCAAACTGTCCAACACTTTGGCCAATACAGTAGCAAGCGATATCGGACGGTAATTACCTTTGTCCGAGATATCACCTACTCGGTTCTTGATAATAGGAACTACAATAGTTTTCATCAGGTCCATTGGCAGATATGCATGTTTAATAGCGGTGTTAAAAAGTAAAGCTAAAACTCTAGGTAGGTGTGGACCTGCGTATTTTAAGTGCTCAATACTGAGTCCGTCGTGACCGGGAGACTTGCCTCTGCTCATGCGCTTAATTACATCTCTGACTTCTTTAGCAGTAAACATAAGCACAGGCACCTCCCCCCGCACGACAGACCCAGTAGTAGAACTTAGCGGGGACTCCACTTTAAAATGCTCCATGAACATATTTGCAATTCCCTCTTCGTCGCTAACGCCATTGACACTAGTCGGGAGGCCAGGTTTCAAATCGAACTTACTAGTGCACTTCCAAAATTTAACAAAATTTTTGTCAGCTCGTAACTTTGCTAACTTATTCATTTTTATTTGCTCTTGGTTATTTAAACACCATTTTAATCTACTTTTAAAAATCTTTTAAAAATCTTTTAAAAATCTAAATCTTTTTAAAATAAACACATAGACATTTTTATGGTTGAAAAAAACCGGAAGAATGATATTATTCATGACTCAATACATTTGTTTCCAACGAATAGTATGGAAAGCTGAAAATCTTTACTTCCATTATAAAAATGAGTTTGCTTGTTTAATCGCGCTTATCTCACAAACTACTGAACTGGTTTTTATGTAATTTTGCCCAGAAATAGAATAGACTACGGCATAGGCTTTTTGTACGAAAATTTACGGGTCTACGTGGAACTCTAGTGATGCCAATACTATGATAATATGTCAAATTGTAATAAATTGACTACTGTTTTCATTCTTTAAAAGACAAAGAAAATGCCTCATTTCAATCGCCTGATTTTATTTACCTAGTAATAAAACTAGACCGGTCAGTCCTTATCCATAGAACCTACATGATTTAATTTAAAGAACTTTTCCCATTCCTTACTGCGCAGGTTTCAGGTCTTATTTAAATTACCTTCTGGTTGATTTTACATTTCCTAGCTTTTTAAATTGTACATTTTCTACTCTTGGAGACTAGGTTGGCTATCTACGGATATTTTTATGAAACGAAAAAGCACCATTTCAAAATATAATTATTAAGTTGTGTTTTGTACAAAACCGTTCACTGCTGTATTCCGGCCGTTAAAAAACGGCAACGTTATTAGAAAACAAAAAAAAACAAAAACCATAAAACTCTATACAACCACGAAAATCCTTTGACATTGTTGTAAGAATTTGTGGAAGCCATAGAAACCAATCTATCGGTTTTGGTCTTTCGCGAAAAGGGGGAAATGTTAGGCCTTGCGGGGGACAGCGGGACAGATGGTCTGAAACCGGGACTATTCCGCCAAAAAGCATTAAGTAAGGTTACGTTATTGGTCACTCATTCGGAAAACTTCGATAGCGTGATACAGGACAAATTAGTCTGGCAAACTAATGACGTCATCTTTTATCCTCTCCAAACCTCGTAGCCAAAATAATTACGAATAAAACTAACTGAATTATAACAAGGAACTAAAACAAACCTCTAAGGGCCAAATTGGTGGTAATTATTCACACTCGTCTAATCTAATATACGACCCTTGAAATTACACAACACTCGTCATCGTTAAATATTTATATATGTGCCTAAATTTCACCGAATCCTAATGATCTATCTAAAGAGATGGTTAAATTAATAATAAGGTATTGTTATCAACATTTAAAGCTAATCCTACATGTAGGCAAGATCAGTAAATGGTGGTTAGGCATAGTTATGTTTGGTAGCTCGTATCCTCATAATTTATTCGTGTTGTAACAACGTAGTATTTGCTTCAGTTGCTTATTCTAAGAAGGTACACTACCAATTACAGAGCAATTACTTAAATATTTCATATTGCAATGATCTTGTGTCTGATTCCGTTGCTTATTCTAGAAAGTTACTGTGAAACTTGAATTACCAAGAAGTGACAATATATTCAATATCTTATATTCTAGAAAGATAAAACTCTACCAATTACAGAAGTATCATTAAAATTGACTTATTTAGATAGGCTATACTTTAACAATGAAACCACTCGATTTCCTACTACATAAGACTGGTCATAATTTCATTGCGATTGCCTAGTTTAAAAGGTAACGATAAGTCATAATGCACATGTGTGTCACACACATACGTGTTTCTGCAGCCCCTACAAAAATAGAGCTGATACACAAGATATAATTATTAGAACATTGAATAAGATCATGTAAAATGTACAGTTCTCGCATGAGAAACGCACGGACAACTAGTATATAATATTATATTATTATACTGCCGATTACGCTAAACCTAGAGCCACAGAATACATAATATACCAACTAGGGCACAAAATCCTAACGTAAAACCTAATTTTATCAGCGAAGTATGTAAAATCTTTCGATATTTCATGGAAGCTTTGACAGGGATCATCATAAGGTTATATTTTTCAGAATAAAGGCGACCAATTTCCCTAATAAGGGACATGTCGGAAATAATGACATGATTCGTTTGTGGAAAAGTTGGATAAAAAGATCTATAGCTGATATTGATTTAACGACCTCTGTGGCTCAGTTGGTAAGCGCGTAGCTCAAGCCGTGGGTCGCGGATTCGAATCCCGTAAACGGAACAAAAAAAATTCAAAGTTCCTGGGTCTTGAATGTGTGCTAAATACATGTTATAATAAAAATCTTAAATATAAGTATTTTTAATTATATTTCCATTGTCTGGTACCCGTAACAGCAGTCCTTCAGTACTTATTTAGCACGGGGTCAGACTGACTTGGTGTGAAGCGCCCATATAAAAAAAATAGCATGTTACAGCCTCATGAAATATCGGCGCAAATTAACGCATGGTGAGGATAAAAATATGGTTACAGAGTTAAATACGGCAAAGTAACGGCTTTCCATTAGGTGATACGTTTGATCATTTATCCTGAATGCCTAGGAAATATGGCAGTCAGAAGCACTTATTAGCAATTAGCACTTTCCCATTCATGCAACGCGACGTTGATACAGTGTCTGCTGATTTTAGGGCAATTATTACAAAAATACCTCATACGACAAACGCCGACCCTAATTTTTAACCGACTTCCAAAAAACGAGGAGGTTATATGTTCGGCTGTGGATATTTTTTTTTTTTTTTTTTTTTTTTTTATTTTTTTTTTTGTCTAATTATGAACGCAATATTGTCAATTTTACCATAAATAGATGAGTTATAATAAATTACATGTAACTTACAACATTTACAGAAATTAACATAACGCTTGGAAACTGTACATTTTTCCTTTCCCGTAACTTACATGTTACAGATTAGCTTTAGACCTGCACATTTAATTTTTTTCTTTTATGCTAGCTGATAATTATTTTGTGAAACACTAAAATAATGCTCCATGGGTAAAAAGTAAAAACCATATTATAGTAAAACAAAGTATTTGCTGTCTCTTTGCTGCTTAATGCAAGAATTATCTATATGGAGCAAAGAGACGCGATAAATTTAATGAAGCAGATCATCCATGGCCATGGATTATCTTGCCTGTTCTTCGAATTATATTTGTTCGATAGGACTAACCACTAGTCGTTGGAGTCGCCACTTCGTCACGGTCGGCTTGGTGATTGATGATGATGACACAGCAATCTGAAAATTATTAGAGCACAAAATCAAAAGTTTTAACTTTAGCCCTGTAGTGGATCTCTACCCGACTTTAAAGTGTTTTGACAAAAAAATGCTAAACAATGCAAAGGCAGCAGAGGGCGCTACTAACACATACAGTAAATTATCCGACCACAATCCGACATGTTGCACACGTCAAAATTATCAGAAATTCGACAGAAACTAAGGGTTGGACCTCATCTGGCAGCACGGAATCGCCTTTTTCCGTCGCCCTTTCTCTTTCTGTCGCTTAGAACTGCCATTTGCTAGACCGAGACAGAAAGCATAATGCGAAAGCACGTGGCGGAATCCTCGCAATCGCATTATGCTTTCTGTCTCGGTCTAGCAAATGGCAGTTCTAAGCGACAGAAAGGGCGACGGAAAAAGGCGATTCCGTGCAGCCAGATGAGGTCCAACCCTTAAGCCATACCGAGTAGAGAGCCGAGACAGTGCCCTCGGTCCATCACTCAGTATGTTTAATATGGACGTGCTCGGCCGAGTACACTGTCTCTCCATTAGGTTCCACCAAAGCTGAGCGGAGCTGTTTTGCGAGGAATGTACGTTTTTGAGAACCAATAGTATCGCCGCGCTGAGCGAAGTCATGGCAAAGTGATGTCAATGAAGCGATTCCATTGGTTTTCAAAAACACATTCCTCGCAACACAGCTCCGCTCAGCTCTGGTGGAAAGGCAGCTTTATACTGGGTAGGCATAATCAAGTCATTACACGGTGATATTCACTTTTTACCGAAATCCTTTGTTTTTCTTTCGAACAGCAAAAATTGGGTTACGATTTGTTAAATTAATATTTTAATACGTTTTGCGAGTCACAGCATTCAGAACTCTTTTAAATACGCTTAAGGAATTAGAAAACTTTCCGATAGAATTTTTAAGCCGTTTTAAAATGTATATTTTCCAAATTATTCAATGCTGAAAGCGCAAGAAAGTTTTAAGTGCATTTGCGTATTTAAGTTTGCCACAAAACTTACATAAGCCAGTTAATAAAATATTCTTGCCACTATTAAGTACAGTGTAATATTCGTATTCTTTGTACTTGAAATACATAATTAAATACATACATGCAACTACAATATTATGCAATAATCAAAATTACATTACATACAAAACATATTGTGAAAGCAACTTCAACTTTTTTTACAATATTAAAATAAGCTTAAATTTTTGTTACCACATAAAATCACTTGTTCTCTTTCATTGAGTATTGAATCGCAATACTCAATGAGGCGAAAGACCTCGGTCAAAGTTATGCCTTTACCTTTAACTTATTTTGACCTAGTAGGCTCTGTTGGTTTTTGATATATTTTATTGTGCATCGAATTGAAAAATATTTAAATATATTATATCTTAGTAAGGACATTCTCCACTTCTTAAATCCTTCGATCGTGGATTCTTGGAAATCTATTGTTACTCTATTGTTGTCGTGATCACCGGTGATCTTATGGGGCTTGATAGGCTAATCCAATTTAATATAATATCATTTAAAACAGTATATTTTTACTTTTAAGTAAATAGCTTACTTCTCAACTTTGGGATGGACCGCGGCCACAAAAACGATTACAAAGCCAATAATTTAACGATATAAAATGTCCGCTTATTACGAGTTTATGTAATAAACACATTTATGGAATCATTTACGAGGTCGTTAAGTCGGCAAATCTTTTTACGGCTCCTAAAATTAGGAACTACCTAAAATACTATCCGCCGTTTTATGTAGATCCAGGTAATTTAGTGTTTAATTCTGTCAGGATGCAGATTTTACTATAGCGCAGAATGCTGATGTAGTCAGTGCTACCGAAACGTATAAAATATCACCATTGACCGCTACGCGTTATTCAAAAACGCTTCCTAGAGTTTCATACAATATAATAGGCCATCAGCACATAAGATCTACTAAAATCAGCCAAAATGTTTTCCTCAGTACATGACATGTTAACAGACCTGCATGTATAATAAATATAGTTTTCTGTATGACAGAAGTGTATGTCTCTAGATGTACTATATTATTCTGTAAGACATCGATGAAAATGCAGCATAGTAAAAAGGGACAAAAGTGTACACTCGTACATACTTTAATATGGTTTTAAACATTAGTATAAGACACCACAGTTGAGTGTGTATTGAGTCATAAGCGCAATCACCTTTACCAAGCAAGAGTTCAAAGTATCAGAAGTTAGGTCGACCCATCTCTTTAGCCCTAAGGGTGGTGGCCTCTTGGAGCGCATGTAAATGACAAGGTTAAGAGATAAAACTTGAACACACAAACATAATTTACTTGATATCTTCAGTATATTAACACCTTCACTGCGGCAAGTAAAATCTTAAACCTTCGTCTGGTGCGGCGGCGGGCCAAAGTGTGCCCCCAATTTTTCCGAAAGTGCGGGGTAGGCCCTTCTCGACCCACCATCACAAGGTTAGATTAAATTACTATAATTTTGCGAAAACATAATGTAGGTGTACAGTTTTTGGACTGTTGGAATAACCTGGAACCCAACTAATTTAGATTTGATTCGGGATCTGCCGAACAGGAAATGAGAAATAAACCAGGGAAAGTGGCGGGCCGCTATCGACCCGAACCGCACTAGAAAGTATTTTTAGTAGAGATGGGAAGGACAAAATTTTTATTAATATATTTAAATTCCTGTCTTTACAACACAAAGCCCGTTTTTGTTAGGGTTCCGTAGCCAAAAGGGCAAAAAACGGAACCCTTATAGTTTGTTTAACGCTCATCTCAAGGACATGATTTTTTGTTTCCTGCTATCGTGCGTTGTTAATTTTATAAAATGAATTATTATTGTATTTTAAAAAGATAAAACCGACTTCAAAATCGTACGTAATTGAGAATCAAAATTACCTATTTTAAACACTACTGAACCGATTTTGATGAACAGTGTTCCCGAAGTTAAATAGTACCCAGTACAAAAAAAGAATTACTTTAATCGGACTAGTAGTTCCGAAGATGTGCGAACACAAACATAAAAGCATATGAATATGTATGTCACTTTAGAAATTTGTCACATTTGTTCAGATGCTGATAATATAGAGTAAAACATATCAAAACTAGGCAGTTCTGAAAATAATACATACAATATACAGGTTGAATTGATAACCTTTTTTTTTAGTCGGTTAAAAATGCGACGTACGGTAGCTACGACTTACGATAGATTGCACATCACTAACTGGCGAGGCGGACGCTCGGTGCGGTATCGGGTCGCCAACCGCCCGCTTGTACGGCGGGCCGCAATAGGCCCACTGCCGCACTGAGTTGATTTTTGACACCTCCAGTGCGTGGTGGGTCGATAACGACCTGCCAAATTTTTTTATAGGAAAGACCTTTAATTTTAAACACAATCTCAAATATATATTTGCCTCTGTTGTACCTTTACAAACACCTGAGATAATCGTTCCGCACCGAGTGAGAGAACATAGTTTTCTACGTCCGCAACAGCTGAAATTCCGCGGCGGGCCGATGTCGGCCCGCCCCGCAGTGAAGGTGTTAATATATTATTCATTCACGATAAACATTAGAATAAGTGTCTAAACACACTAGGCTGAATTACGCCGGCGTAATTTACGTGGCCGAAATTACGTTGAGCCGCTTACATCTGATGCGACACACTATAAATTACGCGAAGAGCCGAAATTTCGCGGCGTAATTTCCGTCGGCAGTGTCACTAATTTGCTAGGTTTTACATTCCACATTACCTGTATACCAGGGTAACAACAGCGCAACGTGGTCCTTACGAAAAGACCATGGGCCATCATCTAAAACGGCCCATTCACTATCCTGCATTGCAGTCCTGCTGCAGTCCGCCGTGCAGGCCTGCAACACCATTCACTATCCTGCATAAGCTGGCGGACTGCACGCAGGATAGTGAATGGTGTTGCAGGCCTGCACGGCGGACTGCAGCAGGACTGCAATGCAGGATAGTGAATGGACCCTTTAAACCTCAAATCAGATTTTTTGAGGTTTTTTATTTTAAAGAAGAATAGATATCCTGGGTTCATCCTCACAAATTTTTATATAATAACAGCAGGATAGCATACATTTTCTTTCTCCGAAGTAAACAGTATTTTAAAGGTAAACTTTCAAGCACGTCGTCTAAATTGTTGAATAAACGTAAAATATATTATGTACAGAAGGTGAGACGATATATTCTGCATGTGTTCTGAATAACAAATTCAGTGTACAGTGACGAATTGAGAACAATATCACATTGACGTATTTATCAAGATGGGACTTGAAATTTCCCAAAAATAAGACTGAGCGCCTCTTTCACTGTTTCCTGATAAGTGTCGAAAAGGCTATCCACCATTTAACTTGACATTTTATCACAGAATATAATTATATTAGTAGTATATTATGGAGAATCTGTCAAATAAGTTGTGGATATCCGGTACTTAATAAGGAAGTGGTGAAACAGGCCCTAATAGTTCAAAGAAGAAAATTCTGAAAATTATAAGGTGGATATTGTAAAGAAAACTTGCGATATAATGTTGCAATGAAATAAAGACTTTTATGGAGATCTTCATTTATTAAAATTTGTTTATTATCAATGTAGGCTCAAGAAATATTATAATAAGTTAAGGAGGTGAACATATTTAATGCTAAAGATGTAAAAAAATTGCTAAAGAAAAAAACGTAGAGCAAAAGATAGAGTTGCAAGACAGTCTCGTCGACAGTATTTAAATATGAAATGAATTTAAAAAATACTATTTTTACTTGGGTTCTTAAAACTTCATTAAGTGAGGTATATAATTTCCAGTACAATTATTAATATAATCTGCAGCATCTAACAAACATAATAACAGCAGGGTGTGAGTGTAAGTGAAAATTAGCATAAATTACGATTTACTCAATAAGCTCGACATTTATTAAGTAGTTTCAGCGAATTTACGTTCGCATTATAGTGCCTAATATCGTGCCTCAAACAGAATAATTGAGAGAGAATTTATACAAGAGTGCAAGAATTGGTATTTTTGAACTCAATTTTATTGAAATATGTAATAGAGAAGTCAGTAAACGTAGCTAGTAGCTATTTAATCTATATCAAAACCGAGCTAATAATGTTAGATTAACTAGATTCTCTTCATAATAATTTGTTAATTTAATTCAGATAATGATAATTAGTAAATAATTATCTACATACGAAGCTTTTCGTCAACTTCTTTGATGTCTTCACATGCTAAAATTATTTTCTACTCATTAGTCACCTTTGAGTAACTCTTGTCACATAGCTATTAATCATAATATTCCCAAATTAAATCAAAGCATAACCAAAAATCAGAGGGCTGTTTCAATACGAAATTACACAATGCATAACTTTTACCAAGTTGACTGTCGAGTCCCGTTCTCGAATTTTCCATTCATATTAATCTTACATCTCGAAGTTTGCAATTGTCGAGACGTCACGGGTTTCAATCAGGAGATCTTTAAATTAAATAAGGCTCATTTACTGGATGTGGCTCGCAACTGCGTCACGCCAAAATTAGTTTGTCGAGAAAACGTATATCATTCCGTGATAAAAAATAAAACTTAAACGTGCTTTCAAGGGACTCAAAGCAGTTTGATACCAGTCTGGTTTAAAGTTAACCCTGTATTAAATATCAATAGGTTGTTGAAAATACATGACATAATATTTTTATAACACAACGTTTAGATAACTTGAACTCCGATAAGCGCAAGTTATCTTAACACTGCAGATGAAATACTGCCCCTATTTAATATTTAATATTAAACATTTACTTGAAAGGCTAAAAGGAAATGATTATTATTTATAGAACATATTAACAAAATGATTCAATTTATTATTTTGATCTCGGGTGAAAATGAAACAATTTCATAAAGTGCCTAACTTTGTCGTAAATATTATTTATAATGACGGTATCAGTCTTATCGTTTTAAGATTTTTATAGGGGGCAGTAAACGAAGACAATGCAGGATATATTAAAACTCTAACACCAGCGACCACTTATGCATATTATAAGAAAATTGTAATTACCACCCATAAGGAACATAGTTCTGTGAAAAGGTCGATTTCAGTTTTTTTTTTTAGTTTTTGGCTATGAAAAGATTCCAATATTAGAGCAACAGCTATAATGTAATCGGAATCTTTTGAAAGTTATAATTTAAAAAGTTAAAAATAGTGCAAATAATTAAAACGTTTAGTACTTTTCACACACATTCACATAATATTTTAACAATTATAGAACAGTATGGATCTCTCAACAAAACTTAAGTCTTTTAACCTATCAACCCCCATAAGGACACCCACGCGATGCCCGCGACAACAATAGAATAAATAGTTATTCTATAGTAGTCGCGGGCGTCGCGTCGCGATTGCGGAATCTTGGAAATCCATTGGGATTTCCAAAATTCCGCGATCGAAGGATTAAATTTAATTAAAGTTTTTAATTTTTTTTAATATTGGCAACCCTAGCGGCAGTCGGCGGAATATTTACACGTTTAGATCTCGGGGGTAATGTGATCAAGTTTTTAATCTCGACCGCGCCGCTTGTGGCTATTTTGTTAAAGGCCAGAATTGAGCGGAAAAATTACCCAGACATAAGGTACACATTTAATTATTGCAAAGAGCAAAAAAACAATTTAGGTAGTTTTTCACTTGAAACGACTGCCCAATTAATTTTTCCAAAAAGTTAATAAAACTAAAAGTACGCCATTTTGACGTTTATCCTGGCTGTAGCCTGTAGCAGCGCAAAATACTAAATAGCGATTTCAAAATTTCTGAGATCGCCACAACAAATTATATGTAACAACATCTAAAATTGCTACAGTGGGCTTAAGCCCAGATCTAGCATGAAATAAAATAGAAATATCAAAAGCACAACTTCCTTTTCCAAGTTGGTTTAAAGACGAAACTTCACTTAACACTTCTCAGATAACTAAAGGCATTCGGGAACCCATTCGCATGTCCCGTTCAGTTAACCCGTATTTCGAACTGCCCAAACTACTCCTACGAGTTTATATCCTACCCTGATAGTATCATCCAATCACTTTACTGAGGAAATCTGTTTGGGCTGGCATAATATCGAAATATTGAGACGACAGACATAATAATATGATTTGGTTACAACCTACATCATAGGTAAATATTGAAAAAGTAAAAAGGTCTCATTGGTTTAGTGGCTTAGAGCGTGTTGGTCGTGGATTTGATTCTAAATTTGAAAAAGTGGTTTGAGGAATGTTGGCTGATTGTTTGACAAAAAAAAATCGGTTGTCTGTAAAGTTGGTTTACTGACGATAGTTGAACGTGACAATGTATGACGTTGTCACGTTTAACTATCCTTAACCCCTTAACCCTCGCTTCCGAATCTCTATAAATAGAAACAAACTTTTTCGACTGTAACCTAAAGTTATTTCGATGTACATATTTCTTTCAAATGATTGTCTAAAAATATTTATAATAAATAAAATAAACTATTCGCAATACAAAACACTACATACATTCGTGAAATCCAGTAAAATCTTCGAACAAAGCACAAGTTCACCTTGACACGTAGGAAATAGAGCACAATTTTAAATAGCCGAAATAATACTAATAGCTCACAGATTGTTTATTTATTTCTCATTCAGAGTGTGGTCAATGTATCAAAGGTCATAACTAACCAAACTTCTTCATACAAAAGTATTCTCTAAGTCATCGAAATACGTAATATAATCGAAACAACGAGCGCGGCCCAGGTGTGGGCCTTACGGTTGTTGAAAGACTTGAAAGTGTAAATGGAACGCCTCAGGGCTGCTGTCAGCGAGGTAACGCCGCATGAACTGTCATGTTTTTCGGGCGCGCACCCCATATCGAATTATAAGACGTTATCACGTCAAAAAAAAGTGTTTTCGTTTTCCAAAGTGTAAATCGAACTAACGACCTCCGGGTCAAAAGCGAAGCTCTAACTGGACCACGGATATATTATGAGTTATATATATACCAACTACATAAAGACTAAATCAAAAACTTTACTTAACAGTGAGCTCAGTAAAAAGCATTCAAAGCTCGTTATTTAAAGCAACATTAAGTCGGTCAAACCAGCCCTCAGATACCTCTTGACCATGCGACGACACAGAGTATGTCTGCCTCAAACGCGAAATAATCCCAATTATTCGTCAAACAGAAACATTTTTGGACATATTTTGGAGAGAAAAACATAAACATTTTCTCGAATGTAGTAAAGTATTTAAAAGGTTGGCAATATTTTTTGATGCTTATTCGTTTGCGCTAGTGTCTAATATGCTGACTTAATAAGAATAATTTAATGAGACTAAAAAATGTTGAGAAGTCTAAAAAGCTCTCAAATCAAGAAATTAAGTAGAAATAAGTTAACTTTGCAAATCCGTTATTAGGGCGAGCGAAGCAAGCCCTAGTATATCCCACAATCTGAACATTTTGTGGTACACTTTACGGAAAAACTATCAGGCCTATTGATTTGTGCTTTAACATAGTAATTTTTATTTATGTGTAGATGACGTGTTATCATCAGTCAGTCAAGATGTGACGACGCGAGCCCTCACAAAGCTCGGCATTTAGCTAGCAAAATAATTCAAAGAACAACACAAACTAGATAAATATTGCTCTATAGATTCTATGTCTATGAAAATATTGATCTACAATCAAAGTTTAACCCTTCTCAATTAAGTATGTAAATTTACAAACCTACGTCATTTCATCACCTCCAATTTTAATTCTACACGTCTTTTACAATGTTCTTACAGTGCAGTTTGAAACAATGGGTGGAATAAAACGACATAATATGGCTAATTTTGAGTGTGATATATTTTTTTCATCGTCAAGTAAACTTTTGTATAGTAGCTATAATGATTTTTTGTTATAACACTTTGGAATCATAATATTTTAAAACAATTAATTAATTATTATTGTTACGAAGTTCAGACCCGTATCAGAAGGTTCTTTCAACGTTGGTTCCTATGTCATCCTATCTTCATTTCATACTCTTCTTTATGAAAATATACTGAAACACTTAACAGGAAAAGTTATGTCACAATAATTGATATCGGTGATCCCTTCCCTTCTGGGAATCGAACTAGTGACTCTGGACACTGTGTACAATGATTTTACGATTATTATTTGTCTTGTCCAGACATTGTTTCCTTGTTATTTTGTTATACAGCCAGTATGATAACGTTCATCGAAGGATCGTTTCCTAAAATAATAATGGAACAATTTTTATTCCAAAATTTCATTTATTTATACATTTTTTGTTTTTATTTTTTTTTAATTGAATAACAAAATTATTCAAATAAAAAATAACATACATTATGAGCTCCTGCTAATTTGTAAAATAACTATCTTCGGTCAGACACTTTGTTTAGGCTGTAATCTTAGATTAATTATTGTTCTACGACTGCGGCGCTACAACCGTGCGCGAGACTAATCATTAATATAAGGCTATAAATTATAATATTATATTATGTATACTTATATAGGTTCCACATTTATAAATAGTTCAGAAATACCACACACTGACCTTAGCTTTTTTTCTTTGACGACAGAAAAGAAAAAAATGGGTCAATAGTCACACCATAAAGTTAGTTGCGATTTAACCTTTTGGCTTTTACTATAAATAAGTGTGTTAACATTTGTACAAAAAGGTATAATAAAAGTGTTTTGAATCTTTTTCTAATTCGCAAAGCGATTATTAATTCTAATGAGTAATTTAACTTGTTTTATACTGAAATATTAATATTGTCTTCTTAAATCTAAGTCATGAAATAAATAAATAAAATCTAGGCCAAAAACTGTTTACAAAACCTCCAAATATTTTTAACTTTTTCCTAACATTCAATATTTTTTTATCAGTAAAATATAACTTTGGGCGTATTTTGTGAAAGTCCAATATTGAATTTAGAACCTAAATGTTATCGGCCTGGGGATGGATGACTGTAGTTTATCTCCGCTATTTGGTTACGTGTCACTTACGTTATTCGTGTAGTTTGCCTGCGGTAATGGAGTACTTTGTAAAAAAAAAAATACTTTGAAGGTTATTCAAAGAAACATTCTTTAAATACGAACGTAGTAGTTTGCTTTAGCTGGCTATAAATAAACCGTCCAATATGAAATGAATAGATAGGATTTTACATATTTATTAAAATAATAATATTGAGATAGTATATTATTTATTTCAATGATAAAATTTTGTTCATCTTTTATTTATTCATCAATATAGGCAAAACAATAATCGAACTCGAATTTCTTCTTATTCTCCGTAAATCCGCTAATCTGTGCTATTCCAGCTACTATACTATTTAATCTACTGTAATCTTCTAGTCTATGGCTAAGCGTGTATTGTGGTTGTAGACAATGTGCATCTTAGGAGCCGCTCTATTTGCGTCCGTCCATCCGTCCGTCTAAGCCAATTGCGTAAATTGTGGACACACTATATGCCTCGCTTACATCGGTATTGTACTTGCTTATAATATTTACGTTTCAGTTCATTAAAAAAAAAACATTTTTAACACATTTGCGGTCTAGTTTGACAGTACAGTATTTAGAAGAATTATTTTCTAGGCATTTACTAAAAGACGTCCTTTTGAATAACAGTATAATTAAAGTATACTAAAATAATAGTGGATACTATTATAACATTTTTACCATGCAAAAGTCACTTAATTTAAAATTTTAGTAGAATTTACAGTCTGCTGTCTGGCAAAACTGGGAATCAATGAAACGACATAATATCTTTTGAATTATTTATGAGTTATCTTACTTATGTGGCTTGCATCAGAAAAGTCTGACGATGATTTTAGCATAAAATACAAATGTTTACGTTATAAATACCAAAATGGTTTATCTCGTCCTTTATGGATTGTTTTAACTGGTTTAGAATTTTAAACAAATGAAAAACTACTGTTCCACTTTAACAACTTACAAACCTCTTTTATAGAGAAAAGTTGTATAAAAGTGTTAGTTATTATTTAAACCTTTCAACATTTAATTAATACTAATACAATACAATTATTCCCCCAAAACTTCAAGCCAGTTGGTCGCACGATTTGCACCTACAAAATTCCTTTATAGTTTATTCACGACCTAGTTCACCAATACTGGCATAAGCCGACGATCAAGTTCACGTGCGAGTAGTTACAACCCACACGGCCCTACCCCATTGTCCCTTCACTCGGTCCACATGCTGCACTCTGATTATTAACGCATCATACACACAACATACGGGCACATTCATCTCCATTCACAGCGCCAATAGGGAATATCACGCAAATGATTTATACGTGGGAGAGCCATGCTTCGGCACGAATGGGCCGGCTCGACCGGAGAAATACCACGTTCTCACAGAAAAGCGGCGTGAAACGGCGCTTGCGCTGTGTTTCGCCGAGTGAGTGAGCTGTTTACCGGAGGCCCAAGCCCCTACCCTATTCCCTTCCCTACCCTCCCCTATTACCCTATTCCCTCTTAAAAGGCCGGCAACACACTTGCAGCTCTTCTGATGCTGCGAGTGTCCATGGGCGACGGAAGTTGCTTTCCATCAGGTGACCCGTTTGCTCGTTTGCCCCCTTATTTCATAAAAAAAAAATGAGCAAGGGCGCTACTAGCGCATACAGGAAATAATCCGACCAAAATCCGACAGGTTGCACACCGTCTAGATATTGACAGAAACCTCGCAAACGTCTTACAAAACTTTTTGTTGACTGCCTGTCATGTGCCGGTGCTGTATCTAGACTCTAGAGTGAAAACATTGCCGTCAATGATATTCAACTAAATACAGATCTGTTACGTTCATACTATTTTCCGGCTTAAATTGCTTCCGAAAAATTTTCAAATTCAATTGTCAAATTTGACAGATAAGTGAAACAAAAGATACGAAATGACATTTACATAAAAGAGACAGACTATACAAAAGACGGGTCAATTGGCCCGTAATTAATGGCTTCACAACGCGCGCGGTAGTAACATATCTGCTTTGAGTTTTTTATATAATATCATTGATTGCAGTAATATTTTAATATCCTGTTGTCATCGGCTTTAAGACAATATCTTAGGCAATAATTAGTAATTACGCGTTTTTGACCTGGTATACAAGGGTGTATTAGTTGGACCTATTGACTCTGAACCTGCCCTATAACCCTGATACAATGACCATCACTCGATGACGTCATCAGGTTAAGGACCACTCAGCCCACTCTAGTCGCTAATTGGGATCTGTATAGGCTCAAAGTACCTTATTAACAGCGTTTGCCTGTAGCTTACAGCTTTATTGTCAAAATGGCTTGAACTCTGTGTCGGCCATCCGGTATTTGCGCCTTAATTTTTTGCCTGAAAAAATGTGGACTAATAAATTAATTATAATATTTCCGCATAGATATTTTAAACATTAATGCGCTTTTTAGTAATAGATGGCAATAGTCAGTGATTTAAGGGAATAGGGATACGTCTATATTAGGTCGGCCGCTATTAAGAAGCCTCTGCCAATGTCATTTCGTCGTATTTTTATCCCAGCTATTATTATTACAAAGCGGCTTTAGAACATCTTTTTCAAGGTGCAGCCGTCCCTGAAGTGTATACCTGTACCTTTTTATTATTATAGCTGCCTATATTTTCTAGGCTTTGGAAAAATGTACATTGTTGTTTACGTTTGTTAACCTGAGGAAACAAATATTATTATGTGATTGGATTTTGTAATCATTTAAAATCTTACTCGATAGGTTCTAACTTTATAAAAAAGTTAAAAAATGTAACGATTAAGCCACGTGCACACTAATCAACAAACATTTAAAGTCGTGATTACAATATGACTTTTAAATAATATATATTCTAAAAAACGATTTGTAACTACGACACGACTTTTCAAAAATTTTATTCAGAAAATCCCAGTTTGAAATAATTGAGATGGACGGGGCTATAAGCCGATGACTTTTCATTTGTTTTAACCAAAATTAATTGTTCTTTTTTAATTATTTTGTCAGTATGAATTCGTTATTTTGTCACTATGAATCGTTTATTTTTGCGTTGTAGCTCAAACTGCAGCTTACGATAATTCACGTGACATGAAATATCTGAAAATATTGGCATGGCGGTGCTCTAAAATATTTGATACTAGGTAAAAGCCGAGCTTTGTGAGGGCTCTTGTCGTTTTTAACCGACTTCCAAAAAACGAGGAGGTTATATGTTCGGCTGTGGATATTTTTTTTTTTTTTTTTTTTTTTTTAATTTTTGTATGTTCAACGATTACTCC
Organism: Polyommatus icarus; assembly: GCA_937595015.1. Classification (NCBI taxonomy): domain Eukaryota; kingdom Metazoa; phylum Arthropoda; class Insecta; order Lepidoptera; family Lycaenidae; genus Polyommatus; species Polyommatus icarus. Next base: position 4,086,842 of record OW569334.1, on the reverse strand, counting down.
GCCGTTTGTGAACCGATTTTCGAAATTTTTGTTTTGTTGTATTAGGTTTCACTCCAATTTGGTACCATGTTCACAAAAGTGGTGACCTGATGATGGGATCCATGAGTAATCGAGGGAACTCCTCGAAATTTATATGGAAACATATGGTGATTTTGGTTTTGTGTGAAGTGTACTAAGAATATGCTACCAAAAAGTCAAATATTGGGTCAAGGTATACCATGGTTTCGAAGATGCTGAGTTAACTCCTGACTCCTTATAGATACACGTTTGGGAGTTTCGGCGTTGTTTTAAGAACAGAAAGCATATGCTACTATGCAATTAATATTCATCATCATAATCATAATCATCATCATCGTCATCATCATCATTACCACGTCGTGTTAAGGTCACCAATGTCTCATGGCACAGAATAGATAGTAGTACTGCAAGGCATAGGTATGGATATACTAACTCGTAATAATAATTATGTATTGTTACATAACAACACCTGTTTGTTTAATACACGGCGGTCGGCGCTACAGAGGCGACGGTGTCGCGCGGGCGAAGAGATCGAATATTTTACTACTTTATATTATACAGATCGAATACTTTACTAACTACTGTTCACTTCACTGATAATATATTATTTTGTGAGTGTGAGTTGTGACTCTTAATGTAAAGAATAGACGTCTACGTCTTACGCCTAAAACTGGTCTTATGGTTCTGGGACGTTAATCCCTCTGAAGTGAGCGAGAAGAAAATAATTATTGTAGCGAATTAGTTATATCAAATGCTATCGAGTAAGCGATACCGCGATGCAGAAGCTTAACAACGACATCTGTTGTTGAATTGCGGAACTAAATTTTCTTAGAAAATATACAGTTTACAAATCTCAACACTTAACAAATTGTAATAAAATACGTAAAATATACGCGAAGGTTTACGTACTAGTGTAACTAAAAAGAGTGAAATTATTATTATTTTTAACAAAAAATTAAAACCGACTTCCAAGGTAAAAACAATAATAACATTAATATGAACTAAAAAGTATTAAATAATTTTTACTATCTAATAGTGCCTTTTTCCGAATTCGGCTAAACCTCAACTATTTCTGTACTCAATCTTCATAATTTTGAAGTCGGTGCCAGTTCCAAAAGTTTCAAATATTCTGTCAGAGGACTGAAGATTCAGCTATCTGGTACCGACTTCAAAATAATGAAGATTGAGTACAGAAATAGTTGAGGTTTAGCCGAATTCGGAAAAAGGCACTATTAGATAGTAAAAATTATTTAATACTTTTTAGTTCATATTAATGTTATTATTGTTTTTACCTTGGAAGTCGGTTTTAATTTTTTGTTAAAAATAATTCTGTGTGATAATAATCTTTAAGGTAGTTTTTTTTTATATTATGTTAATAGTAGACTGACCAATGATAAGACATCTACATTCTACGTATAAATAAAAATTACTACCAAATCAATAGGATTTTACCGACTTTTAAAATCGTTTAATTAAAAATAAATAATCTAAATTCTCAACCAGTTCCTGTTTACAATAATTATTAAGATGGTGATAAATGCCATCACCCTGGGGAGATTATGGACTGAATTTAATTACTATCAAAATTCCGACAAATATTTACTCGGCGACGCGTGACAAATGGTAGAGGTTAAGGCGGCTTCACACCTTCCGACATGTCGGAACTATAACTAACGAGATCCGATACAATCTATAATATTATCGGAATGGAGAGAGAAGAAATATTTCATATTATTATGATTTGTTTAAGTGTACCGAAATCAATTTGTTTTATTGACGTGATAACGTCTTATAATTCGATATGGGCTGCGCGCCCGAAAAACATGACATCAACAAAGTTCATGCGGCGTTACCTCGCTGACAGCTCTGAGCACTTACACTTTTAAGTCTCTCAACAACCGTAAGGCCCACCTGGGCCGCGCTCTTTGTTTCGATTATATTACGTATTTCGATGACTAAGAGAGAGAATACTTTTGTATGAAGAAGTTTGGTTAGTTATGACCTATGATACATTGACCACACTCTGAATGAAAAATAAATAAACAATCTGTGAGCTATTAGTATTATTTCGGCTATTCAAAATTGTGCTCTATTTCCTACGTGTCAAGGTATGACTTGTGCTTTGTTCGAAGATTTTACTGGATTTCACGAATGTATGTAGCGTTTTGTATTGCGAATAGTTTATTTTACTCATTATAAATATTTTATTTATAATGAGTAATTTATTCGTTTATTTCTTCTGAACAAGTCACTAATTATAGTTTCGAAAGTTTATAATTGAGAAACTAATATCACATCGGACTAAATACTATATTATGATGGCTTGATAGATAGAAGATTTAACATAATATATTATAATTTAGGTCACACAAACATAAAATATGGATTGTATGTAAGGATATTACATTAATTTTACAAAGAGGGTAGGCCGGGCGCCATTTTTTTTTTGCACATTGACCTGCCAACTTTTTGCATAGATTTTTCCCGGAATTGAGGGTTTAAGGCTTTGTCGTTATCACGTTCAACCATCGTCAGTAAACCGACTTTACAGACAACCGATTTTTTTTTATACACACACATAATATTATGATTGGACACAGATTGGATATTTTGTATTGTTATGCATAATGCATACTATAAAGGCCCCGTACTCGTTCAGTGCTTTCTCGAGAGCCCAAGTCCTGCCAGGTCAACCAGCGATCAATTCGACCGGATTCGATCGACCTCCTCGCCTGAAATAGCGGAATAAAATGTCGTTTCTCATTGCGTCGTATCGTATGATGTAAAAACGGCATAAGGTTCAAAATATTAATTAGTTTTAGCTAAGTACATAGTTAATTTATCTGTGTCGATACTGGATGGTTGGATGAAACAATCTATTGCTCAAACACAATCTATCAATTTCAATAGATCTGTTAAATGTTTTAGGAACATAGATAGGTCGTAAATATATAGCCTAACACATTGAGATGTAAGGAGTTGACACCGCAACGCAATGCTTGGTCACATTCAAGAGACGCTATATAGCCGCAGTGCACTTAGTCGGCCGCGAGCTCTTCTGCGCACTTGACGTATGACAATTATAAACAAACAAAATAAAAGTCACAAAAATGCCTTGGTGTGTCCTAAGATATTGCAAAAATAATTCCAAAAATACTTCCAAATTCGACGGCATAGCATTTCATCGGTTAGTTTTCTTATTTAATTATGTTCAATTAAAATACGAACGAAAAAATACGAAAATACGAAAGACGCGCGCCATTTCGCATTGTCATAGAGTAGTAGATTCAGAGGGGAATGTAGGCAGAATACAGATATCTATGATGAGACGACGATGAATGAAGTATTCACGGAGACGAGTTTGTATTTTGGTAATATAAATACGTCTTTACGTGTACATTATACATGCGTTCATTATAATTGTATTTATAAATATTTAAGTAATTTAAATAAGGTAAGTATGTAGTGGACTTTGGATCCATACTTATTATAACTAGCTGTCCCAGCAAACGTTGCTTTGCCATAATATAAAGTATTTCGCCCATATTATTTTATAGAAGTGACTATAAATAAGTATGTCACCATGGCAACGTCGACCGCTATCCCGTCGCGCAAAATTAATGGTCGCCGTCAGTCTCAGGTTGTAATAATTTGCTATTATTTATTCAACAAATGCACTTATTAATATACTAGCTTAAAAGTAAGGCCAAGTTAGCCTCGAAGTATTTTGGTGTTCTTAATAGAGCGCGACAGTAGGGATTTCAGTCCGGACCAACGCCTACAACTCTACAAGGCGCAGGTTCGGCCTCATACGGTGCGCCAAAATACCAACTACTCCCTCTGTATCGTATCCAACGATGTACGCTGCCTAATAAGTGCTATTGTGTATTATTGTACGAGTATTGAATTTGAACGAAGGGCCGCTCAAATTGTTGACTGCCATAGTGTTTTAAACAGGCTGGACCTCTTGGAATTGTGCCAAGATGTAGCTTCGCTCTGCATCCTCTATAAATTGTATCACAGGGAGTGCTCTGAGGATCATCCCATCACCTTGATAAGTGTCATCACCAAAACTATGGAACGAACTATCACCAGAAGTATTTTAAGAACAAGGCATATTCCCACGCTTCCGCAGCTCTTCTGACGTTACGAGTGCCCATGGGCGACGGTTGTTGCTTTCCATCAGGTGACCCGTTTGCTCGTTTGCCCCGTTATTTTATATAAAACTAGCGACCCGCCCCGGCGTCGCACGGGTATAAAATATATAGCCACAAAAAATATGCCTATAGCCTTCGTCAATAAATGGGCTATCTAACACTGAAAGAATTTTTCAAATCGGACCAGTAGTTCCTGAGATTAGCACATTCAAGTTAGCCCTTTCAAATAATTTCCCCCTTTTTTTCCACATTTTCCTCTATTTCTTCGCTCTTATTAGTCTTAGAGTGATAAAATATAACCTATAACCTTCCTCGATAAATGGGCTATCTAACACTGAAAGAATCATCAAAATCCGTAGCGTAGTTTTAAAGATTAAAGGGAACAAAGGGACATGAGGGAAAAAAAAGCGACATAGTTTTATAATAAGTATAGATATAGATAGAAATCTAATTAACTTCTATGTCCTTGAGAAATCGTACTTGATGTTGATTAGTGAAAAAACGGTGTCTATATATTTTAGCGACTTGTTATTTTATTATTTCGTTTATTTCTGCATGACTAAAAAGTTGGATTTCACTTAACTAATTTTAACTAAAATCCAATTCTTTAGTCATGCAGAAATAAACGAAACTTTGTTTGTATTCCCCTATCTTAGGTGAGCCGCCGTATTGGATGTAGAATGACATTACATTCGTTTTCGAGTTATTCTCAAAAAGTTCTTTCATTTAATATCCATACTGTTATTATAGGACGGCAAAGAAAATATATCTATTCCGCTATCTTGGATGGTCGGCCATTTTATATTTATTAGTGATGTCACATACTGTATCGTGCATTGTCATTCAAACCAAACGTGTATACAAAATTTCAGCTCAATCGATTGAAATATTATATGTACATACATACTTACTTCGAAATTGAGTTCAAATATTCCACCCGAACTTACATAATAATGTAAATAATAATATTAAACAGAGCAAGTTAAATAAAAGCTTTTAATAATGTTTAGTAAAAATCTTTGTTTTATTTTATCCACTTTCAAATAGAGTCTGCGTTCATTCGAGTGTAGGCACAAAACTTTGTCACTTCTGCGGTACTGATCTATAGCCATCACCGCCCCGCCTCTCACCCCGCTCATTCTTCAAGTGTGACATGTTTTTTGTTGGCAATAGCAACTCCATACATCTCAATGGCCTAACATTTAAATAATAATTGCTGCCATCTAGTTGTGATCTAGCAATTAATAAACTAAACTAAATCTAAAATATTATAGCACAGAGTACTAAAATACTGGCGGATTATAGCATCAAGATACCTACTGTGATCGAGTGCTTAAAACACCGATTGCTGCTGTATAGCACCACCACTGGATGGTGGGGGTCCAGAAATTAAAACTAAAAAGGCTAAAACAAGGCCGCTTTAGTCGCTCTGCGTAGATCAGAATACAAATAATATAATTGATGAACCTGCGGGTAGATGAACAACTTCAACAACTTTGATATCTGTCACCCTCAGTCCACCCGTGACCACGGTCGCTGGAAAGCAGCCGAAATGTCAGGAATTAAACACAGTGATTATTCCCTGGATCGCGTATTCTTGGAAATCTATTGATATTCTATTGCTATCGCGGTCGGATTCGAAGGTTTGACGGGTTAAATTATCTTTGTAAGGAATAAGAAAAGTTGCTTTGCGACAATATCCGTGTTTTAAAACGTAATATTCGCGTAAACCTAACAAATTATCATCTAACTACTAGCTGTAATAAATAAAAAAAACGTTTTGAGCTGATTAGAAGTGCCTCTAGGGTGCCAAAAAACATAATATACAATATACATTATTATACATGCCTACATAATACATATTATTACGGTACCTACCTTTGCTATACATCTTCATAAAGCTAACTTTAGGCTGTAAAATTCAAGTGAATACAGTTGGCAACTAACTGGTTTATTTCAAAAGTTTTAAGTCATTTCTTCTTACCAAACTTATTAACACCAATGATATATTTTTGCAGGATGGTGCGCGCTACCTCTGTGCTGGTCTGCTGCCTGCTTGCTGCGCTGCTGCTGGTCCTCCCTGCAGCCGCCTATCCCAGGTACACCTAATGCTTAATAAACCAGGTAGTGGTGCCCCAACCTTGAGTTGCTTTAGTACGAGGCACATACCCATTTCCCAATCAGTGGCACGCACATAAAGCGTTTCGAATAACCGAGATACTGGGGCATGGTGCCCTTAATATATATGTAACCCAGGTAGTTTAGTGTCCTTAATACATATTACCCTGGTGTTTGTGGCCTACCCATACAGGTTAAACTTTATGCAATAACATTAATAATTTGAGCTCATCTACCGCGATAACTCGTACGCAGCTAGTTTGTGCTACCGCACGCGAGCAGCCTCACTCGTCAGAGAGTGAGTAAGGGGTCGGAGCCCTTAAGAGCAGGAGGTCCCGTGTCCCCACGTCAGATGAAAATAGCTTATTTTCGTAGCTCTCCCCAATATTGCCCGATTAGAATGTCACACGTGTGACTTTAGGGGAGGGGGCCAGGCCACCTCATTGTTTATCTCCAAACCAACTAGCAACAGACTAGTTATAGCCACGATTAAACTACCATAGTCTTAACCAGACCAGTAGCTTAGACCCTTTCGAAAAAAAAGGTTGTAATCCCAAATCTATCTATCGACAGGCCTGTTGAAAAGCAATATAAACTTTCACATTTTAAGAATTTAATTTGTATCGTCTTTATCGTCTTATTATCGCTGCAACAAAAATACTAACGCTTTTTATTTTCCGTAACGTATGTATAAAGTATAAAGTGATCCAAAGTCTCTTGGCACATGAATGACATGAATGCGTCAATCCAAAATAGCTGCCACTCAAAATGTCACTAGGCTATTTTGGCGCGTTGCGAAAAGCGAAACTATTTCCGCTATAATGTACTTCCCCTCTGCTTACGTTAAACGTCTCAGTGTGGTTATAGCCTTTTCTTAGGCTGATCGCACATTTGTCAGCACCGTTCACGCCGCATAGTAGGTATACGAAATACAGCACGTAAAGTAGGTACGGACGAATGTGCGAGGTTTCACATTATTTTATAACGAATTCTAAAATGCAGCGCCTACGGTGCGTGCGTGCTGATAAATGTGCGATCACCTTTACGTTATCGTTTAAGGGCCTGCTGTCAAAACGCTAGCTCCGCCTACACACAACGCTATTCTCCAATCGTGATACAATAATTCCATGAATCGTGCTCCCGGGTACTGTGTTTTAGGCTGCAGCTAATAGTAAACAATATCGCGTAGCAACGGTTCCCGCATTATAGCACGAAAGTAAAGATCGTAAGTCCCAAAACTGTTTTTTGATGATTACTTAAAAACTAAATACAATAAATACTAATATTTCCTTTAGCTGTTAATTTATGAAGTGTGTGATTGTAGTAGTGCAAGTTATTTAATGATAGTAACTCAATAAGTGTAACAGGTATATTTTGTTGAAATGCCCAAAAAAATTCATAATTTCGAAAAATGAAGCTATCGAGTCAAAATAAGTGAATCGTGTTTTCCGTTATCTAAGTATCAGAATGAGATTTATTTAATCATTGTATATCAAAATATACAATGATTAAATAAATCTCAATTTCATTTGAGTAAGTCGTCTTCTATTCCGGGATCGTAATACTTATTAGAAAACACAGCAAAATTGCACAGCCCGCTCTTAATATGAACATAACCTAGCCCTTGCGTTTGTGTTTTCAGTATGAACAGCAACTACCGCGAGGCGTCCTACGAACCTGAGGAAATCCTGGACATGCTGACCCGCCTCAACAACCTCATACAAATGGAGCGCAACATGCAGACGTAAGTGCCCCAAAAAGTACCTTCCATTTTTTATCAAAAAGGGGGCAAGCGAGCAAACGGGTCGCCTGATGGAAAACAACTACCGTCGCCCATGGACACTGCAACGTTAGAAGAGCTGCAGGTGCATTGCCGGCATTTTAAGAAGGAACACGATCTCTTCTTGAAGGTTTGCAGTCGTATTAGTTGCTACCTACCTCTAATGGCCCTTTTCACCAATGTCCCCAAAAATTTAGTTTATTTTTTCCAGTGTCTGTTTACATTCCAGTGGTAATCCAGCGCTGGAATAGATCACTGGATTGGAATAGTGTAAACCGGCTATTATACATAAATCATAATATTATATAGTTTTCATCAACTGTGTAGTGTATTATGTTTATGTACCATCGAGGAAATTGATTTCTATGCAGTTGATAGACTAACGTTATTTGGTAGAATATGTCAATTCAATGTTAATTGTGATCTGTCGGCTGAGTTTGACGTAATGCGACCAAACTACGTAGATCCCCCATTTGCATAGGAATCAACTTCTTTGATACTACAATGTATTTAAAAAATTATCTTCTTCAAATCAGATAACTTTTTCTGTATATTTTATAATTAATTTTATGATTATGGTTTTATTGGTGTTGATTATTATTAAATTTATTTATTAATAATGAGGTACTCATACGTTCTGAGAATCGCTTGACACAATTTAAGTTTATTTAAAACCGCAGCAAGCAAATGAAATAATATGATGAACCTCCGATCGAAGGATTAAATAGTTGATTATTATTACTTTTTTATGGGCTACAAACTATGTAATTAATATTCTTTTTTTTACAGATACAAAGAAGGCATTGACACGTAAGTATCTATAGTATTTTATATGTACTAAGATAAATTTAAGTCATATGGATAATATATTTTGTTTTTTAACGAACTATATTTTTTTTTATAAACTATAATATTATTTTGGCACTGCTATTTTGCTGATATTGTATGACAATCTTCTCTCAACATACATCATCAATCATCATATTAGACAGGAAAGAGAACAAAAATTGTTGAAGAAATAAGCAACTTAGCAGATTGGTCGTGTTGTGCTTTTATTAATTCGTATCTTCTAGATAAAGAAGTAGGCAAAAATAAAGACGTAATTCCATTCTTATAAGTACTAAAGCAACAAAAAATAGTGTTTTTAGTATTCCAACAGGGAAAATTCTATACTTAAAACAAATGTAAAAAGCAAACACTATTAAATATTACTTTTTCACCTATCCCGACACATTACAATAATCTTACTTACCTTAAATTTTAAATCTACTCGAGGCCTATGTAAATCATGTTATATGTAAACAATCGCTTCTAAAATAAACTCTAAATTGTAGGAAATACGGTTGAGATTCCTACAGACGCGCTCGAAATACGCAAAATAAGGTGTGATTACATTACTTTGTGGTGAAAAAGATTAAACGCGCTTTGTAGCTGATACATAAACATGGTTTTATACATATTAAACACTAGATAAACACATAATTACGAATGTAAAGGTCTACTACGTTATAATATTTTAAAGGAATACTCACATACTAAATGAAAATATGTGTTAGACAGTTTTTTTTTCTGTTTGACCGACTTAAACAAAATAAAAACATGTTTTTATTCATAATATCAAGATACACTTTCTGTCCGTTAAGTACAACTTCACGCTTAACCGATTTATATAAAATGTAGTATGGAGATACTTTGAGTCCCAAAAAAGGACATAGGATAGTTTTTTACCGCTAAAATGTACGTTTTTTTCACGAGAATTGAATTTGGGTGCTACGAAATTGAAAAAGTTCGGAGACCCTCTACAAAGTGCTACGAACTCACTGCGCGGTCATTAATTAGGGTGAAGCCAAACGAGCATAATTTGTGATTCGCTGAATTTCAGCTGGCAGAAATTCTGCTGCATTCAGTTTCATACAAAAGTCCTGTTTGATTCACACGAGCGTAATTTTGTGAGTCATGATTTGTATGAAAAGATATTTACGCGACCGAAATTCTGCGACTCACAACTCACATTGTTTGGCTTCTATTCACCCTTAGTTCACATCTTTTAATTAACTCATTGGATTATAGGTCATTAATCATCATAGATTACTATAATATAGTAACTACGTATACATAATTTAGTACTGATTTATCTCAACTCAACCTATAGCCTATTTGATATATATATATATATATATATATATATATATATATATATATATATATATATATATATATATATATATATATATATATATATATATATATATATATATATATATATATATATATATATATATATATATTATTTTATGATTATTATTGAGTCCCTACCTACCTCACCACTACTATTAATTGAAAAAGAGTAAATTTATAATAAAAAAAAACATGAAGTCTTTAATATTTAATAAATTAATATAATTGTACCTATTCAGTAAGTAGAAGCTTTCAACTAACAGTTTAAGCGTTCATTATGAGCGTACAACACAAAGGCATTAAACTCCACATTAGGTATATTTTGTTTAAGTATATGTTGTTGTTTCTGTTTTGCTCAAAGACAAACCGTTTTTGCTTTTTGGAGAATGTTAATTTATTTAAAATTACAATTTCGCTTAAAATTACTTTACCTGAATTAAGGATATGTGTGACGTATTTTAAACATTGCAATATGTTTTGAAGTTTATTCACATAACTTACTCGACTTAGTGACGCATTTAAATACTGCACCTATTTCTTGTTTCTAGACAAAACTTAAAATTAGTCTCTTAAAATCTTATTAAAACTCAGCAAATCTTTTCCTTTAAGCCAACATTTTCTCTCTTAATCCTTCGATCGGAGATTCTCGGAAATGCTATTGTATTCTATTATTGTCGCGATCACCAGTGCTCGTACGGGGCTTGATGGGTGCTTCAACTCCTGTGGCCGCGATAATAATAGATAAGCTATTGTGTCTGGTTTTTCCACGATCGAGGTGATTCCACTATACTATTTAATGCCCAATTCCATTTGACACTCTGCAAGTGTTTCGTGGGTATCTTGATATTCCCATGGCTTTGAAAAAGTCGATGATGGAGTACCGCTGAGTTTTACAGAGTCGGGCTGCGTCTGCGCCCCTACCATACCTTCTGCAAGCTTAGCATAACAACAGTAGAAATGGAAAAGAATCGACATACTGACAGATTTTATCGACCTAATTGCGGATTTCCATTGTCTAACTGTAACTGTTTGTGTTATTTACTTTCAACTTGTGGACTGTATTATATAAATTAAGATATAAAATAAAATATAAATATTACGTTTTGAAGATAGATGATGCGTTCCCCTGGCCAGGGAAAAGATGACTTCTGCCATCGAAGCGAAGGGTGACGTTGACATTCCAATCTTGACAGATGACATGACGGAAGATGTCTTGATGCTTTGTGTTTTGCCCGTAAAAAAAGTGATAACCGCTTAAGGTTACTCTAAATTCGATGATCGCATATAGTAACTTTGTCTATTCTCACGTAGAAAGAAACCGTCTCTATGGTGACCATGCTACACCTGCTGGTGCAGCGAGTCGTATACAGGATGTACCAAAACTAAGTGATAATACTATAGGATGTGTTGACGCTGAAAGTAAATTTTTTGTGAACTTATGGATGAGCTTTCATACTTTTTTCATATAACAGTAAAAAGTTACTCTTTTAGCGCTGCTAACTCTATTATGGTACCCATACACAACCTAAAGTATCATCACTTGGTTTTGTTACACCCTGTATATCCGCAGTTTCCAAAATGTAATCTTGTTACTGCACTGACTAACTTATGACGTTTTTGTTTTTCAGCGACAAGCGCGCTCTGGACCTTGGCCTCAACCGTGGTTACTCCGGCGCCGTTCAAGCCAAGCACCTCATGGGTCTCGCCGCTGCCAACTACGCCGGCGGCCCTGGCAGGAGGCGACGCGACGTTGCCAACTAAACTGGCAACCACCTGGCACGTGCCAACTAACCTGGCATCGATAGCACGTGCCAACCAACCTGGCGTCGATAGCCAACCTTGTCAGGAGCTGGCGCGACGTTGCTGGCCTCCCTGCACCCACGTGCCAAGCCGATTGGCACAACTTAAACGCTTCATAGATCGTGTATCGGCCTAGTTAATTAGGCGTTTTGTATTCGGAAACTTGACTTAACCACGATTAAGATTTTATTGCTTTATTAGGTGTTAGCAAAATAGTAGTTAAAAAAATTCAACCATGCGCTCCTTCACGTAAAACGTTTAAATTATCAGTATTTTTCTAGAATACAAAAAAATCTTCATATTGAATCATTCTATTTATTCAAAAAAACGCATCAAAATTTCAAAGATGTTTCAAAGACAAGCATAGTAACAGACAGAGGGAATCTATGTTCTTTATTTTATACTGTGTTCAAGTAGCCAAACTAATAGATATATTTTTTTAATCATCATTTTATTACAAACATCCAGTCAAAATGCATTTTTACCGCTTAATTAGGTAGGTTACTTTAGGAATTTTAAACTACTAGTATGTCTACGTTTCTTTATAGCAATAAAGAGTTTTTGTGAATTTTGCGGTTAAGTCACAGTTTCTAGATCACATCTAGTCAATATTTTTATGTGTTATATTCCTAAAGCCCACTGGTGCCAGGCTAGGTTAGTTCTAATCGTTCGTTATAATATCATGCCTTTGTTTTCCCAAAAACAAGAGAGATTCATAATCAACGATTAACGTTAACCCAGACTGGTTAAAGTGGCTCTATTTGTTATTATTTTTAGATTTAAGATTAGTTTAATTGTATTACGAGACGGCTTTTAAAATATTTTAGATTCTTACAGTTATAATTTATAAATGTTTGCTTTACTAGTTTCGTAGTAGAAATTTTACTAGTCACCGTCTCGTTTTTATTTATGTAAAATATAAAATAAGTTAAAACTTCAAATAACAGTATTCCTACAGTATTAGCGGTTGATCTTTCACGAAGTTTCTCTGTCTTTCAGAACTTATATAGATCAGAAATTTATAAACAAATATTCCTCCTAAATATATGTGACAAAATATTATTGTAAAATATAAGAATACTTCCTCTTTAGAGAATTATTGTTAATAATAAAGAGTCATAAACAAAATGTTTTTTTTGTCATTCCAACCCTCTTTTTGTCAAATTTCGGAAAACTACTTTGTAAGTTATATTTACATTAAAGTGAAAACTAATAGATAAAATATTTCTAGTTAAGTATAATAAATTATAGATCAAATAAAACTGATATTTTCAACTAGACTAATTATAACTATTACTACTAGTCTGACCAACTGACTGCCTAAAGCAGTGGTTCCCAACCTGGGGGTAATAACCCCCGCGGGGGTAAAATAGCTATTCTAAAGGGGTAACACTCCGTAACAGAGGTGGTACCTAAAATAAATGAATTGGCAGAAAAAAAATATAAACTCTGTACATTTTGGAGAAAAACAGCTACAGAATACCCTATCATTGCAGACAGAGATCTGAAAATGTTGGTACCGTTAACTACCACTTGTAAATGCGAGAGCGGCCTCTCAACTCTGGTAACATTTTAAAAAAGGCAAGAAACCGTCTGAACGTGAAGCATGATGAGATGCGCGTTAAGTGTAACTGAAGTAAGGGGGGTAAAATCAGTTTCTCTAACAGGCCATAGGGGTAACAGCTCTAAAAAGTTGGGAACCACTGGCCTAAAGCATTTCCACATAAATATGATTAAATTATTATTATAATAATAGTATTTATAAAGATAAAACCGAATTCAAAATTGTCCCTCGATCATCATATCAAAAACTGCTACACATATTTTGATAAAACTTGCGGTATTCCCTAAGTTGAACAATACCTAGTACTTACAACAAAATAGAATCACTTAAATCAGACTTGTAGTTCCGGAGTTATGCGAACATAAAAACATAGTTATACATACAATTTTGTCGCTGATATACGAAAACTGGGGAGTTCTGGAAATATTACATACATACGGCACGAAAAGACCACCTCATTTGAAGTCTGTTAAAAAATAGACAATTTTATAATTTATTTAACTGTACCTCAGAGGTATACAATAGTAACTCCACTTTTTTTGAAAATATGATTTTTGTACCATTAAAATCGCAAGAACCAGTTCTACTTTTTTTTTTATTGAATAAGGGGGCAAACGAGCAAACGGGTCACCTGATGGTAAGCAACTACCGTCGCCCATAGACACTCGCAACATCAGAAGAGCTACAGGTGCGTTGCCGGCTTTTTAAGAGGGAATACGCTCTTTTCTTGAAGGTTTGCAGGTCGTATAGGTCCGGAAAAACTGCTGGTGACACTTCGTTCCAGAGTTTTACAGTGCGCGGCAGAAAGTTACGCGAAAAACGCACTATGGAAGACGTGTATACGACATTAAATCCTATTATATCTAGAAAAAGAAATATCCAATCGTATATGACATTAAATCCACAAAAGTCTAACAGGTAAAGGACCTCAAATGACCATAAGATTATTTACCTCTACGCTGTGCGCGAACTTAATGTTATTCATTGGACTTTCATTGGACACAACGAGAGGTAAATAATAGCATCTCCTTTAAACGTCTTATGCCATTGATCTTTATTTCTTGGTGTTAAGATACTTTTTACAATGACAAAAATTGTTAGTAGTTTGGTTCACATAATTCTTGTGGTATTATTAACTAATGGTAATTACCTAACAAAATATTACTACAAGGATTCTCGTTTACATATCATATTAGTAGTTGCGTGTGTACGGTAAATTATACAGCTATTGCTGAACCAAAGATTTCCTTTGGTAGGATTGGTCCTTATGGCCCAAGGATGGATTTAAGATGTGGAGCCACCGCGATTTTTAATGTTAGTTTTTAAAATTTTAGCAGCTTCTTTTCTGGAGAAAAATAGAGTCTCAATCTCTATAGAGGCATTAATTATGGTACTATTCCAAGTTCGATACCATATTCGGATTACTTAAGAATGCTAAATTCATTTAAGGACTCATTTTGTACGATAAAGATGTTAAACAACGTAAAAAGAAGAAGAAGAAGAAGCATTATTTAAACGCGCTAATCTTAGTATGAGTCAGTAATTACTGGTCCGATTTGAAAAATCCTTTCAGTGTTAGATAGCCCCTTTATCGAGGAAGGCTATAGGCTATATTTTATTACGCTAAGAGAAGAATATAAGCGAAGAAATAGAGCAAAATGTGGAAAAACGGGGGAAATTATTTGAAAGGGCTTATTTCACGAACTACTGAAATAATTTTTCTGTTATTGGGCACAGATAAAAAGTAGGAACGTTAAAGATCATAGGCTATTTATTCTGTGGACTAATTTGTCTGTGAAATACCTAATTTACGCGGGCAAAACCGCGTGAAACGTCTAGTAATATTATAAAGCTGAAGGGTTTGTTTGTTTGAACGCGCTAATCTCAGGAGCTACTTCCGATTTGAAAGAATCTTTAAGTGTTTGATAGCCTATTTATCGAGGAAGGCTATAGCCTATATTTTATCACGCTAAGACCAATAGGAGCAAAGATACAGAGGAAAATGTGAAAATAAAGCTGAAGAGTTTGTTAGTGAGTTTGTTTCTTTGAACGCGCTAATCTCAACAACTACTGGTCCGATTTGAAAAAATCTTTCAGTGTTTGATAGCCTATTTATCGAGGAAGGCTATAAGCTATATTTTATCATGCTAAGACCATTAAGAGCAAAGATAGAGAGGAAAATGTAAAAAAACGGGGAAAATTATTTGAAAGGGCTAATATCTCACAGACAACTGGAGCAATTTTTATGTTATTTGACACGAACATATAGTAGTAGTAAATTTTGTTTCATTTTGCTAGTATTTCCCTCAGAAATCCTATAATAATTCCATCACGCTACATACTGACTAGAGACATAATGTTTCGAAATGCCGAATTCCAATAACATCCACTAGATTTATTTAGTGGTAAACAGAAGTATGATATCTTAATGCTCTTTTAATTCATTAACATTAAGAGTCCGTATAGGAAATTTTGCCGATTTCCCTCATTTAACGGACGTGATTTAACAGTTAAAATACAGTATTTCTATAAGTTTTAATATACAACATGTAAGATCATTTCAATTATAATCTAATGTTGGAGCTAGATTTTTTATTTTTTTAAAAGTATCTTTAAATAATCCAACTCAAACCCGCGACAGTTTTGTTATTTTTGCTGTAAAAGGTTTAGAATATCACCTTTTTATGGATTGTATTGACGTCTTAACGGTATGAAAAAAATACAATGTACTGTTGAGAAAGCCGTCTATGAAATGTTGGAATTACTTTTTACCACTTTCATATAAAAAAACCCTTTAGAAAACAGAAAACCTCTATCTGCCCGCTAACTTGGCGATCGTCCTTTTTCACCTGGCATACGAAAGTCGTGAGTGTGAAGAGAGCAGTAGAAAAGAGAGTACGGGCTCTACACCTTAGTTCATTTATGTTGCAAGACAAATAACCTCAAGTCCACAAAATCAGACAAGAATGAATTTTAATATAATATTGTGTAATATAATATGATTTCAACCAATAATAATAAAACACAATGTTCAGTTTGTTGCAATATCTGTAAAGCTACTATGTCAAAATTCCATTCAAAGTTTCGCTCCGCGAATTTTTGCCTGTCCTGTAAAATTTTTGTTTTGTCAGTTAATGTTGTATACCTCTGAGGTACTGTGCCCCGCGGTGCTACCCGCGATTTAAGTGATAAAAGTACCAATAATTGGGGTCAAAACGGGACGATACATGATTCTATAATGGTTTATGGTGATGATGATGATGAAGAATGTAATTACTAATTTGCATAGTATGGCATAGTAACATATGCTTTCCGTTCTTAAAACAACGTCGAAACTCCCAAACTTGTATCTGTAAAGAGTCAGGAGCTCTCTCAGCACCTTCCAAACCATGGTATACCTTGATGCAAAATCTTACTTGTTGGTAGCAACGCTTAGAACACTGCTCACGAAACCGAAGTCATCACATGTTTCCATATGGAGGTTTCCATGAGGAGTTCCCTCGATTTCTTATGGATCCCTTCATCAGGGAACTTACGTTTATAAATATGGTACCAAATTGGGATGATAACCTATAATACACCAAAGATTTTCTTTAAATCGGTTCACAAACGGCGGAGTAATCGTTGAACATAAAAAACGAACATAACACGTCCTCCATTTTGAAAGTCGGTTAAAATTATTGTAGCCTATGTGTTATTCTGATGTTACATAAGCTATATTATTATTGTAGTTTAATTGAAATCCGTTCATTACTTTTTGCGTGAAAGAGTAACAAACAAAATATACATGATACATCCAAACTTTCGCCTTTATAATATTAGTAGGACCAAAAGGTATTCCCGTACCGGGAATCGAACCCGAGCCTCCTGGGTGAAAGCCAGGTATCCTAGCCACTAGACCATACGGGAGATGACAACAGCACCGATTTTATTGATCAAAAATTGCTTAGTTAGCAATCAGTTGCTATTATGATACAAAAGATTTAGATATAGACCACAAATTAAAAGTAATTAAAGTTGCGATAGACCTATTTATTTAATAGACAAAAAACAAGACATTTCATTATATTATTTTTACTTTGATTCATAAACGCCATCTCTTGTAATATTTTGGAAGTACAGAGGTAGTAAGCACATTACCGTGCCTCTAGAAGCTCGAGTGCTTTGAACAAACTTGCTATCATTATAGTACGACATTATACCAATAGATGGCGCCTCAATAAAATAATTTAAAAGTTACAATTTAAGAATTTTGCTTGGCGATCTTTATAAATCTTCGGCCCTACTGAGGTTCCTTACCTTACCTGAATACAAACTTTCATTGTAGTAGTTATAATACTTTTTAGTTTTTGATAACTAAATGAAGACCTGGGACTTATCTTAATCATGGTGTTGTCTTTGTCCTATAAGAAGAAAAAGCGATTTGACTAATATAACAAATTACATACCTAAAGGTAAGTTAATCCTTTCGTAGTTTTTTTAATAAGGTCGTTGTGACTGCTGACTAGTAACATTATTCAGACCTTTATAATTTATATCCTTTTATTTCTCATTCTTGCTTTCTTTTTTTGCGCGTATAAATATTTGGCATTTTATTTTTTAAATAAACATGTCTATAAATATGTGGTATAACATGTGTTATTTTAAGCACATAATAATGAGGGAGCTAAAAGCGGGGTTTCCAAGCCAATTGGCCTGGAAACGTGCACTCCACTGGAACATGCGCACCTATTGATGAATTAGAGCCTAGAAAATCTATTTTATAGTCTTTTAGATATCTTTATGCTGAATTACAACTAGATATTCCTCATTCATGTCAATAAGAATTACCTAAAAATAATAATATTTCTTCACTATAATTATTATGTAAATGAAGATAAGACGTCAGCACCATACATTTTAATGTTTCAGTTATCAAAATCGTTCCTCAGCAGAAAGTAGTTTTGAACAGGGCTCGAAAACGTTATTTTTAATAACGGTTTTGATTCGTTCGGAACGGTTCACTGCAATAACGTTTTTGGGAACAAAAACGTATTTGAGAACGTTTTGAAAACCGAAATGTTTGGATGTTTGGAATAATTTGAAGCATATCAAATGATATCAATAATCAAATCTTAAAAGAAACGAAGCTTTCTTCTCGTCCTGTCCACATCTCCACGTCACGACGTCGACAACGTGGAACGGTGCGGCGTGGCACGGTACGTTGACGTGACGTGCAAATTTACGTCTTTTCTTTTTCTTCTTTTTTGGCAACTTGACACAAAGGATGTGTATGTTATGCCACAGACAAGGTAAAAAGGTAAGGAATATGGCGGGAAAACCATATTCCTCCTATTATAATTTTCATCGTCGTTTTCATGTATCGTCAGGTCTAAAGTCTTGTCAAAGTCTAAGTAAAAGTCAATACAGTCAAGGAGTCAAGTCGGTCGATTCAGTAAAGTGGTAGACGCTTTACTGAAACTTTCGATGGAGTTTTGGAGGGAACACAAAATAGCACGTTTCTGGATATTACATCACTTTCCTACACTTGTGCATGAACACGAATATCTAATGGTTAATATTCTACCAATATTACACATTAAAAACCCAGCTAAAACAATTTTAGGAAAATAATATAAAAACACAACAGCACCTTTTCACATGCCCGCCAAAACTCCCCAAATTTACGTCAACGTAACGTGAAAATCTTTGATTTGATACTTTTTTATTTTGATACTTATGTACACAAAATACACGTCACGGTATAGCAACATTTTACGCAAAATCAAGAAAACATTATTTCAAGGCAAATGTACAGCTTAAGTACCTAGATGATTTTTTTAAATCTTTATTTTTTTAAGGGATTTTCGTACAAAAAGCTGATGTCAATCCTAGAGAAGTACCTAGATGTTGTATTTATAAATAATATTTAATTACATCATTATGTAGCTTTATAGATAAATCCCTTTCAATTTGTTTCACAGATGCGTCAAATTATTTAACTGCAAACAGACACGCAACACCAATACTCCTGATTAATAAAACCACTTATATTGATTGCTTTAAGTAATTAACAACTAACAATACATCCGAACACACCTACAATTTCAAGTGCAACAATATTAAGTATACTTGTATAACCGAGGAAACTCGTTTTCCGATTATTATTTACAATGCAAGGATTTCAAATGTTGCTAAATTATATGGATATTGAACATCAATAATTAATTTTCATAAATTTTCACTTTATTACGTTTACAAATTACAATTCTTCAACAAAATATACTTAGACTTTAGGAAGTAAAGACTTTCGACTCTAGAATCTACAGCTTGGATTCTAAGTGGTTCATATTTCATGATCATCAAAAGAACAGCTGTTATTACAACAATGTTAGTTATTATACCCTCCGAAAATAGTGAACTCAATGTTTATAAACCTTTTCTATCTATTTCCATTTTCTTAAATATTCATCATTTTCAAAACCCTAGTCACCTAATCATTGGATCTCTTTGGAGGAGGCGTTTACCCTTAGGGGGTCCATACAGAAATAAAAGTCCTAATCTGCATGCTATTTACAATTTTTTGACAATTTTCCTATTAAACGCTAAAATAATTTATTAAGAATTTTTATATTGTGACATTTAAATTATTATTTATATATTTGACATCTGATAATTTGATTTAAATTAATTTGCTTTGAAATTTTTTATTATAATAATTGACACGCAGAAATTGCTAAAATAATTTATTGAATAATGATTAATGAATAAGAATTTTGTAGAATATTGTGACATTTAATTTATTAGTAATATTTGACATATTTTGATATTGTGATTTAAAAAATTAATTTAATTTTTGTCATAATAATTGACATGCAGAAAACTTTTATAATTATTTTTTCTAAACTCTGTAAACCAAAACTGTATGGAATTAATAAAGCTATATTTATTTTATTTTAGTCACCTAATCAGGTTAAAACCATGGATTCAGGTTTCCTAGCCAGTGAATAGGAAAGGTTTGTCTAGACACCCCCACGGTTATCCCCCGCCAAGAAGACCTCCAAAGAAGGCTGAGGGGGTGTCGAGGGGTGATTACAACCTCGTACATTAATAGGATTCGGATAAAAGCCGATCAAAATGAATGCCATGATCACAACTATATTTAGATTGTTGGATATATTCTGTTGGAAGATATTAATTTAACTAAGTCGGCAACTGAAAAAGTTACATAAACTTTTCTATAGTTTTTTCATGTTGTAGGTGACACATACATACCACAACCTGACGGCATAAAACATGCAATATACTTAAATGGTATGAAACATTTAAAAACACCAAATCTCTGCAAGAAATCACATTTATTTAGTACTTGAAGATAGAAACAAAACAAGTGGAAGAGTCAGTTGGAAATGACCAGGATTTAATGTCTGTAACATTCCTCCGAGGCCGTCGGCTTGTTCTGTTCATTTCTAGACTTTTTGTTCTTCGTCTGCTGCTGTTGCATGTATTTCTGAGAAGGTATCAAGGGCTTAGGCGGAGGAGGAGGCGGAGTCCTCAAAAACTTCTCCAAACTCTCCGTGACTCTCCTCCCAAGGTCTACGTCGACCAAGGTGAACAATTTCAACATCCTTCTCTGCATGAACGGCGGAACTACTGCCAGCAACGGAGCGCTGTTATTAGCGAGCCGCTCTCTCTCCTGACAGTTCAGAAGATCATTATAGAATGTAGCTGCTGGCTCCAGATCGACAGCGTTCGATTCCAAGAGCGACAATCTCTCTTTCGGCAGGGCTGCGTCCACGTAAGGAATGGGCCCGTTGAAGGAGTTTGGATAGTAATTCGGAGCGTCCCTGCCGTTTTCTCCCACCGGTGGTTTTCCGTCTCTCAAATAATTCTTGGAGTACTTTGGCGCGTTCACCTCAATTTTGTTGTGGTTGATACTCATTCTGTAGGACTGGGCATCTCGGTAAGACTGTCGTCGGGTTCTGAACATGGTGTCTATGGGGCCAGGAATACCTGGGACTAATCTTGCTGGACTGAAAGTACTCTGCTCTGACACTGCGAAGTGGTTGTCAGGATTTCTGTCCAAGACAAGTCGTCCAATAGGAATAGTCTTGTAGGTGCCCTTCTTCCAACTTCGAGTGACTTCGAAAGGATTGTAATCTACCTTCTTTATTTGCTCGTATGTCATCAAGTCCATCTCCAATCTCCAAGCTGGGTAATTCTTCTCCTCGATGGCGTTGTATAGATCTCTGTTGAAGTAATTGGGATCGCGGGAGGATATCTCTCTCGCATCCTCTGTCGACAAGTTCTCTACTCCCTGCTCGGATCTGAAGCTGAATCTGACGAAATATCTCTCCCTCTTCTTGTTATTGATGACGTACGTGTGTACCGGGAAGGAATCCATCTTCCGGTAACCGTTCGGAATGCCAAAGTCGGAGAGGAACCACAGAAAGCCGTGGAACGAATCCGGCCGTTTGGTGATGAAGTCGAACGCGCTTGTGAAGTCCTCGAGATCAGTTTTGGGGTTCCGTTTGAAGGAGTGGACGAAGTGGAGGAAGTCGTTGGCGTCCCTGTAGAAGTACGTAGGGAAGTTTATACATAGGAAATCCAGATTTCCTTCGTTCGTGTACATCTTGACGGCCAGGCCTTTCATCTCTCTGGAGGCGTCAACGCCTCCGAGGCTTTGCAGCACGGTCGAGAACCGCGCCACCAGTGGAGTCTTCTTGCCGATTCCGTTGAAGACGTCAGCTTTGGTGTACTTGGAGACATCGTGGGTCACTTCGAAGTACCCAAAGGCGGCCGTACCCTTAGCGTGCACCACTCTCTCTGGCACTCTCTCTGCGTTCAGTTGCGTAATAATATCTACGTTGTACAAGTTTGAAAACGGATCAGAATTGATTGCCACCGTTTCTCTGATATCAACGAGTTTGCCGGAACCAGTTGTGAGCAATCCGATGGGCTCCTGAAGAGAATATATCAATATTTAGTATATTTAAATTATTCAATCCTTATTCATTCCTATTTAGTTTTTCTTCAAACGTTAAGTTTCTTATTGCAAACTCTTTAACAATGATTGTATAACACTATAGTTATTTGTTTTTTATTGTAAAACATTGAACAGGAATCATTACCACATAATATTTAATTTTAACAGTTAATCACCTATATTGGACAACAGTTTTAGGAAGTATATTTAAGTAATTATTGGATTGTGCAGATATCTTAGGAAGTATTTAAGATGACAGAGTCATTCTTTCACTGATGTTTGACAGAGGTCTTATTTTCTGCAGGTCCTTACTCCTTATAATTACTAACAAGACAAAATAAGACATAAGCGTATAGTGCGTCTGTGTGTACGCAGTACGTACCGGGTGAGTATTTTTGAATTCCCATAGCTGTCTCGCTGCCGGGTCCGTTCTATTGTAATACTCCACCAACTCCGGATCACTGCACGCTACATACTGCACGTAACAAACTAATAGAAACTGGAACATACATACAGTATGTTCCTTCATAGCGACGGTTTAAACTATCAGCTTCCTTTATCCATCCTTTTATAGATTACGCCTAATTGGCTGAATGCTGCATGTAAAAATCTTGTAATTATATGTGCAAATTAGATGTTGTTAGTCTATTTAATTGTTTCACAATGTTACAAAGAACTTTAAGATACATTATATTTGCGAGGGTCTGTACTCTGTACTAGCGGATTAAAAAAAATGTTGTACATTAAATACGAGTTATTATGAAAAAACTAAAAAACTAACTTGGCGCTGATTCCGTGTCGTTCTTTTTCACCTGGCAATCCTGGCATACAGTGAAAGACGGGCGGAAGTGTGAAGAGAGAACGATGTTTATTCTTTGCTTTAAGTAGGTATCCCTTAAGGAGTCATGTCCTTGACATAACTGAAATATATTGTAATAGTCCTTAGATGTCTGTACGACATAGTCCTTGTAGTGATGATAATTCAGCTTACTGACACCTACTCTTTCTCCAGCAGCTGCTGTGCTACATTAAAGCTGCTCTCTCGAAAAAAGCGTGCAGATGAAACAACTTTTCATCGGCATTAACAGAGAAATTATACTATCTGAAAAAATAATTAGTAATCTACATGATATGATACGTAATTTGGTTTTGCCATACTTTTTCTATCGGTATCACATAATAAAGAAATAAAAAACCAAATCACCTCCAAATCGTTGAATGAAACCACTTTATCCTTCATTATTTACTTATCAAAAGAGTATTATATAAAAAATATCTACTGCTTAACTTAAATACATAAGTTAATAATTTGGTTTGGTTACTTTTTTGAAATATGTATTATATTAAGCCTTATAAAGGTTTTTTTCTCCTATTTCGCCCTATCATGGACGCGGCGAGCGTCGTAACCGCCACCGTACAAGGCGCGCTGTTATGAATGTTATTTTAATGTCATTTACGTCGATATTCGCACTGACAGACAATCGACCTGCTAATTTAGAGCGAGAGGGCCCTTAAGCTGAAGAATTTGTTTGAAAGTGCCCTTAAGCTGAAAAATCTGGAACTACTGGTTCATATTAAAATCCTTTATGTGTTGGATAATGTATTTATCGAGGAAGGCTGTATAACATCACGCTACGACCAATAGGAGCAAAGAACCAGAGCATGTGAAAAAATCGGGGAAATTATTTAAATGCGCTAATCTCACGAGCTACTGGACCATTTCTTATATTTTTTTGACACAGTTATAGAACAGACCAGACAGACAGGGAAGTAAATAGGCTACTTTTTGCGGGATAATTTTCAGACTTTACAGTTTCCTTATAATAATATAAATTCCTTATAATTTACAGGGGGGAAGCCTAGTAAAATATAAGCTGCCATAATCACTCTTACACCAAGGGCTTCGCCAGCCGATGGCGCGGGGGGGGGCGCAAGTTGACTTTTTAACCGACTTCCAAAAAACGAGGAGGTTATATGTTCGGCTGTGGATATTTTTTTTTTTTGTATGTTCAACGATTACTCCGCCGTTTGTGAACCGATTTTCGAAATTTTTGTTTTGTTGTATTAGGTTTCACTCCAATTTGGTCCCATTTTCACAAAGGTGGTGACCTGATGATGGGATCCATGAGTAATCGAGGGAACTCCTCGAAATTTATATGGAAACATATGGTGATTTTGGTTTTATGTGAAGTGTACTAAGAATACGCTACCAAAAAGTCAAATATTGGGTCAAGGTATACCATGGTTTCGATGATGCTGAGAGAACTCCTGATTCCTTATAGATACACGATTGGGAGTTTTGGCGTTGTTTTAAGAACAGAAAGCATAAACTACTATGCAATTCATATTCGTCATCATAATCATCATCATCATCATCGTCATCATCATCATTACCACGTCGTGTTAAGGCCACCAATGTCTCATGGCACAGAATAGATAATAGTACAAGGCATAGGTATGGATATACTAATAATAATAATTATGTACTGTATAACAATTAACAACACCTGTTTGTTTTTAATACACGGCGGTCGGCGTCGCCGCCCAGCGCCGCCGCGCGGCGCGTGGCGGCAGACGACAGAATATCGAATACTTTACTAACTACTTTATATACAGATCGAATACTTTACTACTTTATAAAATTTTAATAGACAAATAGAATTAAAATAAAGTTATTTTAAAAAGAGCATTTAAACAAAACAAAGTCATTAAGTGTCTTTTTAATTAGTTATACTTATTAATCGATAGATGGTGCACTAAGTACCTATCGATTTGAATTCTTGATAACAAGAACAGCTGTCAATAATTATGATAATATTAAATATTATGCTACGCTACATCCTATGCAAGTTTGTACAATTTTTTATCTGATAGATCCTTCGATCGTGGAAAAACGAGACACAATAGCCTTTCTATTGTTATCGCAATCGCCGGTGACCGCTTCGGGCTTGAAGTATTAAAATTGTTAAATTACTTAGCACAATATGTTCACTTCACTGATAATATTATATTATTTTGTGAGTGTGAGTTGTGACTCTTAACAAATTGTAATAAGATACGTAAAATATGCGCGAAGATTTATCTACTAGTGTAACTAAAAAGAGTGAAATTATTATTATTTTTAACAAAAAATTAAAACAGACTTCCAAGGTAAAAACAATAATAACATTAATATGAACTAAAAAGTATTAAATAATTTTTACTATCTAATAGTCTTCGATCACTAATATACAAGATACACAGTCTCATACAAAACCTCTCGAAAATCTGTCCCCGAGTAATAGAGTTTAATGAAGTATACATTTATCTAAAATCAACCTTAATTTTAGTAATTATTAAAGATCTTTTTATAAAACAATGAACATTTGTGTTTACAAAGCAATAAAATTTTTACGTCCGATGCACGCTTCATACTAAATTCAACCATCCGCGTATATGATTTAAGTTCAAATTTGTATAGTGCCAAAAAAAAAATCCAATTTTACGACCGAAATTCGCCGCTGGAACAGGGCGAAGTGAAGTATGAGTGGAGTCGAACTGTTCAAATTTTTTTTGTTGATTGTAATTTGTAATAATTTTAATAGTCCATTTTTTTATTTTTCCGAAGTTTAATGTATAAAGTGAGGAGTAATTATTTTTTACTTGTAATATTATGTTGTTCTAATGTTATGTCTAATTTTATCATTAACCAAAATATATATAAGTGTACATACATTTTCCGATAGGCCACAAAGGACAACTCACATCACCCAACGCCCATACTTTTTAACCTACTTAAAAATCCTTAATGGGAACTATATTTGATCGAAGATGGGAACATAATATTATTACCACATCTAACTGGATCTCGAGGAAACCTGAAAAAAATCCTCAATAAAAAAATAATAGTAATAGCGACTCCATCAAATGGAACAGAAACATAGCTTATAACCCGAACATTTCAAGTGGGCATGATAAACTACGATAAGTACCTTTAGTATGAGTATTCGCAATTGAGATGGTTTATATCTGGTGTTGATTTATTTACAACTTAATTTTAAAACTGTCTTTTGGTGATTTCTTAAAGAAATACCAATATTTACAATACAATTGTAAGAAATATATTAGGATAAAATTAATACTTACCGGAAATATGAAATTCCATCCTTTTTTTTGGTTTTAGACGTATGATTTCTACAATTATTAAACGCGCACCGAGGCATGTTTCCCGGCGGAGCGTTCGAGCACTACTAAATCAAAAGTGCACCAGAATGTTGAGTTTGGTGCTCTTTTGGTGAGGCCTTTTTTGGCCGCGGATTGTGTATCTTGTATATTAGTGATCGAAGCTAATAGTGCCTTTTTCCGAATTCGGCTAAACCTCAACTATTTCTGTACTCAATCTTCATAATTTTGAAGTCGGTGCCAGTTCCAAAAATTTTAAATATTCTGTCAGAGAACTGCAGATTCAGCTATCTGGTACCGACTTCAAAATCATGAAGATTGAGTAAAGAAATAGTTGAGGTTTAGCCGAATTCGGAAAAAGGCACTATTAGATAGTAAAAATTATTTAATACTTTTTAGTTCATATTAATGTTATTATTGTTTTTATCTTGGAAGTCGGTTTTAATTTTTTGTTTAAAATAATAATCCTACTACAATTCATACTTTTCTGATTTCTCATTCTCTATGAATTAGAGTGGAATTAGTGAATTCATTCGAGTTTCGACGTACGGGAATGATTGTTCAAGGCTTGAACTTCAAGCAAATCAACTCAAAGACTTTGGTTGCATTATATTTGGCAACTTTTTTAGAATCTCTAGGGGGGGGGGGGGGGGGCAGCTACCCCTTTCGCCCCCCTTGGCGACGCCCTTGCATTACACACTCAGAGTTGAATCACAATTTCAATGATGCAACAATGATTTTTGTACTTGTACCAATAAGTATTTGGTGTAAGAGCCAGGTAAATATTGGATTGACCTTGACAGAGAGGTTTCCGAGGGCAGGGGGAGGGGTGACTATTTATAGCGCTGACGGGGCGGTCGATTTTCGTATGTTGAAGCAGTATCCTCACTCTCATGTTAACTAGTATATCCAAGTTTTTGTACAAAATTAGTACGTTATGAAACTATGACGTATTTAGTACGTACTGCCTAGATTGTATGGGTTTTGACAAGATTTAATAAAAAAAATTTGTTTGGTATTACATATTTTTAGCAATATTCCGCGAAATAAACCTCAACCTTGAATGATTGTACGCGTAGGCATGCGTACAGCACCTCCCTCCTCTCCCACACTGCCTATGGGTACACTCAACAACCTGCAAACACCGCCACCACACAAGCAATAATGTTGGCAAATGCTTTGTATTAGCTCCGTGGGCAATTCCGTGCAAGGCCCCTCACCACCATGCAGGTTGAAAACCTCGACGCGCGTTTCGCACAACACCGAAGCATCCTCAGGATGTGGACTCTACGAACAACGTCCGTCAAAGTGACGGACGTCCACATCCTATCCAAATTTTAAGTTATGGATTTCCGCAAAGTAATGCTTGATTCTATTAACAGGATTTTATCGCTGAAAGCGTTGTTATTCGGTTATTATTTTGGGGAAACCAAAGCGCACTTTAGTTTCCCCAACTTTTTGACCGAATTTTTGACCCACTGGGGTGGATAAAGTTCGATCAAAAAAACCCTGAAACCGGGTAAAGTATTAAGACTTTGTTGATTTCCATTGACTTGGGCACACAAAAAACAAAGATCTCAATGGTCACTTCCCACTTTGTACGCACAATTTAGCGATATAATGTGGATAGCGGTGGAGGTTATAATTAGGATTTAGGCTACTTTTTAACGAACGAAAATGTACGGTCCTTGCGTGATTTTGATCGTACGAATTGAACAGCTAGTCATAAAATAAAAATAAAATAAAAATTGTTTTATTTCCGAATAGATTTGTAAATGCTTTCACTTTTCAGAATGTTGATACTACAGGTGCCTACCACCGGTTCGGCAACTATCCCGGCGAGAAGAACCGGCGTAAGAAACTCGCCG
Organism: Polyommatus icarus; assembly: GCA_937595015.1. Lineage (NCBI taxonomy): Eukaryota > Metazoa > Arthropoda > Insecta > Lepidoptera > Lycaenidae > Polyommatus > Polyommatus icarus. Next base: position 4,058,233 of record OW569334.1, on the reverse strand, counting down.
AGGTCCCAGTTTTTACCAAAAAAGTGAGAGAAAAAAACTTTAATAAGGACATAACTTAACTTAACTTTAATTCAATGAAGATTAATAAATAAGATACTTAACATAACTTTAATTCAATGAAGATTTTGACAAACTCCATACTAAGTTTCTTTCAAACTCTTCATTAAATACATATAATTATTAACAGCTGTCCCTTAGTGCAGTCGTATAGTAACAATTAGAGTGAGTGAAAGGCCTACAGGCACGTGTATTAATAGAACCAGTTGCATACAATCAATATGAGGGACTATTTAAAGATATAACTTGCTACACTAAAAACACTCTTAGTACTGCTGCATAGAGTTTTAAATGGCGTTCTCGTCGATATATTGACCCATGAGCGTCTGTGCGGAAATAGGTCAGAAAGGGCGCCGTCTCACTCTGATTGTTTTTAATTATTATAATATGGCGGTGTAAGTTATGAGTATGTTTTTAAGTGGCGATGTAAGTTTAACTTACAAGGCCGGTAACGCACCTGCAACTCTTCAGATGTTGCGAGTAGCCATGGTCGACGGTAGTTGCTTTCCATTAGGTGACCCGTTAGCTCGCTTGCCCTATAAAAAATGATGTTGTGTACTGGTGGAAAATTTCACTACAGCCTTGGTCCATTTTCACGAGACTAAAGGAAGATCAAATGAAAATCTGGATTTCCAAGCCACTAAAACCAACTTTTAGCCAAGAAAATACACGATGTAATGATTAATTAAGTAATTCAAATTTTATATGACTGTAGAATTTAACTTAACATTAATATTTTTTAAGCACCTATTTGGTTAAAAGTATGACGTTCTGTTAAAATTTCAAATATAAGATAAAATAATAAAACGAAAAAAAAATACCACAACGTTTAAAACAACAAAAAGTGTGATTCCGGCCAGGATCGAACTGGCGGCCTTCTGCGTGTAAAGCAGATGTGATAACCACTACACCACGGAACCAGATATCTGCAACGGCGAAATTGTGGTAAAGTTTATACAACAAATAATAATAGTACTTAATAATTAATATAATGAATTCTAATAATGATTAATATTTAATCAAGTGTTACGATAAATTTATATTTAATTTACTATAAAATAACTATGTTAATAATCATAAAATGAAAAAGATAATTACTTATGTAATAACTTAATAAGTAATAACTATTTATAAGTACTTAAGTAATAAGTAGACATCGGATTATATGCATGTGCAATTGCAATTCAATGCATATTATTTTCATATGCAAGTATGCATATTTTGCATACTTGCATATGCAAATGCATATAATGGCACTTTTTAGGCGTTAGTGCATATTTTGGCAAATTTTCGTGGGTAGTGCATATTATAGTCGTTTTATACCCTCGTAGTCTCCAAACCAGCTATCATAATTAATACACACCGATGTCCCGAAATAGATGTATATGATAGATCAAAAAACAAAATACTTCAAATATCCGAGAAGTATTTTGTATAATATATTTCTATAAACAACGTTTTTCTTTGTATTTAATAATTGGCAACATTAGAAAAAAGTAGGTAATGAACTTTCATAGCATAAAATTATTGGTACTTACTGTATAAGAAACGAAAAATCCTAGATTTGATGGAATGATGAATTTTTGCGCATTTATCGGAAAACTCTTCAAAAAATCGGTTGTCTGTAAAGTCGGTTTAGTGACGATAGTTGAACGTGACAACGTATGACGTTGTCATGTTCAACTATCCTTAACCCCTTAACCCTCGCTTCCGAACTGTAACCTGTTATTTCGATGTATTTCTTTCAAATGATTGTCTATAAATATTTATAATGAGTAAAATAAACTATTCGCAATACAAACCGCTATATACATTCGTGAAATCCAGTAAAATCTTCGAACAAAGCACAAGTCATACCATGACACGTAGGAAATAGAGCACAATTTTGAATAGCCAAAATAATACTAATTAGCTCACAAATTGTTTATTTATTTTTCATTCAGAGTGTGGTCAATGTATCAAAGGTCATAACTAACCAAACTTCTTCATACAAAAGTATTCTCTAATTCATCGAAATACGTAATATAATCGAAACAAAGAGCGCGGCCTAGGTGGGCCTCACGGCTGAGAGACTTGAAAGGCTCAGAGCTGTCAGCGAGGTAACGCCGCATGAACTGTCATGTTTTTCGGGCGCGCAGCCCATATCGAATTATATGACGTTATCACGTCAAAAAAAAATTAATAATAAGTAACTTTTGATTGTGCATATTTTGTGCATACTTCGGCTATTTTTCGTGCATATTTGCATGCATATTCCAGCACTTTGATCGTGCATATTTTCCGATGTCTAGTAAGTAATAAGTATAACTAATAACTGTATAACTTTTTTATATAATTATTATTTTTAACAAAAATTAAAACCGACTTCCAAGGTAAAAACAATAATAACATTAATATGAACTAAAAAGTATTAAATAATTTTTACTATCTAATAGTGCCTTTTTCCGAATTCGGCTAAACCTCAACTATTTCTGTACTCAATCTTCATTATTTTGAAGTCGGTACCAGATAGCTGAATCTTCAGTCCTCTGACAGAATATTTAAAATTTTTGGAACTGGCACCGACTTCAAAATTATGAAGATTGAGTACAGAAATAGTTGAGGTTTAGCCGAATTCGGAAAAAGGCACTATTAGATAGTAAAAATTATTTAATACTTTTTAGTTCATATTAATGTTATTATTGTTTTTACCTTGGAAGTCGGTTTTAATTTTTTGTTAAAAATAATAATAATTTCACTCTTTTTAGTTACACTAGTAGGTAAATCTTCGCGTATATTTTACGTATCTTATTACAATTTGTTAAGAGTCACAACTCACACTCACAAAATAATATAATATTATCAGTGAAGTGAACATATTGTGTTAAGTAATTTAACAATTTTAATACTTCAAGCCCGAAGCGGTCACCGGCGATTGCGATAACAATAGAAAGGCTATTGTGTCTCGTTTTTCCACGATCGAAGGATCTTCCAGATAAAAAATTGTACAAACTTGCATAGGATGTAGCGTAGCATAATACTCGTATTTAATATTATCATAATTATTGACAGCTGTTCTTGTAATCAAGAATTCAAATCGATAGGTACTTAGTGCACCATCTATCGAACTAATTAAAAAGACACTTAATGACTTTGTTTTGTTTAAATGCTCTTTTTATAATAAGTTTATTTTAATTCTATTTGTCTATTATAAAATTTTATAAAGTAGTAAAGTATTCGATCTGTATATAAAGTAGTTAGTAAAGTATTCGATATTCTGTCTTCTGCCGCCATGCGCCGCGCGGCGGCGCGGGGCGGTGACCCCGACCGCCGTGTATTAAAAACAAGCAGGTGTTGTTATACAGTACATAATTATTATTATTAGTATATCCATACCTATGCCTTGTATCTATTCTGTGCCATGAGACATTGGTGGCCTTAACACGACGTGGTAATGATGATGATGACGATGATGATGATGATGATTATGATGATGAATATGAATTGCATAGTAGTTTATGCTTTCTGTTCTTAAAACAACGCCGAAACTCCCAAACGTGTATCTATAAGGAATCAGGAGTTCTCTCAGCATCATCGAAACCATGGTATACCTTGACCCAATATTTGACTTTTTGGTAGCGTATTCTTAGTACACTTCACATAAAACCAAAATCACCATATGTTTTCATATAAATTTCGAGGAGTTCCCTCGATTACTCATGGATCCCATCATCAGGTCACCACTTTTGTGAACATGGTACCAAATTGGAGTGAAACCTAATACAACAAAACAAAAATTTCGAAAATCGGTTCACAAACGGCGGAGTAATCGTTGAACATACAAAAATTAAAAAAAATATATCCACAGCCGAACATATAACCTCCTCGTTTTTTGGAAGTCGGTTAAAAATAAACAATAACCAAGCTCTATTAGACAGTAATAGTATTTTTTAAAATAAATATTGAATAATGAACTTATTACGGTTAAAGACTTTATTACTCAAAAAGAATTACAATAATTCACTTACTTGAGTACATTGACTAATAATAAGCAAACTTATTCTAGCGCAAGACACAGCTTATTATATAATATAACTTAGATAAACAATAACTTACAGTAACATAACAAAAAAGTACTTACGTTACTATAAATTGAACAAATAGCTTTCTGCAATATAGGCCAAAAAATTCGTTTAACACACGGCACGGCACATCACACATCGGCCGGCTAACCACACTGCACAACCTAACTATCTACATTTCGGTACCTCTGTTATACATTTTCATAAACTTTTATAATTATAAATTACATTTTAATATCTTTATAGAACATAACAAAGTCCAAATTGTCTCAATACGAGTTTATAACTGTTCATAACTTTAATAATTTTTGTATTCAAAAGTGTAGGGTACATAAAAATATCGAGCTCTGTAATACCTAAGGCTCGCTCACACCGTCAAGATATAATATAATAATATGCAGAAGATATATTATTGTTAATTTGACTCATAAAATAAAATGGATAGCAGAATGTGTTTCTTAGCACTAAACTCGAGAACGGCTGAACTAGTTCTGATATTTCATTCTTGTTATATTTTAAACCTTAATAACTAAGACAAGACAAACTTATTAATTAAATATTATGTTTATAATCTTAAGTAATTGTGGTATTTTCCAAGATATGTGCTTTTAAATTCTTTTTAAATGTATTTAAAGATTTTGCCTGCTTAATATCTAATGGTAGTTTATTGTAAATTTGCGCTCCTTCAAATAAAATGCACTTTTTTCCATAGTTTGTCCTAGGATTTTTTAAAGAGATATTATTTGCCTGTCTAGTTTTCATTTTTTGAAAACAACCTTTAGTAGTAAATTTTATTTGGGTATTTATTTCATTATTTAATATTTTTCTTATCAAAATGCATGTATTAAGTTTATAAGTTTGGTTTATCGTAAGAATTTTTGTATCTTTATAGATTTTTTCTGTATTTTCTAAAAAATTATAGTTAAATAGGGATTTTATTATCTTATTTTGCATTGTTTGAAGCACTTTGAGATTAGTTTTAAATGCAGTTCCCCATATTTCTATTAGGTACTCTAAGTGGGGCTTTACCATCGAATTATATATTAAGTATTTTACCGATTTAGGGAAACAATGGGATATGTAGCGAAATGTGCCACATAATGGTACAAGTTTTTTCTTTATGTATTCTAAATGAGATTTCCAATTTAATCTATTGTCAAGAATTAAACCAAGATATTTCTCTTTGCTAACTTCGTTTATAAATTCATTATTGATAGTAAGTGAGGGATAGTTTGGAATTTTTTTATTTAATGCAGAAAAAATAATATAGTTTGTTTTAGATGTATTAATTGTAAGTAGGTTATGTTGCATCCAATCATATAACAAATTAAGGTCTTTTTGTGCTTTTTTTATAATATTGATTATCGAGTGACCAAAATAAAAGAGACTAGTGTCATCAGCGTATAAAGTAATATCACCTTGAAGGCCTAATTTATGCAAATCGTTGATATAAATTAGGAATAACAAGGGTCCCAGTATCGATCCTTGCGGCACACCAAAATCTATCGTTTTAGGTTCACTTTGTGCGTTATCCAATTTCGTAATTTGTTGCCTATTTGACAGATAAGATTCTATTACTTTATAAGCCTGACCATTAATACCAGCATTTCTTATCTTGGATAAAAGTTTACTATGACTCACCGTATCGAACGCTTTTTTTAAATCTACAAATATGCCTAAAGCTATCTTTTTGTTATCAATGTTGAGTTTTAATGAAGTTACTAGATCAATGGCTGCTGTTAAAGTATTAGATTTAGGTCGAAACCCATACTGTTTTTTAAAAAAGTAATTTTTAGATTCTAAAAATTTTGTTAACCGCTTATGTACAATCTTTTCGAAAACTTTTGATAGAATTGGTAATACCGATATTGGTCGATAGTTTCCGGGATCCGTCTTAGCACCAGATTTGTAGATTGGGCTTACTTTTGCAAGTTTTAAGGAGTCCGGAAATATACCGTCCCTAAGACATTTATTAATACATTTAACAAGGTTTTCTAGTATAAGTTCCTTAACACATTTAATTGATTTGGTAGATATTCCATCCAGACCTACACTCGTATTTGCATTTAGGCTGTCTATAATTTCGGCTACTTCGTCAATATTTGTTTCCTGGAATTCTGACAGTAAACTCTCATTTGAACTGAACGTAGGTTCAGCACGAGGTTGCGAATGAAATTTTTCTGGAATTTTTTTCGCAAGCTCGTATCCTATAGTGGAGAAAAAGGAATTAAAACATTCACATATTTCGCGTGTATCTGAGACAGTGCCTGCATCAGTCTGTAGTCTAGGTGGAATATAGCGATCCCTTGTTTTACCATTAGCTAAGCTATTTATAAGTTTCCACATTTTAAGCGGCTGTTTTGAACAATTATTAAATAAATTAAAGTAGTACTGCTTTTTAGTCTGTTGAATGCTATTGTGTACCTTACGTCTCTGGTCCAGGAAGAGTTGTTTAAGGTCTTCGTTCCCAGGTGATTTTTGCCACTTCTTCCATAAATTATTCCTCATATTGATAGAACACAGTATATTCTTGTTAATCCAGTCTTGGTTAGTCGAGTTTTGGTATTTATATTTTAATTCCTTTGACTGCTTTACTGAATTTATTATTTCTTTTTCAAACTCAATATAGTTATCTTGATTAGTAGACATTTGTGTCTTTATTGCGTTGTATAATTTTTCATAGTTCAGTGTTTCATAAGCTATTTTCTTTCTTAATTTAGGTAGGGGCCTTTTGAGTTCGAAATATATCTGTCTGTGGTCCGAGAAAGGTGTGTCTATTAAGGTCATATGATAAAAATTATCCTTTAAAGATGTAGCAACGTGGTCTATTATAGTTGCGGTAGTCTGCGTTTTACGAGTACAGTAATCTTTGTCACTTTTATTCAAAATTTGTATTCCATTTTCTTTAAGCATGTACTTATATTCCTTGACATCTTTTTCTTTACTGAGTAAATTTATGTTGAAATCTCCAAATATTATTAGATAAATTATGAGATAAATTATGAGAAAATACTGGAAATTTTCTGTTAAAACCCGCCTTTGTCGATAAAATACGGCAATATAACCTTTTTTTTTTTTCCGGAGGGGGAAATGCATTACGCATACCACCCAGGCGCAGGGGGCGACCCGAGTGGTGATGTGGGACTCCCGTAGCTAATGAGACCACGGTATACCCACTAAAACCCCCCCCATCTTCCGCCTCGCCGCCTTTTGACGGGGCCACAGGAACGATACACACATCTGCGACCCCGCCAGCGGCCCGAAGACTCCACGATGGGCGCACAACACGTGCGCCCTCCTCCTCGGCCCCCACCAGGGCTGTAGCAGACGCCCCCCGAGTCTGCTACTTGGGGGCCATGTGGCAGATCAGGACTGTGGCTCTGCCACCGACCACACCTCGGCCGCAGAGGATAGGGCAAGCGGCGCACCGTAATACCTACTTGCCTCTTCCTCTGCGGCCCCACCTCGGTGCGCATCCGCAGCGGACTTCTCCAGTCCGCTGGGAGCGCCCTCCTCGGGCCAGGCGGCGACACCGGCCGGCCCTGGTTGCCTCTTTGCTTCACCGCGGTTGCCCAAGCCGCGGTTACTAGAGCCCCACCGCCGCGACAAGGCGAGCAACCATCGGGGGGACGGCAATAGAACCTACCGTGCGATTAAATATTATTTGGATGGTCTATTTTAAAAGCTGTAAACGTTACTTTAGTTTAGGCCCTATGTGTAAAACATAAGGTTCAAATTCCAACAACAGTGAACTATTGACCCGATCTAACAAAGTAAATGGGTCAGGAAGGGCAAGTTTTCCGACTGATTTTCTTAAAAAGACTTTTCTTTTCTACAGGTGTGTTATCAAGGAAATCTAATTCGTATTATACTTTGATAATATTATCAATTATAGTTCGTGCGTTTTATGATGATATGCGTGACACATTATAATTGACAATAGTAGGGAGTTACCTAAAAAAATTAATCGAATAATCTGAAAATATCGAATCACCTCGTAAAGGAATTGCAATCGAAATTATCGATTTAAGATGGCCGCCCTTTTTTATCGATTTGATTTCGATTCAACTGTGTCAATCTCTATTGACATAAGTTTCGTTTCATGCATCTGACATTTTTCAAATATTTTCGTAACAATAATTTTATATCTACTCCTATTTCAGAGTTAATATTTATAATTTTATATCAATAAGTTAGTATTTAGCAACTTTTCATTTTTATTCATTTACAATTATTACAGGAAACATATTTTATTTTTGTAGATGGAATATAATTTATTACATTTAGATATTTTTTTGTTTTCTTGTAAAAAAATTGCGTAGCAAGGAATATGAGAACTGTCACCCATATCATCTTTCTTTCTTTCTTTTTCTTCTTTTTTGGCAACTTGACACAAAGGATGTGTATGTTGTGCCACATACAAGGTAAAAAGGTAAGGAATATGGCGGGAAAACCATATTCCTCCTATTATAATTTTCATCATCGTTTTCATGTATCGTCAGGTCTAAAGTCTAGTCAAAGTCTAAGTAAAAGTCAATACAGTCAAGGAGTCAAGTCGGTCGATTCAGTAAAGTGGTAGACGCTTTACTGAAACTTTCGATGGAGTTTTGGAGGGAACACAAAATAGCACGTTTCTGGATATTACATCACTTTCCTACTCTTGTGCATGAACACGAATATCTAATGGTTAATATTCTACCAATATTACACATTAAAAACCCAGCTAACACAATTTTAGGAAAATAATACAAAAACACAATAGCACTCATTCACATGCCCGCCAAAACTCCATATCATCTTAGAACGAACAAACTATAAGGGCTCTTTGATCGTAAAGACGAAATCGAAAAAAATATTATGCTTACTTATTTCAATATTTTAATTAAATACTCGGCCAAGTGCGGGAACTCGCGCACAAAGGGTTCCGTACCATTATAGAGCAAAATAATTATGCCAAAAATTGTGTTTTTTGTATGGGATCCCCCCTTAATTTTATAGTTTATTTTAATATTATTATTAAATATTCAAGTACACATATTATAAATAAAGACTTTGAGAAAAATTCAAGTACCTGCCTGTTGTCATTATTAACATAAAACAAAAAAGGCTAAAAAAATCACGTTGGTTGTATGGCGAGCCCCCCTTAAATATTAATTTTATTTTGTTTTTAGTATTTGTTTGTTATTTGTTGGTAATCTGTGCAAATTTCAACTATCTAGCTATTACCGTTCTTGAGTTACAGCCTGGAGACAGACAGACAGACGGACGGACAGACGGACAGACAACGAAGTCTTAGTAATAGGGTCCCGTTTTTACCCTTTGGGTACGGAACCCTAAAAACCTGTTTTTAATAAAATTCAATTTATTATTTTAATTATAATATTAAGTAAGTACATAAAAAAATAATAATTTTATACAGAAAATACCTAAGAAGGGACCATTATTAGACAAGCTATACCACCATTGAATTATTTTTACACTGTAAGGTGTAACAAAACTAAGTACTTAATTTAATAGCTACTATAGAAAAAAAATGGTCTTTCAGCGCTGCTACTTTCACAGTGAACTCTCTACAAGGAACACGTACACACCCTAAAGTATTATTACTCAGTTGTGTTACATCCTGTATACATATTATTATTATAACAAAAATAACAAAGTTGCTTCCAAGTTCCAACACAACCAAAGTATAAGCACAGAATACATATTAGTTTAACAAATAAAAGCATTTCAGTGTTTGAATGTTAATAATAATATTATGTTTCCTTTTGTATGTATGTTTGTAACAGCAGCAAGGGTTAGTGCTCAGTAAATAGGTCACATAACATTGTTCCAAGTTTTTAGGTCACACTATTATTATAAAAATATACACCCTAGCTTAATCCCGGCGAAAGTTTGTAAATAGTATTGTTAATCACACTTACTATTACCACAGAATATTATATTATATACTAGCTGTCCCGGCAAACGTTGCTTTTGCTATAATAATATTATAAAGTATTTCAAGCATAATATTATTATTTTATTGAAGTGACTAAATAAGTAATATGTCGCCATGGCAACATCGATCGCTATCCCATCGCACAAAAAAAGGTCGCCGTCAGTCTCAGGTTGTAATAATTTACTATTATTGATGCAATCAATTAATATATAAAGTACCCAGTAGCCGATTCTCAGACCTACTGAATATGCATATAAAATTTGGTTAAAATCAGTAAAGCCGTTTCGGAGGAGTTCGTGGACTAACATTGTGACACGAGAATTTTATATATAAGATTAGTCTATTACCACAGAATATATTATATTAGTTGCTATTACTAACTATACGATTATCGAAGTAAAATTGTACGTGTCTCTAAGTCTGTCACCGCAGTCACCACTCCACGATGAAACTTAACTAGTTTTAAGGAAATTTGAAATTTCATTAAAATCGCTTCAGCGGGATCGGCTCATCTTTAAACCTAAAGTTGGAAGTAGCTTCGTTAGCTATAAATTTTACTTTAGTACCTAGGAAAGGACAAAGGATAGTTTTTCACGGAAAAATATATTTTTTTTCTCGCGGTAAAAATTACTTCTGCGCGAACAAAATTGCAGACATAGCTAGTACTGCCACTCGACTTAAGTTTAATATTATAAATTGGATAGTGGGTCTGCTACCTCTTCAGTGTTCACGCTTGAACCACTGAACTGATTTATCAATTAGTAACTACTAGCGACCCGGCCCGGCGTCGCACGGGTATAAAATAATATATAGCCACTGAAAAAATGATTAAAATCGATAGCCTATGATCCTTCGCGTGGTCTACTTCTTATCTGTGCCAAATAATAAAAATTGTTACAGTAGGTCGCGAGATAAGCCCTTTCAAATAATTTCCCCCTTTTTTTACACATTCTCCTATTAGTCTTAGCGTGATAAAATATAGCCTATAGCCTTCCTCAATAAATAGGCTATCTAACACTGAAATAATTTTTCAAATCGGACCAGTATAAGTTCCTGAGATTAGCGCGTTCAAATTAGCCCTTTCAAATAATTTTCCCCGTTTTTTCCTCATTTTCCTCTATTTCTTCGCTCCTATTAGTCTTAGCGTGATAAAATATAGCCTATAGCCTTCCTCAATAAATAGGCTATCTAACACTGGAAGAATCATCAAAATCAGTTGCGTAGTTTTAAAGATTAAAGGGAACAAAGGGATATGAGGGAAAAAAGCATTGAGATGTATCTCAATGGAATAAAGCGTATCTAAAATATGTATCTACCTATACATATTATAAAACAAAGTCGCTTTTTTCCATTGTATGTATAGGTAGATATAGTAGGTATAGAATAATAGTTTTCATCATGAAAATATAATAGTTAATGTTTCCATAAAGTCCAAAAACAGAGTGTGCGAGCAAAGTTACGAGTATCTATCTAGTTTCTACCGAAGCCGGCCGAGTAAATATTTCATATCTCTAACGAGCCAACATGTTTTGTTACAGAAATTGTTCCTGACGGAAAATAAATTACGGAGGTTCTTTCATCCAGTTCTATTCAGAGATTTCTTCAGGGTTTTAATATATTTCTAAATGAATTCTAACTTATTACAGGTAATTTATAGAATTAGGTAATTATGATCATCAGTAAAATATGTAGGCAATGAGTATGAGTATTAAATTAATTTGAATTTTTTAAGCTATTGCATAGTTTTTAGCGCGGCGATTGAATCAAGAAATTCCGTAACGAAAAAAACTAACACCCCCACTCTGACCGGTGCGCCGTGCGGCGTTGTCAGACTTCGGCACGGTGTTTGTGTGCTTGCGATTAGACGTATGAGAATTATAATTGCAAAAGTTGATTAAGAAATGCTATGCAATAGTTTAGACAGAACTAATTCTGTCTACTCTGGCAATAGCTTTACCGCGGCAGTCTCCGAGAGCCACTCGCAATTTTTCAGTCAAAAGACTAAGTTGAAGTTGTTACTAATATGATAGAGTAAATATTATGTATTCTGTGGTTGGAGTTAAGAGTAAGACTAAATGGAGTTAAGAATCATTAAAAAATAGACAATATAGTTAAAAAGAATTTTGTTATATCTTCACCACAATACACATAACTCACTGACGATTTTAATACTTGGTTTAAGAATTAATTCCTCGATACGATTAATTCTAGCTTACGAAAGGATAAGGTCCAAATTGGGCTAATTTTAAAAGTGCCGGCACAGTATAGCAATATATTGCTATACTGTGGTGCCGGCCAACGCAAATAAACCCATTATTTAAATAGAACATAACCTAAGGAATAATTTTTATTATTACACCAAAGTCAAGTCTCCGAGTTCTTATTCAAGGTCAAAGTTTGTTAATAATATATATGGAATAAAACTTATTTTATTAATTAAAAGCAATAAGTAATCGATCCCAACGCCCCTATCCGAGTCATAGAACAGATTAGAAGCCAAATACCTACAAATAATTTGGAAAAATTCAAAGGAAGGAGAATACTCTACGTGCTTGGGGTACGCACGGCATTTGCCTAGTATTCCAAGTAAGCAATTAGTTGTCTTGTACCCTGCAAGCACGTAAAGGTTCCCTCTTCCTTTGAATTTTTCCAAATCATTTGTAGGTATTTGGCTTCTAATCTGTTCTATGACTCGGATAGGGGCGTTGGGATCGGTTACTTATTGCTTTTAATTAATAAAATAAGTTTTATTCCATATATTATTAACAAACTTTGACCTTGAATAACAACTCGGAGACTTGACTTAGAACTTTGGTGTAATAATAAAAATTATTCCTTAGGTTATGTTCTATTTAAATAATGGGTTTATTTGCGTTGGCCGGCACTTTTAAAATTAGCCCAAAATTGTATGGACGTTGGATCTTGTCCTTTCTCAAAATTCAAAGTGTGATTCCGGCCAGGATCGAACTGGCGGCCTTCTGCGTGTAAAGCAGATGTGATAACCACTACACCACGGAACCGTATGACCACTGGCTGCAAATTTTGCGAGCGTCGGCAGTACTATAATATTAGGTATTCAAATACTAATATATACCTACCTATAATGGCTGGTTTACACGTATTAAGTAGATAAGTAGTTAACTAAATTGTAAGTTACTTATTGCATGTAAACACAAAATTTAGTAGCAAGTAGTGAGTTAAAATTTAGTTAAGTACTAAACAAGGAAATTAGAATTTTGACTATTTTCTGTAAGGTTGGCAGGCGGAGCTGGTCACTTGACACATTTCCGGCAGGCACTTCAAATTAAGTTAAAATTTAGTTACTACTTATCTACCTAATACGTGTAAACCAGCCCTAAGTGCTCTAGATTTTAAAGTTGCCGGCCTTGTCCTGACTGCCAAGAGTTTTTAATTATTATTCTAATAAATGCCACTGATATTTAAAAAAAAATTGTTACACGTAGGTCTTTTATGGCATCTCCACAGATTTAAATTTTGATCCACACTTCATCCATGATCCATGTTTGACAAACACGAGCGGGCATATTATTAGTTTATAATGATTGCTTATGTCAACTGTACTCCATAGACTTCACAATCTGGGCTATAAAGGTGAACGCAGATTTCGAATTCTTTATATGAAGTTATAGGCAAGCTCGCATACCTACCCGCGCCGCAGTCTTCGCAACTTCTACATTATTTATAATATGAAGAATTCGAAATGCGGCGACTGTGGTGCATGCGGTGCAGCCAAATCTGCGTTCACCTTAATTCTCCATAGCTCAAAATGAATGAAGAAGCCCTTAGAACCTTACAATCTGTGGGGCATTATTACACCTAACGAGTAGAGTGACGATACAGTCATTTTACTATGATATAGTGCTTTCAGCTAATCAAATTGGTGAAATCATACCGAGTGCTCGGCCAAGGGCACTGTCTCGCCCATTCGACAGGTTAAAGCAGTATTTCCCAAAGTGTGGGTCGCGACCCACTGGTGGGTCGCGGGTCGATTTTGGGTGGGCCCTGAAACTATAGGACGATGGTCGTACTCGTTCGATTGTCATTTTACTCGTTAGTTCGTCGTCGTGGATGCGTGCGGGACGGGGGCGGGACGGGGGCGGGGCATTCGAACGCAAACGTATGTAATTGTAAGTAATTAGTAAGGCTGACAATGATGATATTAATATGGTAGTGAACTACGATAAGAATTAACGGGTAAATGCTGCGGCAGCAACATACCGCTGCTTTTTTGTCTTCATGACACAAGGTGGGCCTCGAACTATAAACTTTCTTGTAGATGGGTCGCGGTCCCGACAAGTTTGGGAAGCACTGGGTTAAACAATTACGGCGCGTTCAGACGTGCGCGTTTTCTGCGCGTTTTTCACGTGTTTCCTGAGTTTTTTCTGCTTTAGCGCTTGGGAAAACATCGCGAGCTGAATCCATGCGTGCAGAAAACGCGCACATCTGAACGCGCCATTAGGAAGAAAACATGTAGCACTGCAGTTTATTAAATAGCGATTCAAAATTGAACTTTATTTATTACAAAATAAAATAGAATATCATTTATTACGTCCATTTTCCAGCGCTGGATATCATCTGACGTAATAGATACTAAACTATCCATAAAACTGGAGATTCTCATCAATCAAACTATAATTTATCGCTTTTGGACCAGTCTAAAAATATTCGACCTTTGAGGTCAACTGAGGTCACCTCATTGTCATTAACGATCAATATTACGATATTTGATATCATGTGAGTGCTCTACAAGAGTGTAAAAGCCTGGGTCTTTAGTAATCTGTAATCGATAATTTCTGTTAAATTAGAAATCAAACCGCCGTACTCAGAGACATTTAATTATGATTAGAGAGTTTGACAGATAATGGATGGGGTTGGGCTGGATATTATGTCAAAATTTTGAATTAATTACATTTAACTAACTACATAATGTTCCACCCTGAGTGCGGCAGAGAGACATTAATATTAAGTTGTCGTTAAATGATTGCAACTTAATTTAAAGAGTAAGAGTGATGAATGCAACCTCATTTAACCTTCTTATGGTCTTCGGGTCAAGTTTGACCCATTTTGATATCTCAAAATGGGTCAAAATTGAAATGAAATTTTCTCAGAAAATAAGCGCTCAAGAAGTATGATATTTTATGACTTTTAATTATTCGTTTCAATTTACATATCAGTGGAATAAGCTTTTCTAAAATAATTTAAATATTTCGCGTATGGCTTTTTTTTACTCTAACGGTCTTTGGGTCAGAATTGACCGTAGCTCATAACAAACGCACAGCGCATCTGTTATTGTCCTAATTGTTTAGGTATCGTATAGCTTTTGAATGAGACGTTCTTTTGTTGTATCCATACAAGTCTTAGAATCGTAATTTATTACACTAAAACCAATAAAAATAAAACATTTTACAATAGATGAGCAGCTTGTCGTATTCAAAAAGGATTCCCGTTTCGACAATGCATGCCATCAAGACCAACAAAATAATATGATATCTTTGGTTTATGTGATTCTCCCCACCAGCTGAGATTGGAAAATTCAACCCTACCCTTATCCAACACGGGTAAAGAATCAGGTGTTGACAAATACCCAGGCTTGTATGTAGTCCTTGATTTGACTCGCGGCCTGAGAGAGTTCCATCATACGGTGGATAATTGTTATTTTTTTTACATCAAATCCGCATGAACAAAAAACAAATCTCTGTAGTTGGATCATACGTTAGAATAAACCTAGATTACCATCAGAAATAGTAACAATAAATAAACGACCTGTATATTCATCATGTTTTGCTCTTACCACAGATACTAACACTTGTTTCGATAAGTACCTAAAAAAAATAAGTCGGTGAATAATTTTATTCATTACTTTGCATCACAACTCAGAAGTGAGTTATAGATGTGACAAAAAACCTGTGATTATAAGTTTGACTACATTGAATATAAAGATGGCCTAGGATGCCCTGGATAAAGCTACAAAGAAAAACAAAACATTAGCCTCAAGTGGCCTCAAGTAACATGGTAGATCGATCAGCCTACAATGCTTTTACAGTTTTTGAGCTTGAGTCAGCTGAAGAAAGGGTGCCTACGAGTAGCAAAACGACGATACTACTTGGAAAATTCCATCAACTTACTCCTTACAACAGCTAAGAAGCTTCCTAAAAGAAGTCGTTGCCAACAATGTGCTGAAACTGTCAATAAAACTTTTGGTGTGAGATTGTAAGACATACATACGTAAAAAAATCTAATACAATAGGTAAACTTGTTACCTCAATAAGATATAACTAATTTACATTTATTTTCTATTGCTGCATTGCCACATTTTATTAAAAATATCTATCAAAATTGCCTATTTTCTTTTTATATTAGACTAGATATTTCGCGCGGCTCCGTCCATGTTAATCAGTACTTTTGCAGGAACTGGGAAACGGAAACCGTACATTTTCTAACAAAAAAAATAGTTTATGTTATCGTTCCCCATAGTCTACTCTATAGCTTCGCTAAATTACATAAAAATCCGTCAAGCGCTTTTTGAGATAACCATGTCCAAACAAACATACTTTTCAGCTTTATAATATAATAATTTATATAGCCTATATATATATATATTTTTTTTTATAGAAGGCAGGTCGCTATAGCCCTGGCGTCACTGCGACCCATGAGGATCTATTGTGACTCCTTCGCACTAGAGAATCATCCCCAACCCAATACTGCTCATAAATTGAACGATATGGTTGGGGTTGGTGCCACGAATTTCCTCTGTGAATGAGTATTCGTGGCGACCAAGGTGCCTGTTCCTGCTCTGTACTAGAGCAGGACAGTCGAGGAGAAGGTGTATAGGTGTTTCATCCTCCTCCTCACAGAATCTGCAAGTCGTTATACTACAAATACCCATTCTGTTTAGGTGTTTGTTGAGCTTGCAGTGCCCAGTTAGGCTTCTGGTAAGGATTCGTAATTGGTTCCTACCCAGGGTGAGCACTAATTCTGATAGTTTCTTGTTGAAGCCAGGAATTAGTGCCTTGGAGTGTTCAAGGCCAGGGGTCTCAGCCCATTGCTTCCTGCATAGTGTGTGGCCCCATTCCTTGAGCACTTGCTTTGTGGTACTGGGAGTTATACCACAGACAGGTTCTGGGCCATATATGAGACTCTCGGCCCCAAGCCTAGCCAGTTCGTCAGCGGTTTCATTGCCGGGGACGTTACTGTGGCCCGGGACCCATACTAGGCGGATGCTGTTGTTCCTTCCCAGCATGTTTAACGTCTCAATGCATTCCAGAACTAATTTGGACGAGACTTCTACGGCAGTCAGTGCTTTAAGTGCAGCTTGACTATCGGAGAAGATAAACACGTTTTTATTAACTAGGGCCATCTCCAGGCTTTCTAGTGAACAACCGAGGATAGCGAAGACTTCAGCCTGAAACACGGTCGCAAACTCCCCCAAACAGGCGTATTTGCCTTTCGGTGGCCTGCCTCCGTAGAATCCGGCTCCCGCACGGTTGTCTTTCCTTGATCCATCCGTGAACCAAACTATGTCGCTAGGGCGGACATCGATTGGGATTTTTCTTTCCCAGTCCTCCCTGGAAGGTATAAAAACCTGATATTGCTTCGAAAAGCTATTCACCTTGATCATGGCATCTGATGGCATGGCCATGACAGGTGATTCACTGAGAGACTGTTCCAGCTGTCGAAATGGGGTGGAGGTCCAATTCGTCTTACCCGCCGTCCTGGCCCTGAGAGCCACCTTTTTGGCCTCCATCTGAACAAGCAGAGGAAGCGGAGTTAAGTTGATCAGGGCCTCGAGAGAAGCGGTGGGTGTTGACGAGAGTGCACCCGTGATTATAAGACATGCCAGTCTCTGTACGCTGTTTAAACTTTTATTACAGTATACTTGTTCAGCCTTTTTATGCCACACTACGCAGCCATATGTGGTAATCGGTCTCACTACGGCTGTATATAGCCATAGCATTGCCTTCGGCCGAATACCCCATTTAGAGCTGACAAGCTTCCAACAGGAACCCAGAGCACATCTAGCCTTTTTCGTAATGTACTCGATGTGCTTATTCCAAGTGAGTCCTTTGTCTAGGATTACTCCTAGATATTTGACATCACCCGCAAACTTAATAGTTTTCCCGAAGAGTATTGGGGGTCTTAGTCCCTCCAACTTCCTCTTTTTGGTGAAAGGTATCAAGACCGTCTTATCAGCGTTTACTGTTAGCTTGACCCTTTGGCACCAATCCTCGACGACTCTTAGTGCTGACTGCATCAACCCAGCGACCACCGATGCGCATTTTCCCACCACCATGATCGCCAGGTCGTCAGCGTACCCTTGAGCGTAGTAACCTAAGAGGTTCAGTTCCCTTAGTAGTTCATCCACTACCAGGGACCATTCCAGGGGTGACAGCACACCTCCTTGTGGGCAACCTTGTGTCAGCCTGATTTTGAGTGTCAGGTCCATGATAGTCGATGAGGCTACTCTGTTGTCGAGCGTGGCTTTGATCCATTTCCTAGTAGTTGGATCTATATTCTTTGAAGCCAGGCCATTTGTGATAGAGCTGGTTGAAGTGTTGTCGAATGCGCCTTCAATATCTAGGAAGACACACAACGCAATCTCTTTATCTTCAATTGCTCTATCAATCCGATCTACCAAGTCCATTAGGGCCGTCTCGGTAGATTTGCCTTTTTGGTAGGCATGTTGTCTTTCAAGCAGCGGCATTTTAGTGAGATAGGTGTCCCTTATGTGTAGGTTGACCACCTTCTCCATTGTTTTAAGCATGAAAGAGGTGAGGCTATATAGCCTATATATATAATTAATTATATTTTTTACAAAAAATTTAAGTATTTCTACGGAAATAAACTAAAAAATTATCAAATATAAAATTATATTTATTTTTGTTAATTTTTTATAATAATTTTACTACTTGAAGGTTAAAAGTTATAATATTACTAGCTGTCCCGGCAAACGATTCTTTGCTATATTATATAAATTATTTATTGAAATAGTGACTAAATGAGTATGTCACCATGACAACGTCCATCGCTATCCCGTGACCCGCGTCGCATAAACAATGGTCGCTGTTTATAGACAAATAATTTACTATAAAATAAAATTGCGACTATATAATAATTAAAGATCTAAGCTATCGCTCAAGTTGGAAAAAGCACACATTTAAAAAAAACAACACTAAAATCGGTTAAGTAGTTTAGGAATCCATCGCGGACAAACATCGTGACAGGAGATTTATAATATATATTGGTGTATACAGGTGTTGATAGTATCTCCACAAGGGTAATAAAAAATTCGAAGACATTTCTGATACCTCCATTAACCTTTTTATTTAATTTATGCCTTACTACTGGCGTCTTCCCGGAGAATCTTAAGCGTGCACTTGTTCATCCCATTCACAAAGGCGGGGGCAGGGACTGTGTCAGCAACTATAGACCTATCTCTGTGTTAACTATTGTTTCGAAAATCCTAGAAAAACTTATTAATACTAGGCTTGTTAGCTTCCTAAAAAAGAATAATATAATTTCTCAAAATCAGTACGGTTTTACTAAGGGTAAGTCAACAGACGATGCAACTTTAGACCTCGCCGAAACAATAGTTAAGCACTTAGACAAAGGTGACAAAGTCCTAGGGATGTTTTTGGATTTATCAAAGGCTTTTGATACAGTCTCTGTGCCTCTTTTGTTGAATAAGCTTGAATCTCTTGGGGTACGTGGTTTAGCTTTGAGCATTTTTCAAGATTACCTCTCTGATCGCTCCCAGTGCGTAAAGATAGGAGAATTTATAAGTAGTCCCACTAGACTCTCTTATGGAGTACCACAGGGAAGTGTCTTGGGTCCCACACTCTTCCTTATATATTTAAATTCCTTATGTGAACTTAGGCTAAAAAATTGCAAAATATTTGCCTATGCTGACGATACAGCCTTGATTTTGTACGGGAATAATTGGGATGAAGTTAAGGCTCATGCAGAGCTGGCTTTTGGAGAAGTAATGAAGTGGTTAGACAATAACTTGTTGACCTTGAACTTAGACAAGACTAAGTACATACCCTTCTCTTTGCTTTCTAATGCCCGGCTACCCCGGAACTTCAGCATCATAGCTCATTCCTGTGTTGGAGATAACTGCAATTGTTCTGCTTTGGCACCGGCAACTAGTATAAAGTACCTGGGTGTTATTCTAGACAACAGGCTCAGTTGGTCTCTACACGTGCAAGCTCTTACTTCGCGGCTAAGAAAATTAATTCCGGTTTTTCGTAAGCTAAGGAGTTCGGCAGATCTTAATACATTGAGGTGCGTATACTTTGCCCTAGCACAGTCTCTCATACAATACTGTATTGCTACGTGGGGAGGGTGTGGGACCCGTATATTGCTTCCACTGGAGCGTGCTCAACGTGCCATACTAAAGGTTATTTATGGGCTTCCGCGCCGCTACAGCTCGTTTTCTCTATATCGAGAGTCCAAAATCTTAACGGTTAGGCAATTATACATTCTAAATACGATTCTCCGCAAGCATAAAGAAGTCCCGTATGTAAAAACATCAAAAAGAGGTACAAGGAAAATCTGCCCAGCAGTTAGACACCGTACTTCGGTTGCTTGGCGACATTACCATGTAATTTCTTCACATCTCTACAATGTTGCGAATAAAAATAATATTCTATATCCCCTTAACCTCAGAAAATGTAAACGGCATCTTATAAATTGGCTAACCTCCCTAGACTATTACAAAACAGAAAAAATTCTTCAAAACCCATGCACATAGACAAACACACAAATACACTCACCTCACACTCACACACACACACTCACGCACACGCACACCGTACACACAGTTCACACAATTAATTCACATTTTAAATATGGCAACATCTTTTTTGAATTGTTAATTAATTCGCTATTTAAATTTCAAGTATTATTGAAAAGTTACATTTATTTTATATGAACAAAAATTAGTGTATTTAATTAAACTTTCTAATAGTACCGATTAATTCTTAATTTTGCGAAAATTTATGGTTAATTTTATAATGGCTTAAATAAAAGTAATTTTGAAATGTTTAAATGTTCCTTGAAGCTTTAATTTAATGTACTTACAATATTTTATATTCTGTTATTGTTTAATTTTAATTTTACAAAACTATACAATTTTATGTTATATGTTATCTTTAATTGTGTACTTGAAACAATAATTTTATAGTTAAATTTAATGTATTCAATGTATGAAATATTATTACTGTCTTTATTTTAATTCTTATTTTGTTAATGTTTGCAAGCGGTTATACTGTAATCTTTTGTGTGGTTAAGTACAAATTGAAATACCTTGAGATGTAAACTACAAAGGCAGCTGTGACACAGTTCATACTAGTACGGCTGCCAATGTTTTCCTATATCAGTGTACTTTGTATAAAATATGTATTCGTTCCTCGCATTGTAAAAATTGTAACAGAATTGAACAATAAAATATAATTTAATTTAATTTAATTAGATATAGAGTATGATGTGACTAGTCATGTGGTTTGGACCATAGACGTGTTCGTGTGTGTGCTGTAAATTAAATTGGAAGCCCATGGGAGCTGTATGCTTAGGGCATCGAGACCGGGTTTTCCCGAAACCCGGAAACCCGGGAAAACCCGGGTTTTGGGGATCATGATAAAACCCAGGTTTCAAAAATGGAACCCGGGTTTTTCGAGCTTTTCGGGTTTTTCGTTTTTTTGATAATTATTAAAGGCCAGACCTGATAAAAGGTATTTATAACAAACTAACATACAAATTGTTTATTTTTATAACATATTGTATAGGTTTAATTATTTATATTGGTCATAATTAAACAAAATATAATATTTTAAAGGAAAAGTTTCGCTTAAGAGCATTAAAGACTAATGTCATAAAAAATTTTTTTAATAATAATAATTAATAATAAATATTTTAAAAATCCTACCAAAAAGTATGATACGGCCGTGTCCGTTCACTCGAGACTTGGTTGGGCACTGCCGTGACCACACACTATGGTATTTAAATAGTATTTTACTGGAAAGGTGCTGGCAATCGCTGAAAATCATATTTAAAGTATTTTCGCATCGTTAATCATTGAATTTTAAGAAAACCCGAAAAAACCCGAAAAACCCGGGTACCTACGGCTCACTAGCCGATATCACACTGGCCAACGCCAGCGCGACACACATAAATATACGGAACCATGAAATTCGCAACAGCCAAACTCAATATGCATTTAGCATATCACAATATGCCAATGGGCATTATCCAAAAAAAATCACATGTACTTTTAATATTTTTTTTCGTTAAAGTAGGGTATTTTAAGAATATAAATTAAATAATTTTGAAATTCATTCGCTAGTTTTTTCTCAGTAAATTTTTAAAGTTTCGCTCTGACGTCATCATCGGCGGCCAATTGACCCTGCAGTATGTGTTAAATTTGCTTTCAATCTTATTTATAATGGCTGGTTCGTCAAATGCAAGTTCTCATTATGTGAAAGCTGATACGAGAAGTTTACCAAAAGTTCGAAACGTAATATTGGACGAATTTATTGTTAATTTAACGCCATTGAAGGTCAAACATATTTGTTTAAAAATATAAGTAATTAATGGGTATTTTTTTCGTTTATATACAGAAAAACGATCACTGACCTTATTCCTCGAAATGTTTTTGTAATGAGCAAAATTTAAAAAAAAATGGACAATCCCCATTGCATATCGAGTGAGTAGCATCCTGATACTCATTGGTTTCTTGAGCAAACACGGACTCTCTATTATTTCTAAAATACAATATTAGTCTGCTAACCTTTATTATAAGTAATACGGTAATATATAATAATAATATCTATAATAACATCTATGGACGCTTCACACCACGTCAGTCTGGCCCCGTGCTAAGTACCTAAAGGACTTGTGTTACAGGTACCAGACAACGGAAATATATATAATACTTTTATACTATACATATATTTAAGATTTGTATTATATCATATCGACACATATTTAATAGTTAATACACATCCATGACCCAGGAACATTGAAAAACTTTATGTGTGAAATATGTAGTGTAACAAAGCAATAATGCTATAGGGTGTGTATGAGTTACCTCACACTTGTATATAGACTATAGTTCACTATGAAAGTAGCCGCCTGAAGCGCTGAAAGAGTGATATTTTTCTTGTTATGGGAAAATTCATGACGCTGGGGCGCTTGCCTATACCAATCACAAAAAAGTGTGCTTTTTCAGCGCAGCGATTTTCACAGTAAACTCTATATTATGTACATAAGGGACACATAATACTTTGCTATGCTGAAATATAAGATCTAAGTCTGCAGCCTTTATTATAAAATCACTTTTACCTTTTTAAAAATAATATTATTTTTTACTTGGTGTGGGTACAGGGTAGATTGACATTGGGCTTATGTGTCCAGCCTCCAGAGTTCAAAGTCAAGGTTGAGTAGCAAAATATATTTTTATGTAAATTAAACCAGACGAAGATAACTTTTACATATAATGTTTAAAGTTCACCAGCATTAGAACTTTTTAAAAGCAGAGTTTATTTGAAGCATTCATTTAAAGTGGTTTATATATTATAATATTTTAAAAGCTTTTGAAGACTCTTACGAGTAAACTAATTAATCAATATTATTGGCAGCTCAGTGTCTGTCTACAGGGTGTAACAAAACTAAGTGATAATACTTTAGGGTGTGTACGTGTTCCTTGTAGAGAGTTCACTGTGAAAGTAGCAGCACTGAAAGACCAAATTTTTTTTTCACTTTTTTATGGGGAATACTCGTGACGCAAGCGTCAATTTTTACAAATTTTGGTCTTTCAGCGCTACTACTTTCACAGAGAACTCTCTACAAGGAACACATACACAGGGTGTGTATGTGTTCCTTGTAGAGAGTTCTCTGGGGCGTTCCTTCCGGAGATACCATAATTTACCGTATTTCAAGCCCTATAAACTCATAATTTGAAAGCTACAAAGTTATAATAAAAATACAGCAATAATCTTCAGTATATCGACATTCCTTTCCCCGTTTTAAATTTTCTATTTTTGTTTATTATATTCATGATATCAGCTTCCAAAGTAAAACCAATTTATTAAAATTCAAGCATACATTCAGCATCTCCTTAGGATTTACAAATTACTTTTATTTGAAACACACGCCAATAGATCGACAATATTATAAACTACATATTCGCCGTTTTAAATTTTTTTTACGTCAATCTTGAACTAAGATAAGTAAAAAAAATAGGGTTTTGGTGCGCTCTCGGCAACGCGGCAAATATATGGCCAAGGACGTTTGCTCGGGGGACGGCCTTAAGTATTATCACTTATTTTTGTTACATCCTGCTGTATAACACCGTAGCTTTTTTTACTTAGACTTTACTTTGCAGTTTGCTGTCACTGACTAGTGAGTACTGAGTAGTGACTAGTCAGTACTGAGGCCTGAGGGGCGCGTGTTTTATTCGATCATACGCATCGAGCGCGTAAACGCGAATTTATATGGGATCAAAGCAGTATCCACGTTAGCCAGTAGATGGCGCTGCTTTGATCCCATATAAATTCGCGTTTACGCTCTCGATGCGTTTGATCGAATAAGGTGGGATTTCACCAAACACACATAAAACTTCGATTTATAATACTTAGTTTTCATAGAACGCGTTCATGCAGCGACGTAAATCTCGTTCTCTTTCAAATGGATTTCACAAAATTCTATTGATCGCGATTATTAAATCTAAGTTAACGTGACGTCACGCGATTATTTTACATGTTTTCATCATTTTAAATGGTTCAATGTACATTGAACGCGTTCCATTTCTTTGATGAAATCGCCCCTAAAACTCGCACTAACCCATCAGCTGGTCTTGAACTCTTGAGTATGTAATTGTGAGATAATTTTATTATATCCATAGGCAAGGGTAGGTTATGTTTAATTTCGGCGCGGAGTTGCAGTTGCGGTGGTCGCTGGTTCTTATCCGACTCGAAGGACCAATTTGTTTGGGGGTTTGACTATAATAAAACTGAATTTTGGCCGAATACTTTCTCACAATTTCTTTTGCTATATTAGTACTCTATCTTTTTAATGATTATTTTTCCGACGTCGAATGGTGCAATTCTATTGGCCGACATTTGGGACGGAAAAATAATCCCCCGAATACCACACGAGCTTCAAAATTATCTGGCATCTCCCTCAAGGTTCCCTGCAAACAAATAAAGTCGTCAAGTTTTTCAGGAAAAATCACTCGCGCTTCGCGCTCGTGATTTTTTAACCTGAAAAACTTGAATCCTTCATTTGTTTGCAACGAACCTATCGGGAAATACCCGATAATTTTGAAGCTCTTGTGGTATTATAAGTGAATATTTTTCTCTTTTTCCAGGTAAAAGGAGAGAGGTATAGTATAATATTTTAGTGCCGCATATACCTAAACTATTACTAGTGGAGTGTATGATTTGGCCATAACATTTAACGAGCGTCTCGCCAAGCGATTAGCGTTATTGATTCCACATAAATGTTATTCGTACGAGATTGAAGGGACATTAAATTGTTATGGTCGGTCAGTGGTATTAACGACTGTTGCTAGGCCCCAGATGGCGCCAGGAGTGAAGGTTATAGTAATAAACTGAAGGTTTATTAAAGGGAAAAATTGTCCCAAACATTTTTTATATCTCAGGGTGAGGCCAAACGAGCGTAATTTTGTGAGTCGTGAGTCGCAGAATTTATGTTGTAAATTCCTACTTCATTCTCACGAGCGTAATTTTGTGAGTCATGATAGTATGAAACATAATTTACGCGACCCAAATTCTGCGATTCACAATTCACAAAATTACGCTCGTTTGGCTTCACCCTAACTTCGCTAAATTGAAAGGCAATGCTTTTCGTCTAAGTACCCTTGCTTTCTATCAATCTCAGTGTTTTACATCGTGTGGCTGTTGAAGAGGCAACCTAGGACAAGGCCTATAATACCAATTCCATGCAATAGCACCCAGCGGGGCTATAATGGTCACTTTGGAAAATCATTTTATTAATCATATGAATTCTTTTTGATACAATAGGATGAATTTTAGATAACCCTTTAAAAAATAAACTTTATTTACTACACAATAATATACTTACACATTGAATTGAGAGGCTCCTCGTTTTGTGACCTAAATCTAATCTAAAATATTAAAAAATAAAATATACACGTTGAATTGACAGACTTGCCATATTTTGTGAGTTAGGCCTACTCCAAAGACCAGCGTTTGGTACTTTCAAATAATTCTGTGTGTGTCTGTCAACTTGCCATATTTTGTGTGTTATGCCTACTCCAAAGATCCGCGTTTGGTTCTTTCAAATAAATCTCAACTCGTGACTTTGCAATGTGACTGTAGTCTTATGCTAATCAATCTAAGTTCTTGCTAAGTACTCACACACGGTTTTGCTCGATCGAGCAATAACGTCAAGCAAAACCTGCGGCTCGGACATTCAGCATTGCCCGATAGTTTTACTCTAAATCGATACATTTAATTCCATCAAGCTGGCTCGATGCGAGCCTTCGAGCTGTCAGTTTTGCGGTCCACACAGAATTCCATCAAGCTGGCTCGATGCAGCGAGCCTTCGAGTGGCTCGATGCGAGTCTTCGAGCTGTCAGTTTTGCGGTCCACACAGAATTCCATCAAGCTGGCTCGATGCAGCGAGCCTTCGAGTGGCTCGATGCGAGTCTTCGAGCTGTCAGTTTTGCGGTCCACACAGTAATTATTACTCGATTTGGAGTAAAACTATCGAGAAAACCGTATGTCAGTACTTAGCAAGAACTTAGATTGAAGCTATGAAGCAATTTATGAAATTCCTGTAGACTTTTCCGTGACACTCGCTATCCGCCCTAGCCGCCCCCGCCCGCCAAAGGCTTAGTCCGCCTCTGTCAATTCAATCCGATTGTGTTCCGTATATAAATAGATGTTATTTATAGCTCTTATAACTTAGGTATTGAGTGTTATGCTAATGTTATGATAACATCTTGTAATAATGAAGTATATTTTTGTGCTAAAGAAAGTTCTGATTGCATCAGTCTGGATTCAAATTGATCGTATGTATTTATGTTATCTCTTTTGTTTGTACTACGAGTAGATGACGCCCGCAATTCGTTTATCGCGCGGAAACCGTACATTTTTCCGGGATAAAAAGTATCCTACGTCCCTTTCCGGGACTCAAAGTAACTCCATACCAAATTTTAGCAAAATCTTTTTAGCGGTTTGCTCTCTTCAGCTAACAGACAGTCAGATATACTTTCGCATTTATAATATTAGAATGAAATTACTAGAAGAGAATTGATAAAATTCTGACAAAGGATAAGCTATAAAGATTAAAGATTAAAAACAGTAATTACTTTTTAAGAACGTTCATCAAGTCCCCTATAATTATGATGTGTGCAAAATAAGTAAGGCCGTGTTTCCACCTTCAAGACAACTGTTGCGAGAAGTGTCTGACAGTCTGTCTGACAGCAGCTTGCAAGTGTAAACCCTGTAGCAAGTGCTGTCGCGACAATTTGTTAAGCGCTTCCTGCGAAAAGTTGCGACAGCATATTAATATGTCTAAACATGTTTGCGAGGACGCGCGACAGATCTTGCTGCGGGTCACCGCAGACATAATACGGTCTAGTTTCGTATAGCATTTATCCGCGAGCTCCTCGCACGACATTTATTGCAGCAATAAATTGCAGGAATTAGTATCAAATGTAAAAAATATTGCAAGAAACTCACGCAAGACTTCCGCGAGTTTGCTTGCAGGTGGAAACACGGCCTTACACTGTCAAATTCAAGCTTTACTCGTATCTCCAAAAAGACGGTAAAAGTCTCTACATTTCCAAGAACGTTTTAAGCTGAAACCGTCTGATTTATTATTAACCAGCAATTTCCCCGCTCAAACCATGATTAACATTCGATCGTTAAAACTTTATAAACGAGAAAAACTTTACCAAGATTTAAGTAGACGAAAGGGGGAAATTTTTAGTACAGTTTATATTAAGTATACTTTGTTCTAAGCTACTACTGTTATTGATACTCGAAGGTTCTAAGCATATACTGTGTGGAGTATCAATAATTACGGAAAAGATATCACATAAGTGATGAGTCGCTAAAGAATCAGATCTGTTTACACTACACTAATTTCTGTGTAAATATCCCGACCCTGTGCCAGTGATCGAGTATCTACTGGTAGGTCTGCAATCGGACTTATGTTAATATAGTTAAATAATCTACAAAATAAAGCCTGCGTCTACTATCAGTTCACAAGTCACAACCCTCGTCTCAGTGTGCCCCGACCCTGTGCCAGTGATCGAGTACTGTAGGTATGTGGGTGAGGCTTTGTACTTTTTCTTCCCTCCCTAGTCCCTACCCGTGACCCGCGCCTACCCCGATTACGTCATACTGTGTCATAGATATACGTTGTATGGAAGAGCCCTATATTTACTTTAAGTTACTAATATTATGTATTATGTGCTTTAAGTTTAACTATACCTTAGCCTTCAGTATATTATCTATACTCAAGTTCACTAACCGTATTTGTTATTACCGTATCATTTTACTTTTACCCAAATCTTATAATTTATTATAAAATTTACGTAAAAGTAAAATGAGTTCAATTATATGCAGTAGCTCTGAAAATCCCGCAGAAAATCATTAAGTTATTGATGGCGTGGCGTAGGTGGCATATAAAAACATAAAATAAAGATGTAAGTGGATGAAGTTACTAACATTTTTAACGTCGTTTTTTGCATATAAATGGAGGCTTAGGACCGAAATTTAAAAAATATGGTTTTTATGAAGGGACACTTTAATAACTTAACATCTGTGATCTATATATTTTTTCATTGCAAATGATTTTTCCGTTCCTAAGGGCCTGTTTCACCACTTCGAATAGGTTGTTTACCACTTAACTTGACAGATGAATTATGGAGAATCTGACGAAAAAGCTGTGAATAGCGTATTTGGCACTTTATCAGAAAGTGGTGAAACAGGTCATAAAGCTTCCATTAAATAGCAAAAAACGCTAATTATATTATAAATGTTACTTACCTGCTTCATCTACTTACCCGGCATTCATTAATATTAGTATCTGAGTGCAGGAGTCAGTCAGTTTGGAAGTCGTTTCCAGGACTTTAGATCCGCGAAGCCGTCGTCCTTTGAAGGTCGTCGGTAGTCCCGTGCATTACAACTCCGAAAGCCTTTCTGATATACTTAAAACGAACACGACGTCCGCTTACCGAGTAATAACTCTGAATGTAACATTTATATGATAAAAGTCTTACTATAGAGTACCTTAGGTGTTATTGGCGTTTTATTTCAAAAGATTTCCTATTTCCTATCAATGTTGAAGTCTGGATATGCTTAATTTTAACTATTTTTAACATAACACTAGCTACTGCCCGCGATGTCGTCGAGTGAAGGCTCTACAGGGCCAGAAGTGATAGCTTGAGAATATTTATGGCCTGTTTCACCACTTCCTGATGAGTGCCGTATAGGCTATTCACCACTTAACTTGACAAATGAAGTATGGAGAATCTGTCAAAAAAGTTGTGAACAGCCTATTCGGCACTTTATCATAAAGTGGTGAAACAGGCCCTTAGCCTATTATATTTATGCAATACTTTTTGAGTTTAGCACGGACATACATATTATACAGATAAACATTCCAAAATTCTAAAAATTATATTTTTGACTTCGATATCGATTGTAGATCACGCTCAAAGTATTCTTTTATAAAAATATTCAATATACAGTTTTAACTTTGCTACGATTTTATTATTTGTATAAAAATAGATGCTATTATTCAGTCAGCAGCTTTAGCAACAAACTAGCATCACAATCTAACTAGCCTTTCTGAAAGCGGAGAACACTCTAGACGGAATTGCCTGCAGGCAAGCCCACAGGCATTTCCGACATGCTCCACTATAACAGTCTACAAAGTCGTCTAGTGTATTCCCCAATCCCCGCTTAAGGGCGTTCCCTCCGGAGATTCCGTAATTGACCGTATTTAAAACCTTATAAACTCATAATCTGAAAGCTACAAAGTAATAATAAAAATACAGCAATAATCTTCAGTATATCAACATTCTTTTCGCCGTTTTAAATTTTCTATTTTTGTTTATTAAATACTCATGATATCAGCTTCCAAAGTAATACCAATTTGTTAAAATTCAAGCTTACATTCAGCATCTCCTTAGGATTTACAAATTACTTTTATTTGAAACTCACGCCAATAGATCGACAATATCATAAACTACATATTCGCCGTTTTCATTTTTTTTAGGAGAATTTTGAACTAAGATAAGTAAAAATAATAGGGTTTTGGCGCGATCTCGCCAACGCGGCAAATGTATGGCCAAGGTCGTTTGCTGGGGGGACGGCCTTAAGGGCGTTCCCTCCGGAGATTCCGTAATTGACCGTATTTAAAACCTTATAAACTCATAATCTGAAAGCTACAAAGTTATAATAAAAATACAGCCTAATCTTCAGTATATCAACATTCTTTTCGCCGTTTTAAATTTTCTATTTTTGTTTATTAAATACTCATGATATCAGCTTCCAAAGTAATACCAATTTGTTAAAATTCAAGCTTACATTCAGCATCTCCTTAGGATTTACAAATTACTTTTATTTGAAACTCACGCCAATAGATCGACAATATCATAAACTACATATTCGCCGTTTTAATTTTTTTTAGGAGAATTTTGAACTAACATAAGTAAAAATAATAGGGTTTTGGCGCGATCTCGCCAACGCGGCAAATGTATGGCCAAGGTCGTTTGCTGGGGGGACGGCCTTAAGGGTGTTCCCTCCGGAGATTCCGTAATTGACCGTATTTAAAACCTTATAAACTCATAATCTGAAAGCTACAAAGTTATAATAAAAATACAGCCATAATCTTCAGTATATCAACATTCTTTTCGCCGTTTTAAATTTTCTATTTTTGTTTATTAAATACTCATGATATCAGCTTCCAAAGTAATACCAATTTGTTAAAATTCGAGCATACATTCAGCATACCCTTAGCATTTACAAATTACATTTATTTGAAACTCACGCCAATAGATCGACAATATCATAAACTACATATTCGCCGTTTTAAATTTTTTTAGGACAATTTTGAACTAAGATAAGTAAAAATAATAGGGTTTTGGCGCGATCTCGGCATCGCGGCAAATGTATGGCCAAGGTCGTTTGCTCGGGGGACGGCCTTAAAACTGAGTAGCTCTTAAGTCATATTCTGTCCTTATCACACTCTTGCCGATAAAGATATCCTTTTTGTATCTTTGCCGTGCTACTAAGTATGTTTTCTGTCAATTACACATCATAGTATATCTAGGGATTGCAAAAAACGGATTTTTAAAAAAATCCGGATTTTCGGATTTTGTCAGGCTCAAATCCGGATTATCCGGATAATCCGGATTTTTTGAATTTTTTCTAATATTTTAGATAAATAGCTTTAAATGCGAGTTATTTTCTTATTATTTCTTCATTAAACATTCATTTTAAAAGCGCAATATCAGACGTCTTAAAACAAGAAAAATGTTAGTGATTTTCACATGGGCGTAATGAAGTGAGAAATTAATGTAACAGTACCTTTAAAACTATCTTTATTTTTTTAATATGTGTTTGAAGTGGAATTTAAATTAAAAATAAAATCTTAAACGATATCCGCTTTATGAACGACTAAGCACTTTTTGCTCCTACAGCCGTGCATAATCAAGTTATGTTCCAAGATCTTAGCACTGCAAGCCTAGAGGTAGGACTTCAAACACTAGGTAGGACTTTAAACAAATAACGAAAATTACTTTAGGCACAAACGATGACCAATAGCACGAGTTGTAGGGCCGAGGTGAACGTACTTGGGCCAGTTAGTTTCTTTTGATAACAGACAAGGAAATACAAAGAAACTAGTCCATGATGAAGCTGATGAAGGAAGACATACCGATCTCAGTGAAGCGCAGATTCGTCGACATATTGTGTATTTCACTCGTCCTAACCAACAGTGTGCAAACTCGGTCACTGACAAATTAATTTACAAAAAATTCAACTCGGGACCTGCCCAAGAGCAATGGAGCGCAGTAAGTTGGAAGTAAGTATTCTCGACAAAACAAATAAATCCATCCAAACAAGAATCTCAGACGTGGGAGTCAAGACGGCCAAGCTAAAGTAGCATTGGGCTGGTCGTGTTATCCACATGCATCTAGGCTGGATATCGACAGAGTGGGTATCTAGGCTAGGCGTAGGAAAAGAAAGGTCGATGTTCTGGAGGCTTTTTTC
The DNA here is from genome assembly GCA_937595015.1 of Polyommatus icarus. Classification (NCBI taxonomy): domain Eukaryota; kingdom Metazoa; phylum Arthropoda; class Insecta; order Lepidoptera; family Lycaenidae; genus Polyommatus; species Polyommatus icarus. The sequence goes on along the minus strand of OW569334.1, from coordinate 4,025,882 downwards.
CTTCTGAAGGCAGGTCACTGTAACCCTGACTGACTACTTAATCACCATAAATTGAACGATGTGAATGGAATTGGTGCCACCGATTTGCTCTAAAGTAGAGAATGTGAGTTTTGACTGCATAGTAAAGTAGTAGAGTCAACGAGGTAAGAACAAAACAAGTTAAAAATTTGTCTCGTCCCTTCAGTCTGTAAGTTGTAATGCTAGTAATACTAGTGTTAGAAACAAGAAAATTCTTGGAAATTGTTACTAAAACAACTTCGTACAAAATAATAAATTTATTCTGTACAATTATGAACAGGAATCGATTACAGATTGCAAAGATATTAGAGGATAACAAAAATGGGAATGATGCTAGGCTACGGGCGATTGCAGAGCGACAGAGAACGGGTTCTTGCCAAGTCGAGCCCCTTCCTCCGTCCTCGGTGACGTAGCTCGTGACGTCAGGTGGTAGTGGGCTCGTCGCCCTTTTATTCGAGCGCCTGACAGAAGTTATATGGCAATTGCTCGCTGCTGGTTCTAGGCATGTTAAAGCCAGGCTTTAACATAACTCCCCCCCTGAAATCCCTGCGGGTGTTTCAGTCCCTGGATCAGCTGCTAGCAGGGGGCACAATCGTGTGAGTGTCCTCCGCACGACTCCTCTCTGAGTGGCGACATCGGCCACTCTGACAACTCCGTCGACACCGGGGTGAAGCTCGCGAACACGACCCAGGCGCCAGTGTAGTGGAGGGCTGTTATCTTCGTGAAGAAGGACGAGGTCTCCTACGCAGAGGTTGCCCTTGCTATCTCGCCACTTGACACGCTGTTGAAGCTCGTTCACGTACTCCCGCTGCCATCGACTCCAGAAGTGTCTTCGAGCCTGTTCGATGCGGGCGTAGCGCTTGAAGCTTGAGCTGCCGTCGTCGTTGGCTGGATCCGGCAGCGATGTCAGCGGCCGACCAACCAGAAAATGCCCTGGAGAGAGAGATTGGAAGTCGTGAGGAGAGGAAGAGATAGGACACAAGGGGCGGCTATTCAATATAGCTTCCACCTGTGCGAACAGAGTAGACAACTCTTCATACGTTAAATTTAAATTGCCCATCATCTTTTTTATATGGTGCTTCGCAGACTTGATACCAGCTTCCCATAGACCGCCGAAGTGAGGGGCGTAAGAAGGTATGAAATTAAACTTGATCCCTTCATTCGCGGCAAACTCAGAAATAGTGTTTGAATTGTCTTTCAAAAAATTACCAATGTCTTTGGCGGCGGCGACAAAATTACGGCCATTGTCGGAATAAATTTCTAATGGCTTTCCGCGTCTAGAAATAAATCGACGTAAAGTCATTATGAACGCGTCCTTAGACAATTCTGTTACCGCCTCCAAGTGAACACACTTGAAACGAAAACACACGAACAGACATAGGTAGCATTTTAGAGTTTTAGCGCCGCGACCCTTTTTATTTAAAATAGTGAAAGGACCAGCAAAGTCGGCTCCTGTCGTTTCAAACGGGAAAGATGGAGTCGTACGCTGCGACGGCAGATGTCCCATCATTGGGGAGTACGTGCGACCTTGAAATCTTTTACATCGCACACAGTTTCGGGTCGTACTCCGGGCTAGACACCTCCCCCCAATGGGCCACACATATTCACGAACTGAATATAATAGTAGCTGTGGGCCGGCGTGCATTTGCCTAATATGTTCGTATCTAAAAATAAGGGAGGTAAAATGATGTTTGGAATGCAGTATGACGGGATGCCGTTTGTCGTAATTGTAGTCCGAGTGGGCTAGTCTGCCACCAACACGCATTACGCTATCCTTATCTAGAAAAGGACTAAGAGATAGTAAATTACTTTTAGTAGAAATAGATTTGTTTTTACTTAAGGCATCATACTCGAGAGAAAATGATTGCAATTGAGAAAATTTACATAGAAAATTAAATGATTTAGTTAACTCGTTCACGGTTAGGGCTCCACTCATTTTAGTTTTAGGGAACCTAGCGTTATGTATGAAACGTAAAACATAGGCGAATGAACGTTTTAGCCGCATAAAATTAGAAAACCGTAAGAAATCTATAACTGGCTCGAAACTCTGAATAATATTGCACTTTATTTCTGGTAAGTCTACCAGCTGTGAATTGACGTTTAGCATAGGCCATTCCGACTCCGATCTTAATAGAAATTCTGGACCCGACCACCAGAATCTGGATTGCTGGAGTGTATGTACCTGGGTACCGCGTGAGATTAGATCTCCGGGATTAGCATCTGTAGGTACATGACGCCAATTTGTAGCCGAAGTAGTTTCGCAAATCTCGACTATCCTATTCGCGACGAACGTTTTTAATTTGCTTGGAGAAGTGTCTAGCCACCCTAAAACGACGCTCGAGTCACTCCAGTGAGTGCAACGAGAAATATTGCATCGCAAAGACTCGAGAACTGACTTGCACAGCCTAGCGGCTAGCAAGGCTCCCATGAGCTCCAGTCGCGGTATAGTAATAGGCTTACTAGGATTCACCTTAGACTTAGCGCATAGTAAATTGACTACTACACGACCGGCTGAGTCCACGGATCGTAAATAAACGCAAGCGCCGTGAGCCGTCATTGACGCATCGCAAAACGAGTGAAGCTCAATACTAACCGGGGAATCGCATAAAACTAACCTAGGTACGGTAACCGACGGTACGTTTTTGAACTCCTGAACCAATTCGTGCCAGTACAGTCGAATGTCAGAAGGTACTGGCTCGTCCCAGTCAATATTTCGACGCCATAGCTCCTGCATCAATAATTTTAAACGAATAGTGCAAGGAGAAATTAAACCGAGTGGATCGAAGGTTTTAAACATGTTAGATAAGATCGAACGTTTTGTTGTTTGTTCGTTTATATTGTTGGGAGTGTACAACGAAACATGTAATGTGTCGGAAGGCGGCTTCCACTGTAAACCTAAAGTATTAGACGATTCGCTTAAGGTTAAGGTTTCGAGCGAATTAATAAGCGTGTTTTCAAAAATAGATGGCACATTAGATTTAAATTTTCTAAGTGGAAAACAGCCCGAACGCAAAACGGAAACAACAGAGTTTAAAATGTGACGTAATTCACTTATAGAATTAGCACCAGTTATTAAATCGTCTAGGTACAGATCATGCTGGATTACCGTACGGATTAAGTCATCGGGGCATTCCTGTCCTAACTGCCAAATGCACTTCGTACTAAGATAACTAGCACTAGCAAAACCATATGTGACGGTATTGAGTCTTAGTACTTGAATAGGCTTTGATTCATCGTCCCTCCATAGTATTAGTTGAAGGTCACGATCGTCTTCGTGGAGATTTACTTGTCTAAAGAATTTCTCGACATCTCCTGTAAGAACGTATAGGTACTGACGAAAACGCAACAATATAGAAAATAATGAATCTTGTACAGTAGGACCTATTCGTTGTAAATCGTTAATTGATAAACCCGATGTTGTGCGAGCGGATCCGTCGAATACCACTCGTAGCTTAGTCGACTCGCTATTTTGTTTGAGAACCGCGTGATGACACAAAAAATAGCACGGGTTCGGCTTGTAATTATTTGTTAGAATGGAACAATGACCTAGATTAATATACTCGTTGATAAAATTAACGTATTGGGATTTAAGCTCGGGATTAGCTCTAAATCGCTTTTCTAAATTAAAAAACCTTTTTTTAGCTAGAAAGTATGAATTGCCTAAGCAATTAGGCGAGTCTTTGAGAGGTAAACGCACACAAAACCTGCCGGACGAATCGCGAGAAGTGTGAGTCTTAAAATGCTGCTCACATGCTTTCTCGTCGTCGCTTAAAATTGACCTTGGCGGCAGCTCTTCTAGCTCCCAAAATCGACTCAGAAGTTTATTAAAAGTATCTGACTGCGTCTTTGAAAAATTGCAACTAAAATTCGAAATTCGCGAGTTTAAATAAATAGGACCGGATAGAATCCAGCCAAACTCCGAATTGATAAGACTAGGTTGTTTAGAACCGAGCGATTGTCGCTCACTACCTACGATGCTCCAAAATAGATCAGCGCCGACCAGCACATCTATTGGAGAAGGCCTATAAAAACTAGGATCGGCTAGCTGAACATCCGTAGGTATGTTGATTAACTTAGGGTCCATCGTAAACTTAGGAATTTCGCCAGTCAGATCAGATAGCACTGGGCAAGTAAGTTGTACAGTATAATCACTGTGTAATGATTTTAATTTAAATTCGCAAAATTCGTTCACCCAGTGAGAAGTTGAATTGCCTATGCCTACAACGTTGATCGAGCTTGCGGGCCGTGATCGTAAACCTAACTTGTCCCTCAGACGCTTAGAAGCTAGGCTGCACTGACTGCCGCAGTCGAGTAGCACACGGACAACTTGTCTATTATTATTGCACGGATTAATCGCCAACACCATAGCCGTAGATAATAAAGTGTAAGTATTTTGCCCTGAATTTGTCGTGCAAAGAGTTTGAGCAATCGAATTAGAATTAGTTGCATTATTGTCTGCCGATGACTTTAGGTCTTGACCTTGACTATTATGTTCGCAAAGTAAAGTATTGTGTCGCCGTCTACAATTACGACAGACACCGAATTTACAGGTAAAAGCTCTGTGCCCCGGACGAAGGCAATTTTGACAAAGCTTTGATTTTATGACTAAACTTTGACGCTGCTCAATAGGCATATTTTTAAACTTATCGCAATCGTAAATACGATGTTGTTTGTCGCAAACAACACAATTTTTGGAAGTCGAATTACTGTTACCTACGCTAGAAATTTGAGCTGTAAAAGAACTATTATTATTTGACATTGAACTTAGTCGTTTTTTATTATAATTACTAGATTTATTAGAACTCGTATTCAACTTATCCTCGATACTTCGGCTGTGATTGTAAGTTTCTAGGATATCAGCCCGCTGTTTCAAAAATGAATTAAATTGTTCAAGTGAGGGTGACCCTGAAAGAGTATTTCTATATTCCTCCCACTTCATACTGGTTTTACTACCTAATTTTGAGGAAATAATGTGTACTATGATCGAGTCCCAGTATGAGGTTGGTTCACCTAAGCTAGATAGGGCACGGAGATTTTTATTTGTGTTATCAATAATAGACCTAAGTGTATATGCGCTTTCATTAGATTTTACGTCGATATTTAGCAGGGCATTTAAGTGATTTTTAATTAGTAATCGCTTATTGTCATAACGCTCGCGTAACAAGTCCCACGCTTTATTATAGTTGGACTCTGTGACCTCTAAATTGCTAATCACACGCGCGGCCTCACCCTCTAAGTATGAATTTAAATAGCAAAATTTAATCGGAATAGGAATGTGCTTGTTTTCGTGAACGAGAGAACAATATAGGTCTCGAAACTCAAGCCACTTGTAATAACTTCCGTCAAACTTGCCTATTTGTAGTGTAGGAGGCTTAAAACCTAAACCTGGGCGCTCATGACAGCATGAAGACGTGCTTTGAGCATCACAGAGAGGAGGCGTCTTGCTACCGTTGTACCTATTTTGGTGCTGATGGGCTAAAGCAATTAAATGTGCAAACTCCTGCTCAATTACATCGCGCTCCTCTAACTCACTATCTATGTCTGTCGAATTTAACACTTCTATCTGGTTTTGCAACTCTTCGAACGCACTAGATAAGCTCTCAATTTTAGGTAATTGAATGTTAAGCTTAGATATTTCGAGCTCATCTAAAACGTTAACTTCCTCGAATGAAGCTAAATATTTTTTAAACTTAGTTAAACGACCCTTTACTGAGCTACGTTTAGCGTAAAGCTCCTTTAACTTAGCATCGGACATGTTTATGAATCACTAATTGATAAGAAAGTTAATTGAAAAAATAGATAAGAACTAGTGAATGAATATTGCAATCTTACGCCACTCCAACGTATGCAACCGGTTTACCACGCGAGCCAGGCCGGCGACGCGCAGATTAAGTACCTACGTGGTCAGCTGATATCAAGTCCACCGAAGTTCCTGAAATTCGCAGTTAAAATAATGTGAATCGTAGGAAATATAAATCGAAAACTGCGATTATTGTAAATAGTAATTTAGTTAAGTATTTGTATATAGTTAAGTTAGTTAAGTTTTGTAAATAGTATGGTATATAATTAATTCTTGTAAATGTAATTTGTAAAATGTAAAATATTGTTTAATTTTAACCCTTAGAATACACAAAACTTAATATTATTTGATTTGTAAATAGATTAGGTGAAAAATAGCTAGAATAATGGCACCAAATAGCTTCGGTATATTACGTACGAAGTTTGGTGGGTAGACTAAAGCTAACTTTGAGCCTGAATTATAGAAATAAACGTCTAGATTTAGCTTAAATCTTGTTATTTGTATGTAAATAGCTAAAACTTGAGTTGCGTGAATCGATCCCTTGTGAAATGATCTTAGATATCGATATATAATGATCCACGTTCTTTGCACTACCGCTATCCACACAGGTATGAAACTACTAGAAGAACGGGATTTTGGAACAAAGGAATAAATAAGAAAAGGAAATAGGGACACTTAGCTGGTTGGCTGACGCTGCGGCGCGAAGAGCTGACCGGCGTGGTTCCAGAAGCTGTGCCACCTGCCGCTGGGAATAGATGAGTCGTCTGCGATCGCTGCAGACCTCACGACGGCTGATGATGCTGCTGGAGGTTCCTCGGGCTGCGCTGCTGCGGCAAAGACCTCTCACCGGCGGCGATGATGTCCCGAGAACAAAAGCAATCCAGTTAAGAGTCCTGTCACGGTCGCCACTTTTTCTTGTTAGAAACAAGAAAATTCTTGGAAATTGTTACTAAAACAACTTCGTACAAAATAATAAATTTATTCTGTACAATTATGAACAGGAATCGATTACAGATTGCAAAGATATTAGAGGATAACAAAAATGGGAATGATGCTAGGCTACGGGCGATTGCAGAGCGACAGAGAACGGGTTCTTGCCAAGTCGAGCCCCTTCCTCCGTCCTCGGTGACGTAGCTCGTGACGTCAGGTGGTAGTGGGCTCGTCGCCCTTTTATTCGAGCGCCTGACAGAAGTTATATGGCAATTGCTCGCTGCTGGTTCTAGGCATGTTAAAGCCAGGCTTTAACAACTAGTTATTATGTAAAGTTAATGATTTTAATTCTTACTTTTACAGAATAAGTGTTAATACATAGTTAGTTTTTTAAAAGCCAAGAATTAGTGCCTCAGTATGTTCAAGGCCAGTGGTCTAATTCCATTGCCGTTTTCTTAGTTTGTGACCCATTCCTCGAGCACTTGCTTTGTAGTAATGGAAGATACTCCACAGACCGCTTCTGGACCGTATATGAGATTCTCAGCCCCAAGCCTAACCAGCTCGTCAGCGGTTTCGTTGCCAAAGACCTTACTGTGACCCGGGACCCATACTAGTCGATGTTATTGTTCCCTTCCAGCATGTTTTGCGTATTACCACAATCTAGAACCAATTTGGACGAAATTTCTGCTGCAGTCAGTACTTTAAGTGTAGCTTGACTGTCAGAGAAGATGAAAATATTTTTATTAACTATCATGTTTTGGCTCTGTAGTGAGCAAACGATTATTGCAAAGACCTCAGCCCACGGTTGCAAGCATATATTGGAGGCATATCAGCAGTGACGCTGGAGCGAGATAAGTGGAATATCTTAGGGGAACCTTTGCCCAGCATAAAATATTTGCCCCGATAGGCATATTGTACAGAATAAAAAGCTTAAAATAATTCTTTAAACTTTAAATCAACATTTTAGTATTTTAAAAACCCTTATTATTTTGGGCTATTTAATTAGACAAACTTACAAATCAGAAGTTTTATAGAAAACCATTTTGTTAAATGCTGACAATATTCTAAAAGAATAATTGTATATTTCTCATGATTGCAGTCATATTATTAAATAGTAAAATGTATAGTAAAATAAACTGTTAGTAGGTCATAAGATATTAAAAATGATGCTTTTTTTAAAATAAGTTTTAAAAATCTAAATACACAATTTACAGCCGCCAAATAACTAAACAATGCAATGTTGGACATACGAAGTACTGAGATAGTTACCTTAATAGAGCGCGCACTTTGTGATAGCGCCTTTAAACAAACGTGAATTTGTATGTCAGATGATTGATGATGATGATGACAATACATCTCAATTAATTTTATATTACGTAAAAGTTTATTTTTCACAATTTTACCAACTATTCGAAAAAACCGAAAATCCGGATTTTCAAAAATAAAAATCCGGATTTTTCGTAGGCCCCAAAAATCCGGATTATCCGGATTTTTCGGATTTCGAAGTATCCGGATTGCAATCCCTAAGTATATCCTAAGTTTTGGATTCTTGGAAACTCATATTTATTCTCCCCAAGAATTTATTCCATATGAAAATAATGGAGTAAATTTTTGCTTGCTCGGCCTACCGATTTTATTGTACGATTGAAGGCCGAAGCCGAACTCAAAATTGTTTGAGGAAAAAAAACATATAATATGCTCTCTTAATCTATTGAATGAAAAAAGAGAAATGAAAAATAATAGATGATATAAGTTATAACAGTTCGTTGCGGTCGTCGTTTTCTAGGAAAATATTTACTTCGGCTTATTGAAGCTGAAATCGCGGTTGGATTTTGGCCGAGCAAAAAAATTCGGCCTGACATCATTGTATTTCCAAAGGTGACTCAAATCCGGCCGAACGTGTCTTTCGGCCAAAGACGCCGAAGCCGAACTTTCGGCCGAAACTAAGCCGAAGTCGTCCACTAGCTGATTTATATACGCCAAAAGCATTTCGGACTATCGAGACCCTTCAATTTTTTATTTTATTTTTTTTATTTATTTATTTATTTATTTTCCCACCACAATAACAATATTATCACTTATACCATTAAAATAAAACAAGTTCAGAATTTGTGGGGAGACTGGAGTCCTAAACTAGGCAGTGCCCTGCTTGTATTTTAAGACACCAGGCCTCCATCCCTAGTATAAGTACACATTAATATTCAATATAACATTATTTAACATTTCTAAAATTTTATAAATAACTTTATATTTTAATTATAATAATTTAAATCAGAAATCTTAAATAGTAATTTGTGTATTTATTAGTATTATGCATGCGTCTGTTTGTGTGTGTTTGTGTGTGTGTGTGTGTGTGTGTGTGTGTGTGTGTGTGTGTGTGTGTGTGTGCGTGCGTGCGTGCGTGCTTGCGTGCGTGCGTGCGTGTTGTGTAAGAATGAGTGATGCATGTGTTAAATACGTTAATAATAGTGTTTATTTTATCAGAATTTGTATGAATTTAATTGAAAAAGTTGTACATTTTATGAAATTAAATTACGTTAGTTATTATTTGAATTAATTAGTTTTTCAGTTTCATTATAATCAAGGTTCAAGAGCCATTGTGTTACAGTTTGTTTGCAATATCTTTTTGTTTGAGGATAGATGTTCAAAATTTTGTTTGCTTGATTATACAGCGTTTTGCCCAAATAATAGAAGAATCTGTGAGCAAAAGATGTGCGAGTCCTTTCGGGGTCACAAATTTTGTAATGTCTTCTAGTAGCCGGTACTGGAGTGTAACATAAAAGGGAGTGTTGCTTTGCAATCGCAGACAGGACAAACAACTGTCTAACAGTAAGGACCTTGGCAGTGCGATACAAGTCAACAGTCGGATAGAGTCTCGACTTAAAAAGGCATATCTTGAGAAGAAGTCTCTGTGTTCTTTCCAGCTCCAGCAGTTTGCTTTTTGCCGCTCCTCCCCAAGATGTTATACAGTAAGATATAACTGTTTGTGCTAGTGCAACATATACTTTCTTTACTGTATTTCCTGTAGTGATTTGCCTCAATTGTTTAAATACGAAAATTAATTTTCTAAGCCTTTGAGATATATTATGAATGTGTTCAGTAAATGATAGGTTAGAGTCAATAGTCACACCGAGATATTTAATATTTGATGTCTTATTTATTTCTGGGCATTGACAGGACGGGGACTTTGAATACGAACATTCATGGACACACAATTTTAGGTCTGAAGGCAATTTTAATCTGCGCATTGAAAAACAGATATATTTCGTTTTTTCCACGTTTAATGTCAAACTATTTAGGGCCAGCCATTGAGAGACAGTGTTAAAGCCTCTTTGTGCGAACTTAAAGACCTCTTTCCATGAATCACCCGTGAAAGTAAGGGCAGTATCGTCCGCGTATGATGTGATTGTACAGTTATCCAAATTGAGTTTACACAAATCATTTATGTAGCACAAAAATAGAGTAGGGCCTGTTATACTACCTTGTGGAATACCGTAGTCAAGTTTTTGTTCCGTACTGATGTATTTTCCAATTCTTACATATTGCGAACGATTCGTTAAGTAATCTTTAAATAATTGTAGCTGTTTTCCACGAATTCCTAGTTTTTCCAATTTGTCTATCAAAATATGCAGAGATACTGTATCAAATGCTTTTTTTAGATCTAAAAATATTGTTAATACTTTTTTGTTGCTGTCCAATTTTTTTGCCACATTTTGTATAAAGTTATGGACAACTTCATCAGTTGACCTACTCTTCCTAAATCCATATTGCGTCTCTGCTAACAGATGTTCCGATTCAAGATATTCAACGAGTCGTTTATTGATCACACGCTCAAAGATTTTTGAGAAAGAAGTTTGTATGGCTATTGGGCGATAATTTGATACATTATCCTTTCTTCCCGTCTTATGGATCGGTATCACGGCAGATTTTTTAAATGCCTCAGGAAAGATGCCCTCCTCCATACAAGCGTTAAAAATATTGGTAAGTAAAGGTGCAATTATTTCAACGTTTTCCTTTAGAACTTTTACAGGTATGTCGTCACAACCCGGTGCACAGTCCGACTTTAGTTCTTTTATGATTTTTGAAATTTCCTCTACGGTCGTATTTGAAAGGACAAAGGAATTAAGTGGCGGCATAGATATTGTATCAAAAATTGGGTTTAATGTTTTTGAATTTGTTGGAATAGATTCAGCAAGGTTTCGTCCCACGTTAGCAAAAAAGGAGTTAACTGCATCTACCGATTCCTGTTTAGTGCCATTAATCGTAAGTAGTTCGTTACAGGTCTGAGTTTCATGGTGTAGGTTTGTGAATTTTTTAATATTTTTCCATAGTTTTTTATTATCATATTTAGCCTTTAACAGTTCTTCTCTTTCGTACTGTCTCTTTATTTTTCTTATTAAATTATTACAATAATTTCTATATCTTATGTAAGTTAATTTTAGAATTTGGTTATCAGGATCTCTTTTGAGTTTAATATGCATTTTATCTCTAGTTTTTAAACACCGAACTAATCCATCAGTAATCCACGGTTTTATTTTAAATTTATTTTTAGATATTTTAATTGCTGACCTATTATCGGATATAATTTTAGTGAATCTGTCAATTAGTGTATTAATAGCACTATTTGGGTCATTTTCAGTCTGTATGACATTCAAATTAATATTGTTACAATCACTTTTAATTCCTTCAAAATTATATCTGTACAATAATTCCTGGGAATTTATAGGTTTTGTGTTTTTATGTTTAAGGCAAAATAATACTGATTCGTGATCGGTTAATGAAGTTTCTAAATGGAAAGTAAAGCCCGGTAATTTAGTTTTTACAATCACATGGTCTAAGCAACTCTTTTCCCGTGTTGGCCTACATGTTGCAGGTAAAAGTCCAAAATAAGATGTTACATCAAGGTATCTAGAGCTGTCTGTTGTTAAGTTTAATATATTTATATTGATATCACCGACCAGAATTATATTTTTGAATCTTGTTAGACTTTCAAGAAGCTCATGTAATGAGTTTATAAAAGCGTCCAGGTTTTTGAAACATGGCGGTCGATATATAGTAATTAACACTGTCTCATGGCTAATTTTCAATACTAAGCAGTTTGCTTCGGAAAAGATTGGTTCTTCTATTTTAACAACAGAGTCTAAAGACTTTTTAACATATAGTACTAAACCGTCGTTTTTATTGTAATTGTAAGATGAATGATAGGATCTGTATCCATTTAGACTGGGAATGTTATTGTTGTTAACAGATAACCATGCCTCGGACAGAACTATTACATCACAGTCAAAACTAATTCGGGCCAATAGAGCATGTAGTTCGTGAAAATTTTTATTGATACTCCTAATATTCTGTTGCAATATTTTTAGATATAAATCAGGTTTAGGCAGAATTGCTTTACAACTCTCCGGCTCGCAAACTATTTGGGAGGATATATTGAAGTTATCCAAGCTATTAATGTAGTAATTTGTGGTAGCCATTTATGATTATTATATAATAACATCGTGTAACTAAATGTCTTTTTGTATAAATTATGAAAACTACAATGTATAAGTTGAAACTGAAACCAATACAGATAGTCCTAATATTCTTTAGTGTACAACATAGTTTATAATTTTTTAATTTTAAACGCACTTGAATGTAATGTATTTTATAATTGTTGTATAATATGGTATGTGTGTATGTAGATTTGTTTTTAAAACAGACAAGAAAAATGTAAAATATTATAATATAAATTAAATGTAAAATGATCCTATCGTGTATATTAGTGTTGGACTTAATTCTATAGCATTTATTTGTTAAAACTAAATAATAATATATTAAGAGAATAATCATACAGATCAGTCATGCTGGTAGAAGCTTTGAAAGATCATCTTCTGATTTAATATGTATTAAAGTAGCACCTTCTGATTTCCGTAAGAAAATTTTTCCATTTGAGGCCCAACAAAAGCGAAAGTCATTGTTTTTTGCGAATTTTCTTGATTCAGCAAAAATTTTATAGTCTTTGTATGTTAATTTTTGAGAGATATATACCGGCGACGGAGCTCCTAAAATCTGCAGGTGGGTAGTGTTCAGCTTTTCTTTATTTTTCTGATTAAATGTATGAACAGCCTTCAAAAAGTAATCTTTCTTGATTATGCTTGTAAATTGAATATTAATTGTAGAATTTTTGTTAAATCTGTAGATATCTCGTATATCAGATTGCTCTATATTAATATTTACTGTGTCCCCTATTTTTTTTGTTAGTGACATTAATTCTTCCTTTGTTTCGGGTTTTTTGAAGGGGACATTTCTTAACTCAACACAGCTAGCTACCCTTCTTCTTTCCATACTGTCTAATTTATATTCTAATGATTGAATCTGCTTTTTATATTGACTTTTTTCATTTTCTAGGGTATTGATTCTTGCAATTAAATCGTCATATTTGCTGGAGAAGAAGTCTATGGCTTGACTAATTTCTTTATTTTGGTCTTTGATGGTGTTTATTGTGCCCAATATCATTGCGAAACTCTTTTCTTGTTCTTCCTTCATTTTTGTAAACATAAGCATAATTTCTTCCTTAAATTCTTCTAAGTCTTCGTCTGGGCGCTTGCGTTTTTTGGTCGCATTCTTTTCGGTAAGTTCCGTCGTATTGTTGCGCTGCATCATATTATTGGATCCGCATAAACCTTCTTCGGCCGCAACAGTCGCTGGTTTCGATAGAGTTTGCGGTGGAGAGTGACTCAGAGGCATCGTATAGCTGATACCGATTGATTAATTCACTGTGCCGAGTTACCGCGTCGGTGGTCGAACGGGTAGATACACCGAAAATCACACAATGTAACCGGGTTCAAAACTCACGATCCGTAACACCAAAAAAGTAAACCTTCTATCAATTTTAATTTCTAATATTTATTTAGAGAGCGAAACGACACACATCCACACTCGAGTACGGCCGAGGGGCGAATTATCCCCAAACAGACGTTGGCAGAATACCGATGATGTTCTGTAAACTTCTAACGCTGAGCTAGCCTCATCTATAAACCGCAATTTTCCTGAGTTGGGGTTACTTTTCTTTGCTCGAGAAGAATATTTATCTAGCTAAATAATATAATCTACACAGTAAAAGGCTAACCTATATGAGGATAGACCTCAGTCTACAATGACCCATTTAAATAGAAACTCAGTCAGTAGAATTAAGCACCTATTTATTCGCGTGTTTCATGATATAAGTAGCGACATAATAATATATTAGTTACGTAATAATTATTATAGTAGTACCCTTAATTCCTTAGATTTTGTCCAATAAGGGCGTTTCAAACCAGAAGCGTAGCGTGCCTTGGCGGGGCCCCGTATAAAAATGTGTCTGTGGCGCTAAGGTACGGTTGTCTTTTATACTTTCACTAGCGACCCGCCCCGGCGTCACACGGGTATAAAATATAATATAGCCACTGAAAAAATGATTAAAATCGATAGCCTATGATCCTTCACGTGGTCTACTTCTTATCTGTGCCAAATAACATAAAAATTGCTCCAGTAGTTCGCGAGATAATTTCCCCCGTTTTTTCCACATTCTCCTATCAGTATTAGCGTGATAAAATATAGCCTATACCCTTCCTCAATAAATGGGCTATCTCATATCTGACACTGAAAGAATTTTTCAAATCCGACCAGTAGTTCCTGAGATTAGCGGGTTCAAGTTAGCCCTTTCAAATAATTTTCCCCGTTTTTTCCACATTTTCCTCTATTTCTTCGCTCCTATTAGTCTTAGCGTGATAAAATATAGCCTATAACCTTCCTCGATAAATAGGCTATCTAACACTGAAAGAATCATCAAAATCCGTTGCGTAGTTTCAAAGATTAAAGGGAACAAAGGGACATGAGGGGAAAAAAGCGACTTTGTTTTATACTCGTAATAAGTATATAGAAGTATAATAGAAGACAGTTACATTAATAATTTTTGCTTACTGACGTTGGGGGTCCCTGTGGCCCGGGCCCGTTTAATTGGCATATATTATGGTAGCTACGCTGTACGCACTCAAACGTTCAGGCTAAACTTTTCCTTTCAACAGAAAAAAAGAAACAAAACGTTGCAAAGCGATGTTTTTTTTTTCTTTTTTCTTTTTACAGTGTTCAAGCCTACGCGTGCTCTGAAAAGCCGTATCAAATATTAAAGCCCACTTTTTGCACCATTCGCTGTTTCTAAATCCCTTTGAAATAATCCTTTTTTGCATTTAAAATGAGCGTGTATAACGTGTGTTATATCCATGCTAATATTATTATAAGTGTGTCTATCTGTCTGTTACTTCTTCACGCCCAAATGACTAAACCGATTTTGCTGAAATTTCGTATGCAGAGTGCAGACTAAGTGACAATCGAATTTCGGCGCAACGGAGATGTAACTCCATGTCATGTCATCTATACTGTACTCAGCGAAATATGTCGGTAACGGTCATTGACTCCTGTCCAAAACTTGTCATTTTCTATACAGAGCCGCGAGACATCATCTGACACTTCACTGTCAATCGCTACCGCCATGTTTTGAGTACAGTATAGTTGCTAAAAATAATTGGAAAACTGTCTCTCAGATGACACTTTACAAAATGGCATAAAAAGTTCTTGTATAGCTATGTTACATGTTACAAAGTACCACAAATATTCACACAGTCCCGTCCCGACAAGTACAAGGTGAGAGAAATCGATACTGTGGCATCGATTGTGCTGTGCCCTGAATAACAAACATCCTGAAATACGTGGGCTTTAATTAAAATACAGTAGAGAGCTGAGCAGCTAAAAATAGGCTCTATAGCTATGACTTTAAAAGCTCTTAAAGATACAAGTATTTGAAACGTTGTTAATTCTCGGAAAAAGTAGGTTTTCTTTGGAAATTATATTATTATGAATGCCATGTTTAAATCACAAATCATCATGTTATTATTATTATGAAATATTATTTTTTTGTATGATTTTGTACTACATGGTTTTGAACATTTGACTATACTATAATAATATGGATTAGGGAATGCTATTATTAGGCGCTTACCACACGTGCAATGTGCATGCTTGATCACAGTTTTAAATAAGAATAAGACGATACGTATTTAGGTATGTACGTTTTTATGTTTGTGTTCACATATCTCCACAACCACAAGTCCGATTTAAGTTTTTTTTTTTAATGAAATAGTTATGTCAACCTCTGGCGATAGGAGCAGAACCACCAGGGGGGGTCGCGAAAGGTTGGAAAACACTGCACTAAAGCCTTACACGTGTCATGTGACAATAGAGCTACAAAGTACACTCCTAGAGGCTGAAGTGGACAGCCAATTAGGTGGATCGATGTTGTGGACGTCACCAATGATTAGCCAGACGTTGCCGTTTGACGGAAGTTTATCTATTCAGCAGCGTCGATGATTGGTAAGTTTTACACTTTATCAGGGCGAGCGTAGCGAGCCCTAGACCCTAGTATATCCCATAAACTGAGCACTGTTACGGTACACTTTACGGAAAAACATGATTATTTTTTTATATGTAGATATGTCAACATCAGCCAATCAAGATTTGGTTACAATTAAAATATGAAAGAACTGCCTTAAAGATTAACACCACGCAGAAAAACGACGTGAGCCCTCACAAAGCTCGACTTTTAGAAATAAAAGTGATTAGAATATACATTATACAGGGTTTGACAAGACTAAGTGATAATACATTAAAGTTTAGGGTGTTATGTGTTCCTTAATAGGCTACTTGACCTATGTTCAATTTCATTGAACAAATGCATATTTCTAGTAGAACTTGGCCTAGGAAACCGTATTTCACCCTTATTATCAAATAAAAGCTTATGATTGATAAATAAAGTCGATTTGAAAATATGATTTTATGAAAATAGGATTTATACTGACGAAATCGCTTTTGCAGTACTTCCGATTTGGATGTGACGTCATCCTCCTACTAATTTAATATCTTTTATTTATCGCGTTCGCTATAATTATGTAAGTTTATTTGTACATAAATAATAAGAATAAGCCTATTATATATTTTCTTCAATAATTCAAATAAAACATCAGTTTTATATATATTATCTCCATTTATTGTAGACGGGAAATGAAATGGCCAAAACTTTTCTCCAAAGTTTTCAACATTACAAATGATTTCTAATTTCTTATATAATTATTTTATAATTTTTGGGCACTTTTAGACTCGTACATTTAGCACATTAAAAAAATTTCAATAAAGAGAGTTTAAAATGCAAAGCGTATGACGTCACACTATGGCGGACAGTGTTTTCGGCGCCATTTAAGAGGCATATTTTTCAATAAACATTTTTATGGGTTTCTACTGTGTACCATACTAAAATATTAGTTTTTTTTGTAAAAATGAATGATTATGAAGCGATTAGCATGAAGAAAAAAATTAGGTCAAGTAGCCTATTACGTTCACTGTAAAAGTGGCAGCGCTAAAAGAGCAAAATATAATAATAAGAGTGCAGTAATTGTTTCCCCTTTCTTACCTTTGTATTGGTACAAATGAAAATCAAATTAACTTAATACGTGGAAAGAAATTACACGAATATTTCAAAAACAAAATAATTTCTGAGAAAGCATTACGCATGAGAACCGGTGGAGCTTTTCCAAAGCTCTTACATAATAAGTTTCAAATTGAAAGCCGAACAAAAGCGTCGAGAAATACGATAAAGTGCAATTAAGTTCATCTGAAGCTTTGAGACGAGCTTTCGAAAGATCTTGGGAGCTGGAATTACTATTTTACTTATTCGAAAATCGTCTTTTGTGTTTTAAGAGGTAGAAAGCTCTGCTCACTTTTCGGTAGTTATATACTATTGATTACGAGTTATAAAAAGTTAGTAAATATATAATAATTAATAATATACAATACAATAATAATACCCTCTACTTTACAAACTCTGCATCTGTTTTCATAAAGTAGGATAGGAAATAATTATTCTATTAATTTAATACATTAGATAAAAAGATATTGACTAAAAAACGTATAAATTAAATCTAATGAAAAGGGCAAACATGTTTGTAAGTTTATAAGCGTCAAATAATCTAAAAATTGACTGCAACGATTTTAATAAAATTTGACACAAATTGACGGTTCGTGGGAAAGGCTTCCTTTTATTATGCCAAAATTTTCTAGCGGATATCTTTTTATCACACAAATAAAACCGAATTTTCGTCTCAAACAAATCTAGCAATACAGCGAAAACGTTTATCTAAAGACAAAATAGACTATTGCGTCAAGACGTACAGTTAAAATATACGAGCGACGTGAGCCCGATAACACAAATTCTGCGCAAATTCTAAACCTAGGGTAAGGGAGAGGGGGTTGACTAACGTGACCATATTACCTAACTAAAGCGGGACATCTACTTAGATGTCCCGCTTTAGTTATTACTTAATCACACTGAAAAAAAACTAAAGTGTCGTCTAAGGGTCAATTCAAACCGAAACGCGACGCGTAGATGCATTTCTAAGTTTGTAAGTACTGAATTGACCATAAAGTAATAAACAATTAATATACCTAGCGGAATAGAGAAACAAAGGCCTGAGCAAGCGAGATGTCACTATCAGTAACACTGCGTGGTAAAAAGAGACGTGTGATACATGGCAGCAGCACTCTTTTTTTGAAGTCCAGTCGGCACGTGCCGCACGTTGACAATTTAATCTCATAGAAATCATGTTCAATCATGCTTGTGTAAGTGTATACGTACACATATTTTTACACACAGATGAAACCAATTTCGGTTTCGTTTGACAGCTTGAGATTGCTGCTCTATTCCGCTAGGTATATTAACTTTATGGAATTGACAGATTTCAATTGCGTGAGTCATCTTGCGAATTTGTCAAATCTATACAAATTTATTTAATGCATCTACTCGTCGCATTGCGATCTTAATTAATCCTAATAGAACGTAGAATTCTACCTAAAAGACGGGGTAGATTGTACAATAATTTAGTAGGTTTTCCAATAGACAACATCGACTTCGTAGGACACGGGAACGAGACGAAAAAGCGTTCCTCTGGCAAAAGATTTCGCTGGCCGGCCTCTACCTCTGTTACTATCGAAAACGGCCTATGCGATTTTATAAGAATCTTAAAATATTACTGGATTATTCTTGTTTTTTTTTTAATTTAAAAGTGGGACATTTTTCGTCTTGCGAACAAACGGCCTGAAAGCGGGACTGTCCCGCCGAAATCGGGAAGGATGGTCACGTTAGGTATGACGTCAGCTAAGATCAAGGGCGCAGGAACGAAAAAACAATTAGACGAGACGCCTTTGTTGTGATTGCGCGATTCTCGTGATTACATCGAGTATTTGACGAGACGTTTAGTTAGAGGGGCCCCTAGACGATCAATTTCATTGTGCAATATCACGTATTGTGCAATATTATTGACCGTCTAGTCTAGGGTTAATATTCAACGCGCTCGCCTTTACATTATAATATTATCAATGATATAATAAATAATAACTCAATTATTGTCAAATAATGTTTGTTATTCAGTAAAATATTGTTCAATATTATTGTAGATCTAGACCCTAGACTCTAGAGGCTCGGTTAGGTTATGCTATTTTGAAATTTGAAGATTAATGAACACAATATTATTAAATTTTTAATGATTTACTTTTGTTTTTGTCAGGTTCGTGGTTTACTTTTAGCTTATTTAAAATAAAGTTAATTTTTCTCTTTTTATCAATTTTCTATTTTCAACCAATTTTCCAAACCTAGTTTAGCAAAGATAAATTAGAATATCGCTATGACAAAGAAATGTTAATACATTTTTCCACAAAATAACAATAAGTATAATAAATAAGTTACTTGTATAAGCTTATATTGCGCCGTTTATCATTGTTTTTGTAATTATTATTGATAAATAAAAGTTAAAAAAAAAGTATTACAGTTCCCACTTTATACTTAAAAAATTACATGAGTTACACAAGTACACAAAATTACATGGCGAGGTAGATTGCGAGAATAAATTGTTTGACGAGTTTTCGTAACAAAAGCGTAAATGAGCGTGCGGTTCACCTAATGTACGTGATCACCCCACCTGCCCCTCCCCTATAGGGTGGCGTGTGACGTAGTTTCAGATGGGAGGAGATGTATTAGATCGTTTAGATCGCTTACACTTTGTAATAAAAGTTTGAATGTTTTTAATAAAATTGGTTTAAGTTTAGATAAATATTCATAGTTATGGGATGAAATGTACGAAAGACTTAATTTATATGAGAAGAACGTCAGAGCCGCTATTTACTATGAAAACCCTCAATTTCTTTTACATTTATTTGTCCTAAAAAGTGCTTTAAACTAATAGTAAAAAAGTTTATTAAGCGAGAGTCGAGTTTTCTTAAATAAATGCTGGGCGTGAAAAATCTATCTGACTATTATAGAAAACTTATGAAATACATTATAGTTAAGTGATCGTAAATTAATAATTATTAATGTTGTCGAATATCAAATGTATTGATTTTTATAAAAATTGTTATCAAAAAATACATGTATGTATGTACTTATCGCAAATTTTTGGACCAGGCATTTTCTTTAACGTTACGATTCCACCAGCAGTTTAATGTTCCTGTACCCTTGTTTAATTTCCATACTAATATTATAAATGTGCCTAGCCTATCTGTCTGTCTGCCTATCTTTCTGTCTTTTACCTCTTCACGCCCAAACGACTGAACCAATTTTGCTGGGTATGGATATACTTTGAGTCTCGGGAAAGGCCATAGGATAAATTAATTATTGCTCTCCCGGAAAATGTACGCTAGTGATTTTATAATCCGAACGTAGGATGCCTCTGTAATACTTGCCCTTGGATCGTGGGCTTCATCCCACGCCCACTCACAATATAATCCACATAACGTCACATTAGCACGCGGAAACCCTGTACTTGACGAGGCCATGTCAATCACAGGCCAATGAACTGTGAACAAAAATGAAGACAGCCTTAATCAGTATTGATCCTAGTTTCAAGGCTAGGAGCATGAAAACAAAAGAAATAAGGATGAAATGCTAGGAAAGTTTCCCTTTTTGGTAATAGGTGGGCCCGCGCGAGTTTCTTACGCCGGTTTTTCTCGCCGAACTGGTGGTAGACCTCACGTAGTTCTAAAAGTGTTAATTTTTAACCAATTTAGAAATTAAACGAATTTTCATTTTCATTTTTTTTATAATAAGTAAAGCTAAAAAAATGAAAATCGCACCCAAGGGTCAAAATGTCGTCCATAGCATTTTTAAATCTTAAACTCTATGTAGCCTGGAGTAATATTTTTCAGAATAATAATTTTGCTCAGCGTTTCAGATTCTAAATTTTATGTTCGTAGTCTCATAGGGCACTAATGGCCAAGAATTGTAATCCTCCGAAATTTGCCTATCTTTTCTTCCTTATTTTGCAAAAGATTACCAGTAATTTCTAACAATGCCTATTCCCTGTCAACTCTGTAGCAACTCCTCAAACAGATTTTAAGCGATTAATAACTTTAACTAAAATATTAAATATCCTTAAACGCTTAGGAAATTATTAATTCCTTCATTTATTTTCGTTAAATTGACTAGGTAATAGATAAGTATAACCAAATTGTTTTATGCCCAGTTTCTAAGATTTTTTTGACTGGACTTTTAACTTTTCTATAGGGTTGTTGAATCGTTAACTGTTTTATGTGAGCCAATTTAGCGCTAATGAATACATAAACTGTCGTCAAAAACCTACTATAGTGGAATCGGACCATACCCACCGACAGAAATTTTAGTACTATATTTTTTTCTCTATGCCGTAATTTATATTTTGGTGCAGCTGCAGCATAGCATTGAAATTTGGACATGATTGAAACTATTTCGCATTTTAAAAAATATATACTCTCTCGTACTCCCTCGGGCCCGCTGAGATCATATCAAAAGATTTTCGTGGTTGGATACCGTTGTCGATCCTAGCGACACAGGAGATACAGTGGTGGGAATGTATGGTGGGCCAAACCCCTTAAAAAAATTATACTCGTAGTTCGTACGGAGGATACGATACCCGCGAATCGCGATGCGCAATGAATACTTTCTGTGTATAGTAGCTTAGTTAAGTAAAAATAATTTTATCGTCTATAAGATTGTATCAAACTTCAAATAATAACTCTGTAATAGAAAACGCAAACGAAATTGGTCAACCATCGCACGCGTGTAGCTAAAGGGAAGTCCAATTAAAATATGTATGAACTATGATATGAACACGTGCCCTATAAACCCTATCGCTTTAATCATAAGGTTGACTAATTCTTTATATGTCTTAGACTAAAAACACGAGGCATTGAAAGGGCGCAGGGCAGGGCAGAAAGAGCTCCTATACACTAGCAGGCCGATCGGAATGAGTTCGTCAAATAACAGATTGGCCTGCGCCAGTCCAACCGGGACGATAGGCTACCCCGTTTAATTGGGCTATCATTTCCTCAGTTAAACGAGTATATAAAATAAGCATTAATGAATACTTCTTAATTGAAATAACTTCATTGTGTCACAGAAATAAAACTGCTATGTAAATAAGCAACAATACTCAATAGTATTTGGACTGCAAAATTGGGAAATCTTTGAAAAAATAGAAAAAGCCATTTATATGTTATCTTTCCTTGTCATAACTCATAAATTATTGGGAAAACAAATAGCTCGCAATTTTTTGTATTGCCTCCATGTTTTATCAATCTAATGTTAGCTTTCTGATCCTTGCCGCAAGCGACCGCGACCAAAATTCAATTAAAATGCCACTTTATACCCTAGGCCATAAGTTTCATGTTGCTCTACGCCACTACAAAGCAGCGGCGGCATGGGTCGCGTGTCGGTAGAAAATGACATAAAGACTAAAGTTTTAAGAGGGCGATTAAGATGAAGTGGTAGGGCCAGAAGCGTATAATATCGTGATCTAGGGTATCTTTAAACCTGTTTTTAGATATCAACCGCTAAAATTCATACAATGTTATTCATACCGGCGTAAGGGTAAAGATATGCCTAATAACGTTATATTCTTCGAAACACGATTACAGTAATTTGCCTCGATAGAAAAAAATCGTGAAAATCATAATAAATTGCCATTTTATTGCAATTTTTCGATTTTACGGAGAATTTAGATACAATTCTAGTAAAAAAATTATGTTTTCATAAACCATTCATTAAATCCCATAAGGTAGTATTTATGGTTTTCACTAAAATGATAGTTAGTCATTCAAAATAAAATAATACGTATAACGCTCGCACTGTATGAGGGCGGCGGGGATGCGGGGTGGCGAGTCAGTCGGCCGCGGAGCCTCGTCGCAAGCAGACACGTACTACTTGTCGGCCCGCTCTTTACGAGAATTTGATGTGAATATGACTTGACTAGGGCTTGCAAGTGTACTTATACCATGCAAAGTCCACACGATAAGAAGAAGAACAGAGTACTTATAGGTATTATCGGTATTATAGTTTTTTTCCTCATTAGATACGAATGAGTACAAAATAAGGGCCACCGTACACTTGACTGAGTATCGGTATTATCTTTTTTTGACGTTATTTTTTTCCTC
Organism: Polyommatus icarus; assembly: GCA_937595015.1. NCBI lineage: Eukaryota > Metazoa > Arthropoda > Insecta > Lepidoptera > Lycaenidae > Polyommatus > Polyommatus icarus. The sequence goes on along the minus strand of OW569334.1, from coordinate 4,002,607 downwards.
AGTAGGCATGAGAATAAGGGTCACCGCATATTTGACCGGGTACCGGTATGGGTATTGGGTATCTTGTTTTGACTGTTCTTTTCCTCTGTAGGCATGAATTAGTAGAAATAAGAATAAGCGTCACCGCACACTTGATCTGGTATCGGTATCGGTATTATCTTGTTTTAGACTATTTTTTTCCTCAGTAGGTATGAATGAGTAGAAATAAGGGTCACCGTACACGTGACTGGGTATCGGTACTTATAATATTTTTTTGACACAATTGTTTCCTTAGTAGGTATGAATAAGTAGAAATGAGAATAAGGGTATTGTCCAGTATCAATAACTATATTGAACAGTTACTACAACAACACATTTGAACGCCTACGTGGTCTAGTGGTATAGAGCGCGGCTTTTGACTCGGAAGTCGTGGGTTCGATTCCCACGTTGGAAACATGATATTTCCAAGTTTGGTTAGGATAATGCAGGCTGATCACCTGATTGTCTGACAAGTAAGATGATCCATGCGTCGGATGGGCATGTAAAAAGTCGGTCCTGCGCCTGAACTCTCGCTAGTCATGTCAGTCTTCCGTCCCACTGGGTTATGAGAGTAATGAAATAGAGAGTGCTCTTGTGTACTGCGCACACACTTGGGCATTATAAAATTACTCCTGCGTAGCTGGCCTGGTTTCAATGAAACCGGCCACCGTCACCGAAACCGGTGTGGGAGCTATTATTATTATTATATTACATTTAGGGACTCCCAACAAATAGGATGGTAATGTGTATTTTGCTTTGTCTTTTGCTTTTGAAGACCGAAGAGATAGAATGAAGAAGAATGTTATTATGTTTCTTACAGATATCGAGCTATGGTTGTGCAACCAAATATAAAAAAAAAATTGTTCAGATAATTCTGTTCAAGTTCTTGAAGGGTGAGACTTACACATAATTAAAATATAATATTATTTTTTAACAAAAAATTAAAACCGACTTCTAAGGTAAAAACAATAATAACATTAATACGAACTAAAAAGTATTAAATAATTTTTACCATCTAATATTGCCTTTTTCCGAATTCGGCTAAACCTCAACTATTTCTGTACTCAATCTTCATTATTTTGAAGTCGGTACCAGATAGCTGAATCTTCAGTCCTCTGACAGAATATTTGAAACTTTTGGAACTGGCACCGACTTCAAAATTATGAAGATTGAGTACAGAAATAGTTAAGGTTTAGCCGAATTCGGAAAAAGGCACTATTAGATAGTAAAAATTATTTAATACTTTTTAGTTCATATTAATATTATTATTGTTTTTACCTCGAAAGTCGGTTTTAATTTTTTGTTAAAAAATAATAATAATTTCACTCTTTTTAGTTACACTAGTAGGTAAACCTTCGCGTATATTCTACGTATCTTATTACAATTTGTTAAGAGTCACAACTCACAATTCACACTCACAAAATAATATATTATCAGTGAAGTGAACATATTGTGCTAAGTAATTTAACAATTTTAATGCTTCAAGCCCCAAGCGGTCACCGGCGATTGCGATAACAATAGAAAGGCTATTGTGTCTCGTTTTTCCACGATCGAAGGATCTATCAGATAAAAAATTGTATAGGATGTAGCGTAGCTAGGTGTACTCATAATATAATATAATATTATCATAATTATTGACAGCTGTTCTTGTAATCAAGAATTCAATTTCAAATCGATACTTAGTGCGCCATCTATGTTATACAGTACATAATTACTATGCCTTGTACTATTATCTATTCTGTGCCATGAGACATTGGTGATCTTAACACGACGTGGTAATGATGATGACGATGATGATGATGATGATTATGATGATTAATATGAATTGCATAGTAGCATATGCTTTCTGTTCTTAAAACAACGCCGAAACTCCCAAACGTGTATCTATAAGGAGTCAGGAGTTCTCTCAGCATCATCGAAACCATGGTATACCTTGACCCAACATTTGACTTTTTGGTAGCATTTTCTTAGTACACTTCACATAAAATCAAAATCACTATATGTTGCCATATAAATTTCGAGGAGTTCCCTCGATTACTCCTGGATCCCATCATCAGGTCACCTCTTTTGTGAACATGGTACCAAACTGGAGTAAAACCAAATACAACAAAACAAAAATTTCTAAAATCGGTTCACAAACGGCGGAGTAATCGTTGAACATACAAAAATAAAAAATAAAAATAAAAATAAAAAAATATCCACAGCCGAACATATAACCTCCCCGCTTTTTGGAAGTTGGTTAAAAAAAGACGGGAACACATCAATTGACAAGAATAGTAACTGGTATTACCATGTCCAGGGACAAAGTCAATACAAAAACAAGAACAATATTACTATCTCAGTGCCCCCGAGGACCTTTTTTGGATATAACTAATTATTTAAAAAAAAAACTATAGGTATATTTAATAAAATATAACGAAAATGTAATGAACAGCTAAATAACCATCAATTATATAAAAATCTGCAATCGCAAAACCAAATAATTAAAGCATGAATCAAAAAATTCCAGACGTAAAAATGTTCGATTAGGTGTATTTTTGAACCGACGTACAATAACTTCAAAACGCGGCGGCCGGTGAGCAACTCGATTGTCGCAAATCGTTCGCCGACATCGCCCGAACTTATAACATTGAACGTCGTACTGTATGGTCATTTAATTTAGTAGTTATAGACTTTGTCTAAAACAAGATAATACCGATACCGATACCCGGTCAAGTGTACGGTGACCCTTATTTCTATTCATACAATACCAACTAAGGAAAAAAATTCAAAAACAATATAATACCAATAACTATACCCGGTCAAGTATGCGGCGACCCTTATTCTCATTTATGCCTACTAAGGAAAAAAATTGTCTAAAACAAGATAATAAGATACGCATCTACTACCAGGCGTGCGCATACGAGTAGAAAGCGCGGGGCGGAAGATGGTTGCCCCGCGCTTGCTCCCGCTACGCTTCATACCTCACCCCCTCAGAAACACGATGCGCACCCTACCACTTCATCATAGTCTTTCTCTTTTCAGACTCAAACTCAAATTCAAAATTTTTTATTCAGAATTTTTTTTTTCAAAAATTCTCTGAACTTCGGGTCTACACTGGTGCCTACCACCAGTTTGGGAACTAACCCAGCGAGAAGAACCGGCGTAACTCACGACCGTCTTTCATATTATGCCAGGTGAAAAAGGACGACGCGGATTCATCGCCAAATTAATTTTTTCTCAGTCACTCGATAAATATATGTACAACATTTAAAAAATCCGCTAGGTCGGTTTCTCAATGATAGAATTTTATGCAATGTGTTAAAATATTAACTTAGTTCAATGCACGGTTAAGGCAATAAATGAAAAATTCATGAAAATTAGAAGCAACTTTGTAATTATTTTTTTTCTATCGAGTATCGAGATAACATTAAGATATCGTGATTTGCTCAGACTGAATTCTTTGAAATAAAAGGTAGTATCTAATTTTAGAAAATGAAACAATTAGGGGCTTATTTTCAAGTATAAAAATGAATTATAAAATCGAAAATTTTGGATTAGTTGCCCCCTTAATTTAATTTTTGTCGGTCGCGTACGTTTGCGGCAAACATCGGAACTGTACTTATATGATGTGTACGGTGTGGAGTTTGACAAATGGCTACACGTGTTCTCTGTAAACAGAATGATTTGATTGACACCGTCGTTAATACGAGTGGACACGAGAGGGTAGATTAAGGCCGCGAGCACACCTTGCGGACGGACAACTTTAGGGGTCTTTCAGTAAGTATCTAAACCAGTCTAACCGCCGTACTCAGAGACATTTAATTATGATTAAGCTTCAATTTAATGAAGAGTTTGACAGATAAAGTATGGGGCTTATGTCAAAATTTTGAATTAATTACATTTAACTAAATAATGTTCCACTCTGAGTGCGGCAGTTAACACACTATGCCGAAGTTCCGCGGCGGAAATTCCGCATGATTACGCCAGCAATGTCAAACGCATACATGACGCGACAGAAATTCGGCATAGTGTGTCATCAGTAATTTAAAATGCATTGCAGGCGGAATCATGCTGCAATTCCGCCGCGGAACTTCGGCAAAGTGTGTTTAGATACACAATTGAGAAATCTAAAAGCTAAAATTGGCTTGAAGTTACAGCTGTAATGCATATGAAATGTAATTTTATCAAGTAGTAGATATTTCTTTAAATTTATTTACTGACCGTAACTTCGTTGCGTTGATAAAATCTACCATGTTTTCATTTAAACACGACTTAAAATAACTGTAAACCAAATTTTCTCTAAATCGGTTATCATGCGGGGTACCAGACTAATAGCCAGACAGACTGTTAGACAGTTACCCGGACAGGCAGCCAGCCTGACGGACACACTTTAGCATTTATCATTCATACTAATATTATAAATACGAAAGTGTGTCTGTCTGTCTGTCTGTGTGTCTGTCTGTTACCTCTTCACACCCAAACCGCTGAACCGATTTTGCTGAAATTTGGTATGGAGATACTTTGAGTCCCGGGAAAGGACATAGGATACTTTTTGTTCCGAAAAAAATGTACGGTTGCCGCGCGATAAACAAATTTTAGCGCAACGGAGTTGCATAAAGTGTGAATTAGGTTTTCCACGTTGAGCACTTTAAAAAAATGTGGCGTTAGATGCGGCTTGTAACTTGATATTAACCCACATTGGGGCTGTTTTACCATTTCCTGATAAGTGCCGGATAGGCTATCCACCACTTAATTTGTCAGATAATCTGTCAGATAAGTTGCGGATAGCCTATCCGGCACTTATCAGGAAGTGATGAAACAGGCCCTTAGTGTCTCTACATCGGCAATAGACATAACAAGCAACCAGGAGAAAAATATTTAACACTGTAAGGCCCACTTGCACCATGATGTTTAACTCAGAGTTAAAATGATTTATTTATAAGCACAAGTAGCACATACATTATAATCGTACATAATAAATTAGTATAGAAATAGATCTGTACCATCTGTATGTCTGCTGATATTAATCAAGATGCACTCCGTCCGTTAAATCTGTATCTGTAATTTATGATTACGATTATCTAAATCTAGATTTATCTAGGGTTAGATACTAGAATTTTGATGAGCTGAATTTAGCGGTTTGGGCGTGAAGAGGTAACAGATAGACAGACATACTTTCCCTGTTCGCATTTATAAGGGCGTTCCGTCGGGAGATTCCGTAATTGACCGTATTTAAAACCTTATAAACTCATAATCTGAAAGCTACAAAGTTATAATAAAAATACAGGAATAATCTTCAGTATATCAACATTCCTTTTGTCGTTTTAAATTTTCTATTTTTGTTTCTTATACTCATGATATCAGCTTCCAAAGTAATACCAATTTGTTAAAATTCAAGCATACATTCAGCATCTCCTTAGGATTTACAAATTACTTTTATTTGAAACGCACGCCAATAGATCGACATTATCATAAACTACATATTCGCCGTTTTAAATTTTTTTTAGGACAATTTTGAACTAAGATAAGTAAAAATAATAGGGTTTTGGCGCGATCTCGGCAACGCGGCAAATGTATGACCAAGGTCGTTTGCTCGGGGGACGGCCTATTATGACTAGCTTTGATACCTACTGCTTTTGACGAGTGCTCTTTACTCGTAGTTCGGGGTATGGTAGAAAACCATGATTGCAGTCTGTCATCACAATCGACGGCGATTATGGGCTATCACAGGCGAATATCTCTACATGTTTGATTTGCTGGTTTAGTCTATCTGGAGTCAATATTCAGAAGAGACTTGCACGTTGCATTATAAAAACTATTGACTTTTTTTTAAAGCTTTAGCTACATCTTTTTTTATACAATACTAGCTGACCCGGCAAACGTTGTTTTGCCATATAAATAATTTTTGGTATGAAAAATAGATGTTGGCCGATTCTCAGACCTACTGAATATGCATATAAAATTTCATAAAGATCGGTCAAGCCGTTTCGGAGGAGTACGGTAACTAACATTGTGACAGGGAAATTTTATATATAAGAAGATGCAAACGAGCAAACGGGTCACCTGATGGACAGCAACTTCCGTCGCCCTTGGACACTCGCAAGTCGCAACATCAGAAGATCGGCGTTACCGGCCTGTTAAATAAGTAAAATTTAAAAAAGTATACAATAATTAGAGTGCGATAACAATATTTTCGCGAGCAAAAGAAAGAGAAAAGTGATAGACAATGGGAAGTTTGGGAACATGTTCGGGTACCTATACCGTTTACTAGCTAATAAAATATGTGATCAGATCTGCCAAACGATGCAACTTTCTGCAGGGTCTAGGCTAGAAAATAGAAATAGGTATCTAGTGTTTGAATTTAATCTAGATTTAGTCCAGATATGTCACGTAGATTAACGTAAATCATTACTTGGGTTTATAAACTCGAAAATATCTCATTTGGAACTTTCATCAACGTCAGACGTCATTTTATCCGGAGATCTTGGGATGGTTTGAGCGTCAATGATTAATGATCTTAATTCTGTACTAATTGGTACTAATATTGTAAATACAGAAGTGTGTATTGTATGTACTATTTAACGCCTAAATATTCATATTTCATATTCTTAAAATAAAAATCTTAAAGTCTGTCTAAAATTTAATAAAATGTTCTTGATTATTTTTTTATTGACGACCTCCGTGGCTCAATGGTCAGAGTGTGAGGCAACTCAAGCCGGGGGTCGCGGGTTCGAATCCCGCCGGCGGAACAAAAAGTTTTTCAATGTTCCTGGGTCATGGATATGTATTAAATATGTGTATGATATAATAAAAATCTTAAATATATGTATAGTATAGAAGTATTAAATATATTTCCGTTGTCTGGTACCTGTAACACAAGTCCTTCATGTACTTAGCATGGGGCCAGACTGACGTGGTGTGAAGCGTCCATAGATATTATTATTATTATTATTTTAATGTTCATCTAGGTACATACTGTTTTACCAAATAAAGTTTCTTTCTTTCTTTCTAGCCGCCGCGCGATTTAAAATGTAATATTAAGATAAGTTGTGTCCCGAGTAAGGACCAGCGTAGCCAGATGTGCCAGAGGTGGATTTTCTTTGGCCACTTTAGCTATCTATTGTCACGTACCTAAACGTTATTTTAACGAAAATAAAAAGGTAAAAAATTCAAAAAACTTATGATTCTATAGCTGTTTTTCCTTTGTCCCGCTTTTGACTGAAGAATCCCGCTTTTTCACTCAAAAAGTTCCAAAGTCCCGACTTGGCATAAAAAAATCTGGCAACGCTGGTAAGGATATAGAATAGTTTTAGCGAAAAATGTGCCGTCCTGCACCATATTCGAGAGGTGACAGCTCTCCGTCTTACACCACATTTACGAACATGGTGTAACTTCGAGTTTAACATTTTTAAACAACCCCAAAAAGTGGACAACGCTCCAAATTTTTACTTCAATTAGCCGGATAACATTTTACCAATCTAATGTCCAATCCAGCGCTGGACTGGATTGGAATAATGTAAACCGCCCCAACTCAAAATTTTATTCACATAAGTATGAAAAGAGCTATTTATAGAGCACTACCAATTAAAAGCTTGGAGTTGTGAATTACCCAAACTCAATCTGTAAATGGGAACAAATCATTTCACGAGTATAAGCTACATATTTCACCTTTATTCTAACAACATAGGGTTCACTTTCCTATAATGTCAGAGGTAAAATTAGTTTGAATGTGTATACCGCAACCGAATTCGGATGTTGAACTATTGGATAGTGAATTGGACATAGAGAGACTGTAGTCTACTATTGATTAATTAAAGAAACTGTGTATACAGACATTATAATTGTTATTACTAGTATTTATCGCGCAGAAACCCTACATTTTTCCGGGATAAGAGTATCCTATGTCCTTTCTTGGGACCGAAAGTATCTTCATACCAAACAGCATTATTAATTTAGCGGTTTGGGTGTAAAGAGTTATCGAACAGATACACTTTCACATGTATAATATTAGTATGAATTATACAATTCTTTGATCTTGTCTTATGTTACGTACTCACATATTGTTTTGCTCGATCGAGCAATCGATGCAAGCCTTCGAGTGGCTCGATGCGAGCCTTCGAGCTGTCAGTGTTGCGGTCCACACAGTAATTATTAATCGATTTGGAGTAAAACTATCGAGCAAAACCGTATGTCAGTACTTAGCATTATATGTTACAAATTTCGGTTGACGGACAAAAACAAAACAAAGTATGATTTAATTGTCTTCTTTGAATAACTCTGCAATGGCCAATCTAGTGATTTTGCTTCGTTTTTTCAGATAGGCGCATAAAGAAAAACCACATCGTCCTAATAAGCCTAGTTGTTTTAAAGCACGTGGAAACTGGGCATTTTGCCACTCAAAATGTAGCCTATGTAGGTCCCCGTGATAGAGTTCTCCTTCTGTCTTTAATCCTTGACAGCTGTATGTGTCAATTTTTATCTCATAAAATACATGACACAGTATCTTGTTACTTACATAAAAGTATCTTTGTCAGCGTACCGTGGAAACTTATCAAGTTATTATTAATTTAAAGATTATTATTAATGTAAACATTATTAATTGACTATTAAATTGTCCGTGATAACATTAATAGCTGTAATAAATTATTAATTGATTAATCTAGTCGCATTTAGAAGCTGAAAGGCGCGGTATTTACAGTACGTTCACAATTTCTCAATGCAATACGTATTAATATTTCAGTTTTTTTCCATTTAGAACTTTAGAACGTTGTGTTAAGGTTGGTTTTAGTTGACAGAGCGTTGAGTATACTTGCATTCCTATTAGCACGTCATTACACATAACCTTAAAATGACAATGTTTTCGTATATTTAAGGACAAGACATTTATGCCCGTTTTCACCAACCACATAGTCTTAAGTCCTAATGCTAAGTGTCCCCTAGTGGCCAATAAAGGTATCTTTCAAGATATTATTATTGTCTATGTGTTACCTAAGTCCTTAGAAGTCTGTGTTAAGAAATACATGCCGATAAAAGGCCACTAGGGGATACTTTACTTACTAGAAAACAGGCATTAGGTTATTATTAAATACAGCTTAACAATAAATTACTAACTTTAGTTTAATATTAGATACTACATTGCGTCGTATAGTATTAGGTCTTAGTACCCTTAACTATCTACTAAGTACAATATTAAATTCTATAATCACAACATAATATTTGGCCCTAACTTTGAACCGTTTTACAATTAATGAAGATATAATATTATCACAATGTGCAAAGTCTTTATTAATTTTGTTTTGATTTATTGAATCCAATTTTATTTATGACTTCTAATTCTAATCAATTTAATTTAAGTCTATTTTATCATAATTATAATGCTGCATGATCTTATTGGTAATTTTAGTTGTGAATTGTGTGATGCTAATATTAATGTAATTCTTACTTGCTATGGGTCGTTGAGATACTTGAAATAAAGACATTTTATTTTAATTTTATCTTTTGTACAACAAAATTGCCTTGACTGATATTAAGTGATAACGAAATAAACTTTAATAAATTTTGACGTCTCTTTGAATTGTTATTTCTTTTACTTAAATGGTACCTGTTAGTACGTGTTAAGAAAGCAATACCTCAAATCAAAATGATTTTATCCGTAAAACAACGTTCCTACCTCAATGACGTCAATCATTTAAAAAAATTTGTGGACAGAAGTGACGTCACTCCCGCAACAGGACTGTCCTACAACAACATAGATTTATGGCTCCCCTACCGCACACTCGTGAGTAGTGGCCTGCTTTTTACAAACGAGGCCTGTCTATATGTGTACAGTCCTGGTATTTCGGTGATAAATACTCACCGTACATGGTATAATGTCTATATTCTGGTGGCACGCGAAAATGAATAGTGTACTGTGTAACGCAAGTGTAACATAAAATAAAGGTGTATTGATTTTTTTTTGGGCCTCTTATCAACGAGTATTCTTTGCTTTATGAGGAGGGTAGTAAATAATTACAGTTAAATTGTTTTAACAGTGCACGGTGGACTGTTCAAAATACCTGGTTTTTTACGATCAGGGAATCAAAGGGTGTTTTAAAAAAACGTTCTGGTTCTAATCTACTTTTGTGCCTAGTTTAAGCTATCGTCTTTAATTGACTTACAATAATTATAAACGAGCGCGCAATGCCTTATATTATGCTATTTTTGATAATCCCATAGGATTTAGAAACTCTTTTGTTTTTCCTTTTCTATTAATAAGTTTTGGTAGTACTTATGTTTGTTCTACTATGTAATGGCTTTAGTCTGTCTGTGTACTAGATATAAATAAATAAATGTTTTTTTACCTAATTTCAGCATTCAGGTTCCAAACTAGCTTGCTTTTACACAGAATACAGATGTGGTGTAAGCGCATAATGGTGATATATTTGGACGTGATTGCACCATCTGTGGCAGGTGCGCGGGATGACCTCGCCCGTCGGTGTCCTAGCGAAACTGGATAAATGCTAATGCGTTCGCTATTTTAGGAGTTATGTATTCAGATAGACTAGCTTCAAGAACGGAGTGAAACCTTAGAGCAGTGTTTTTCAAACTTTTTTTTTGATACAACGCGGAGTAGTGTGAACAAATATTTCGCGACCCTTTGTTTTTTATCATGACTGTATGTATGTTTAATGTTTATTAATTTATCCTTTTATTAAAATATTCCTACTGATTATATCAATCTATAATTCCTATATTTTAATCCTTCAGGCCCCGCGCGAGCACCGGTGATCGCGAGAACAAAAGAATACAATGGGAATTCCTAGAACCTCCGATCGAAGGATATAATCTTTATTGTTTCTTAACAGCAGACCGATTCTTTAACGTACATTTGTGAGTTAATCACTAAGTTAGTAACGAAACGGAGGAGTGAGCAACTCCTTCGTTTCGTTACTAACTCAGTGATTAACTCATAAATGTACGTTACAGAATCGGCCAGCTGAAATAGTTCTCTCGGCGTCTGGCGACCCCACTCTACAGAAATTTCCAGACCCCCGGAGGTCAAGACGCACAGGTTGAAAAACACTGCCTCAGAGCGAAGGAATATGGCTTCGTTGTTATGTGAGTCGCCGCAACAGGTACAAAATATTTTATGTTATGTCACTTTGATTAGTGGTGTCTTCGAAAGTCGGAACGTTTTGAGGGAATAGAACGATGGTTTTCCTTCTTGCCAAAATGCAGATGTTTGCAATTGAACGCAGTTCTGTGAAATGCCTTGCCTCTACCAGAGTAGACAGAATTATAGAGTACTAGCTGTTGCCCGCGACTTCGTTCGCGTTAGCATAGTAGATCACATACCAAGTATTATTTATTGTACAAAAATATTCAATGTACAGAATTGACTTTCCTACGATTTTATTATATATAGAATATAGATGTTCCGCGCGGCTTCGCTTGCGTAATTTAGGAATTTCACGCAACCGTATATTTTTCCGCAAAAAATAGCCTATGGCCCTTCACATATTCTTTTCTTCATGTTTGCCAAATAACATAAAAATTGCTCCAGTAGTTCTTAAGATAATAAGCAATTTCTCATAATTTCCTCCGTTTTTTCCACATTTTTCTCTATTTCTTCGCTCCAATTAGTTTAAGCGTAAGAAAATATAGCCTATAGCCTTTCACAATAAATAGGCTATATAACACTAAAAGAATTTTTCTAATCGGACCAGTAGTTCTTGAGATTAGCGCGTTCGAATAAGCCCTTTCATATAATTTCGCCCGTTTTTTTCCACATTTTCCTCTATTTCTTCGCTCCTATTAGGCTTAGCGTGATAAAATATAGCCTATAGCCTTCCTCAATAAATAGGCTATCTAACACTGAAATAATTTTTAAAATCGGACCAGTAGTTCTTGAGATTAGCGGGTTCAAATAAGCCCTTCAAATAATTTCTCCCCGTTTTTTCCACATTTTCCTCTATTTCTTCGCTCCTATTAGTCTTAGCGTGATAAAATATAGCTTATAACCTTCCTCGATAAATGGGCTATCCTACAGTAAAATAATTTTTCAAATCGGACCAGTAGTTCCTGACCTGACCAGTAGCGCGTTCAAACAAACAAACAAACTCTTCCCAATTATAAAAATATAATATATAATATAATATTATAATGTTAGTATAGATGCCGACTTAGAATTACTGATGTTGAAATTTTTAAAGTCTTATGATGAAAATCGTCGCTAGAGTTGTTGACCTACGAATTTAAAACTATGACATATTCGCTGGACGTGTGCCTCTTTGGTCGTATTGTTGTTTGTGTTTTGGCACATGCGATTGAAATTGTCAGAATCCAATTTTGAAATCTTAATTTTAAATAGTTATTTAAAAATAAATTATATCAGCCAGCGCGAGGCACATTCCGTTCATTATCCTAGTGAAACCCGACGAATTTGACAGATATTGAAACCTGTCCGTTTCTTTGCAGTCGAACTACTGGTAGTTGTGTCTATTGTGCCTCTACTTTGTTCCATGATTTGACTCGAGTTGGGAGTTGGGACTAATGATTATAAATCAGATAATACAATCGCTAAGTAAAAAACAGCTCATACGAAGTTTTTATAAGATATCGTCAACAGAAATACACAATCTGTGACAATCTCAGAAGTCTAGCTATAGCGGTTCTTGAGATACAGCCTGGAGACAGACAGACGGACAGACATCGAAGTCTCAGTAATAGGGTCCCATTTTACCCTTTGGGTACGGAATCCTAAAAAGTGTATTTTCTCATTACGAACTTTCTGCCCCATCTCACAGTTTTGTCTATAGTTGATATTGAATCAAATCGCGGTCAATTTGTTGTAATTTGCGAGTGACGTCACCCATCGTGATCTTGTGATATAATGTAGGTTAGGGCCGCGCTGGCTGTCTAATAGACCAGTGAGGTAAGGGCTATTTTGATATAATTGGCTTTTAACTGTTAAATAACACAATAAAAATAAATATAATGAATGTACTTTTAATAAATAAATGAGTTGGAATTTTGCTATAGTTTCGAGATTTTGTTATTGAAACTGCAAGTTCATTACCTAACAGTAATGCATTATCTAACAGTAATAACTATTTTAAGTGGATCATAATAATTTATGCTAAACATTACGTTTAGAATCTGTTCTTTATTGCGGTACGGACATCCTCACAAACACACTCACAAAATTACCAACTATTTACTATACAACGCCGGCAACTCTATTGCGACAAAATTAGTTTATCTGAACGGGAACCGTACATTTTTCCGGGACAAAATTGCTATGACCTTTCCTCAAAGTACCTCCATACCTTTCAGCAAAATCGGTTTATCGGTTTAGGCGTGAAGAGTTAACATACAAACAGACAGACAGTCAGACACATAATATTAGTATGGATTACCAACTATTTTAAGGTATGCTAATTTACCTGGCTATCACCACTCACCACATTACACTATCTCACCATCACCACTCCCCAACAACTGGGACAAAATGGCCGACGTAAGTGAATTAATTCGCCGAAGCTTCGATAGTAGATGGAACTGTCAGCGAGTCATTAGTTTAAATACAACTATCAAGATAATTCTACTACATAAACTTTTGGAGTTTTTGGAGTATAAAGAAATGTCAGAAGTCAGTAAATGTGAGATCACGTGGCCTGATCGAATGCAAAATGATCGCAAAATGATCGCGATCATAATACACTTCGTATCATGATACGCCCCGGTGATCGGGATCATTTTGCGTCCATACTAGCTACTACGCTTCGATGCTACGGGACGGAGATCTGCGGAGATCTGATCGCGAAAATGATACAGATGTGGACAAAGCCTTATATTATGTATGCCTGCGAGTTGCTACTGACTACCAGATGATAAAGACGACTTTGAACGGCTAAAAATAAACTTCAAATTTACTAAACAGCTTCCTAAAGGAAGGCTATAAAATTAATTAATGTTCAATAATGTAATTAACAAAGATCAAAGGCGAGCAAAGAATTAATTAAATAATTAATTGTGAAAACAACATTTCAACTTTTAATAAATTATTGTGTTAAATCTATAAAAGATTTTTCTAAGCTTTTATGATTAGTCTACAAGGCTAAATACGACCTTATTTTTAAAAGAAAATCTTAAAGATTTTTTTTAACTGCAAAAAATTCACTAACTCGTTCATGCTTACAAAATATACTTCTACAAAGTGTAACAAAACTAACTGATAATACTTTAGGGTGTGTACGTGTTCCTTGTAGAGAGTTCACTGTGAAAGTAGCAGCGCTGAAAGACCAATTTTTTTTCACTTTTGGATGGGGAAACTCGTGACGCTGGGGCGGTCCATACAAAAGTGAAAATTTTGTCTTTCATCGCTGCTACTTTCATAGTGAACTCTTCACAAGCAACACATACACACCCTAAAGTATTATCAGTTAATTTTGTTACACCCTGTATACCAGTAATTCACAAAGTAGTACGGTTAGGCCTGACAAAAAATGGGGTCCACAATCATACGTTTCATAAAAATTAATTTGGCATTTGTTTACAGTGAAAAACTAAAACGTTGGCTTGATTACTCTCATCAAAAAGCATTGGCAGATAATTTGTAGAAGCAAAGCTACTGTGAATAGCAACTTCCATAGATTATTTTATGATCATAATGAACATAATTCATAGCCAAAAGAGCTGGTTCTATTTTAATGCTTCGATCGCGGATTCTTGGAAATCTATTGTTATTCTATTGTTGTCGCGGTAATCGGTGTCCTTGTGGGGCTTGATGGGTTAATTAACAACTTCTTTGACAATATCATCCACGTGCCAAAACATCCTTGTAGTATAAATTGGCTCTAATTAAAAACATCGTATTTTACCTGCATTGCTTCCACGAATTTGTGTATCTGGCGGTAACAAGAAAATTTCCTTTACCTTGAGTTACTTTGGTGTAATTATTATTTTTTTCCTCATTTTTCCTATTTTAGGCGTTGTAGAGTTAACGATGGACTATTCCATTACACTTTAAGATACCTTTTTTAACCCACTTCGTCAGAAGGAGGGTCATGTTTTTCGCGTGTATACGCTTCAAAGGCTTGATAATTTCGAGGTTCGTGTCTACTAATTATTTTTTTATTTAAACTGACACAAAAACGCAGTCATTTTCTTTAATCAGTAATCACATTTTTTTTTGTTTTTCATTAAGAAATGCTTCCAGCTTCACGCATCCTCGGTAGATTTTGGTCATCGTCCGGGGTACGTGGTCTACCCACGAAAACTCAATTGTGTTATGCCCTATCAAAATCAATTGTTTTTTCAAAAAAAAGTTATTTTTGTACAATTTTTTTCCAAACTGAGGTGCCTACCACCGGTTCGGGAACAAACACGGCGAGAAGAACCGGTGTAAGAAACTCGCACAAGGCCATCTTTTACTAAAGGCCATTGAAGGTCATGCGGGAAGGATGAAAGCTGAAACCCATCGCAACTATGATAATATTTGCCCTTACCTAACGAATGGATTCAAAAACATTTAATGGTTACTATTTTACTTTAAATAAACTAAATCCTTCCATCAGGGATTCTTGGAAATGTTGTCGCGATCACCGGTGCTCTTATGGGGCTTGAATGATTAATTAACACAAACTAGGAAAAAATCATAAAAATTTAAATGTCACGGAATTTCCCTTTTGCAGTAAAAGGGGCAAAACCTTGCGGGGAATCACGCTACTAATGCTTTTTGTTGTTTTATTGCTGCTAATCATTGGAATTGAACTATGTAAGTGTAACTGAGTCACAAAATTGTTTCACAAAATGCACACCAAGGCGTACAGTTTAATTTATTTATGACAATAACTGGTGCTATATTTGGGCGAACTAATGTTCTATTTCTTGTTTTTATTTTTACTACTATCAGAGAAGTTGATTCATATAGGAAGATGGTGGACCTAAGTAATTTGGTTTGTTTATATCAAACCCAGCCGATAGATTATGGTTAATATTAAATTGACATAACATGACCTAATGACGTAGGTCCGTCAACTGCCTAGGAATCAATTTCTTCGATAGTACATAAGGAACCTATCAGGCAGAGATGCCAAGCGGTCACGCGTTCAAGAGTCAGTATTCTGACGCGGTCAGAACACCTCCTGTTATTGTATGTAGGTATATCTATGAAACGTAATATACCAACGCAGAGAACTCAAAACTGACCGCTTGACCGCCCTCTGAAAGGTGCCCAATTTTACATAACAAAAACCATGAAATCAAATTATTTCGTCCGGCTTTCATGAAACCATTAGGACGAAATTGGAGCGATCCACCTCGCTTTGTGTTTTTGTTAGTTATGATAGAAATTCAATTACAATATGGCCGACTGACATGACAGAATAGGGTTGGCCATTAAATAAAAAATATTTTTTAGTTTATTTTTATTGATTTTTGGAAAGTAACACCTTTAGTATGCCTAAAGTCATAATAACAGTACAAAATGTCCACTTTAATAGTACAAATATATATTTTTGCTATGTCACTAGGTTCACAAATAAGCTACGATTATTTATTTTTTTGTTATATTTACAGCAACCGTATTCTTATTCAGAACAGGCTGAGACACTTTTTTGCCGAAAAATATGCCCAGCTGGTAATATACTATACTACGTACTTAATTAAAAATATTAAAGGGAAGTTATGGGTTTTTAAACAGCGTACCATAAATATTATTAATATTATACATTTCGCTTTCAGGATACTATTATGATTAGGTATCTAACTGTGAACTGAATACGCAAGTAGCTATGTGCTAATATGCAGAGTCGCAAAATTCGCGATACTCCTCTAGAATAATAAAGGCAATGAGAAAGTAAAATAATATGCATTATTATTCTGTCAGTCAACTGCACAATCTATCAAGTTTATAGATCATTCGAAATAGTAGATAGGTATTTAAGTAGCTAATTGTACCAATGAAACAAATGATTATTTGAAAAATTAAACTAACTTAGAAAAAGTAGTCGGGGAGCTCTAGAACATTTTTTTATTAATATCAAGCAAATTTTTTATGAGTAGCTTCATTTTGATATCTTGAAAGTGGTAGCTAACAGAGATAGAAAGGATTTTATACTTTGAACAACCTTGATGGTCTTAAAATATGGATTATTCTATTTTTAGTATAATGTTACTTTTAAATTATACAACTACTCACCTACCGATATATAAAAAATCAGCTGATTAGGGTTCCTTTTTAGGGTACCGTAGTCAATCAAGTTTTGTTGATCCATCTAGGGCCTCGCGGAATATAATATTTTAGGGGGCCTCGCAAGATTTATCTTGCCCACATAAAATTTAAGTCTTGCCCCGCCTCTGCTTGTTTTCCTCTCCAATTTCCCCGATCGACAACCCTGCTACACGGTTTAGTGGGCAATTAGAATTGTTAATTCGCGGCGACGCACTGCCGAGAGCCGAGCGGCGCGGCGGCCAGCGGTGTAGTACAAATAATTTGGTTGTTTATCTTGCCACTACACTATTGTTTTACATGCTATGCCAAATATTTGTTTGGTAAATTACGCTTCGAATTGTTTTATAGTAGTTTTTGGTGTCAAATAATCATACTTTCACCCTATTAGGGCACTCTGCAATGCAATAAAAAGAGTGACACTTATAATATGAAGCTTTTCCAAGTCGTGTTGACTGTTGACCTATGTAGAGACTAGAGAGTAGAAGACTATGATTGTCCAAGAAAGATTCGATCAATAATTTTAACAATCATGGACAACCATCATGAACCAACCTTTACTTTTGTTCGACTACCCAAGTGTTAACTCTGCGCCACGCGGCGTGGCGTGGTCAGAATAGCTACATAAACATTAAAGAAGATGTATCTTTTCCTCTTGTTTTCTTATAGAATAAACCTTATACTGTCGGAATAAGGGTCCAGATAAATGTAAAATAAGTTTGAATTGTCTGTAGGTTACTTACGGTTACTTAGCTGCACTGAGAAAATTGGTCTTATAAACGGACAAATCCTGCCATTTGCAACCGTTACATAACTTGTAGAGTGGTCTTTTACAATATAGATAAAGACTTTCAAAGACGATATTGCTATAAATAAAGTCAATTCAAAAATTGTAACAAACGAACACCTCAGAATTTTCCAACACTATGCCCACCACATCATCGATTCGGGTACGAGTACTAACCAAGTGAAAAGAATTGCCCTGAAAGACTTATGTGGCAACATTTTTTGCAATTGAGATGAGAATTTTGTCTTATAAAAAGTTATATATAACATTCATAGTTTTGGCTTAGTACTTGTAGTGTAACTAGACTAACTACTAACTACTTCATATAAAATAAATTATTAGTTGTATAGCTAAATATATATTAAATATAAATAACAGCTGATAAAATATTAAACGTGAATAATGTGATGGTGGTTAAGATGTAAGTATCGAATATTAGCTTGAAACGTAGAGTTTTGTCTCTACGTCCTTTTACTTTTGTCCTAAACGAGTATTACACGAATGTATAAAACTCGACAGAACTTGTTTATTCAGAACATGTATGTCTCAATCAAAACCTGGAAATGAGGAAAAGCTATCTCATGCTAAAAATAAGCTTTTATCTATAAAAAAGAAGTGAAATAAAATGCTTATCGTGAAAGGCAGAGACGCATTCCAAGTTATCTTACAATTGACATCGTAGTTTCTACAAAAGTGATCCTTATGGAGATAATTTTATGGTCCTGTCGGGGGTAAAATAGTCCTGAACAGATTTTACAATGAAAATTTTACCGAAACGCAGCGGAAACGTCGCCGGCTCTTAAAATGATTTTATCTTTAAATGCTCGTTTTCTTTTCACTTTCAAACCGTATAGTTAACGATTCTGATAGCTAAGTGTTTTCAGTAAAATACTAGCTGTCCCGGCAAACGTTTCTTTGCCATATTATATAAAGTATATCGCCCGTATTATTTTATTGAATTAGTGACTAAATAACTATGTCACCATGGCAACGTCCATCGCTATCCCGTGACCCGCGTCGCATAAACAATGGTCGCTCTTTATAGACAAATAATTTGCAGTAAAATAAAATTGCGACTATAATTAAAGATCTAAGCTATCCTATCTCTCAAGTTGGAATAAAGCACACATTTAAAAAAAAGAAACATTAAAATCGGTTAAGTAGTTTAGGAATCCATCGCGGACAAACATCGTGACAGGAGATTTATATATACTTGATTATGCTGAAAAGTTTTTAAAGCCTTGCGTCAAGTATCTGCCTATTAAACAATATGGCGATGTAAGCTCTTAATTTGGCCACGCGCCTAAGCAACCTTGTAGGATGTATTATGTATGTCTGTAATAATGATACAGACTATGCAGTAAACCAAGTAATAAATTATAATATTATACAAAGAATCTTCAATAATTATAACTGTATAGTATAAAACTACATAATTCACATAACACTTCCCGTTAAATGTGATTTTACAATTTACAGACAAAAATTATTGCTTATTTTGTCTGGAAAATGATATTTAAATAGCAAAGATTGGTCAGTTGTTTTTACGTTGCATCATTTCATTATATACTCGTACAAAGTCGAACAAAATATTTCGAGTCAGCAAAGCTTTAACAACCAAAAGATCTATTGCGAGTCAAATCATAAACCATTACATTTAATTCTATTAGAAAAGCTTTTGAACGTGGCAATGGCCCAGCCGAAGGGCGTAGGACCGAGGCCAAGGCGACAAGGTCGGAGGGCCAGACCAAGGGCATAAGGAAGGGATCCTTATCGCTACGCGTAAACTGACACGACATTTTCTACGGGGGGTCTAAAATAGGAAAAACTTAACACACCTATCTTGTTTGGTTGCGTTTTAAGAAAATATACGTGCAATAGACTACGCCATTGACTGATTAATATTATATCAAATTGTATTGCATTCATTGATATTATAAATTATAATTATAACATAAATTTAATATACCTAGCGGAATAGAGTAACAAAGGCCTGAGCAAGCGAGATGCCACTATCAGTAACACCGCGTGGTAAAAAGAGACGTGTGATACATGACAGCAGCACTCTTTTTTTGACGTCCAGTCGGCACGTGCCGCACGTTGTCAATATAATCTCATAGAATTCATGTTCAATCATGCTTGTGTAAGTGTATACGTACACATATTTTTCACACAGATGAAAACCAATTTTGGTTACGTTTGACAGCTCGAGATTGTTGCTCTATTCCGATAGGTATATTAACTTTATGAATTATAATCAGGTGGTCTGAAACGGCCATTTTGATTGTTTCATATTGATTATACATTCTAACAATTTACGAATTTGTTATTTCAAACTTCATTATATCAAGAATGGTGTCAATTTTGTTGTTTCTTCCTTTCACGAAATCTATAAAATGAAAATTATATTATGAAACATTATAATAAGAAACACTTAAAGTAATAGTAGTAGCAGTTCTATCATCACTAAGTCTATGGTCAATGTGTAGCAACTACCTCGTTGTTTGACAGACCCCAAATACA
The DNA here is from genome assembly GCA_937595015.1 of Polyommatus icarus. Classification (NCBI taxonomy): domain Eukaryota; kingdom Metazoa; phylum Arthropoda; class Insecta; order Lepidoptera; family Lycaenidae; genus Polyommatus; species Polyommatus icarus. The sequence continues at coordinate 3,982,085 of OW569334.1, read as the reverse complement.
TAAATTAGAATTCAGAGCTACCTCAATTGCTGGCCGCATCACGCAAACACTGAGTGTTACTTAGAATCCATACTTACTAATATTATAAATGCGAACGTGTGTCTGTCTGTCTATAATAAAATAATAATATCTATGAACGCTTCACACCACGTCAGTCTGGCCCCGTGCTAAGTACCTGAAGGACTTGTGTTACAGGTACTTACCAGACAACGGAAATATATTTAATACTTTTATACTATACATTATATTTAAGATTTTTATTATATCATACACATATTTAATACACATCCAGACCCAGGAACTTTGAAAACTTTTTGTTCCGTCGGCGGGATTCGAACCCGCGACCCCCGGCTTGAGCACCAACGCGCTTACCACTGAGCCACAGAGGTCGTCTGTCTGTCTGTTACCTCTTCACGCCCAAACCGCTAAACCGATTTTGCTGAAATTTGGTATGGAGATACTTTGAGTCCCGGGAAGGACATAGGATACTTTTTATACCGGAAAAACTACGGTTCCCGCACGAAACGAATTTTAGAACAACGGAGTTACGGGTACACTAGTAACATATAACTGGCCAAGTGCGATCCTGAGTCGCCCAATTAAGGAGTTCCCTATAATTTCGTTTGTTTCTCTATTTTTGTTTTGTTTTGTAGACCACTTTCAGAATTTTTCTGAATCCGGTAGATAGTAGTAGAGATTTGATAAGTACTTAAATTCTTGGGAAAGGGCAAAAGTTAACTAACTAAAAATAAAAATAATTTAAAATAATTCATTATTTGGACTTCCTGATTAAAAAACACAAATTGTCTAAACTTGGCCTTCATTAATCCACTTTTTTGGTGTGTATTTTGTTTTTTATTACCCAATTAAATAAATATGCTGCCTTAACGTACTAAATCTTAAAATAAATCCAAGAACGGTTTGTTTTTCGTAGCTACAACTTACAAGTTGCAACTCAATATAATATAATATTAGATTTCCTTCCTCCTTTTCCTGCATTTTATACAGTTAAGAAAATCCCGCAGAATTTTGTTCAGAAAAAAATAGCACACAAAACTAAGTGATAATAATTTAAGGTGTGTAATTGTGTATGAGTCCCGCGTAAAGAGTTCACTGTAAAAGTAGCAGCGCTGAAAAGGGAAGTTTTTTTTACTTTTGTGAAAATTCGTGACGCCGCGCCGCGCTGGGGCGCTTGCCCATAGGTACAAATGACAAGTCAAAAAAAAAATTTTGGTCTTTCAGCGCTGCTACTTTCACAGTGAACTCTCTACAAACAAGGAACATAGTATACATGTCGCAGGGAAAAGAGGATATCAGGGATTTCACGATATCCCTAGGGATATCACGAACTCGCGGAAGATGCCGAATATTCTTGTTTGTTACGTCTTCTTACTAAAAATATCTAGTGATATGTCATTTCACTAAACTAAATCTAGTGAAATGTCAGAAACGCGGATACCGCCGAATAAATATCGAACCACTCATTTCTCTCGCTTGCTCTAGTATACACACGGGTACTTTGGATCATCATCTAAAATCTGAATCTGACAAGTAAGATTTTAGATGATTCATGCGTAGGATGGGCATGTAAAAAGTCGGTCCTGCGCCTGATCTCTCGCCGGTCGTATCAGTCTTCCGTCCCAACGGGTTATGCAAGTAAAGGAATATAGAGATTGCTCTTGAGTACTGCGCGCACACTTGGGCACAATAAAATTACTCTTGGCCTGGTTTCAATGAAACCGGCCACCGTCACCACAAAATCAGAGCGGGAGATATTATTATTATTATCACACGTGTAATGCAACTATAGCAGATCTGAGAAGGCATCACCATCTCTGAATCATACAGTTGAAACCAGCTGAGGGTTCTTCATCAGATACTTCAGACCTTTGATTTTTGACGTCAAATGAAGCGGCCGACCAAGTTGAATATTTTTTGTAAAGGTGGCAATTCGATCTCTAGTTTGGTTAGGCTCTTGTACAGGCACAGGTACTACAGGTACTAAAGCTCTTCGATTATCCTAGTTTTTACGGTTCCGTACCCAAAGGGTTAGTCTGTCTGTCTGTCTCCAGGCTAGACGAGCCGCGCCAGCTCCGCGCCAGCTCGAGCGACGCATTTGTTTCACTCCCACTATTGTGACGTGTGGGAACTAGAGCGAGCGAGAGAAATGAGTGACTCGATTTTTATTCGGCGGTATCCGCGTTTCTGACATTTCACTAGATTTAGTTTAGTGAAATGACATATCACTAGATATTTTTAGTAAGAAGACGTAACAAACAAGAATATTCGGCATCTTGCGGGAGTTCGTGATATCCCTAGGGATATCGCGAAATCCCTGATATCCTCTTTTCCCTGCGACATACACAAACTAAACTCTAAAGTATTACCACTTAGTTTTGTTATACCCTGTCTCTCAACCAATCAATCTGTATCAACAAATCAATCTGTGTAATTTCTGGTTTTCTGGTACCATTGAAACTCTTTTTAGTTTTTTGGGTCCATTTTTAAATTTTGCAACCGCACCCAGAGGGATTTTATGATTACTAATTTTTTATGAAGACTTTGAAATTAACACAAACTCTATATTTTACATTTTTTATTGAGTAAATACAACCGTTGTACCTAATACAAAATAGTAGACTCATATTTTGGGTCACAATGAATATAAAGTTTATAAGTAAGTATGAATAATTAAGTTTATTCATATTATTAATTTGATTAGCGCTGGTATTATGTACTGAAACCACTGTTTTAGCATACAAATTCGCGTAGCACAGTCCATGATGTATTGAAATGTTACACCTTATAAATAAACAGTAATGTTTTCATTGTGTCCATTGACGTCAATGTACTGTAGGAGCCAAGATGTGGTTGTTTACTCGTATGTTTAATCTTGTGGGTTGTAGAGTTCTAAAAAGATACATGTACTTAATTTTAAAGTTTTCTTCTTCTTTCATTATTTTAACTTAGATTAACGGATTTGGGTTATAGATAACAACGGATTAAAAATCGTGCTATATTTACACATTTATTAAAATAATTATTTATTTACATCAATTTACACAAATCATAATTGATATCATGTTTAAGCAATAGTAACTTATTCCTCCATTCTTCAAACAAAATGTATTTAAAATTTCCATTACTACCATGTTAAAATTACATTCCAATCATAATTAAAAAGAGAACGTTCCAACCTTTCAAGAATCTTCCTGAATTTTTCAATCCCCCGGAATTTTCGTTGTGAAAATCGTAAAATCAAACAAATCTCTGCAAATTCTCCAATGTAAAATAGAGCGGGAAATTAGTCACGTGCTCCCGGACTACACAAGGCGTCGCGTCGCTCTTTCGCCCGTACACAATTTGATTTGATTAAAATTTTCCGTACATTTTGCAGGGTACATTAAACACGAGTGTTGATAATAATAACGATTTTGGGAACTATATATACTACTAGATGCTTAATACCTTTTGTCTTTAAAGAAATAATGGTCAGCTCATATTGCCTTTCAAAATTGGAAGCCCAACACAAGGCGGCAAATCAGTCAATGTGTATCTTTTGACGTGACAACGTCTTATAATTCGAAATGGGCTGCGCGCACGAAAAAACATGACGCAATATGCGGCGTTACCTCGCTCTGAGGCGTTCCATTTAAGGCTATGACGTTGTCACGTTCAACTATCGTCAGTAAACCGACTTTACAGATTACAGACAACCGAGTTCGAGTCGAGTTCGAGTTCGAGTTCGAGCTGTTTGAAAAGTAAATAAAGTAGGTCGAAATTCAAACGTACTTGGACCGCCTAGTCTGCTGTTTGTACTGTAGCACTGCTCAGTGCTCAGGCCTCAGTTTTGAACTCACAGCGTCTAATCGCTATAATATCTATCGGTTTATTTTTCAGTCTTACTTCTCTCATTCTATAAAAAAGAAATCAGTGAAAACCAGAAACATTAATACTGCTAAAAAATCCTTTAATTACCAGCTCCATAATCCAAATTAGAACAACGATCTTATATCGGGCACATTACATATTAAGTAAGATAGATCACCAGTTATAATTGTCAAAAACGAAGGTCGCACGCGAACGCAATCCTCAAATGAATGTGTCCAACCTTGACTGAAGCTAGTTTACATATTATACTATGACTATATTATGATCGTACACTAGATGGCGTTATGCTGGGCAATACTAATATTATGATACAAATATATTTTTATGTAAATGTGTGCCATGTCGAGATTATTAGCTGGCGCTACTAAAAAGATATCTTATCTGTAGACCCACTGTAGACCCCAGCTTGGCTGCCCAAGTTCAGGATGGAAAGCGCTCGTTGGGTAAGCCCTATTTAATATTTTTTAAGCTTTTGGGTAAGCCTAGCCTATAGGCTTAGCTATAGCAAAAGATGGCGATTTGGCCTAAGTTGTGACTCTACAGTCTATAGACTACACATAACTCTACAAACTCTGCACCCTACTTATTACAGCTATTTCGTACAATCAATTAATAGGCATAAGATGAAAATTATAGTTTATTTTCTGCAAGAAAGATTCATTTTACATAATATGTTATATAAATATAGTTAAAGTGTAGTGAAGTGGACGCCAAGAAATATTAGAAGATGAAGCAACTAATAATTTGATGACGATATTTTGTTCGAATATTTGAGGAGGTATGGTACCTATATTATATTGTACTAGCTGTCCCGGCAAACGTTACTTTGCCATAATAATATAAAGTATTTCGCCCATATTATTTTATTGAAGTGACTAAATAAGTATGTCACCATGGCAACGTCGATCGCTATCTCGTCGCACAAATAATGGTCGCCGTCAGTCTTCACGTTGTAATAATTTACTATTATTTATTCAACAAATGCACTTATCAATATATAAAGTACCCAGTAGCCGATTCTCAGACCTACTAAATATGCATATTAAATTTGGTAAAAACCAGTAAAGCCGTTTCGGAGGAGTTCGTGGACTGACATTGTGACCACGAGAATTTTATATATAAGATTATCATATCTCCTGGCTCCTTCCTAGTTCCTATTTTACTTTAAATTTTCTTCTCAAACCCCTTCAAAAATACGAGTATTACAAAACATTTAAAATGAACCACGTACATCAGTCCAATGTTTAAATTCTGGGAAAACCCCTTGGGCTTACAAAACTTCCTTAACCCATTACGTGGAAGCCTTAAAGCTCTTACAAAAAAGGCAAAAAGAGCCAAAACGCTAAATGCCAAGATGTATTTCATACGAGTTGACCGAAATAAAGTAATTTAGACACTTGGCAAGAGTCCTATGCGCCATCCTGGCTGAAACAGAAAAATACATACACAATTTTTGGCATTCACTTTCTAGACTGTCGCCATAGCTTTTACGGGAAAAAACAATACAACTTTTTAAAATGTCACGTCACGCGTGGGAGGTAATGTAACATTAGGATTCTGAGACATTGGGGAGAGTAGTAAACAAACTGGTACAGTTGCACATGCTTATTTCAAGCACGAAAGCATACTTCAACCGACCACATGCTGCTTTCGAACTTGCTCAAAAATCGACAGGCATGCGATTTTGGCAGGGTGCCGGGCGCGTGGTTTAAACTTTAAACACGTGTGTGGAAGTATCGATCAGTTTTTCTCTTATAATAAGCATGCTTAAGGGCGTTCCGTCCGGAGATTCCGTAATTGACCGTATTTAAAACCTTATAAACTCATAATCTGAAAGCTACAAAGTTATAATAAAAATACAAGAATAATCTTCAGTATATCAACATTCCTTTTGTCGTTTTAAATTTTCTATTTTTGTTTCTTATACTCATGATATCAGCTTCCAAAGTAATACCAATTTGTTAAAATTCAAGCATACTTTCAGCATCTCCTCAGGATTTACAAATTACTTTTATTTGAAACTCACGCCAATAGATCGACAATATCATAAACTACATATTTGCCGTTTTAAATTTTTTTAGGACAATTTTGAACTAAGATAAGTAAAAATAATAGGGTTTTGGCGCGATCTCGGCAACGCGGCAAATGTATGGCCAAGGTCGTTTGCTCGGGGGACGGCCTTAATAGAAGCAAATGAATCGAGTTCAAACAGCATGCTTGCTTTAAGCATGATAATAAGCAAGAAATTTTTGAGCATGTGTAACTACATACCTTTATCATTGGCACAATAATAATATTATGCATTCCACCACAGTCGTGAAAAACAGTGACCCTTTGATAATTATATGACTGCAGAGTGCAGACTGAAGCATTGCTTGCAGTCAGCATTTGTTAAGCGGATTGACTTCGTACTCGAAAATACTACAAAATATTATTGTTTGCAACAAATTGGTGTATGTTTTCTTATTTTAAATTGAATCGAAATTATAAGACACTCTAATCTCAGAAATCTGAAACGCGGATAAAATAAGAAGCCTTATTCTACTCTTACTAAATGAAATGGCAAAATACAAATATTTTTGAAAGTTGCTTAATTTAAGTATTGATCTAGTATTAGGCTTTAGGTCCAAAGGCTATACTCCTACGGCCTACCTCTGTTAACAAAGTTCACCCACGCTACAGCTGATATTTCAAAACCGCCAGGAGCGTAACATTAACATTTTATATTGTAATCCTGGGATTACAGGATAGCAATCAAGGAATTTTAATAACGATATTATAATAATAATGAAGGAGTATGTATGTATGGAGAATGAATGGCGTTGTTCAGTCAAAGGGCTAGCTGTTTGATGGAACGGCTTTTTTAAACCGGAAGATCATAATTCATAAGCAATGGTAATTCGTATGTAAGGCTGGTTTTATCGCTAATACCTTTCGGCAGCGCCGTTGGAGCGCGCGCGCTCAAAGATGTATGATAAAACCAGCGTAAGACTGCCTTCACATGTCGCACTGCTGCCGCACTACTACAGCCGCGCGGCTCGTTTTAGTATAGAAATCGCGCGGCTGCCGACTATGTGAAGGCAGCCTTAATGACAGTCGACCGCGCCGTTATTTAGATACAGCTTGGCAAAAAAGAGTATGGATTAAATGAGGGCGCTTTTCTTTAAATATAGGCAACCCTACGCTTCCCTTTTGACACAATTTGTACTAGAGTTGACAAGTAATGTAATGTTGTCATAAATAAAAATTAAAAACTCTTAGTTTCAGCTGACACCGCATCAGACTCTTTTTTGCCAAGCTACATACTATCGCTTGTTATCTCACGGTGTAGCGGCCAAAACGCTGAATCGCGCGGACGCATACAAATCTAATGTTATCCAGCTTTTAGTTCAGTCAACAAAGTAGTTGTAGAATGCGTGAGCCTAAGCGATATCTGCTGGAACTTGTTCAGGGTGGTTAAAGACAAAACATATTAAAAGTCCTGACGTCTAGGAGGTGCGCCGAAGAGAGGGGGAGGGCGACAAAGGTATACATTTTTGATTTCTCGCTAAAAAACTAAAAAAAACCGGCCAAGTGCGTGTCGGGCCACGTGCAATATAGGGTTCTGTTAAGTACGGTACCGCTAGTTTTTTTTTTTTGTATGGTTAATATTTATTGTACATTTATAACGTGTTTCACACTACTAACAACATCATCTCAGTTATTTTCAAAGGAATTTGAACGAAAAGTTCCTTTACACTTCGCCGAATTCATTTTTTTTAGTTTATCTGGGGACACGACAGTGCCCCAGCCAAGCTTTTTAGCAAAGGCACGGCCGTACCATACTTTTCTCGAAGCGGTTCGCGGCTATTTCACACCCCCTTTATCTTCGATGTTAACAAAGCTAGGGATTTAGAATTTCGGTCACTAAGAGCAAGTATTAAAACTAGCTTAACCTCCAAATTACATGAAATTTCGATAAATGGTTTAATAGTTACGGATGGTCAAAGTTACTACATTTTGTCACTCACTGACTGACAGATCATCAAAATTCTAAGGTACTTCTAGCAGACTTAGAACCTTGAAATTTGGTACCCGGATAGGTCTTTATTCACAATGAAAGGAAAAATTATGAAACCGGCCAAGTGTGAGTCGGACTGGCGTGCATAGGGTTCCGTACCGTAAATTTGTATGGGAGCCCCCCTTAAACAATAACTTTATTTAATTTTTATTATTAATCATGAAAGTTAAAATATAATTGAGTATTTTCTGAAATTTTCAAAAACCTTACTGTTACCATTATGGATATAGAGCAAAAAAGGGGAAAAATCGTGTTTGTTGTATGAGGCTCCCCATTAATAATTTATTTTATTTTAATTTTACTATTTAGCTTTTATAACAACACCAGATATATATAATTTGTGAATATTGCAACTATCTAGCTATTGCGGTTCTCGAGATCCAGCCTGGTGACATACGGATGGACGACGGACAGACAGCGAAGACATTAGTAATAATAGGGTCCCGATTATATATGAATATAATAATCGACTCAGAACTCAGAAGTATATTTTACGTTACGTTGTCCACCTATTATTTATTTATTAAGTTAATTACAACGGGTTGCCCCAATTACAATAATTAACTACAATCTTGACTTAAAATTAAAACTTAAAATTAATTATGACAATGTTAGAATACATACACAAATTAAATTAAATAGTAATAGAAGAAACCCTTTCGTACTTATTTTCACAAAATCTTTTAAATTATAGAACTAACTAAGCTTTAAAGAAAACATATAAAGGAGATAGAGAATGGGTGCTAAGCTAAGTACGGATAAGTTATAACGTGACCTGAAAAGAAAAGAAAAACCTTCAAAAAAGAAATGAAATCCCACCAAAAACATGTAATGTAAAAGGAGCCTAGCTAAATATTTCATAGCTTTTCAATAATTTTGTCGTAAAAAGTTTTCAGATCACATTGAAGCCAAGCCTTCAACTTATTTTGTAATTTAAATCAACATTCAGTAAATGTATCAATAGCGTTCTTTATTTTATAATTATTATAGTGGCTTGACAATGAGCACTAGAGAAATAATTAATCAGCGACTAATTGAATTTATTGGGTACCATCGGCCACAAGCGTCGTTACATAATATACTAAAACACTTTAGGCTTGCCGTCTGTGTAATTATGAACTCATCCAAATATGCAGTTTTATATTAATTTGTTTCTCTTGTGCTCATTGCCAAGCCACTATAATAATTATAAAATAAAGAAAGCTATTAATACATTTACTGAATGTTGATTTAAATTACAAAATAAGTTGAAGGCTTGGCTTCAATGTGATCTGAAAACTTTTTACGACAGAATTATTGAAAAGCTATGCAATATTTAGCTTGGCTCCTTTTACATTAGTTTTTGGTGGGATCGACTATTACTCAATAATTTATGGAGTTTTCTTAGCCGTGATAGTTTTCCTTTTAAATTCAGCATATTTCCTACTCCCGTGAATTTTTTCACATTTCCAGAAGCAACCGTTTAGCTGGTAGAAGAGGGGGACACATGGACTCTAACGATTTTTTCCACTTTAAAACTTAATATTTCACAAACGGATTCCTAAATCGGAAAATGATCTATGAATACTCATAATATTTTTAAAAAACCTATCCAACAACACCCCACACGATGGGGTGGACGCGAAAAAAAAATTCATACCCGCTTGATGTGTATCGAAGGTACCATAAAAAAATATTTTTTTAAGTTTTCATATACCATTTTGTATCTATCGTTTATATGTGTATTCATGCCAAATTACAGCTTTGTAGGTCCTATAGTCTCTCAGAAAAACCGCGGACAGACAGACGGACGGCCAGACAGACAGACGGACAGACAGACGGACGGACAGACCGAAACTATAAGGGTTCCTTGTTGACTACGGAACCCTAAAACGATGAACGATTCTGATATGAAATTGTAGCTTATTAAATTTTCTATAATTATTTAGATTCTATACAGTTTTTCCAAACTCTCATCCGTTTTTGAACGCTGAATCGCGTGGACGCATGTATAGCCCGGTCACATTAACTTGACGCATCGCTGGGATGCAAAATGCATTCCAGCGATGAGTTAAGTTGATGTGATCGTGTTATAATATCTTATTACGATTTGTTAAGAGACACACTAACAAATATCAGGTAGATAATTTTGTTATTTAACATGCCGGCTCCATAATAACGTCATCAATGATTAATCCATGCGTCGAGTTAATTTGACCGTGTTATACATATCCGACTTTTATATCCCATCTTGCTGCACCGTTCTCAACAAAAACCTGTTCTAAGACGTCGTGAAATTGCAGACTTTCTGAAATATAGATCTGTTTACTGTAGGATGCACAAAGGAAGGTGCAAGTCGCGTTTCTCCAGGGAACGTAGAGCAAATAAACTACTAGAGCTGCTGTGAAAGTTCTAAATTGAGCTCAATTCTCAGGGGAAAGAGTTCTTTGTTGCATGGTAATAGCTGACATGAATTTTAAATTGATCGTCGAATAGACGAATAGTTCTAGGGCTTGCAGACAGACCGTATATCCATACTAATATTAAAAATACGAAAGTATGTCTGTTACTTTTCCAATAATGATACAGAAACCTTAATTTAAGATGAGGATCCATCCAATAATCAAAAACTCATCTTGATATTTTCACAATTATTATAGAATAGAGCTTCTTGACTCTAAAAGGAGTAAGTACTTCACAAAGTCTAGGGCCCGTATTTTTGGTCAGTACTTAAGATGCGACCCGGTCTCAAGACGCGGTTCGGCTCTGTGATTGGTTCAAATTTTGACAGCCAGCCAATCACAGAGCCTGAACCGTGTCTTGAGACCGAGATGCATCTTGAGTACTAACCAAAAGTACGGGCCTAAGACTCGTTATATAAAATTTGTTGCTGGGTGCAGTGTAGACAATATCAATACTAATATTATAAATCGAAAGTGTGTCTGTCTGTCTGCCAGTCTGTAATCTCTTCACGCCCAAACTGCTAAACCGATATTACTGAAATTTGACATGGAAATACCGCGAATCCCGGGTAAGGACACAGGAACTTTTTATCCCGTAAAATGTACGGTTCCCGCGCGTTTAATTTTGGCGCAACGGAGTTGCGGACGTCATCTAGTACGTAGTAGACAGATTAAAACATAAAAAAATTCAAAATTATTTATGCTAACAATATTAAACTGAATAATTTTAAAGTGTTTTCTTGAAACCTATAATTCCTTCGGCGTGCTGGGATGACGGTGGAGGAACTTACAGCCCTCAGAAACCTTGAGGACTCTAAGCCTGCTGTTTATTCATGAGTTATGTTCCAATTTCAAATGTAATTTTAAAAAAATCGGCCAAGTGCGAGTCGGGCTCGCGCACGAAGGGTTCCGTACCGTTATAGAGCGAATAAATAGTGTTTTTGTACGAGAGCCCCAAAAGCCAAAAAATCACGTTTGTTGTATGGGAGCCCCCCTTAAAATAAATATTAACTGTATTTTGTTTTTAGTATTTGTTGTTATAGTGGTCCTTGAGTACAGCGTGGAGACAGACAGACGGACAGACATCGAAGTCTCAGTAATAAGGTCCCGTTCTTACCCTTCGGGGACGGATCCCTAAAAATTAAAAACGGAACAAAATATAGGTCGAATTGTGAAACCCTCTTTTTGGAAGTCGCTTAAAATACCTCGCATCGTAACATCTGGTCACGTTGCAATACCACCTGACCCTGTGTTGCTTATAAACCGAGTTATAAGGGTTCTATTGTTTAATTGTAGGTCTATTTTAAGTGTCCTTTACCATTCCGGATTCGTAATGTTACTAAGCTAAGATTCATTATTTAAAATACCCGCAACTCCGTTGCGTCAAAACTCGTTTACGGAGCAGGAACCGTACATTTTCCCGGAATAATAATAATATAATAATAATATCTATGGACGCTTCACACCACGTCAGTCTGGCCCCGTGCTAATTACCTAAAGGACTTGTGTTACAGGTACCAGACAACGGAAATATATTTAATACTTTTATACTATACATGTATTTAAGATTTTTATTATATAACTAGCTGTCCCGGCAAACATTTCTTTGCCATATTATTATATAAAGTATATCGCCCGTAGATAAGTATGTCACCATGGCAACGTCCATCGCTATCCCGTGACCCGCGTCGCATAAACAATGGTCGTTCTTTATAGACAAATAATTTGCAATAAAATAAAATTGCTACTATAATTAAAGATCTAAGCTATCCTATCTCTCAAGTAGGAAAAAAACACACATTTAAAAAAAGAAAACATTAAAATCGGTTAAGTAGTTTAGGAATCCATCTCGGACATACATCGTGACAGGAGATTTATATATAATAGATACACATAATATTGAATACACATCCATGACCCAGGAACGTTGAAAATTTTTTGTTCCGTTGGTGGGATTCGAACCCGCGCTAGTTCTATTCGAACCTTGAGCTACCAACATCCCACCAACTGAGCCACAGAGGTAGTCAAATAATATAGATATCCTTTATAATAATTAGAATAAAGATATCCTTTGTCCTTTTCCGGGACGCAAAGTATACCAAATTTCAGCAAATTCGGTTCAATCTGTTCAGCGGTTTAGGCGTGAAGAGGTAACAGACAGACACACTATCGCATATGTAATATTAGTGTGGATTTTACAGTGTTATCTGCACATTTTGTGTCGTCTAAATACATATTAAGTATCCTTTATCTGCCATGCAATAAAAAGTCGTGTATATTCCGCCAGCCGAGGTTACATGACTTTAAAAATTTGTTAAATATTTTACATTTTAGAATTTTGAACTGTTTGTTCTTTCGAACATGTTACAAATTACTTAAATTAACTTCACTCCTTGTCGTTCTGCCTGTTATGTAGTTCATATCCTATTTGGTTCTGCCAAGCTACGAACTTCAACAACTTTATAAAAGTTTATATTTAAATATATAAAATTCTCGTGTCACAATGTTAGTCCACGAACTCCTCCGAACCGTCTCTACTGATTTTTACCAAATTTTATATGCATATTCAGTAGGTCTGAGAATCGGCTACTGGGTACCTACTTTATATATTGATAAGTGCATTTGTTAAGTAAATAAAATTATTACAAGCTAAGACTGACGGCGACCAGTTTGAGAGACGGGATAGCGATCGACGCTGCCATGGCGACATACTTATTTAGTCACTTCAATAAAATAATATGGGTGAAATACTTTTTATTATGGCAAAGCAACGTTTGCCGGGACAGCTAGTAAAATATATAAATAAGAAAAACACACTCCCCATACATTTTTTCACCCCACAAGCTTCACAAAAAACAAAACTTTTCAGTACGCGCCTTTTCAGTACGCGAGCGATTTCAAGACAAGGGTCTTGAAACTTCTTGCAATCGTCGTAAGTGTATTTTAGAACCATGAGAAGTGACTCCCCATCCTCGTTATTTTAAGTACTACGTTAAGTACAAGTTAGAGCGGTAAAGATATAGTTTACGATATACTGTGGTTATAATAAAACACTAAGATGATAATCGTACTCTAGAAAAGGGTTCAACAAATGCGCGTATTTTGACAATATCGAGCTCCTAGAGCGTGGTCAACAGTGGAAGGGATAATAAAGTGATAGGTCTCTGGGAAGAGCCACAATATGGTAAGGTAGGTACCACTCCAGGCATAAGCGTTCCCATCCCTAACTTGGTGGAAGTCCGGTCCCTTGTGCGGTAGACCAGCCGTCTGTGGTGCGAGTCCTGTGGACAGATTCAGGACATCCCTCCGTATACGGCTGAGGGCAAACCGCGGGTGGTTTCAGTGGGTAAGAGTCCCACATACCCCCGGCACAGAATATAATAAATATATTATATTCTGTGCCGGGGGTATGTGTTAGTTAGTTGAAGCACCCCAGGGGTTGGTACAACTAATAAGTTGTACCAACCCCTGGGGTGCTTCAACTAACTGAGGCACCCATGATGGGTTTCCACTGCGCATCAAAAAAAAGGTACCACACCAGATGCATGTATGAGTTCCAAAAGTATTACGTTGTTATAATAACCTGTGGTCGAATTCTTAACAAGCATAGCCATTGATAATGTCAAACAACAGCCCAAACACGCGCGAAGTTGATTTACAAGGTGCACAACAAATATTAAATTCTAGTGTTCCACAGTTACAACATGGTTATAAGTTTATAACCAATAAAAATGAAGATTAAGAAAAAAGTAATGACATGAGTGATGAAGGAGACAGACAGACAGACATATCGAAATTATGTAAATACCTACTTAGGCAAAATGTAACTAAAATTTTCGTATTAATTAAGTAGGTAAGCATTGTATTTTTGTAACCAAACCAGCACATATTAAGCATTTTGCTAGTAGCAAGTTAAAAAAAAATTGAAATGGTAGGTTTGGTTAAATGTCATCGATTTCCAAATAAATAATGTAAACAAAAGTGCTAAAAATATTGGCTACATTTTGGTGCTCAATTTCAAAATGACTACTCCTCATACCATAATAACTTTTAGAGACGAAAGAAGATAAATAGACACGGCAGTAGAAAATTCTTCGGCTTAAAGTATTTGACTTTACCTATATGGCACGTCTTGGAAAAAGTAAAATGTCACTTGAAACTGTCAAAAAGAGTTTTGCCGGGAATGTTAAAGTGTGCTGTTGTGTTTTTATATTATTTTCCGAAAATTGTGTTAGCTGGGTTTTTAATGTGTAATATTGGTAGAATATTAACCATTGGATATTCGTGTTCATGCACAAGTGTAGGAATGTGATGTAATATCCAGAAACGTGCTATTTTGTGTCCCCTCCAAAACTCCATCGAAAGTTTCAGTAAAGCGTCTACCACTTTACTGAATCGACCGACTTGACTCCTTGACTGTATTGACTTTTACTTAGACTTTGACTAGACTTTAGACCTGACGATACATGAAAACGATGATGAAAAAGTTTTCCCGCCATATTCCTTACCTTTTTACCTTGTCTGTGGCACAACATACACATCCTTTGTGTCAAGTTGCCAAAAAAGAAGAAAAAGAAAGAACTGTCAAAAATATTTTTCATGCTGCTAAAATAAAAAATCACTCTGGGGGTAGCTCTGCGGGGCTAGAATGGTCGCTCTGTAGAATCATATTATGAATCATAATGTGTTTCATTTTTTAAAACTCGCAAAATGTTGACTCGACTGCTTGCAATTCATACTATGTCTAGTTCGTACTAATTTGACATTCGTCAGATTGACAGTTTGATAATTCATTTTCTGAATTGATTTGAGAGGAATTGCAAAATGTGACCATTTTAGGTCCGCTGGCGTTATTTAAGGTGACGCCGCGTTGAAGTAAAAAACCGTGATGGATTTGTTTTAGCAAAAAATGGAAAGGGCGTAAGCGACAAAATGGTTTTTGTCGTGTAATTTAAAAACAATAAATACATTTCATATAAGCTATGGGCAAATTAAAGTATATGTTTGAACCAATCTATGCACAAATTTTGGAAGCTTAAATCACTCTCCTCTGTTGGCAAAATAGGAATCCCTTTTTTACTTTTTTACATTCTGTGTTATAAAAGTTGATCAATCGTTTTATGCTATAGGTAATTCAAAGACAAAGACATGATGAATACTGACAATGAACATTAATTTCTTAGCTTTAGTCATTGCTGAGAAAAATCGATATCGCTACAGCCAAATTATCAAGGCGTCGCCTTAATTGACGAATACTTTACATGATAATAATTATGACTATGTAATCCAATCCAAAACATCTTTGCCGGTCTAAATAGAGGAAGGGGGGATACAGTCACGTCAGTAGAAAAGTCGTCGACATATTGACGCAAGCGTACAAACAATACCTTCACAGAAATAGCTCCATCAGACAACAGCCTGAAATAAACAGCCTCCGCTATTAATAGCTTATCACTAACAATGTTGTTCCGAACAAACAAAAACACGGAACGATTATTATAGTTGTACATAAACTTGAATCTTTGCACCTATATATATGTATAAAGATTATACATATAGATTATAGAAGGTGGCTCATTCTTTATTGATTTTCGTCTTCCATTTTGCTTCTTTTGTCTAAATTCTTCTTTAATTTGCACAAAATTAAAGATCACAACACAAAACAAACCATTGTTTTTTTTTTGCAGAAAAGGTTAGGCATTTCAAGACTTTTGCACGCGTAAAGTAGGAATAATTAGGTATACTTTATTTTAAGACCTCAAGATCCATAAACTTCATCATTAAGATCTCATCAAGCTGTCTTAACATATTCCTAGTTCTTCACCAAGCACATGACTTAAGTTGAAGCAAACACAGCCATTTTGGTAACGCTGTTTGTCTTGTTGATTTGAGTGGCCTTACTGAGAGTAAATATAGGACCACTCGCGGCTTGAGAATTGAGATTTCCATGTATTCAACTATATTGTTGTGTTAAAAAATAGGGTTTATAATACTAATGTACGGTGCCAGTGGTGCAGTCAGTGCCGTAAATAGGGCGGTGCCACCGGTGCCCAGGCACAGGGCGCAGACTTCGGGGGGGACGCAAGAATGGCCAGACCAGGGAGGCCTGTGGTACCTATAATAATCTAAAAAACTGGCCAAGTGCGTGTCGGGATACGCGCAATTTAGGGTTTCGTAGTACCGCTAGTTTATTTATAACATGATTTACACTACTAACAACATCATCTCAGTTACTTTCAAAGGAATTTGAACGAAAAGTTCCTTTACACTACGCCGAATACATTTTTTTAAGTTGATCGAATTTTACTCAACCAGACGTTCCGCGCGGCTTCGCCCGCGTAAATTAGTTATTTCACAAAAATTAGTCCACAAAAATGCTTATGATCCTTCATGTGGTCTACTTCTTATCTGATCCAAATAACAGAAAAAATGCTCTAGTAGTTCGTGAGATAAGCCCTTTCAAATAATTTTCCCCGTTTTTTCCACATTTTCCTCTATTTATTCGTTCCTATTAGTCTTAGCGTGATAATTTTCTCAATAAATCGGATATCTAACAGTGAAAGAATTTTTTAAATCGGACTAGTAGTTCCTGAGTTTAGCGCGTTCAAATAAGCCCTTTCAAATAATTTCCCCCGTTCTTTCCACATTTTTCTCTATTTCTTCGCTTCTAATAGTCTTAGCGCGATAAAATATAACCCATAGCCTTTCTTGATAAATTGACTATCTAACATTGAAGAAATTATTCATATCGGACCAGTAGTTCCTAAGATTAGCGCGTTCAAATAAGCCCTTTCAAATAATTTCCCCTCGTTTTTTTCCACATTTTCCTCTATTTCTTAGCTCCTATTAGTATTAGCGTGATAAAATATAGCGTATAGCCTTCCTCGTTAAATGGACTATCTAACATTGAAATAATTTTCAAATCGGACCGGTAGTTCCTGAGATTAGCGCGTTCAAACAAACAAACTCTTCCCAATTATAATATTAAGTATCGATAGATAACTTATGAAGCCTTCTTAGCCGTGACAGTTTTCCTTTTAAATTCAGCAGATTTCCTACTCCCGTGGATTTTTTTCACATTTCCAGAAGCAACCGTTTATCCGGTAGAAGGGAAGGGGAAGACACTGCGGTCTCTAACGATTATTTCCACTTTAAAACTTAATATTTCACAAACGGATCCCTAAATCGGAAAATGATCTAGGAATACTCGTAATATTTTCAAAAAACCTATCCAACGACACTCCACACGATTGGGTGGAAAATCATCCCCGCTTGATGTGTAGGGAAGGTACCATAAAAAATATTTTTTAAGATTTCATGTACCATTTTGTCGGCATCACTAATATGTGCATTCATGCCAAATTACAGCTTTGCAGGTCCTATAGTCTCTGAGCAAAACCGCGGACAGACAGACGGACGGACAGACCGAAACTATAAGTGTTCCTTGTTGACTACGGAACCCTAAAAAACAAGGGTGCAGTTATAGAAGCTCGCACAGGGCGCAAAAAAGGCTATTTACGGCACTGGGTGCAGTGGTCTAGTAGATTTGACTTGATTGGGTACAACTTCGATCCTATACAACAGTATACACTGTGCATACATGGTCGGTCGGGTGACATCATCGTCATAATGCATTCGATATTTCGATAGCGAAGTTAAATGTCAAAAACATAATTTATGGGATTTCTCATAAGTACTCATGTAACAAATCGCAAGCGCCATGACACTGCAATGCGCTTTGTCATAATATCTAACTAAACTAGTGAATAAATACATTATGATTAAGTTAACGACTACGTTTATGAAAAAGGAGACTCGCTTTTACGTATGCGATTCAAGAATCAGAGTTCAATTAAATTGGGTATACTCCGATCAATTTAGACATCCAAGGTTACATTAATTCCGACAAGGCTGAAAATTGGTAGGATTGTTCAACACACTATAATAAAGGAAATGTGAAAAGTCCTCATCGATCCGGCACGTGCAAAAAAATTACTAGGGGTCAAAGATTACAAAAATGGGTTTCAGCAAAACGGTAAGTTTTATCATAAAATCAGTTAATACAAAATTTGTAGATCAGATAATCTTATATATAAAATTCTTGTGTCACAATGTTAGTCCACGAACTCCTCCGAAACGGCTTTACTGACTTTTACCAAATTTTATATGCATATTCAGTAGGTCTGAGAATCGGCTACACGGTACTCTATAAATTGATAAGTGCATTTGTTGAATAAATAATAGTAAATTATTACAACCTGAGACTGACGGCGACCATTAAGTTTGTGCGACGGGATAGCGATCGACGTTGCCATGGCGACATACTTATTTAGTCACTTCAATAAAATAATATGGGCGAAATCTGGCGAAATACTTTATATTATGGCAAAGAAACGTTTGCCGGGACAGCTAGTTATCTATAAAAATGTCTTCATACTTTTTTTCCTAAGAGCCACCATTTTTGACATATAACGATTCAAAAAGTTGAAAGAATTTGAGTTATAAGTGTACTTTTGTCTACGACCGCGACGCAACGCATACATCAGACTAGGTACACCGCTAGTCAGTTTAGTCGTTGATTTACACTTAAAAGGTGTAACTTAAAAAAAAACGCGCTAAGTACACTTATACCTCAAACTGTTTCAACTTTTTGAATCGTTATATCTAAAAAATGGTGGCTCTCAGGAAAAAAAGTTTTTAACATTTTTATAGATAATTATCTGATCTACAAATTTTGTCTAAGCTGATTTTATTATAAAACTTACCGTTTTGCTGAAAATCGCAAAAAAAGGCGTTTTTGTAACCTTCGAACCCGAGTAAATTTTTTTTGCACGTGCCGGATTGATGAGGACTTTTCACATTTCCTTTATTATAGTGTATTGAACAATCCTACCAATATTTAGCCTTGTCGGAATTAATGTAACCTCACCCCTATTTTTTTGTCTAATATTACCGGACTAGCTTTCAGGGCTTTTTGAGATGTGAAAAGAACAAGGGGCATTTTTGTATGGGACCCGTACCCAAGCTGTAGCAAATGTTCAACTTTTCAAGCCCTTTCATCCATACTAATATTATAAATGCATAATTGTGTCTGTCTGTCTGTCCGTCTGTCTATCTGTCTGTCTGTCTGTCTGTCTGTCTGTCTGTCTGTCTGTCTGTCTGTCTGTCTGTCTGTCTGTCTGTCTGTCTGTCTGTCTGTCTGTTACCTCTTCACGCTCGAACCGCTGAAACGATTTTGCTGAAATTTGGCATGGAGATTCTTTGAGTCCCGAGAAAGGACATAGGATAGTTTTTATCCCAGAAAAATGTACGGTTCCCGCGCGATAAACGAATTTTGGCGCAACAACGTTGCGGGCATCATCTAGTTTGGTATAATGTCTCAACGTGCTACATTGGTGGGTACGAAATGCCCCTCCTTCTTTATCCTTTATCCATACTTTTTTTATACTTTCATAATATAAGGCAGATTCAGAGGCACAAAACTTAATGTTAATATTAAGTTTTGTGCCTATGAACTAGGTTAAAAGGTCTTTGCTATGAACCGATTCTTTGGGCTTCAGATATTTTATAATGCAAATACAAATACATACAGCAAATGGCTCTACATGCGAGTTGGGACTTGAGTTATATGTATTAATTAGCTTGAGAAAAAACATAACAGCGTTTTGAAAAATGCTGTTATATTTTTTCTCAAAACATTTGATGAAATTCGTTTTTGTAACTATAAGGAAAAATTGCAAATCTACAAATTCATGTTATGTAAGTATGTTTGTAATAGGTGGTAATAATTATAACAATTAATAGTTTTCTACCATACTTGAACATGTAATATTCAAGTTTCACATTATTCTTAATATTCTTTAATAACTCTAACGTCGTAATTATAATTTTAGTTAGGAATTTTTGTTTCCTTACACTTATTTTCAATTCAAGCACTTCTACTCGTAAACATAATATTATATCGTCTCGTTTAGTTTGCAAGTTTCATGAGTCATGACGCAGATTACTTAGGGTGGGTTGCATCACTTGCATCAACTTACTTTAACTATACTTAACTGTAACTTTAAGTCTTTAACTACAGTGCAAAATGTCCGGTTAAGGACGCCATATTTAACTATTACCATAATCGCTCATACCTAATTACATGTACATTTTACTGTGTTGTAAGAAATATTTATCATGACGATTTTTACGGTTACTTAATTAAATTTTTTATACTCTCAATCCCGTTACCTGTAGCTTTGACAAAAAAATAAATGCAACATTTCCCTGGTCAAAGTTAAGGTTAAAGCTAAATTAGCCTTAACTATCACCATAACTTTAACTTTAACCACGCGTCTGGTGCAACCCACCCTAAGTTCCTTAGACTGTGGTATTACGAGTACAATGTCGCAGAACTCGGCAGTCGGCACACTATAATCTATACTGCAGGACTGCAGTAGTCGGCATATAATAATAATAATAATATCTATGGACGCTTCACATCACGTCAGTCTGGCCCCGTGGTAAGTACCTGAAGGACTTGTGTTACAGGTACCAGACAACGGAAATATATTTAATACTTTTATACTATACGTATATTTAAGATTTTTATTATATGATACACATATTTAATACACATCCATGACCCAGGAACATTGAAAACTTTTTGTTCCATCGCGTCGGCGGGATTCGAACCCGCGACCCCCGGCTTAAGCTACCAACGCGCTTTCCACTGCGCCACAGAGGTCGTCATATAAGAACTTTTCTTTCAATAATTTTGTACAGTGTTTTATAGCTCATAATATTTTTCTATTTTTTCTTTTGGAGTATTACCACTAATATGTATTCTGTGGTATTACTTCGTTTTTGTCCTTGTATTGTTGATCAATTCAATATATAATATATGGGGTGTGTAAGTACAGTCTGATGATGATGATGCAAATCAGCTGAACAGCTAGACAAATGCGATATTGACCATCAATTAGCGAGTCAAGGCGAGCGCGGCGCCCAAACAGGGCTATGCAGGGGCGTAGCTAATAGCTGTACCAAGATGGCGTTGCTTTGGTGACCCTTGAACCTTCGGAAAACCCGCTGTTTATTATGCCAAATATTCGTTTTGCATATAGACCAGGCCCAATACCTTCAAAAATAATGAAAAGTGAAAAGAAATCACAGTAGAATGAAACCCATTACAAAAGGAGGAGAATATTATAAAAATTAAGGGAAAAATATTTAACGGGCGATCTGAGTTAGGGAAAAGTGTGGGGGGAGGTTTTAAGGGGGGAAAACGGTTTATCGCGATTTCTGGCAAAACTAATATTCCTATGAAAAAAAGTCAAATGGCAAAGTTGTAGGTAAGAAAAAGATTGAAAATGCGACCAAGGGTGTCGAATTTCGACTTTTTTACAAAATTGTCTATTATCGCTAAACTGGGTGATATGGAATTTTTATTTTATTTTTCCTGGAACTGGTGTAACTTGGCCATTCATCCGGTCCCAGATTATCGTTGAGTTTTGGGACATCCTGTATATATTTTTTTCATCATCGGAAAATAGAGATTTTAAAGAATAAAGAGCAATACAATTTTTTTTAAAAACCTGATATTTTGACGGTCGAAAATTAGGGTATTTTTTCGATTTAAATTCAAAATAAGGTGAAAAAATAAATATTTTTAATCAAAGAAATGACAGCGTATTTGGGACTTGAAAATGTAAGTTATCACCATATTTCGCGAAAAAAAAATTTTGTAAAAGATATAAATAAAAAACCAAAAAATGGTTTTTTGAAATTTTCACATAAATTTTGAGGTTATGGAAAAAAAGTGTAAATACAAAAGTTTTAGATCTTTTTTTTTTCCTACAACTTTGCCATTTGACTTTTTTTCATAGGAATATTAGTTTTGCCAGAAATCGAGATAAACCATTTTTCCTATTTTTCCACCTTAAAACAAACTCAGATCGCCCGTAAATTATTTTTCCCTTAATTTTTATAATATTCTCCTCCTTTTGTAATGGGTTTCATCCTAGTGTGTTTTTTTTTTTTGTTTTCAAAATTATTGGTCTTGGTCTAATAGGCGTATAAAGAAGTGATAATACTCTACAATTCGTTCAATATATTATTGTGTCTCTTGTATAGAGTCCACTGTGAGATTATTGCAGAGGTGATAGAGTTACTTTACTTTTAGCGCTCTTATTTTTAGAATTGTTACCTCACAAAGGATGTCATCAGATGACCACTTTGGTGGTTTTGGTAATATCCTAAATGTTGACATTTGTGGTTTGAAATCGACGTATTTTACACATGCCTGCTATGTTACTTCGTAACTTTAGGAAACACTTAAAACCCTACGAGCTTGTTAAGTATATCTAATTTCTATTACTATAATCCCCTAAAATACATTATATGTAACAGTGTTTACCGTGACGCTAAGACCTATGTATAGACTATAGACAGAACTCGTTTATAAATCATTAATTCCGTCTATACTTTCCTCGATAGTTCACGTGCCTCGGAATATGTAATTAATTAAAAATCGATAGCCCGTGAACTGTCACCATGGCCTACTTGAGTGTTGCCGAAATTACAAAATGGCCGCCGAGAAGATGGTGCAAAACATCGTGCACTTAAAATTTACATTCTAAAATCACACACATAAAATAAAATCACAATAAAAAAAAAATAATTTATATATGACTAGCTGTCCCGGCAAACGTTTCTTTGCCATATTATATAAAGTATATCGCCCGTATTATTTTATTGAATTAGTGACTAAATAAGTATGTCACCATGGCAACGTCCATCGCTATCCCGTGACCTGCGTCGCATAAACAATGGTCGCTCTTTATAGACAAATAATTTGCAATAAAATAAAATTGCGGCTATAATTAAAGATCTAAGCTATCCTATCTCACAAGTTGGAAAAAGGCACACATTAAAAAACATTAAAATCGGTTAAGAGGCCGGGTACACTTGGAATTTCTCATACATACGTAATACCAAAATCATTTTCTCATACGAAAATATTTAACATGTTTGAGTTGTTTTTCAGTTTAAAATAGTAATTACCTAGGTTCCTGCACAAAAATTTACTTTTTCAAATTCAAATTCTTTATTAACCATGCAATAATATACAATAGCATAAAAGCTAGGTAACGTACATCACGTCGTCTAATCCCATGCTAAGTAAAAACTTGTGTTATGGCAATCAGACAACGGATGCACGAAGAACAATTTTATCCTAATATATATTATTTACACATTCACACTACACTTTATCACGTAAAGTCTCTTTCGGGAGCCTCCCCCCGGAACCTTCGGTCGGCCAGAACTCCTCCGCCTCGAAGATGGATAAAACATGAGTCGGCACTCTCACCACAAAGGAACTGAAATTCACTTTGTGGCGAGAGTGAAGACGCTCCATCCTCAAGGTGAAGGTGGTCTTCTCGCGGATGTAGTTTACGACGTCTACGACCGTCATGGACCAGTGCAGGCGCGACACGTAGAGCGGCGTCGCGGGCACCTTGCTTCGCAGGCGCAGCTCGGGCACATAAGGTGCGGTGCCGCGGTGGTTGCGGACGGTGGACTTCCTCTTCTTCCTCCTCTCCACCAGAGTGAAGCCCTCCTCATCGCACCTCCTGCTCTCGTCCCTGTCGAGTCGAAGATGTTCAGCCTTGCGGCCCTCCTTTGCACCCCTCGCCTTTACCCGCGGGGGCGGTGCGGGGCAAACAGCGACGCTTGCATAACACAAAAAAAAAAATTTGTTTCAAATTTTTTTTAGTAAATTTACTACTAAATATTTAAACACTAAAAATAGAGTAAAACACAAAAAAATATATAAATGAACAGTAAATTTAGTACAAAATATTTAAATACTAAGAAATATTTTTTAGAGTTTAAATATTTTGTAGTAAATTTACTATTTATGTATATATTTTTTAGTGTTTTACTCTATTTTTAGTGTTTAAATATTTAGTAGTAAATTTACAAAAAAAAATTTTTTAGTGTTTTTATATTTTGGGGTAAATTTTTGTGCAGGAACCTAGATAATTACTATTTTAAGCTGAAAAATAACTCAAGCATGTTAAATATTTTCGTATGAGAAAATGATTTTTGGTATTACGTATGTATGAGAATAATTAAATAAAAAGTTTTACGACGGTTCGTTCATTATTTTATTAATTATTATTATGTTTTTTACAATAAGATTGGTTATTAACTGACTGAATTACCTCTTTACTAAAAATATTAATTTTATTTCAGACCAGAAACAAAAAATAACAAATTTTAGTAACAAAAATTCCTAATCTTGAGTTGTTCAAAATGAGCTCAATTTGGAAAAAATAAGAAATAAAAATTTTAATGGCAAGAAAAGTGGCTAGTGTTGCACCATTTTTAAATCCTGATGAAATGCGCCAACTTTTGACATAACTTGCCAAGGGTAGAGTAGTACATTTTTTTTTCAAAATGAAGTGTCAAAGTTAACTAACAATATTTTTGTGAAACATGACTTACTGAAACTTAACGTATTTTATTAAATTAACAATGTTTTTTTGCATTAATTCGTAGTTGCGATTAATAGCATCGTTAATGAAGATCTCAAAATTGAAAAAAAATACAGGGAAATTGTGATTGGTGATCACAGGACTTGAAAATGCGACCAAGGGTGTCGAATTTCGACTTTTTTACAAAATTGTCTATTATCGCTAAACTGAGTGATATGGAACTTTTATTTTATTTTTCCCGGAACCGGTGTAACTTGGCCATTCATCCGGTCACAGATTATCGTTGAGTTTTGGGACATCCTGTATAATAGATGTAACAAAACAAATTTATATAATATTACTTGAAGGTGTGTATGTAGTACCCTTATAAGTTAAAATATTGTACTAGAGTTCACTGTAAAAGCAGCAGCGCTGAAAGAGTATTTTTTTTATATTTCAAGCGCCCCAGCTTCATGGACCTGCCCGTGCTAAAATAAAATAAAAATATACTTTTAGCGCTGCTACTTTACAGTACAGTGAACACGTAATATACAGGGAATAGAATATAGATATAGTTCTTGCAATTTAGGAGTGCGCGTCGCCCTTAGTTGTGTGAGTGACCATATCTATACACGCGTACATGGCTCGCTCGCTACTGACTGCTCCGTCGGGTACGCACACTAACGACAATGTCTATTCACATTTCCAACTACAAATAAAGGCGACGCGCACTCGTAGATTGCAAGAACTATACATATGACATAGGTACCATCGATGAAATTGATTCCTATGCAGTTGATAGACCAACGTTATTTGGTTGTGATCTGTCGGCTGGGTTTGACGTAGCTCAACCAAACTACTTAGATCCCCGATCTGCATAGGAATCAACTTCTCTGATAGTACATACTCCGAAGTACATAATTATCACATTTAGTACGCTAACGAGGATGCGGTCAACATTTGAATTATTAAATTCTATTTTCAATATTATATTTTGTTGCATTAATAATAATTGTAAGTCACAAGTCACAACATAATATGAAATTGTTTATTTTGTGTTGAATTTCTAATAACACCAGTCACCAACACTTTTCCTTCTCCCTTATCTTTCCCATTAAAGTTTATTTGTTTGTCCTCCATTTTATGTATTTTATATGGAACAACAATAATATTTGCCGCGTATTTCTACGTAGGTCGAACGACGTAGGTAATGTTTACTGATAGGATCGCCATTATCGATAACTAAACCAAAATGCGTCACTATTCTATATAGACTATAGAGTATAGGCTATAGCTTACTTATACTTTACTACTATTACTAATGCCTTGCTAACACGCCTACTATATTATTTCTGCCTTTACCTCCTATTTTTTTAGAAGTAGCATAGATTTCAGATGGCTTGGGGACATCTCACATCATATACAGAATGCAACAAAACAGAGGGTTTGTATGTGACCAGTATGTAGAGTGCTCTGTGAAAGTAGCAGCTCTGAAACAGTTAATTTTGTCATAATGTGACAACAAAAACATAATTAAAATGTTCTGTTACAATCAGCATATTATGGAAACTGCAAGATGAGGAACGTATCCAAAAAAATCTGCTTATACAAAATCCATTTGACTCTCTAAAGATACTTCTTCGATTCGATCTTTGTCCCTTTGCAGCTTTTGTTTACATATCAGCGAAAAAATGGGTAAGTGGGTAAAAATAAAGGGGACAAAGTCACAAAACCCTACTGATAAAAATATCAAAGCTATATAACGCTGTGTTTATAATAAATTAGTGCGAAAGACTCCACCTGTAGCTCATAAATAATAAATTTGGAGCCGTGCCACGTGTTCCTGTACGTTTAGTGGCGAATGACGACCCTGATAGTTATTACAACTCTCTCAGCTTGGAGAGAAGACCCTCAGACCATCGGAGAGCGGTCACAGGAGCAATTCTGACACGTCACACGATCAGAACGCCCCTGTGAGAGTATACAATATACATATAGTATGATATAACCCAATACAACACAAAGAACGCAAAACTGACCGCTTGAACGCTTGACCGCGTGGCCTGTCTGTCTGATAGGTTCCTCAGTTTTTGTGAAGGACTACATAGCCTCTAGCCTACACGATTTCTTTGTTTCTTCTTTATAGAATCGCCGATCGAAATGTATGGAAGGTCGAATCCATCATCGAACGCTTATGTCTATTCCATACATCTCTCCAAATATTAGCGATTCCATAAAGAAGCTATAGAGACAAAGTGTTGGGTAGAGGCTCAGATACACAATACTTTGGCTCTTTATCATACAAGCAAAATATAAATATAGACTCTATTGAAATGTTGCTAGATGGGAAAAGAAGTACATGTAAGACAGCTGTAATAGAAAACGATATCAGATCCTATGGTCCACAGAGCTCCCTGCTCTACTTCCGCGACAGGCTCTACTGGACAAACGGACCGACGAGGGAACGTCCGTTATATCTATATTCAATATGTAACAATAGTACATTACGCCCCAAGGGAAGAAAGTATGACATTTCAACCCGCGCGATATTGTCACCCGAGCCGAAGGCGAGGGTGACAAAAGCGTCGGTTGAAAAATTATTTAATACTTTTTAGTTTTTAGTTCATATTATAAGAATGCTATTATTGTTTTTACCTTGGAAGTCGGTTTTAATTTTTTGTTAAAAATAATAATTTCACTCTTTTTAGTTACCTAGTAGATAAACTATAATTAGTGCCAATTTAAATTGTATAAAAAATAGTTTTATATTGTCTTCACTATGTCATTGAGGCGCTCTGTCGGCGCTATCGCTTGTCCGAACTCCAATTGTTGTTTTTGCAGCCGCGAAACCCTCCTCACTCGCGGTTCGCGGCCTTCGCAGGCTTTCGCACCGCGGTCCGCGAGTGTAGAGCCCGCATTAGGATTGAATTGACAGACTTGCTGCCCGCGGAATTCGGCTGCCTAATTATAAAATAGTTCGAACCTTTTTGTATGGATCGTGGCATACCTAATTAGTTTTAAATAAGTACTTACATTAGTATATTTTCGCGTACACCTAATAAACTCACGTCAATCGACTGATAAAATAATTACAAACAACAAATACTCTTTGATAAAATGTCGTAAATGTTATACTTTTTTAAATATTTACACTCTCGAGACACAGCGAGGCGGCCCGAGTGCGAGAGTGTAAAAGGGTGCGCTCGCCTCGTCTCGCCTGTCTCGGACCATCTCGGTCCGGTGTCGGTATATTGCGCCCGAGACAAAGGGTCTCGCGAGGAAAACGAGCGCACTACTGTACACTCTCGCGTCTTTCAGTACTAGTCCCGCCGTCGAACAGTGTAGAACAGAAAAATAACAATATTTTTTTTTTTTTTTTTGCGGGTAGACGGTGCAAAAACATTAAAAGTAAACCCAGGAAACTAATATTCAAATTAAAATACTTACAGTTCTTTAAATTATTTATGCGCTATATTAAATAATTGCTAAACCCCTCCTTTGCTCGCCACAATATTAACTTTGCACTACTTCAGCACTTTTTACCACTTTCAACAACAACCATCACCACTAAAAATGGATCTATCTTCACAACTTGCCACCAACTTGGAAGACCTGGCCAAGCTGTTCCAGTCCCGCACGGATACCTACGAGCAGCGCCTCCAGGACACTGCATCCATGTCTTCAGTTCCAGACCTTTCAACACTAAGTAGTGAGTTTCGCAATTTTAAGAATTTTGTCTGGCAAACTCTCACTAAGCTAAAATCACAGCTAGATCTATTAACTCTTGGACTGGATAGGCATGAAACTTACTTCCGTAAAAAGATATTGCTCTTCCATGGTATCCCTGAAAGTAGCGACGAACAGTTATTCGATATAATAACTGACACAATTAAAGTTAAAATGGGAATTACTGAACTTACAAGCGATGAACTACAATCATGTCACCGCCTTGGATCTCCAAAAGGGAAAGCCCGTGCCGTCTTAGTTAGGTTCAAAGATCTCGAGCAGCGTCGCTTGGTCTGGGAAGCTAAGACTGCACTCAAGAACACCGGCATAGTTGTGTCTGAATTCCTGACCAAGACAAGGCATCAGGTCTTTATGAATGCACGGCAACACTTTGGCATCCGCAATTGTTGGTCTGCAGAGGGTAAGATAGCCATCGTTCTGCCAGATAAGTCTCGGCGGAAAATAGAATGCATGGACGAGCTCAAGGCGCTGATGGCTAAATTCCCCACCACCAAAGATACCAAGGCTAATCCTTCCTTGCCAGTTGCCAAGAGTGGTGTTAATGAGGTACTAAAGCCCACTGAAAATAAGCCGCCCAGTAGAGCCACTTCTTCTACTCGTCGTGCAAGAAAACCATAGGCCTGCTCCATCTATTCATATTCAGTTAACTGTGTTCTGTAATACCCTACTTGTAAGTTGTATACCAAGATTTCCTTAACTGACTTACTTAACTAACTGTAAGGTACTTTAGTTTCTTTTCTCTAGACTTAGTTAATTATTTGTAACTTTAGAAATGTTTGTAGTTTGAAATTTTAATTATTCTTTGTATTGACTTTGACAGACTTCTAGCTTATTTCTTCATATTCATAGACTGACTTATGTCAAGCTGTCAATGTCATTTTTTTTTTTTTTCTTTCTTTTGCCATTGTAAAGGGTAAGACAGGACTTTATGCAGTCCCATTTTGCTGTAAAAATATGTTTTTTTTTTTGTTTTTGTCTTGGCAATGTTTGTGTTAAATTGTTGGAACATTTTGTTTTTCTTTTGTTTTTTTTTTTTGTACTGTTGTGTAACTAAGTCAATTGTAATTTGTATGTCAATGAGTGTGTAATTCTCTTCCTTCATCGCTGCGGCGGGCTTGGATGGGTTTAATTATATATCAAACTTTAGTATTATTAATATATTTTATATACATATTTTTTTTATATAAATATATTATATATTTTATATATTTTTACTTCTATATTTTTATGATATTTTGGTAGTTTAATGGATTTCATCGATTTGAACGAGGATTTTTTCTCATGCTCTTCTTCGTCCGACAGCTTTCTCAGCCTTCACAGTGGTGATGGGCTATCTGCTTCATTTTCTGCACGTGATCAGTTAACGAGCTCCTTTTCCTCCTTCCAAAGCAATTTCAATATTGTGCATGTTAATGCCCAAAGCATACCACGGCATTACGCAGATTTTCTGGAAATGTTTTGGGATTCTCCTGTCAATGCCATTTTAGTTTCTGAAACCTGGCTTAAGCCCTCACTTTCATCTACTGCGCATGCTCTACCGGGGTATAATCTGATTCGCAACGATCGCGTGGGCAAAGGTGGTGGCGGCGTAGCCATTTATCTGCGTGGTGATATTGACTACAACATTATCTCCGCTTCGCCAAGCCGCTACTCTGG
Source organism: Polyommatus icarus (assembly GCA_937595015.1). Taxonomy (NCBI): domain Eukaryota; kingdom Metazoa; phylum Arthropoda; class Insecta; order Lepidoptera; family Lycaenidae; genus Polyommatus; species Polyommatus icarus. The sequence continues at coordinate 3,951,828 of OW569334.1, read as the reverse complement.
CTCCGTTGAGTATCTATGTATTGAGGTAACCTTGCATCACAAAACTATTCTGCTCTGTGTGGTCTACAGCCCATCTATCCGCGTTGATTATTTTAGCTCCTTAGAATCTTTACTAGCCGCACACTGTCCGAACTACGACCACACTCTGATTGCGGGTGACTTCAATACGTGTCTCCTGAAGTCCGACACACGTTCCTTAAAGCTCCATTCCTTACTGTCGTCCCTAAACCTTAACATTATCCCGCTTGCCGCAACCCACCACGTTCCAAACTGCACTCCTTCGCTATTAGACCTCCTCATTACCTCGTCTCCTGACCTTGTCGCTTCTCACGGCCAATTTCCTTCCACCTTTTCCTATCACGATTTGGTATTCCTTTCCTTTAAAATCAAACCTCCTCGTCGAGTCCCTAAGTACCAATTCCTTCGCAGTTTCAATAACCTCGATCCGGAGGCCCTCAAACGTGATCTGTGTGATACGGACTGGTCTCCTATATACTCGGCCTCTGACATTGACCGGAAGGTGGCGCTGCTAACAGAACTCCTAATCAACATCTTTGATAGGCATGCTCCTGTCAGAAGAGTCAAAATTAAGCACTCACCGGCACCTTGGCTCTCGGAGGACATCAAATCCATGATGGCCAGGCGCAACCGAGCTTTGTGTCGATATCGGAAACGACCCACGGACGAGAACTTAGTCAAATATAAATATCTGCGTAATCTTTGCAGTCGTCTGTGTAGGGACGCTAGAAGACGCCACATACATTCTTCCATCGACAAATCCAGCCCTTCTCAAATTTGGAAATTTTTCTCTACACTTGGTATTGGTAAGTCCTCACCAAGCACAAACAGCACCCCAGACTTAAATTCGCTCAATGCTCATTTCTCTCAGCCTCCTGTTATCGTTGACCAAGGCACAAAAGCGCGCACACTATCCCATCTCTCTTCCTCTCCTCTCCCTTCCTGTACCGCTTTCTCCTTTACACCTGTTACTGAGGACGAAGTCGCTAAGCATATAGCGGCTATTAAATCTACTGCTGTAGGCAATGACAGTCTCAGTTCCCGTATGATATCCCTCTCCCTACCTGAACTCTTGCCAGTTCTCACACACATCTTTAATTACTCCTTGGCAACGAGTTGCTTCCCTTCGGCATGGAAACGGGCTGATGTAATTCCTTTACCTAAAACCCCTAATCCCTCCTCTCTGTCCCATTACAGACCTATCTCTATATTACCTTACCTCTCCAAAGTCCTCGAACACATAGTCCACCAGCAGCTGTCCCAATTCTTATCATCCAACCATTTGCTTTCTCCTTTTCAATCCGGCTTCCGATCTGGTCACAGTACTGTAACTGCACTGCTGAAGGTAACTGATGATCTGCGCCTTGCCTTGGAAAATAAATGTATCTCCATACTAGTGTTGCTTGACTTCAGCAGTGCGTTCAATTCTGTTGACTTTGACATCCTCCTTTCCGTGCTGCGCTCCCTTAACTTATCCCCGTCAGTTATTAATTGGATAGATTCGTATCTTCGGGGACGCTTGCAGCGAGTTCGCTCCGGTGAGGCTACCTCAGACTGGTGTGCTCTTGATGCGGGGGTACCCCAGGGTGGCGTTCTTTCTCCTCTCCTGTTTTCAATGTTTATAAATAACATCACTCTAATAATCAGATCCTTCTTTCATCTCTACGCAGACGACTTGCAAATCTATTGTCATTCTCATATACTCGACATCGTCTCTGCAGTCAATAACATCAACGCTGATCTTGAGCGAATAGCTAACTGGTCTAAATCTTTCGGTCTGTTGGTAAATCCCAGCAAATCGCAAGCCATGATCATAGGCAGCAGATATATGTCACAACGGATAAGCAACGTTCCAAGCGTAATTTATGATGGCACTGTTATCGAATACACAGACTCGGCCAAAAACCTTGGCATAATTCTTGACCGTAACCTGTCATGGAACCCGCAAGTGACCGAAGTAAGCAGGAAAGTCCACTATTCACTACACACGCTGAGGCGCCTCCAAAATTTCCTACCTATACATACCAAAATTTTCCTTGTCCAGACACTCATCTTTCCCATCCTAGACTACGCCGATTCCTGCTACCTAGACGCCACTGAGGAGCAGTTGACTAGGCTCGAACGTCTACAGAATCTGTGTATACGTTTCGTGTTCGACTTGAGAAAGTTCGACCATATCTCGGCCTACCGTACAAAACTTAAATGGCTCCCTATCCGTCTCCGCCGTAACTCCCACATCCTCTGCCTACTTTACAACATCCTGTACAATCCTTGCTCTCCTTCATACCTCCTCGACAGATTCAACTTCTCTCGATCTCCTGATCTCCCTTGTAGGTCCAATGTCCGGTCTAATCTCTCCCTCCCCTCCCATCGTTCCAACTTCTACTCCTACTCGTTCACTGTTCATGCTGTCAGATTGTGGAACTCGCTCCCTCACACCATCCGTGATAGTCCCACCATTACTGTTTTTAAAAGACGCTTGAAAGAGCACTACCTCGAATCTCCATCCATTTAAATACCATTATACGTTTATATATATATATATATATATATATATATATATATATATATATATATATATATATATATATATATATATATATATATATATATATATATATATATATATATATATATATATATATATATATATATATATATATATATATATATATATATGTGTATATATATGTATATGTATATATATGTATATATATTATATATAGTATTTATTTATTATTCTTATATTACTATTTTTTATTTATTGTATGATGTAGCTATAGCATTTGGTATATGAATTACTTATTTATTTTGTTATTCATATAATATTAACCTATCTGGTCATTATTATTATTATTTTATTACTTTTATTGTATGAAGTACATGTTTATATAATATTATATTCATGATTGTGCACGTCCTATCTGCTATCCTTTTCCAATCTCTCTCCGTAGGGCTGCTGGAAGAGATTTCTATTAGAAATAAGCAGACCCTTTGTGTCGTCTTACCGTGTAAATTGTTGTTTTGTTAATATTTCTTGTGCACAATAAATCATTAAATAAATAAATAAAATAAATAATAAACGACATTATCAGTCATTATCTGTGAGAAATAAAATTAAATATGATTATAAATCTTTGATTAAAATTATATCTTTCGATGCATGGTGAATGGTCGTTTTCGTCCATCTTCTCTGAGTTCTCAACTGCGATTGAACTAAGCGAGAATGTACATGATCGCACTCGGGCAAGGGGCTCTCGCACGAGACTCTCGCCCGAGAGCTCTCGGCGAGAGTGTACAGCGGGCATACAATGTTATCTAATATTTAAAATTTTACATTTTCAAAGTGAAATTACTCAGAAAATATATTATTTACGACATTTTGTCAATGAATATTTATTGTTTGTAAGAATCTTCTCTTTCGACTGGCGTATGTTTTATAGGTGTACACCAAAATACGACAGGTATGCCAATAATGTTCGTTGTTCTTTGAAGGATCTCATCACCTTGTCACGTTTTTTCAACCGTACATTTTTCCGGGATAAAAAGTATCCTATGTCCTCTCCCGGGACTGAAAAGATCTCCATATCCAGAAACATACGGTACAGCAGACAGACAATTAGATTATACAGACAGACAGAAATAGATTAGACATTACAGACAGACAAACAGACACGTTCGCATTAGTATGGAATTATGTGTGTATTATTATAATTATTAGTATGGAAGTATGTGTGTATTTCAGGCTTGGTTGAAAAAAAACCGGCCATCAAAATCTTCATGAGAGAAATATACGTATAACGTAATCTACATAATACAATAAGTGTAAAATAGGTGCAAAACTAGTTTTTATTATTCGTAGTGTAAAACATAAGAAAAGATTTATTATAAAAGTTAAAAATAGCTACTTAGTTCTGTTCATCACAGACAGAAAAGTTTATAAATACCAACGAAAACAAACAGGGACGATACATCTTTATATTTTGCACGTGACGGTGAAATATTGCCGTGGGCTCACTACACTTTTAGTAATATCAAGGATAAAAAAACATTAAAGAAAAAAATGTTCTTAATAGGGTTCCGTATCCATCATCGCAGGTACTTGAAATTTTCACATAATCCTCAATTACACGGGCGTATATATAGCTTTGTTAAGGGGGGGGGTCCCTAACGTAAAAAAGCGGCCAAGTGCGAGTTGGACTCGCCCATGAAAGGTTCCGCTGTCCGCTATACTTATATAATATTATAATTCTGAAGAGTTTTTTTGTTTGTTTGTTTGAACGCGCTAATCTCAGGAACTACTGGTCCGATTTGAAAAATTCTTTCAGTGTCAGATAGCCCATTTATCGAGGAAGGCTATAGGCTATATTTTATCACGCTAATACTAATAGGAGCGAAGAAATAGAGGAAAGTGTGGAAAAAACAGGTTGAAATTATTTGAAAGGGCTTAATTGAACGCGCTAATCTCAGGAACTACAGGTCCGATTTGAAAAATTCTTAGTGTTAGATAGGCCATTTATCGAGAAAGGCTATATGCTTTATTTTATCATGCTAAGACTTATGGGAGCGAAGAAATAGAGGAAAGTGTGGGGAAAACGTGGGAAATTATTTGAAAGGGCTTATTTGAACGCGCTTATCTCAGGAAGTACTGGTCCGATTTATCAATTTCTATGTTATTTGGCATACATCAAGAATAGACCACGTAAAAGGACATAGGTTTCTTTTGTTGCCGAAAAATGTACGGTTTCCGTGACATTCCTAAATTACGCGGTCGAAGCCGCGCGGAACATCTAGTAATATAATATTATAAAGCGAAATAGTTTGTTTGTTTGGACGCGCTAATCTCAGGAACTACTGGTCCGATTTAAAAAATTCTTTCAGTGTTAGATAGCCCATTTATTGAGAAAGGCTATAGGCTATATTTTATCACGTTCAAGCGCAATACACACTGAGCCCGCCGGGCCGCCGACATTTGTCGGCGACACAACCCGGCGGCCTGTATGAAAAGAATGATGTCGGCAACATGCGCCCGCGCGTGTTACCCGCCGACATGTTGGCGGCTTGGGTCGCCTGCGCTCAGTTACCCGGCGACACAACCTTATAGACACGCGGCAATCACTGACCAATCACTGACTGCCAATTAAATTTCTCATCACAAGCCGCCGACATGCCGCCGACAAAATTTTTCGACTTGTAATAAGTGAAGCCGCCAACTAGGCCGCCGACAAAAAGTTGCCGACATATGTCGGCGGCCCGGCGGGCTCAGTGTGTGTTGCGCTTAAGACTAATAGTAGCTAAGAAATAGAGGAAAATGTGGAAAAAACGGGAGGAAATATATTTGAAAGGGCTTATTTGAACGCACTAATCTCAAGAACTACTGGTCCAATTTGAATTTTTTTTCAGTGTTACATAGTCCATTTATCGAGAAAGGCTGTAAGGCTATATTTTATCACGCTACAACTAACAGAAGCAAAGAAATAGAGGAAAATGTGGAAAAAAACGGGAGGAAATTATATGAAAGGGCTTATTTGAACGCGCTAATCTCAGGAACTACTGGTCCGATTTGAAAAATTCTGTCAGTCTTAGATAGTCCATTTATCGAGAAAGGCTATAGGCTATATTTATCACACTATAACTAATAAGAGCGAAAAAATAGAGGAAAATGTGGAAAAAACGGGGGAAATTATTTGAAAGGGCTTATCTCACGAACAACTGGAGCAATTTTTCTGTTATTTGGCACAGATAAGAAGTTGACCACGTAAAGGATGATAGGCTATTTTTTGTGGACTAATTTTTCTGTAAAATATCTAATTTACGCGGGCGAAGCTGCGCGGGACGTCTACTGTTGAATATAATATTCATTTACCCGCGCAGCGCGACGAACTACGAACGCATCGCGGTACCTACTCTGCCTACGGACACACTCCACAGTATTATACTGTGAATAGAAAAAAAAATACATGTACCTCGCTGATTAAAATCGGTGCGGTACATAATATTATATTGTCGATTGGACAAGTGAGATAGATAGTCATGGGGGGGGTCCGGACCCCCAGGACCCCCCCCCTTATCAATTATATTATGTGGACTTTAATAAGTAACAATAAAATTCAAATAAAATATTTTAAAGGGGGTTCTCATACAAAAAACACAATTTTTTGTCTATGACTCTATGTTTGCTCTATAACGGTACGGACTACGGAACCTTTCGTGCGTCAATCCGACTCGCACTTGACCATTTTTAGGGTTCCGTACCCAAAGGGTAAAAACGGGACCCTATTACTCAGACTTCGTTGTCTGTCCGTCTGTCCGTCTGTCTGTCACCAGGCTGTAACTCGAGAACCGTAATAGCTAAAGAGTTGAAATTTTCACAGAATGTGTATATCTGTTGCCGCTATAACAACAAATACTGAAAACAAAATAAAATTTATATTTAAGAGGGGGTCCCATACAACAAACGTGATTTTTTTGGCCTTTTTTGCTTGATATCAATAATGTCTGCCTGTTAGGCAGTTGAAATTTTCACAGAATCCTATCAATTTTATGTGTACACATTAATAATAATTAATAAAAAAATTAAATTTTAAGGGTAATTCCCATACAAAAACATAACTTTTGGACTATTTTTCTCTATACCGGTACGGAACCATTCGTGCGCGAGTCCGACTTGCACTTGGCCGATTTTTATTATTTGTAGTGTAAACCATAAGAAAAGATTTATTATAAAAACTAAAAATAGCTAGATCTGTTCATCACAGACTGAAAGGTTTATAAATACCAACGAAAACAAACAGGGACGATACATTTTTATATTTTGCACACGGTAAAATATTACCGTGGGCTGACTACACTTTTTATTTTTTATTTTATTTTATTTTATTTATTAGGCATATCAACAATATAAACACACGCGTATACATTGATTACATTAATAACTACATTTTAGTGCTTATATCAATTAAAGACATGCACAACATTATTTTATAAAAACACATCTATAACCAAATTAAATTAAAGTTAAGTATACAATTAATTCTTATTTATAAATATACAAAAATACAAAAAAGAAAGAATTAAGGAAGCACACAGTACATAATTTTATTCAATGTCATGAAAGTAATAATAATAAAAAAAAAACAAATATAATATATGGAAAATGTCATGTTCACTTTAATGTCCGGATTAATAAATAAAATGTCAATGTAAAGTCAATAGTAAATTCATAATAAAGGGTCAATTAATATTAGATAAAAAAAAAAATGGTTGCCTGTAAAGTCGGTTTTACGGGCGAAGATTTTACGTGACAACGTGTGGGAGAGAGACGCAAGGCATTCGGCGGGCCTCTCTCTCGTTCGGTGACTCATCGTAACGTTACCGAGCGTTACACTTTTTCATAAGTGACTCCCAGCCGCAACCTAATTTAAGACGTTGTCACGTCAAAAAAGAAATGATAAGTCAAAATAAAAATTTTGTATGGGCGATAATTAATGTAAGATTTTTATGTAACACTTTTAGTAATATCAAGGACAAAAAAAATTAAAGAAAAAATGTTCTTTATAGGGTTCCGTATCTTCATTACAGGTACTTGCACATAATCAATTATTTATTATGTGGACTTTAATAAGTAACAATAAAATTCAAATAAAATATTTTAATATACATAAAACACATACAAAAAACACAATTTTTGGTCTACTTTTGCTCTACTATAACGGTACGGACTACGGAATCCTTCGTGCGCTAATCCGACTCGCACTTGACCATTTTTTTAATTAATGATGAGATATTTTTTTCCGCAATCACAAGTATTTGAAAGTTAATAAATAGTAAACTGCAAGGATTTCAACCTATCACACCTTACAGGAAGAGGCTATTGAGTTGCAATTTTATTTTTATTTTTTTGGCTTTTTTAAATGATTTTATTTACGATTTATTGTAAGATTTGCAAGTTATAACTTTTACGTAAATATGCTGGACGCTGGTGTATTTATATTATGCCTAATAGATATTATACGAGTGTATTAATATATATTTTAGTTCTTTTACATAATATATTAAGAGTTTACAAATACATAATCGTAACGACTAATGAGTTATTTTAATTGTCCTGTTGGCTATTCTACCGGTTAGAGTTAAGTTATAATAAGATATTTATAATACTTAATAATTTTATAAACATTGGCAAAAATCATAGTATTTTTATGGTTATATAAAATGCCTACTAGAATTTACAAGCCATCTGGTTAGCTTTGAGCGTTCTTTGGCGACATAACTAAACCACAATATAAATTATACACAGTAGTGAGTAGACCACCTTCATAGCCATCGCGGCAATCAGCGCATGCACACATCAACGTGATTAATGATTCTAAATACATAGCTTTAATACTTCAATCCCCATAAGAGCACCGGTGATCGCGACAACAATAGACCACAATAGCATTTCCAAGAATCCGCGATCGAAGGATGTAGCAAAGCAATTAGAAATCACGTCGCACGCGTATAACTTGGCAAGTTTCATTTCAAGGACATAGGCTATGGCTGAGATTACTATGCTGCATAATTTTATGCTGTGGTAAATCTGTTTAAATGCAAGAATGAAATTAGATTCTTGTTCTTTCAGATGCTGCAGCTATCAAATCATCTGATCATCATGGCATGGAAATTACACTAAACTGAGTGGCATTTTTTGCCTCGACATGCTATGACTATTATAATAATTAGGAACAATGTTTTATAAACAGACTAGCTGTTGCCCGCGACTTCGTCCGCGTTAACATAGTATAATAACAAAGATGCATAGTTTTCCCCTTTTTGTGGTTCCTTATTACAAAGGGTAAAAACGCTACCCTATTTAAGCAAACTTCAATAAACTTTCATGTTTCTAACACAAGAAATGACGGACTTTCATTGAAACTTTCTACCCCGATTTCACCCCCTTGAGGGTAGAATTTCCAAAACCGCTTAAATACCTATCCGTCAATTTTTAATCAGCAGTCCAAAAATAAACTTTCATGTTTCTAACTTAAGAAATGATGGACTTTCATTTAAACTTTCAACCCCTATTTCACCCCCTTGGGGGTAAAATTTTTTAAAAACGCTTAAACACGTATCCAATCATTTTAATCAGTAGCCCAAACATAAAATTTCATGTTTCTAACTTAAGAAATAACGGACTTTCATTCAAACTTTCTACCCCAATTTCACCCCCTTCATCTCCTTCCCATCATCAGGTCACCACTTTTGTGAAAATGGGACCAAATTGGAGTGAAACCTAATACAACGAAACAAAAATTTTGAAAATCGGTTCATAAACGGCGGAGTAATCGTTGAACATACATAAAAAATATATATATCCACAGCCGAACATATAACCTCCTCGTTTTTTTGGAAGTTGATTAAAAATAAAGTTTCATGTTTCTAACTCAAGAAATGACGGACTTTCATTCAAACTTTCAACCCCTATTTCACCCCCTTCGGGTTAATATTTTCTAAATTCCTTCCTTAGTGGATGTCTACTTAATAAAACAACCCTACTCACCAAATTTCGTGGCTGTAACTTTAACAGCTTTTGCTCAGCGATGATGAATCAGTCAGTCAGTCAGTCAGTCAATCAGGACATATAATTTTATAAGTATAGATGAATACTATACCAAATGACTATCTATCCCAGCCTTTCCCAAAGTGGGCGATAACGCCCCCTTGTGGGCGCTGAAGGTCTGTAGGGTGTCGGACCCAGAAAAAAATGGGGGCGTTATGTAGAGGCTTGGGGGGGTGATTTGTAACATCTAGATGCTTTTTAAATTGAAACCATGGGGGCGCTAAAACATAATATTTTGTTCTCAAAGTGGGCAGTAGACAAAATAAGTTTGGGAACACCTGATCTATCCCTTTGCTTAAAAATTGGCACTCCGGGAAAGTCCCATTGTATTGAAAAAGAGCCGATAGAAGCGAAGAGGAATATTGACGCCGCTTGGTAGTAAGAGAGGATTATAACTTTCTCTTATACGCCGCACTGGTTACCACGTCTTACGAATTTTCGATCAGGTCACGTGTAAGTGCGATTCTATTTACCCATCCCAAAAAGTAAACAACGCCGCTAAAGAAGTTTTCAGTTTGAAAATCGGATCCAGAAAATTGCTAAATTATTTTGGCATCCTTAACCTAGTGTAATATTATGCTAAAGTTATTTGATGGAAAATTACTTGGAGCAGATAATGTGACCCCTTTACTTGTACTATTTACGCAACGCGGTATCACAGTTAGTCCGAGTTATGACGTCATAATAACGTAATTATTAAAGATTTGCGATCATTCATAATAATGAATTATGAAGACGTATTTGAAATAACTATTTTATAACATACATAAGGTACTCCTTTTCTCCCTTATAATTTAAACAAACCTTGTAATACTACTTCATTATCTATCTGGCTATACATAAAATTCTCATTTTTTTAGTATTTTTCCGGTCCTCAAGCGATTTATGGAGAAAAACTAAAATTTTCAATTTGTAAGTTACCTACACTATCTACGATTATATTTTGACGTAACTAGGTACGTACATTGAAAGTTTTTTTTTTAATTTAAGGAACCTTAATTGGTTTAATAAACAGTTCCACTCTGTGTACACAGATCCATACTGATGTTATGAACGCTAAAGTGTGTCTGTCTGTCCATCTGTCTTATTTAATATTTTGTAATCGATTTATTTATTTTAAAATTATTCTTATTTTTTCTTATTTTTAACATTCACCGTATATTTAAGGCAAGCAATTCGCAATTATATAAAATAATTTTATTTTACAAAGTGAACACATAAATGTTGGCATTGGCAAGGAGTAACAAGATACTGCCGCATACAGTTGGCAACTGCAGTGTACCAACTAGTCCGTGACTTATACTTTATCTTACAAATTCACTAGAAATAATAATAATATTAATTACTATAAAATTGTTAATATAAGCTTCAAATGCTGTGTTTTGTTATGTTGTTGGAATAGCGACATATTTTACCAATATCAATTACAATACAATATGTGCAAAACATTGAATATAATTTTTATAAATAATTCAGCTCGCAATTTAGTTTAGCATTTTATAATAAAATTTTAAAAAAGTTGATTACTTAAATGAAATATTTTTGAAAAATGACCAAAAAATATGTATCACGATTTTTTTCTATTATTATGGTCACCCTTGTGGTCAACGGTGGAGCGTGGTGGAGCTGTTATAGCATTCAATCACCAGACACCAACTTTACAAATGTTTGTATGTACATTGTAAAATATTATTCGTATTTGGTTTATATTAATTAACGGAACCTTACTTTGGGTTGCCCCAACTTCGTTTTCGCATAAAATCGTTGGTATATTATGGAAACCTTACATTTTTCCCCCAAAAAAATCTCAACGTCCTTTTCTTGATCTTAAAGTTAAGTTGGTCTTAAAGGCTATTAAAGGACAACGAAAAGAAAGTAAAGGCCTATTTCACCACTTCCTGATAAAGTGCCGGATAGGCTATCCACAACTTAACTTGACAGTTGACAGATTCTCCATACTCTATATATCATTATTAAACACTAGAAATTTGACCGAGCTTTGCTCGGTATTTAATAAAACACGAATAAAATGACATTTTCTAAAAATAATTCCTAGCTAGATCGACTTATCGCCCCCGAAACCCCCTATATAGTATACTAGCTGTCCCGGCAAACGTTTCTTTGCCGTATTAAGTACATAAAGTATTTTTTTTTAATTTGGTCGAAGCGCTAACTGTCGGACAGACTATAATTAAAATCCGAATTCGAATATTATTTAAAATTTGACACTGCGATGGCAGCCGACTGTCGGATCCAATGTAAAACATTCCAAAATCAACAACTACTAATAAATTAAAAATTAATTAAAAAAACATTGTTAGCGGACAAAATTGTGAATCTAAACCATTCCCAGATCCCCTTGAACACACACAAAAAATTTCATCAAAATTGGTCCAGTCGTTTAGGAGGAGTTCAGTCACATACACACGCACACAAGAAATATATATATTAAGATACAGTTTACTAAATTTCATGAAAATCGTTGGAGCCGATTCCTGGCAATCATAATTATTATGCGAATTGTTACTGTGTTGGTCCATCCAACGAGAAACTGACACGTGGAAAAGCCGCATATTGCGAATACGAAGAGTGTATTTAACATTTGCTCAGCATTAAGATAATTTATCGTTCGACAATAAATCTTATGCTGACACATTAAAGTCAATATTTACATAAAACTTTCATTTATAAATAGAAGACAATAGCGAGAGCAGAGACAAGAACCTTGGTCGAGCCAAGAGCAATGTCGGACGGGAATAGACAAAAACCTGTTGAGATGCTGCCAATTCGCCAGCTGAAATATGCAGACGACCACGAACAATGAATAATATAGAAGAGTAATTGAGCCAAAATATGATTTCACTAAATGTCATCAATGTACCATCGAGGAAATTGATTCCTAGGCAGTTGAAAGACCTACGTATTGTGGTTGGCTTATGTCAATTCAATTATAGCTGCTGTCGTCGGATGGATGGGTTTGACTTAAAGCCACCAAATTACTTAGGTCCGCCATATGCATAGGAATCAACTTCTCTGATAGTACATTGTACACCTTTGTTTTACATGCGGAAATGTTTTTCGCGTCCATTTGGGATATCGTCCGGGGTATGTGGACTGCCAAGGCGTTGACACTCAAAATACTAAAACCTGAAGGTGGCGTTTTAGTATACGGAGTCTTACTTAGGGCGAAGTTGTGGGAACGATAAAACCCACCGGAAATCGAAATGCACACCTAGGCGTACAAATGCACACTTTCATTGATTGTCAATTACAATGCCAGTACAATGTACGTTTCCCTAGCTACGCGTTATGACAACAACTACACCAGGGGCGTAGCTACAGCCATATCTGCCGTATCATACGTAAGTTAACCTTCCTGAGGATTCCCCGCACATTTTTTATCGGGCTCCTTCCAAGGTACGCTATGCTTCCAAATAAGACCCATTATTTTCCTATGTATGAGAGGATAACTGTCATACATAGGAAGTTCTATATTATTATATTTCGATGGCAGACAATGTCAGAATGGCCAGCGAATTTAATATTTTATTACGTATTATGTTTAATGGCATGTTTTTAAAACGAGATACTCGGTTTACGTAATGTATTTTACGTGGGTCTCGCGTAAACAGAGAATTGACGCGGGAAATCAAGTCTCTTTTTAACTTTCCTTGAGCAAAATGCACACACCGCGCTTCCTCAAGTTCCCACAAGTAAAGACAGTGCTGTCAAACACTGTAACTAGGTGCCTACTATCTTAGTAGAGAATAATATAATTAATAACTCCCACACCGGTTTCGGTGACGGTTTTCATTGAAACCAGGCCAGTTACGCAGGAGTAATTTTTATAGTGCCCAAGTGTGTGCTCAGTACACAAGAGCACTCTCTATTCCTTTTACTCTCATAACCCAGTGGGACGGAAGACCGACACGACTGGCGAGGGATCAGGCGCAGGACCGACTTTTTACGTGCCCATCCGACGCATGGATCATCTTACTTCATACTTGTCAGACAATCAGGTGATCAGCCTGCACTGTGCTAACCAAACTTGGAAATAACATGTTTCCAACGCGGGAATCGAACCCATAACCTCCGGGTCAAGAGAGCTACGCTCTTAACCACTGGACCACGGATGCGATAGTTTTTAGTAGAGAGCAGAGATAGAGACTAGCTAGATTCTACCAGTTGCAAAAGCGTGAACTTTTTTTCTAAGGGAAGCTCTAAAGGTACCATTCGGATTTAGTTTGTTATTATTTTTAGCAATATTCCGCGAAATAAACTTCTTTTAGTCTTTGAAAAACATTGTCCAAAAACTTTCTGCGTTTCAGGTTTTCCTGAAAAATTAAAATTCAATAACTTTTTATCTGCACTGAAGTTTACTCATACTGTGGTATACGAATGCGAATATCACTGGTTATATCAAGTGTACTCGCCGGGTCATTGAACCGAGGTTAGCCGAATTTAATCAAACAATGAGATCCCATTTAAAGTCTGTCCACGCGCTCCAAAGATACAGATGTGAAGATAATTATACTTTTTGCTGACTTTGTTTCATTCACAATGAAATTTAATGATTTGGCTTTGCGTACGTTCAGTTATTTTATTTACAGTAAACTTTTCTTGAAAAACACGTCTAAATTGTAAAGGCCGGCAAAGCACATACGCGCCTAGTACAGCGATGTTGCGTGTGTCCATAGTACGTGTACTATGGACACACACAATACCGTCGTATTCGCTTACCATTTGCTCACTATATGAAAAAATAAACAATAATATTAAATCTGATGATGACAAATTAAATGAAAATGGGTTAAGAGGTTTTAGTGGTCCGAAGCCTACTCCGAAGCCTTTAAATTAGACTACCTACATTAATAATTTAGTACTTACTTACTTATTATTATGAGACTAATGCAGTAAAATGTTGTATAGCTGTAGAGTCATGTAGAGCCACAAGCTTGGCTTGCACAAGATCTTGGATAACTTTGTCATGGATCCACTCGATGACGACTTGGCATTATTTTACATGAAAATATTTTAAAAGATTTGCTAAATTTCATTACAGTACTCCTTTTCGGAGTTTATGTAGTTTTGTCATGTATTTTAGTATTATGATATTATTGAATATTCGATAAGTTTGGAAAAGGCCACTTTTTCGATAATTCGGATTAGATTACGCGTAATCGGTTACGGAGATACTGTTTATCTGTTTACATGTGTATGTGAGATTAGTATAATAATATTATGAATAGTAACAGGTGCCTACAAACTAAGCTAATGATACAATTAATCATAATTATTATTTATTATCGTTATACTAACAATATAAATTCGAAAACGCATAATAAACGAAAACGAAAACAAATAACACATCCGTGGTCCAGTGGTTACGAGCGTCGCTCTTGACTCGGAGGTCGTGGGTTCGATTCCCGCGTTGAAAACATGTTATTTCCAAGTATGGTTAGGACAATGCAGGCTGATCGCCTGATTGTCTGACAAGTAAGATGGATCCATGCGTCGGAAGGGCATGTAAAAAGTCGGTCCTGCGCCTGATCTTTCGCCGGTCGTGTCGGTCTGCCGTCCCACTGGGTTATGACTTTATGAGAGTAAAGGAATAGAGAGTGCTCTTGTGCACACACTTGGGCACTATGAAATTACTCCTGCCGCCTGCGTAACTGGCCTGGTTTTAATGAGACCGGCAACCGTCACCGAAACCGGTGTGGGGAGACGGGAGTATAAATATTAATTATTATATATAAATGTAAAAACCCGTTTCTTTGAAAATGTATTATCACGACCAAACCGCTTAACCGATTTTGATGATTTGATATGGCGATACTTTGAGTCCCGAGAAAGGACCTCTAGGATATTTTTCTCCCGGCAAAATGTACGGTTCCCGCGCGATAAACGAATTTTGACGCAACGGAGTTGCGGGCATCATCTGCTGCAAAAATCATAATTATATTATCTTTTACATAAATTCAAAGATTAACGACAGTGATGACTGATGACACGATTTTAGTATTCTTTGCTTTGTAGAGGAAGATATTCTCTCTCATTCTCTCCTTTACCAACAGGATTAAACAAATGATATTATATTATTACTAGCTGTCCCGGCAAACCTTGCTTTGCCATAATATAAAAAGTATTTCGCCCATATTATTTTATTGAAGTGACTAAATAAGTATGTCACCATGGCAACGTCGATCGCTATCCCGTCGCACAAACAATGGTCGCCGTCAGTCTCAGGTTGTAATCATTTACTATTATTTATTCAACAAATGCACTTAACTATATAATATAAAGTACCCAGTAGCCGATTCTCAGACCTACTGAATATTATGCATATAAAATTTGGTAAAAATCAGTAAAGCCGTTTCGGAGGAGTTCGCGGACTAACAATATGACACGAGAATTTTTAAATAAGACTAGCTGTCCCGGCAAACGTTGCTTTGCCATAATATAAAGTATTTCGCCCATATTATTTTATTGAGTGACTAAATAAGTATGTCGCCATGGCAACGTCGATCGCTATCCCGTCGCATAAACATATATAATTTACTATTATTTATTCAACAAATGCACATATAAATATATATAGTACCCAGTAGCCGATTCTCAGACCTACTGAATATGCATATCAAATTTAGTAAAAATCAGTAAAGCCGTTTCGGAGGAGTTTGCGGACTAACATTGTGAGTTGTGACACGAAAATTTTATATATAAGATAAGGCTTGTCAATTGACAAGCCCCTCCCTCGTACTCACACTTCACAGTACAAAATTTTTCATATAAATATCAACTTTTAGATGGTGGGGCGCTTCATAAACAATTATATTGTACTCGGCGAAAAATGGCGGTAGCGGTCATTGACTCCCTGTATATAACTTGTAATTTTCCATATAAACCGCAATGGACAATGAAGTGTCAGATGTTGTCAATCACGACTTTGTATAGAAAATGACAAGTTTTTGACAGGGAGTCAATGACCGCTACCGCCATGTTTCGCCGAGTACAGTATAGACAAGCTCTACCTTTCTACCCGACTATTTAGGAGATATTTTGAATCACCTACTATTTAAGAACTACTTACAAAAGTACTTATTGCAGGAATTTATACTATGTAATACCCTTTTTCGCTCTCATTACCGTGGACCGCGTACATTTTGTATTTTAGGAATGCAATTAGCAAGTAAGCTATATCGGGCTATCTATCGAGAGATCTATGAATTTAAGTGGTTATAAAATTGCGAGCTCAGACTTGCGCCTAGTGCGAGAGACAGAGCTAACCTACCTATATCTTATTTATTCTTTTAAACTTTAAAAGAATAAATAAATAAAACGCAATCGATTAGCTTTGTCCACATTGTGCCTTTTTTCTGTTCAACAATGGCATGCCTAATAGCGCTGTCAAGTGTCAACATTGAACGTGTGGCATGCCCGTGACGCGCGTCAAAATCCACCCGCGTTGAAAGAAAAGTGTCATAGCGCGCGCTACGATTTCAACCATAAAGTTAATATACCTATCGGAATAGAGCAACAATCTCGAGCTGTCAAACGTAACCAAAATTGGTTTTCATCTGTGTGAAAAATGTGTGTACGTATACACTTACACAAGCATGATTGAACATGAATTCTATGAGATTATATTGACAACGTGCGGCACGTGCCGACTGGACGTCAAAAAAAGAGTGCTGCTGTCATGTATCACACGTCTCTTTTTACCACGCGGTGTTACTGATAGTGGCATCTCGCTTGCTCAGGCCTTTGTTTCTCTATTCCGCTAGGTATATTAACTTTATGATTTCAACGCGCGACGGGCATGCCTCACGCTTGACGTCGACAGCGCTATAAGACATGCCCTTGATGAACAGATTAACAAAAAATTAAAACCGACTTCCAAGTTAAAAACAAATGTATAAAAATATATAAAAACAATATATAAAAACAATATGTAAAAACAATACGAACTAAAAAGTATAAAATAACTCTTACTCTTTAATAGTGCCCTTTTCAGAATTCGTCTAAATCTAAACTATTTATGTACAGTCTTCATTATTTTGAAGTCGGTACCAGCTAATTTATTCGTGAGTTCAGTAATGTCAGAACTTAGAATATCTGAAACTTTTGGGACTGGTACCGACTTCAAAGTAATGAAGACTGTAGTATGTACAGAAATAGTTTAGATTTAGACGAATTCTGAAAAAGGCACTATTAAAGAGTAAGAGTTATTTTATACTTTTTAGTTCATATTACTATATTGTTTTTACCTTGGAAGTCGGTTTTAATTTTTTGTTAAAAATAATAATTTCACTCTTTTTAGTTATCTACAAAATAAGGCTCCAATACGAATGTTAACTATTCACATTATGTTACTGTAAGCGAAATTGTGGTAAATGCTTGCAGTTATCTAAGCGATGCTGCAATTTCAAAACTTTTATCTTTAAAGGTTCAGGAGTTCTATTCAGTGCCTTTGGACTAAAAGACACCTTCGTAAGAAATTTCTCTTATTCGTAACATAATATGTTTAACTTACTAAAAACAACATTTTAACCACTATGAGTGTTTTGACAAATTTCAAGGATTTCCCTCGATTGCTCATAGATCCCATCATCAGCTCACCATTTTCGTAATTGTTATACAAAATTAAGATTATATCCTATACAACAACACGAGAATTTTGAAAATAGGTCCACAAACAGCGAAATCATCATCAAAAACAACTGCTTCGATGCAAAATATCGCGAAAAGTACCAATAATTGGGTCATAGTGTGATGACCCATGGTATAATTATGGTTGTGATGATGATGATTAATTAAATTGATGTGTTGGCTTATGCTTTCAGTTGTTTAAACAACGTCGAAATCCCCGAACCTGTACCTATAAGCATTCAAAAGTTCTGTTCGGTACCTTCGGATCCAGGGTATAACCTGGTGCGAACTCTTAAGTTTTTGGTAGCATTTACCTTGAATTCTTCAGAAAAAATCGAAATCACTATATGTTTCCATACAAATTTCAAGAAGTCCCCTCGATTACTCATGGATCCCATCATCAGATCACCACTTTTATGAACATGGTACCAAATTCGAATCAAACCCTATAAAACACAAAAAGAATTTTGAAAATCGGACCACAAACGGCTGAGTAATTGTTGAGCATACATAAAAAAAAACACATACAGCCGAACGTATTATACATATATACCTCCTCCTTTTTGGAAGTCGGTCAAAAAAGGCACAATGTGGACAAAGCTATTAAACGTCGCAGTCCGCAGATTACATGCGACTTGCCTTGTCGAAGACAGTCCCACAGTTTAACGTTCACATTGAGGCCAAACAACACCACACTTCTCATTAAGTTACTCGTAGTAATAAGTGTACTTAAAATAAAAGTATTTTTATATAAGTAAGATTTTTTAAAAGATGTCTTTTAAATAGTTAATGGAATCAGGCGTTACTTTGCGGAAATCCATAGCTTAAAATTCAGCTTGTTATTATTTTTAGCAATATAGCAATATTTCGCGGAATATTGCTAAAAATAATAACAAGCTGAATTTTAAGATGTCTTTTACCAGTTTTATTTGGGCAGGGGTCCTTAGAATTGTTTAAATTTCGAAAGTGGTCCGTGACTGCAAAAAAATTAAGAAACCCTGTTTTAAAGGATAATATATCCTATTTAATATTTATCTAATCGTATACGTTACATTGTTTTTCGCATAAAATATTGCCTACTTTTACCCGTATTGAGATCTTCGAATTATTTACAAAATTAAGTACATAATATGTAGTTGCTAAATATTTTCCCAAACTCCATTTCAGAACAGAGATTCGTTTATCGAACGATAACGCCCTCGTCCGTGGAAAGTGTAACCTGGATGATGGGATGTTATATTAAGAATTAATATGCTTTCCAGCCAAAGACATTTAAATGTTTCCAGCAGGCTTAGCATGGCCAACATAGAGAAGTTTATTCTTACGGTAAAGAAGACAAAGTGATGGATTAACAAAGGAATCTGTCAGTTTGTCAGCGTTTCTATTCTTTCGCATTTCTACTGTGGCCATGCTAAGAGTGCTAAGCCTGCAGAGACTCAAAGTACCTTTATAGCCATTTTAATTGGACAGATCTGATAGTCTACCAGTTACAAACCTGCCTGACCTTAGAAGAATTACTAATAAGTAACAATATTTTTTATTTTTATTTTTTTATGAAATAAGGGGGCAAACGAGCAAACGGGTCGCCTGATGGAAAGCAACTACCGTCGCCCATGGACACTCGCAACATCAGAAGAGCTGCAGGTGCGTTGCCGGCCTTTTAAGAGGGAATACGCTCTTTTTACGGTTTGCAGGTCGTATAGGTCCGGAAATACTGCTGGTGACAGTTCGTTCCAGAAATAGAAGAATATTCTAACACGGCCATTAAACGAGGACCCCATTACTGTCTGTCCATCTGTCACCTTATGGAAGTGTCAGACAGGCTTTTTATTACTAGCTACAGGCTCCCGCACTAGTATTTCATAAATCATAACCGTCGATAGCGATCTATGGCCGCCATTCCGCCGCCGATGTTATCTGTCTAACTATGTCTGATTATGGAAACGACCTTATAGTATTTATTTACAACTATTTGTCCGAATAGGGATGTCCAAAATTCAGCGGATATTCGATACGACTTAGTTGGTAGTGGTACCATAGGATTTGACGGTATCAAAAAAAAAACGGAAGTATAAAATGAAAGGTTGTTAAGGAAAATATTATTATGACATTGGTCTCGTCAATATGTAAGCTGCAGGCTGCTGGGCTAATTTTAAGATACAGTTCGACAGGGCTGTTTAAGAACGTGGCTAGAAAAGGAAAGAACGCTTCTATCATACAAAAACGTCATTTTGACATGTGTTTGACAGTTCTCCTTTACCAGCAGCGCCCATTGACATCATTGATATATTCATTTAGATTTTAGAGCCTTGTCGAACTGTGCGAATGCGAATGTCTTATTTTTATGAGAATTAACTAAGTATAAGTTCCCCTGGCAGATGAGTATAGCTATGTTAAAATATAAAATTTATAAAACTGTTTATGTAGCTAGTTAGTAAATAGATAGCGATTTGGTAGATATCCTTGGCAAATGAATACCGTAAATAAAGCAAATAGAGCGAATACAATATTATGCTCAGTCACTCTAACTTTTCGCGTTTCATCGTTACAAAAACGTTATTTTTTCTGATGTAACCGGAATAATACTTAATATATTACCTACTTATTAGAATTTACTTTTATCGGAACCATATTTTTTGCAAATAGAGTATTTTTTGTTCAGAAACACGATTCATACGAAACAAACACCCGCACGAAAGGTTCGCGCCGTTCGCGCTATAGAGCAAAACTCAGCAAAGGTAGGCAAAAAATTGAGTTTTAATAAAAATTATAAAGGCTGACTCCCCAGTCAGCCTTTATAAATATTAATTTAATTTTGTTTTTAGTACCTATTTATTGTTATTATAGCGGCAACAGAAATACACAAACTGTGAAAAATTCAGAAGTCAAGCTATAGCGGTTCTTGAGATACAGCCTCGAGACCGACAGACGGACAGACAACGAAGTCTCAGTGATAGGGTTTTTAGTTTTTTATTTATCCTTTTGGTACGGAACCCTAAAAACTGTCATATAGCAACCCTAACGAGTTGAGCAAGACTTGTAGAAAGGTCATTCTGTTGAAATTGAATTTCATAAGAACAAGTGTTCTGAACTTTAAATGAATTCTGTTTTGTGGCTTTTTAAGAAAAATCTTTAAGAATAACTGAAAGAATCGAATAACTTTTTAGTAAAAATCGTGATATGATAAAACGTAAGTACCTACGGTAAGTAAAGTTTGTTTTTCAGAGATTTTGTTTTTGACTCAAGTATTTAAAAAGCATTTTAGGTAGAAAGATTATTATTTTAAATGTTCTTTAGTTAATGATAATATTCACACATTCGGACTTCAGCTAAATCCTTCATTAAGGGCATTCCCACGGAAACGGGAACCACCGTACGCTATAAAGTATAAACTAAAGTCCAAGCGGACGTAGTCGCTGGTAACAGCTAGTAGTTAATAATAGTGTGGAGCTGCTATCCCCAACCCGCGGCCCGCGGGCCGCATGCAGCCCGCCGGGGCTTTATATTTTGTGGCCCGCGTGATGTTAAACAATTTTAAAATTCACGCTCACCGGCAAAGTAACGTAGTCTACGTGATAATCGTTAAAAATCGTTTATTTTGAAGAATGTTATTTTTTAACCCTAAAAATTTTTTGTTGTGGCCCGCAACACCAAGACCAAAACATGTTTGTGGCCCGCATGAAAAAAAGGTTGGGGACCACTGGTGTAGAGTGTAGGTTTTAGAGATCTTTGAGAGTCTAAAACCTAGAGATCTAGAGAGAAAGAGAGAGAGAGTGATCTTAGTACTAAAATAAGACCTTTGCTACCAAACTTCGAAATAGAGATGTGCCGACTGCAGATCATGACTGGCCGACTAGCCGATTAGCCGGTAGCAAAGAAGCCAACTAATTGGCCGACTAGTCGGCCAAGCCGATTATGGTTTCGGATGTTTCCGTAACTCTTCGTTTACTACTAATTTGCGGGATCGGGCGTTTTAACACTGTGACGGTAACGACACGACACGATACCACAGAATAGATAAGGGCCACCGCACATATTAAACAATTTCAAGTTGGCTGTCTATCGTACAAACTAAATTGCGTATTATCCAGATAAATTTAAATGAAAAAATCCAGATAAAAAGGTGATAATAATCCATATTTCCATTCTTTATTATTATGTGATTCGGGGCCGTCACGAACACGATGAAGTTCTCTAATTAAATTGTGACACTACGCAAATTAGGTTGTACGATAGTCGGCCAACTTGAAATTGTATAATATGTGCGGTGGCCCTCTGTTCTGTGGTATCGTGTCGTGTCGTTATCGTGCAGTGTGCAAACGCCCATCGTCGGCTTTACCGACTAGTCGCAGGGCCCCCGCTACCATAATATGTGCAATGTGTGCAATGCACACGGGCGCCATCCTCTAGGGGCGACAAATCGCTATCTTTAGGGGCGCCAAAACCAAGGACACAAAAAATTTGCCTAAAGGGGCTCCAAAATCCTTTTTTTGCACACAGGCGCCAGTAGCGCCCTTACGGGGTCCCTGACTAGTCGGCACATCCCTACCAATTGGGTGATGGGCAAAGAATTCTATTTAATTAAATAGAAGTCTTTGGTGCTGGGATCCTTAACAGTTTAAAATAATTCTATTGTCAAGTCAATAGCTGTAAATGCTGTAATAGTTCAATTGTTAATTCAACTACACATAAACATGTCAAACTAGGTATAATTACTTCCTTAATAGTATTTCATATAACATTATTATGTGGCGTAACCATAGGGTGGCAGGGCTGGCAAAATGCCACGGGCCCCCGACCCAAAAGGACCCGGCACAAGAGGCCGTGAGGCAGATTTTTTTTTATACTTAGGTACATTGATTGTTAACAGTTTTGTTTAATTAATAACGGGAAGATTTTTACTGATAGGGCCCCATCAATTTGCCACGGGCGGGCCGGGCCCCAGATGGTACCTATAGAGTATAGTTACGCCACTGTTGACTGTATATTAGTTATAGGTTTGAAGCTAGCCAGATTGTGTTCCTCCAGCATGCAGTACTTACCTATAATGTTAATGGTAAGATTTGAAGGTTCGTTAGCCAATTAAATCTCGTCAAATTACACTAAAGAGTTTAAAACTTTAATTAGTACTACATTTTTGGAACACATTCCCTTTAAATTGGTTATCGAAATTTTACCGTATTCAGATGAAAAACACGAAAAGCAACAATAATATTTGGGAGAACATAAATGTCCGACAACAAATTTATTTGACATTGCGCAGAGCAGTCGTTATTGCCGTAAATTAAGTAATCGTACAACGTTCAAAATTAAGTATACTTCGTTACTATAATAAGGGTAAGGGCACATCGCAACGTGATGCGATGATTTTGAAACCATTCGAAATAGAAATGGGTAACACCCCAAGCGGCAAGTTTGTCATTTCAATGTTTATCTTCTTGTGAGTTGTGAAGTGTTATAGTAAGTAGTAACTATACTGAACTCGGCGAAACAGCAGTAGCGGTCATTGACTCCCTGTCAAAAACTTGTCATTTTCTGTATGTTGTCAATCGTGGCTTTGTATGATAAGTTTTTGAGAGGGAGTCAATGACCGCTAACGCCATGTTTCGCCGAGTAGGTACATTATAGTACCTAATGAAAGTTCAGTTTTGATGGATTCAATCAAAAATGCATCGCATTCGCATCGTCTCTCCACGTTGCTAAGTTATCGGACTTTAACTTTATTTTATTTATAGAAGCATTTTTTAGGCTTTAAGCGGGTTTTAACCCACCACACTTTTCCAAACTGGTATCCAACCAAGAAAACCCTTTTAAGTATATTATGATTGATATGAGATGAAGGGGCATTGTATAATGTTACCTTTTTGTAAAATACCAGGCACTAGTGAATAATAAAAATCGCATAGTTGCCAAATTAGCTAGCGCTATCGCTTGTCTGATAAGCGCCGAGATAGGAGGCTGCGTGATAACTCGTAGTGATCGGAATCTGGGTGTAATTTTCGATGTAAAGAATAATATGGATAATACTTGTAATCCCGGGAATCCCGGGGAATCCCAGGAAAATCAAAAAATGACCGAGTACGTAATTTAAAATTTATAAATGAAAAATTATGTTAATTTGTTTATAAAATGATTCATATTATATAAAATAGTTTGAAAATAAATTTCCAAATATTAGAATGAAATAGGAAACACAAAATGAGAAAATAATAATTCTGTTCTATATATACATTACATAATATTATATTGTACATACATAATTTATGCTGGTAAATAAAATGAAGAATGTTCACTTATTATTTTTTTAGCTCTCCGTGAACTAAGTCGAAAATAAAAATATGAGAGAAAAAATTATTACGATATGTCGTGTAGTTTCCGAGATGTTTATCTTGTGTTTATTTAAGTAAGTAATTAAAATACAATATTTTGCATTACAATATTAATAACTAGCTGTTGTTCGTTTTTGTACTTTATTGATTGTTTGTTTGTATGAAAAATTTAATGTTTCGAATGATTATTTTTCTGTTTATTTGTAATGATCAGTTTTGTTAAGAAAACAATATTAATAATATACTATAAAAATCCTTGTTTTAATTTTGGTTAGTCGTTTTAGTAATAGATTTTCGTTGCCAAGTTTTGAAACAAAATAATAATTTTATACAGATTTTTTTTTGTAAAATCACTGTAAAATCATGCATTTTCCTAATCCTAGTCATGTGTTTAATTCTTTTACTACGGTTCTGGATCCCGGAATCCGAAAAATCTGATTCCGGGAAATCCCGGATTTTTGTGGTCATATCCATATTATTCATATCGATCACACCCACGATTCCGATCACTATGATAACAGATAACATCAATTTCTTTTCAGTGTCACACGCAAGAGAAATACAATGTAGCGACAAAAGTTTGTTTAGTTGTATGCTAAGATATACCTTCTAGGCAGCTGCAGCCAATGCCTTGTATAGGCATTATGTAGATATTCGATCAGACAAAACTCATCATTATCATCATCATATCAGCCTTTATTCGTCCATTGCTGGACATAAGCCTCTCTCAATGAACGCCAAGGTGACCGATCTCCTGCTACTCGCATCCAACTGCATGGACCCGCAATTAAACGGAGATCGTCGTCCCACCTAGTTGGGGGTCGGTCGAGGATTCACTGGCCCCTGTCAGATTGCCAATCCACGTGCTCCGCGTGGCAATTATGAGCCTTTCATGAAACGCACCAGAATAAAATATGTAATTAAAAAAACACCAATTTTTTTTTGGTTAAATGGGCTCTCCTAATGATACCTAAGCCCTGGAAAAATTAATTAGTAGCTTAAATCAATGTCTAAAGTCTGGGGACACGCCAAACAAAGGGGGTACAACATTTTGTGAAAATGCTCAAATACAAATTGTCCTGTTAATAATTTATCTAAACATGGAAAATATCTTTCATAATCTAGAATCTACACAGGTATCCTACATTATCTGTAAAACCGTTCTAAATTCAAATAGCTTTGCCGCCTTGAAATTTCAATTCCGTGCCTCGACCAAAGAGGCACTATTCGATCGAAACGAACTTGAAAACGCGAAATTTGAATTTAGAATGCGGAAGCAAAGAAAATCCGCTAAAACTATTTTCGATTCCGTAGTGCAGTCCACTCCTTCTACTACTAGATTGACCTAGAAAAAAAACAAAATACTTGTAACTTAAAAATATATTTTACTCTTTTTTTTAAATATTATTATTGAAAATGTGATGAGTCAAGAGTCAAGACTCAAGCTAAGCGCAAAGACACAAATCACGGAATACGGATCACGTCCAACTTCGATAAATCAATTTCGACAACTTTTTGACTTTTAAAAAGGTTGGGTTGCTACGAGTATTTTGACCTACTAACATTTAGGCCGTCAAGACAAGGATGCGATCAATTAGACCTAGCTCTATCAATTAGCAGTTAGGCTAAACGAAGACGATAGAGTATGCGAGAGCTATACCTAGAATTATACTCCAATTACGCCCGTATAGAAGCTGTAATTATAATAGCTATGTGAAATGGTATTAAGGTGTCACTGATAAGGGTGACGAGTGTTATCACTGCCGTCGCCAGCAATTATCACCTCTAACACGGTGCGCTACGGGCGATAATTGGCCGAACACGCCCAGGGGCACATGCCCTTGTCGCGAATGTAAATTTCAATGTTGAGTTGAATGCTCGTTTTCGAAGATTGTTATCGAAAACATTATGTAGGTTTAACGAAATGAGAAAACGACAGTCTTAGGTTGGGTTGCACCAACTTATTTTAACTATAACTGTAACTTTAACTATAACAGCTACAGTGCAAAATGTCAAATCTTTGGTTAGAGTTAAATATGGCGTATTGGCGTCCAAGGACGCCATATTTAACCATAACCGCTCATACGTAGGTATATCTAAATTTTTCGTGAAATACTATGTTTTACAGTGTTATATTTTTCCTGTCAATTTTTACGGATAATTCAATTTTTTATACACTAAATCCCGTTACCTGTAGCTTCAATAAAAAAATAAACGAAACAGACATCTGTGAATTTCTCCGGTCAAAGTTAAGGTTAAAGTTAAAGCGAAAGGACACCATATTTAACTATACTATAAGCATAACTTTAACCTTAAGTTTAACTTTAACCACGCCTCTGGTGCAACCCACCCTTATTGATTAAACGAAGACGCTGTTAAGTCTTACCCCTTTTATAGTAAAAATATTTACACAGCGAAAAAGTAAAATAGGACTGTCTTTGTCTCACATAGGTACTAGAAAAGTCTCTTTACAGAAGATAGTAGGTACTTACATATTTTTAAATAGGAGGATAAACAAATAATATGCAGACTCTATCTACAAATTGATTGATCTATAAAATCAAAAAGACGTATGTATCCGACGGATTGCTACTGGTATGGTATGACGAAGCTTCGTTAAACGACTTTTTCACGCCTTATATAAATGCGAAAAATTCGTTAAACGACTTTTCCACGCCTAATAAATCAATGAAAAAACATTATTCATTTTGGGAATTATTTTGTACCTACCCTCATAACTTATCTACCTTGTGTCATCTGCAAGCAACCTGGGCTCGTTTGGAGTCGCAGTTTAGAGTTTAGACTTTAGAGATTAGGCCCGCTATCCCCAACCCGCGGCCCGCGGGCCGCATGCGGTTCGCCGGGACTTTATTTGTGGCCCGCGTGATGTTAAACAATTTTGAAATTCATGCCCACCGGGCAAAATAATGTAAATTCGTGTCATAAAGTCGTGAATTTCTTTCCACTTTGAAACCGTTAATTTTGAAGAAGGTTATTTTTTAACCCTAAATTTTTTTTGTTGCGGCCCGCGACACCAAAATTTTGATTTTGATGGCATGTTTGTGGCCCGTGTGGAAAAAAGGTTGGGGACGACTGGATTAGGCCTTTTGTTTTACCATCGGAAAAGATAATTGCGTGTCTCTTTTCTCTTAATTGTTACCCTGTTCGAGGTCACGGGCTGGAGCAATAAGAGCTATGTAATAATTCCGTTCACTGTAGTACAAATTCCAAGGCCTTTTTAAATACCATGCATCAGTCATTTTGCATGAATTACAGGTAAGTAGGCCTTTTCTACAGACGATTTCAATAGATAAGGCAGTCTAGTGTTTCTTTGTATTCGCTGCCTTGGTGCACCCACATATTTTATTGCTGCTTTACAATTTCAATATTTTACATGTAACATGGAAATTAAGTTCACCAGGCTCAGTTTAAGCTATTGAAAATTCTGATGAACTTAACTTACTTGTAAAAATACTAACTTTGGTATACTCTGATCCAAAGTCCTTGAATGTCCAATTATTATATGGAAGGTCTACAGACGTCATATACCTACATGCCGTCACTGCGAACTCGGAAGAAAATAGCTTGATCGATTCGCTGAAATATGTCGCAATCAATTATCGCATACGAATCGCCTACTTGAACCCACACACAATATAGTTCCATACTTTCAAGGCTTGCTCCTCGCCACTTCGTGTTTAATGAGAAATTGCTCGAATATCTGGCTAAGTATACTCGTACAGTGGCGTAGCTACTAAGGGGCTAGGCGGGGCAGTGCCCCGGGGCCCTCAAGCTCAGGGGGCCCTCGAAGCCTTACCAGAAATCTCGTTAAACGAACTAACTGAACTTTTCAAATTGAATTTTTTTCAATGAAATTTCTCCCATACATTTTGATGGGCAAACAGCGTCTTTTCGACCCAAACAGCGAGCGCAAAGAAACCACTTGTCCCGCATTCGTAATAAAAATAAAAACCGGCCAAATGCGTATCGGGCCACGCGCAATATAGGGTTCCGTAGTAGCCCATAATGTGAACTTAGTTAAAATCTGTTTTGGTTGTATAATACCGTGTCCAGTTGAGTTCTAGGAACAACATCATCTCAGTTATGTTCAAAGTAATTTGAACGAAAAGTTCCTTCATAATTCTCCGAATATTTTTTTTTAGTTGATCGACTATTATTCGATAACTTATGAAGTCTTCCGAGACATTGGACTCTTAACGATTTTTTCCACTTTAAAACTTATTTCACAAATGGATCCCTAAATAGGAAAATGATCTTTGAATATTCGTAATATTTTTTTAAAAACTTATCCAACGACACCCCACACGGTGGGGTGGACGCGAAAAAAAAATCATCCCCGCCACTGAGGTAGTAAGTACTACGTACTAGAGCAGCTATTGCAAACAAAAAACATGTCGCACTTGAGGCATGAGCGGGGTGGGAGGCGGGGCGGTGATTGCTATAGATCAGTACCGCAGAAGTGACACAGTTTTGTGCCTACACTCGAATTAATGCAGAATCTATTTGAGTAAGTGGATAAAATAAAAATAAAAATTCACTTTTTTATAAAATTTATAATTAAATATGGTTTCATAGTCCACTATAGCTAATTACCTTATTTAAATTACTTAAATATTTTCAAATTTGTACGATAATAAAATTATTATGTATTATGTACGCATGTATAATGTACGTAATATTTTAAATATTACCAAAATACAAACTCGTATACGTGAGTAAGTACTTCTTTCATCGTCGTCTTATCATAAATATGTATTCTGGCTACATTACACTCTGAAGCTACCTACTACTCTATGACAATGCAAAATGGCGCGCGTCTTCGCCTAGTTATTGAATGTTCGTATTTTAATTGAAAATAATTAAATAAGAATGCTAATACCGATGAAATGTTATTCCGTTGCATTTGGAAGTGTTACTTGAATAATTTTTGCAGTATCTTAACCCACAACTAGGCATTTTTGCGACTTTTTTTGCTTTCGTTTTTAATTGTTGTACGTCTGGCGCGCAGAAGAGCTCGCGGGCGACTAAGTGCACTGCTGCTATATAGATTACGTTGAATGTGACCGAGCACTGCGTTGCGTTGTCGAGTCTAGTACGTAGTACATACTATGTCAGTGATCCCCGCTTGATGTGTAGGGGAGGTACCCAACATAAATTTTTTATAGACTTTAAAATACCATTTTGGGGTTGGCATTTGAATCACGCATTGTAGGGAGAGGGGGGGAAGGGTGGCATTTTATAGGGGTTAGTTGCCCCTTTCAAATGACACCAGATTTGGGTCTAGGAGATGCGTAGTTTTTTTTTTATACGTGTTTGAAGTTTCGTTATTATTTAACTCTTAGGTAGGTAGCAACGTGCTACCTAAGAGTGACTGACTTGAGAGTTCTAGGAACGACACAGAAACACGCTGCCACGCGATTAAGTCATCCAACTGACCGCCACCGCAGGCCGCGTCTGTCTGGGAGACGCTTTACTCCATGCTGACCCAGGTGGCGGTCAGTTGGATGACTTGAGAGTTCTAGGAACGACAGAGACACACGCTGCTACGCGACCTAGTCATCCAACTGACCGCCACCGCAGGCCGCGTCTGTCTGGGAGACGCTTTACTCCGCGCTGGCCCAATACGACTTGATTGGGTTAGGTTAGATGGCTAAGGCGGGAGCGCAGCGCAACGAAGTTCCCGCCTTAGCCATCGTGGTTATTTTTTTGTGAACCACCCAGAAATATACGCGGGGCTCCGTCGACTTATCATAATTGACGCTCCGGCTTTTTGGTCACCTTCGCTGCGCCAGAGCTGTATATTTACAATATTAGTCATAGAACTGAGTTTGCCCACACCCAAATAAGACTAATTTGGTCGTAAGTCCACTAATTTGGTTCTTTTATTGAACATAACCTCAAAAAATAAATTTTTTTTTTCGTGGTAACTACTGATTTCCTAACTTTAGGGAGGGGTCAGGGGAGGTCTACCCCCCTCCCCTCCCTACAATACGTAATTCAAATGCAACCCCTCATTTTGTCGTTTCCTTAAGATGTGCATTCACGCCGAATTTTGGCTTTGTAGGCACTAGACCCTAATATTATAGTCTCTGAGCAAAATCGCGGACAGACAGACGGATAGACCAAAACTATAAGGGTTCGTTGTTGACTACGCAACCCTGAAAAGTATGTGTAACTAGGGCGATGTTGTCGATTGCCGAACTTCGATCTCGTGGTCAATCGACAACTTATCGCACTTGTTGAACAATATACCTGCTATAAAGTATTATGTATATATTAGTGTATTAATTCATATTTTTATTATTTATAAGATAAAACCTAATCAGTTTACGTAGCAGTGGGGCCCCATTTTTCAATTTGCCCCAGGGCCCTTGGCTACCTAGCTACGCCACTGTAAGTATAGCCCTGAACAAATATTTTGGCTGCTAAGTACTAATTGTTATTTGTCTTATTAAAACAATAATGGTTTTATTGTGGTTTGTCGGCAGGCTCAAGGTTTCGAAGTATTTAAGTGCTGACGAATCGCCTCTGCTTCTCTCATCTCTTCTGACACGTCGGATTTAAGAGCCAACTTTAGCTTTGCGGCCTGTGGGCTGTGGGTCTGTTTTTACTTTACTTTTGCTTTTACGATTGCTAGGTTTTTAATTTTTATACTTACCTTTAACTCGAACTCAAACTTTACAACACACATTTGCTGTTTAGTACAAGCCCTAAATACACTGTTTTGGTACGAGGCAATATCGACATCTGATATCCTGCAATCCATTTGCAAAACGAAACGGCTGTGTTATTTCTCCACCGGCTCGCGTAAACATTGTCCATGGGCGGAAATAATTGCATTGCGTCTGTGGAAAAACTGTTTACCAGACAGCTTCAGGATGTTATGTCCCATTTATGGTCGTCTTATTTGGGTACGGGTTTGAATAAGTAATTACATCAAATGTATCCAACTTCTGATCCAATTAAGAAACAAATAAGTCTCCGTGTCTACTGTAATGAGTATTGATCACAGAAATAAGATGTGGTAATGACTAATGATTATGGTAATTTTTGGAAAACATTTCATGTTATCACTTATCAGTTATTGTCCAGCATTTTATGACTTTGTACCTAACACTGAACACATAATACATATAGCCACAGATATTATTACCCTGCGAGTAAGCAAACTACCTCGATTTTGTGAGAAAAACCATCTAATAATACAATGCGAGTAAGAAAACTACCTCGATTTAATGAGAAAAATCATCTACTTATTCTTACGAAAACAAGGAGGAATTTCGTCGCTCGATATTTCTTCGGTTCATTAGCTATCCCATCCCTGTTTACTGAGAAAATTACATCAAAGCTCCTTTGAAAAAATGACCGATGATGAAACGGTTATTTCTAGAAAACGTATGTTTAGATATAAATTAGGAAAGCAGTATAACTGTCTTTAGCGACCGGACGCACAAAACACGGGTATTTTTAGGCGTTAACAAATTTCTGCGCAATGTTTGTAAGCGTCGTTTATCATCGCACCACGCCTCGTGTCAAACGGAGAGCGCTTCTTTATCGTAATTACTTGTGTATTTATAAACATTCGTTTTCACGATCAATCAAAACAAGAGAAAGAACAATGGATATAAACTGAGCTCGGATACCGGAGTCCGGATCCCTTACTCAGAAGATTTCTGTGTTCGAGACACAAACTCTACCTAGTCGGACTAGGTAGAGATAGCTATTGACGATTTGCATAAATATGCAATAATAGTAATTACTTAATTAGGCATCTCTATGCTTAGAGATGCCTAATTATGTTGTATTATATTATGTCGTTGTAAGGTTCGTTTATCCTCCTTCATGGATGCCTTTGCATTATAGTAAGTAATTATTTCTTGCTATAACTTTCAGCGTAGGTATTTCCTGTTATAAAACAATAACTTTGTTAATGCAATATACAAATGTCAAATACAGCAACATTT
Source organism: Polyommatus icarus (assembly GCA_937595015.1). Classification (NCBI taxonomy): domain Eukaryota; kingdom Metazoa; phylum Arthropoda; class Insecta; order Lepidoptera; family Lycaenidae; genus Polyommatus; species Polyommatus icarus. Next base: position 3,919,246 of record OW569334.1, on the reverse strand, counting down.
TTGTATTTCACATTCAGTTACATAAGATAAAATTACTGAATGGCCTTCAAGATTAGTATGTCAAAATATAAATTGAAACACTATTATATTATAAGTTTCATTGCTTGGAATTTAATACACAGCGCGATAGAGCTTCCGAAAAATGCTACCTACGGAATGTACTCAAAATTCCTTACTATCTGGTATGTTTGTGAAAAAAGACTATAGATCGCTACAAAATTCCATATATTTTATGCATCTCAAATGCATTTTATAGAAGAAAAATAAGATAAAAAGATTTAAGGATAAGAGGAATGATAAGTTTTTGGGAGTTTGAAATACTTGACCTGACAAATGTTCAGTTGCAAGTTTAAAAGTCTAGACAAATGATTACATAAACGTTCCAAATTAGCTCAGACTGACGGATTACTGTAATGTTTGAGTGACCTTCAGTGTAATACACGCGGATGCTTGGTATGTACAGTGCATCTGCCCTAGAAACTAAAGAGACGCAATGCATCCAGCGCTTTATAAAAATGAAACTACATTATGTAATTTGTGTGGACACGAAATGAATGTTAAGAGCAATGCTGAATGTCTCCTCGTCTTTTACGTAAGTTTTGTCTCGGTTGCTCAGTATAAAGTAAGCAGATACAAGTTTTTAGATTTGCGCTATGGGTGACTAGTTTATTTATTTACCAATTATAACAAGGTGACTGTGAAAAGGCTATAAGCTACGGGCAAAACACGTCATGTGCAATTGTATCGTCTTTAGCAATTAGACTAGAATAAAAAATGTATTAGACATAAGCTGTAATCTAACCACAGTCTAACACCACCCTGCATTTGATTTCTGTTTTACTGATATCAAATTCACACAATAATTACGATAATATATGGATCGTCTTTGGAAATAAATAATGTAATTAAACAATAGCAAGACGTTTACGACTTATTGTACAAATTCATTGTGAATCTATCACTTTTATGTTGCAATAAATAACTTGTCAGATTCTTAATTTCGGAAATTTACATTGACTACTTTTTCAGCGGCAGAATGTACTAAACTGAAAAGTTATTTGCCCGTTTATTTTTATTCTAGAATCTAGACCGTCACTAGAGTATAAAATAATTCTTTGGCAACAACACGGTAGGAACAGGCGGCTTTATTAGGAAGCTACCGTTTAGCACTCTCCCTACATGTGTTTGGGAGTTGCCAAATATCAAGTCCACCGCGTGCGTTAGCAATGGGCATTGTCCAAAAAAAATCACATGTACTTTTTATATTTTTTTTTCGTTAAAATATGGTATTTTAAGAATATAAATTAAATAATTTTGAAATTCATTGGCTAGTTTTTTCTCAATAAATTTTTAAAATTTCGCTCTGACGTCATCATCGGCGGCCAAATGTCCTCTGCAGTATGTTTTTTTTCCTTTCAATCTTATTTATAATGGCTGGTTCGTCAAATGCAAGTTATCATTATGTGAAAGCTGATACGAGAAGCTTACCAAAAGTTCGAAACGTAATGTTGGTCGAATTTATTGCTTATTTAACGCCATTGAAGGTCAAACTAAGGTTAAACATATTTGTTCAAAAATAAAAGTAACTAATGGGTATTTTTTTCTTTTATATACAGAAAAACGATCACTGACCTTCCTCGAAATGTTTTTGTAATGAGCAAAATTTAAAAAAAATGGACAATCCCCATTGCTCACATAGAGACAATGTTGATGAATAAAGTACGGTTTGATGGCCTTTATACTAAAACGAGATAGAGACGAAATGCAAGTCTAACATTGACAGGTTTGTTACATTTACATCAGCAAACTTTAAGATTTGCTGATGTAAATGTAACAAACCTGTCAATGTTTTAGACGTGCATTGCATTGCTTTCAGCATACCGTATTTTTGCATTCATATTAGATAAGTACATATATCATATTATATTATGTATGTCCCAACGAACATACACTTAATTTAAGAGCTTAAATTCAAACAAATATTCACTGTTACATCAATATTTTAATTTCATCGTAATTTTATGGAAGATCAATACATGGTGACAAATAATTATGAAAATTAACTGACTTTTTACACTTGAACTTCTCCATGCTATAGGCACTCGATATAATAATAGATCTAGACGTGAACAATATTTTATAATACGCACAGATATAAAAAGACTGCTCACAAGTACACATACTGACACACTAATGTTATAATATCTAAAACGGTTTAAAAAAATGTCTGAATCCATGTTAGTGAGCATATGAAGCACATGTGGAATGAAAATTCGACCTATAATAATAAAGCGGGTATCACTAGAATACCGGGGAACACCATTACTCTTAGTTATATACAGTAATAGTCACGACACAAGAGGGACTGCAGACATATCCATCAACCCTTCCTCTACCACAGTTGGGATCAGACTAATTTGTTCAGAAGTGTGGTGGTTAGAGCCTTATAGGGTTAACGCTAGAAAACACTCAAGGTTCATTCTGTGAGAAGTGTTTCGGAGCACATAATATCAGGTTTCCCTCAACACACAAGAACAGAAACAGAAATGTCAAGTACATAGATGAGATTTTCTATTCTAAATGTTTCTGCCTGTTTCGTAGATTCTCACGATGAATTAACCCTAAGTTTATTTCACAGCATATCATATGCAATATCTACTTGAATCTAATAAGTGCTTACACATATCACCAACATTATGAACATGTTCTATTTGTTTCATTTTTATGTGGAAAGTGTGTAGAATTCACACAATCGTCTCTATATTGTGTGAAATCATTGTAAAAACCTTTTTAGGTTGCACGCCTCTCTCATTCTGATTTTCTTATTTCATTGACGGCGTAATTAATACTTGAATAAACTAATTAGTAGCAATTGTTCTTTAAAAAAAGCAGAGCCTCTAATCCTACTATAATGCCTTTTTCCTCAACCATCAGCCTTTATGCCTTCTGTTTTTATTCGCATTTGATAACATAGAAAACCAGTTTTAAATTAACATTTGGTCCATTGATACACATCAATCAAGGACAAAAAACAATGAATTGGCTCGTATCGACAGCTGACCACATAAAAATGAAAATCACATTCTCGTTTTATACTTTGTTAAGATACATTACAGTTACATATTGGTTCACATTAACATGATACAATTTGATAATGAATACTAAAAGCAAAGTTGAAAATCTTGACAACAATGTCTTTACCATGAATGCGAAAAAAATTGTGTTACATCTCAAATTAAATATTAGAAATTGAAGAAGTTACAATTGTTGATGAGTAGGTATGGTTTTGTCCAGATTTTAATATTTGTATGTGGATGATGTTTTACAAGTTCATCTTATTATCAACTGTTCCTGTTTTAAACTCTTACTTTCTACTCGGCAGCACAAGAGCACCTGCATAGACAATCCACCGAACATCAAGATGAGAGACAACTTACACATACAAATGCAGACTTCAAATGTTTTTTGTACTTAATTAGCATCCTACAATATTAAATCATAGAAACGGTGCATGGACTTAATACTGACATATAAAAATATCTTAAACTATTTCACAGTTTTGGTTCATGTATATCACTAGTCCTGTTACAGTTTGATATAAAATGTTATTTACACAAATGAACCATGTAAGGAAATTTATGGCACCATTATGTAAACTCCTTATCATCAAATGTATATTATGTAGTAACACCTACAAAATCCATCGCACACGAAAATTAGGTAAGAAGCATGATTAAATATACGAAGTGTACGAGAGTTAAAGACAAAATTTGCTCACTCACACGGAGGTACCCATACCGAAAAATATAACATGGTAGGTTCACATGACAAGACATTGTTTTCAATTCCGTATAATATTAAATACACAAAGGTAACTTATTTTAGACTACATAATCTGTTATTGATTACGCATAAGACAAGCAATTTGGTCTGCTTCTAAATCTACATATTATGGACATTAGTCATATAAGTAATATATATTTAGAATAATTGCTAAGGAGCACATTTTGATATGATTTAGCCTCGTCCATCAATACATTAACAATGGATGTCACATTTTGATAAATTAAAACAAATTGACACAAGCGATTCAGAATTAAACGTGTGCAAGATTACAAAATATGACCCTTTAATAAAAATTATTCTAATGACTATTATTTACCACAAACTCACAATTTATTACAATGTAAAATTTTCTACAAATATCTAGGTAGGTAGATTATTATTTGTACAGCCTGGTTTTAAAGTGCTAAATCTAAGAGCTAACAGGTGAATCTGCCAGCGCATAGTATCTTGGAAAGCAACCATTATTCAGACTCATTGCTATTACCAATTTTAACAAGGTAAACAGGAGTAGCACATATAGTATGACAGTTTAGTTAGAGACTGAGAAGTATATTACGAGACAGATAATTTACTACTAATATTTTAAGTTATTGCTCTCAAAAATGGATTCTAGCAATAAGCATGAAATGGTCTATTGTACTATATTAAAAATTGGCTTATTACATAATGTGCCTAGTTTACCTCCACATCATTATTATACATCTACAAAACAAGGAACTATATAAATATTACACTTAAATCCAAAAAAATCCATACGTCAGATCACAAACGTAGGCAGAATTGCACAAATGAACTATAATAAATTAATCTCTGATTTAGTGATTACTTTTCTTAATTAAAATATCAATGATCTAATAAACATACACTAAAAAAACCAATAACAATGTCAAAAATCAAAACCTTTCATTAAACTTACACTTATTGTATAATGTATATTAAATATAATATAAATCAACAACGATAATGATTTTTTCACAGATGAATGAACTACTTATTTAGAATTTTTTTGGATTCTAATATATTTGCATGCAAATATTTTTAGTGTGGTGTCTTTATAATGACTTAACAATAAATAGCACATAATATAAAAGATCAAAAAGTTGTTACTCCATCTGCAATCTACGTAGACTTGGCTCTAAATGCAGCTTGCAAGATTTTTTTCTAAACCCATGTATTGAACTGTCACAAACTAATTCCATGGTATAAAAGAACAAAATCATCTGCACCAGCTTTAGATTACATCTTGATTAAATAATATTTGTGTGCACAATGCTAAAAAAATAGTCCTCTTGTAACAAGGAATTTTGTAACAAAATTATAGAAATTCTTTCTATCAATTTGGTTTGATACAAAGTAGATTGGAATCCATACTTTACCACATTATTTGCTATCATTAACTGTGAATTTGGTAATCACCTGAAAGGACACTAAGGAAAAACACCACTAAAGATTAGAACTTTGCTCTCTTTCCACCGTACCAAAATTCACCAGAATTGTCAGCTTTCGTGTGATTCAATGTCTATACACACCCTAAGCCTTTGGCGGAGATGCCTTCCATGACTTTCCATGACCACTGTCAAGGTAGATTAGCTAGTACAAAATACCTACTCACGGGAATGTCCGTACGCAGGCTCCAACAGTGCGCTCAGAACTCGGCGAACTCCTTTGCACATTTCTCAGTCGAGGAGATACGTAACGCCTCCTCCTCGTAGTCATCAAAGTTACTCGTGTCCCCGGGGCCCTTGCAACGAGGAATGAAAGGTGCTTCGATCTTCTTTTGGAATACCGCTATCCAGTCGGTGCTGGCGAACCATTTGTGCCCTTTGATGTCGTTCACGCCCGCCTTCAGGTTGCCATATCGTTTCGTCAAGTCGACTTGTAGCAAATTACGGAGGAGGTCCTTGAGGTCCGAACCGAAGTGGGAGGGGAAACGGACCTTGCCGGATACGATCTTTTCGTATATTTGAATGGGCTGATCAGCGAAGAACGGCGGGTAGCCGGCCGCCATCTCGTACACCAGCACCCCTAGGGCCCACCAGTCCACCGCTTTGTTGTACCCTTTGGAGAGGATAATTTCGGGCGCCAGGTACTCGGGGGTTCCGCACAGGGTCCACGTACGTCCCTTCACTCGTTTCGCGAACCCGAAGTCGGTGACTTTGAGGTAGCCCTGCGAGTCGATCAATAGATTCTCGGGCTTCAGATCTCGGTAGATAAGGTCTAGGTAGTGGAGGTATTCGAATGCGAGTACTATCTGCGCGGCATAAAACCTCGAGTGGGGCTCGGAAAACCGACCCACCTTCCGCAGATGGGAGAACATCTCCCCCCCGGGAACGTATTCTAACACCATGTACAGGTTCGAATTATCTTTAAAATGAAACTTAAGGCTTACGAGAAATGGGAAATTGATGGCTTGCAGGATACGCTTCTCGTTGAGCGTGTGCTCCACCTGTTTCAATTTGACAACTTTTTGCTTATCTAATATTTTCATGGCGTAGTACTCTTTCGTCGGCTTGTGTTGGACTATCATCACTCGGCCGAACGAGCCCGTGCCGAGCGTTTTGATCCGCTCGAAGTCGTTCAGTCCGGCGGTGTTGGTAGGATTCTTCTTCCATTTCTCCTCGAAGTCTTCTTTAGCCTGGTCGAGAAACTCTTTGACACTCTCGGCGGCATCAACCTTTTTGTTGGCGGTGGCAGCATTGTTGCCCATGGCGCACCCCACAAGCTGTCCGGACACTCGATTCGCCTTATGTAAAGGCTACCGTTTCGTACTAATCGATGCCCGCCTATAGGTCCACGTAAGAAACGGGCAAGTCAACATAAACCGATTCGAAATAATGACATCCTCCACGATTAGAACACGTTCACGTCACAAATTACACTTGTTTCGAGCACACATCTAACACTATGACATAAAAATTAGAGTTTTTCTAAATGTTTTATCACATTCACGAAAATAAAATGGCTTCCACAGCCGAACTCAATCGACAGAGCGAGGATCGAGCGAACGATTCGCTCACGGGTGGCGGTCAAGTATGTTAGTGTTGCCTACTAACACAATAAATTTCTACTGTTTATCGTGTAAATCTACTAAATAATATATTTTATTTGATTCTATCTCTATCTCTTCTTTTTATTTGTATCTATTTATTTATATATATTTTTTTGGACTTGACCCATAACTGTATTTGATATAAAATATGATTGTATATAAAATAAAATAATTTAGGAGTTAGTAGAATAATGGAAAATAAAATATTATACAGGATTATTTTTTCACCAGTACAATAAATTTTACCACGTCATTGGTATCGATAATAGAGAATAGAGATATTTCACAAATAAAAAAAATCATTTCAATTAATTTATCCTTTATCCAATCTAATTATACCGCTTGGGTGCACTCATTACAAGGTGACAAAGGCGGTATGAGGTAGGGGGCGGCGGGGTGAGGTAAGCGATCGGCCGGGCGCACCTCAAATGCGTAATGCATCCACATTTTTTAGTAGTTTAGACTTTAGCGGATAAGTCCGGGGCTTGATATTTTTGTTTTTTTGTTCCAAAGGGGTAGTAAGAAAAATCGCCAGTATTTTTTATTTTTGACAACGATTACGTAATAATAATTATGTTGATTTATTGTACTGGTGAAAAAATAATCCTCTATAATAACAAAATATTGAAATAAGCAACTTCTTATAAACTTTTTTTTGAGATGAAACTATGTATAATATTAGGATTTTTGTTATACGCCTAGCTTTGAAGTATTCGGACTTTATCTTTTCATCTTTACCTTTCTCTAAATTCCCTTCAAAAAACCTGAGTCCATATTCACCTTAGATCTCATAGCAAATGAATCAGCTGTTCAATTTTATCCTTATTCGATATCTCTGAGGGCTGAGTGCTGACTGATTGACCAGTGACCACCCAATATTGTTGCGCTTTCCACTAAAAGGCTGACTATAACTGGTGCCCGTACCCTGGTACAAGTTCAAATTTCCAGATTACTTCACAATTATTCCAAATATTTTTACAATTTACTTGGTCGCCAGTTGAAATTTTGGCAAGTTATATTTATAATAATATTATAGGGTTAATTTTTCAAAGAGACAATAAAAGTAGAGTTCCTTAAGTAGCGAAAAATATACTATCAGAGAAGTTAATTCACAGGCAGTTGGCGGACCCATGTAATTTGGTATACCCAGTGTTCAGCCATCAGTAACTTACGATGCTTAATTTATTCATTTATTTATGAAGTACTTACCTACCAAGTAATTTCTTAGTTTTTTGGCATTGTTTATTTGTTTCAGTTCCATAGGTATCTTTCGAGGCCCATCTGAGGAGAGGCTGACTACTGGTAGCTATTTGGCCGACATTTAGAAAAATTATCTTTTTTTTTTTTTTTTTTTTTCTTATTTATTAGGCTTGTGTCGAAACCGACAATGCCAGCCTCATAAATTACATCCAAATTATACACTTCATTGTTAACAATTTGCAAACAGATACTAATTAGCTCTACACTTAATAAAATTCAAATACAAATTCACTAGCCCCCAGCAAACAGGATCTTTCGGCTGAGCGAGAATGGCGCTCACACAACCGAGCTGTGTCAGCGCCACCCCCGCATCAGCCTCAAACCTGCAAACCAAAAATTATCTTATAGGTATGTTAATTTCATAACAAAGTTTAATAAATTATTAAGTGAATGAGTACAAAAGGTTTTTGATTACTAATTTCAAACAATTTTCTATCCACATTTAAACTTGCGCTTTCCACTTGAAGGCTGACTATAACTGGTACCCGTACCCTGGTACAAGTTCAAAATTCCAGATTACTTCACAATTATTCCAAAGGTTAATTTTTCAAAGAGACAATATAAGTAGAGTTCCTTAAGTAGCGAAAAATATACTATCAGAGAAGTTAATTCATAGGCAGTTGGCGGACCTATGTAATGTGGTTGCGTTATGTCAATCTCATCCCGACCGATTGCAGCTAACACTGAATTGACATATTCTGATGACGTTGATCCGTCAACTGTCTATGAATCAATTTCTTCGATATTACAAAGAATGTTACGAGCTCAATATTAATTGCTCATGAAGTAGCGTTAGTAAAAAATGTTTTATAGGCTTATAAATAACAATAATAAAATACGTTACGTAACGATTCTGTATATTAAAGATATTATTACTGTGTTTTTGGTCATCCCTGTGGCAGCTACAACTCTTTCAGTTACTATTTTTCTATTTTTGAGCAAACCCAAAATTTTCGCAACAAAGAATTTTTTGGTAATATTTTACCAATGATTAGGATTCAGGAATTATTATTCCTGAGTCACTTATTTCCTTACCCATAATATGACCCATTATATCCAAGAGTTTCACTTATATTTAAATCTATGAATGTGTCATTACTCATTAGTCATTACACTTCCAAACGTAATGTCATTTTTATTATGTGTTTTGTCGCAGAATATATTTGCGATGCGAATTCGCAGTTTTGTGTAGGAGCCCTTTAAACATTGTAAAAACTACCATATTCTAAAACAATTTATACAACTATTAAATTTATGAGCTGGTATCATTAATTGTTACATTCTCAGCTACCAGGTGGCGCTGCAAGGCCGTTTGCGCAATATTTAATACAATTTATAGTACAGTACAGCTACAACCTACCTACCACAGAATGGTCTACCAGAATCTTATGGCAATTTTTGACAGCAAATTTTCAAAAAATATCCTTGATCACACGGATAAATTTTTATGTTTGCATGTTTCACACACAAAATAAGCCGCTAAAGGAATAAAAAATGATAAAAATGTTTTATTCCTATTACCCCGGTATTGCTAGAATCAATTTATGTCCCCCCCCCCCCCCATTACTATTCATCTTACTTGTCCAATTGACAAGATATTATTATGTACCACACCGATTTTAATCGGCGAGGTACATGTATTTTTTCTATTCACAGTATAATAATAATTATTATTAAATTGTGGAGCGTATCCGTACTCCTACAGTAGGTACCGCGATACGTTCGTAGTTCATCGCAGGGGCGCGGGGAAATGTGCACTTGGTACAGTGTTCCCGCCGCCGCGCCGCGCCGCTGCCGTGCTTAGGAAATCAAAATAATTTTAAAAAATCGGCCAAGTGTGAGTCGGACTCGCGCACGAAGGGTTCCGTACCGTTACAGAGCAAAAATAGCCCAAAAATTGTGATTTTTGTATGGGAGTCCCCCTTAAATATTTAATTTATTTTATTGAAGTGAAAACTTCTTTAGCGCCGTTGAGCACTTTTGTGGGATGGGTAAAAACTGTGAAACTCGCGTCAGATGCTCGTGCTGATCGAAAAACCGTAAGACGGTTGGAGAGTAGTGTTGTAACATCGAAATCGATTGATCAATTGTTTTTTTTCGATTGTCGATATTTTTTAATCGATTTCGATTTTAATCGGGTTTCGATTAAATAAAAAATTCGATTTTTTAAAAATCGATTTTCATAAAAAATGGGTTAAAAATTTAATCGATTGTAAGGGTTTCGATTAATTAAAAAAATCGATTTTTTTAAATCGATTTTCATAAAAAATGGATTAAAAAGATTGTAAGGGTTTCGATTAATTAAAAAAAATAATTTAAGAAATTAATTTTTTATAAATCGATTTTCGTAAAAAATGGGTTAAAAATTTAATCGATTGCAAGGGTCTCGATTAATTAAAAAAATCGATTTTTAAAAATCGATTTTCATTAAAAATGGGTTAAAAAATGCACAACGTTAATAATCAAGTTTTCACTTCTGCCGGCATTCCCGGAGTGCAACCCGTCTTTTTATTATTATTATTGACTAGACGTTCCGCGCGGCTTCGCCCGCATAAATTAGATATTTCTCAGAAAAATTAATCCACAAAAAATAGCCTATGATCCTTCACGTGCTTTACTTCTTATATGTGCCAAATAACATAAAAATTGCTCCAGCTGTAGTTCGTGAGACAAGCCCTTTCAAATATGTTTCCCCGTTTTTTTCCACATTTTCCTCTATTTATTCGCTCTTAGCGTAATAAAATATAGCCTATAGCCTTCCTCGATAAATGGGCTATCTAACACTAAAAGATTTTTCAAATCGGACCAGTAGTTTCTGAGATTAACGCGTTCAAATAAGTCCTTTTTTTCCACATTTCCTCTATTTCTTCGCTTCTGTTAGTTTTAGCGTGATAAAATATAATCTATAGCCTTTCTTGATAAATGGGCTATCTAACACTAAAAGAATTTGTCAAATCGGACCAGTAGTTCCTGAGATTAGCGCGTTCAAATAAGCCCTTTCAAATAATTCCCCCCCTTTGAGTACGGAACCCTAAAAAAGTAAAAACACTTTTGATTTCCTAAACACGTTAACCTATTTGCTGCTGCGGAACCCTTCATTGGCTTATCCAGCTCGCACTTGGCCGCTTTTTTACGTTAGGGACCCCTCCTTATCAAAGCTATATACATATACCTACGCCCGTGGGTACATCTATAGCTACTACCATAAAATCACGGTTATTGCTCATGCGTACGTTAAATATATACAAAATATTGTATCTTTTAAATAAACCAAAGAATCATTACAAAATTATTAGTTACAATGTCATTTAAAAATAGCCAACCGCTTGTGAATTTACAGCACGACATGACTCTTGAAGTTGCGAAGACTGCGGCGCGGGTAGATATGCGAGCTTGCCTATAACTTCATAATATAAAGAATTTGAAATGCGGCGACTGCGGTGCGTGCGGTACGGCCAAATCTGCGTTCACCTTTATTATACATTTTATCTAGCAAAAGCAAACAAATAATAAAAAGTTGTCTCATATTATCGGATAAGAGATGTTGTTGGGATAAGATAACTTGAGGAAATGGTTGGCATGTCTCACTCTCCAGAAACTGAGGAGTGAGGACACACGTCATGTTAAAAAAACCGGCCAAGTGCGTGTCGGGCCACGCGCAATATAGGGTTCCGTAGTACCGCTAGTTTTTGAAATTTTTTTATGGTCAATGAACGTACATTTATAGCGTGTTTTACACTAGTAACAACATCATCTCAGTTACTTTCAAAGGAATTTGAATGAAAATTTCCTTTATACTTCACCAAATACATTTTTTTTAGTTGATCGACTATTACTCAATAACTTATGAAGTCTTCTTAGCCGTGATAGTTTTCCTTTTAAATTCAGCATATTTCCTACCCCCATGAATTTTTTCACATTTCCAGAACCAACCGTTCAGCTGGTAGAAGGGGGGGACTCTAACGATTTTTTCCACTTTAAAACTTAATATTTCACAAACGGATCCCTAAATCGGAAAATAATCTATAAATACTCGCAATATTTTTAAAAAACCTATTCAACGACACCCCACACGATGGGGTGGGCGCGAAAAAAAATATTCATCCCCGCTTGATGTGTAGGGGAGGTACCATAAAAAAAATATATTTTTACGATTTCACATACCATTTTGTTGCCATCATTAATATTATGTGTATTCATGCCAAATTACAGCTTTGTAGGTCCTATAGTCTCTGAGTAAAACCGCGGACAGACAGACAGACAGATAGACAGACCGAAACTATAAGGGTTCCTTGTTGACTACGGAACCCTAAAAATGAGACTTTTTACCTAGTAAGTAATTAAAAGTATAAAAATAAATAGTCACCAGTAGGTATAATTTACATAACTGATAAGGCAGCATAAATCTACTTGTTCAAGTAGTTACTAACTCACGACTCGAGTTTGAGGGCCGACTGCCGAGAGGAAAGAATTTGTTATTAAGTTGTTTGATGTGACCAAGAGATGGCGCTACATGCAGCGAATTAGAAATAAACCCCGAGTTATGAGTTATGAGTTATGACTACCGCGAGTCGCAACCGTCTCCTAACCTTCAAGTTAATTTTATTTTCTAATGAATATTATAGTTTTAAAGATAGGTAATTTATTAAGTATATTTTACTTATAAAGATTTACGCAGCGTGTAACTATTTAACGTTTTAAATCCGCTGTCTTGGTCTTTCATGTTGTGACTTTTCTAATGTGCCAGACAAAGACTATTCGCAATTTAAATATTTTCAAGTGTTTCACCACGCTGCCTGATATTAGCTATTATCGACTCGACTTATAATTTGACAGGTACTCTATAGAACTTAGAAGTATAGACTATTGTCAAGTTAAGTGGTGGATCTGGATAGCCTAGCCGGCACTTATCAGAAACTGGTGAAACAGGCCCTTCATATTATGCTAATTTTGTATGGCGATACTCTGAGTCCTGAGGAAGGACATAGGATGTTTTATCCCGGAAATGCGGGCCGCATTACATATATTTTAGTTTAATTTATAAATTAAGTATAATATTTATAATACACATCTACAATTTTAACTTTTGAATAGTTTTATGTATATGTAAGTATTATTAAGTAGGTACTTATATGTAATACCTAAAGTAAGTGTATGAGTACATTGACAACAAAATAAAGTTATCCTTACTGCAGTAATAATAATAATTAACAAGTACATTGAATATAATTATATTATTATTTAATATCACACATTATAATAACAACATTTTGAATATTATTATAATATTATTTATTATAATATTTTATGTCCCTCGGCCTAGTCTCAGACCCCGCGTCCCTATTTAGTGCCAGGACTGCCAGGAAATAGAAAATTGCAAGTAGGGTTGTCAGTATGTAGAAATGTGCCAAATATAGTAGCCGACTAGTCGCTAAAGCCGACTATCCGGCCACTTTTGTAGTCGGCGACTAGGAATCTGTTGTCATCATTGATACCCAGCATAAAATGTTTCAAAAATCACATTTGTTGTATGGGGGGCTCCCTTACCTACATTATATTAAATTTATTTTGTTTTTAGTATTTGTTGCTATAGCGGCAACAGAGTAAATAAGTATAATCTGTGAAATTTTCAACTCTCTTGAGTTACAGCCTGGAGACATACAAACAGACGGACAGACAACGAAGGCTTATAGGGTTCCGTTTTACCCTTTGGGTACGGATTACGGAACCCTAACAAAACACGATCCGACACGTTCGCAGGCTGCGTACAGTGCTGTGTTAAGGCCGTCCCCCGAGCAAACGACCTTGCAATACATTTGCCGCGTTGCCAAGATCGCACCAAAACCAACACCAAAACCATTTTTTTTTACTTATCAGTTATCAGTTATCACGGAAGATCCAATTTGGCTAATTTTAGTCTAGAAATATTCGTGGAAGTCCAGGGAGGATTTTTATTAGGATGAAAGTGATAAAAGTTCACCTGATCTTCTAGTTTTACATACTTATAATATAACTTACACAATATTATAATACAGTTTTTGGGTGGTCATGTTTTTTATTTGGTCACAAAGGTCAATAAACAACGAGTTCATAATATTATCTCGGAGTTGTGAGTTTCTGACGAAACCGCTGAATTGTACCAACTGCCAAGATTTCTTGCGAAGCCAACGACCCTATTTAAAAATCACCTTCACGGTAAAATTAAAATCACGTCGCGGCCAGTGCCGTCTATAGGGTCGAATTTGGCCTGAATACTATCGTGTGGTTGTCATCGCATCGCGTTGTATGAAAACGCTTCTCGCTGGGCTTTTCTAGTGAATCATGATCAATATCTTCATGATTAAATCGTGTACTGTAAAATAGTGCTCATGAGTCATGGTGTATCTATTCAATACTTTAATATTTTGTAATCAGTAATTAGGTAGGTACATCACCTTGATGAGTGGCAGTCTTCCACAGTGCGTTTTTCGCGTAACTTTTTGCCACACACTGTAAAACTCTGGAACGAACTGTCACCAGCAGTATTTCCGGACCTATACGACCTGCAAACCTTCAAGAAAAGAGCGCCTGCAGCTCTTCCAATGTTGCGAGTGTCCATGGGCAACGGTAGTTGCTTACCATCAGGTGACCCGTTTGCCCCCTTATTTAATAAGAAAAATAAAAAAAAAACATAATAATATTATTATTAATCCCTGAGCTGCATTCGCGCTAGCCGGGATATGATAAGTAATGAAAAATAGAACCTATGTTTAGTGAAATAAGAATCTATTTCATTACACGTCTGTTGTAAAAGGTTTATTATTAATAATAAGTATTATAATATTATTTCATTGAATACCTATATCATACATAAAATTATAACTAAAAAGACATGATATTAGCTATTTAAAAATGTTAAGCCACCTTGCAGTCACAAAATTAAGGTTATGTTAAAATTAAATTATGCTAGGTGGGCATTATTTTATTCAGCAGAAGAATAAAAGCTTTTATAGTACAGCTATTTAGTATATTATCTTCTTATTACTAATTTATAGTAAAGTCCATAAAATATAATATTTTAATTTATTATCAATTTTTATGGTTTATCGTATTTTAAATTAAAGTGGGAACAGGATAGTTAATTAATGAAAGAGCAGGATGGAGAATACAGTGCCCGCTTCATTCTACTATTCAAGGTTATTTGAAGAAGGAGCGTGAGATAACTAGCTATCTCATTTTGGTACGTTGAAATCATATAGTGCTTTTTCACTGTTAAGTTAGCGCGGTTACTTCATTGCGTATTCTTGGCGCCATCGTTGATCGCGCAAATATTTTCTTCTTGCTTCCTCCTTCATTTGGTCGCTGGTGTTTGTGCAGTGAACATTGTTCAAAGTGCTTTGCACGTGTCTATAAGTTCTAGAAGAAACACACATAAAATCTAAAATGGCAGACGTTGCAGTTGAAAAGAAGTAAGTTTATTTAATATTCTTAATTCTTGTATGTTTGGAAAATTAATTTTGGCGGTTAAAATCGCGATAAAAATGGCTTCCTCAATAACATGTTTTATTCTTTTTCTCTTTATATAATGTATGTGTTGTTTATTCGGTTTCAATAAACAAGTCAATAATGTGCTCAAATTACTATAATATATAGTTTGAAAGTAACAAGTTATGCGTGTGACGCTTGCTTACTGACGCCGAATACACGCGGGAAAATGTAATTTAAGTTTCAAAATGTACTTGCGGTATTATAGTAATTGGTACGTGTTGTGCGCGTCTATATATTAATTTGCTGTGCTATTTCAAGACGCGGGAGGAATTAGGAAAGAATTACAAGGTAACGGGAAAATATAAAGCACGCCGGTTGAGCGCGAGTTTTCAAGATGGCGTGTGTGCGCGGCGTGCCGGCGCGGTAGCGTCATCGACGCGCGCTCGGTTCAAATTCGCCGAGCCGGAGCGAGGTTGGAAGTGTACCGTAGTTTTGCAACTTGTGGGTTACGTTATCGCGCCGGCCCGTATGTTGTCATTACTTATTTTTAACGCTTTCGAGACCGCCTCTTGAATCGACTCGCTACTCGCTAGCGAGCTACGTATCCGATAATTTTCCATGTAACTTTCCCACATGCAGCCTTGCGCAACAAATACGATTTGTTGTTAATTCCGCCTCGATCCTACTTTTTATACTGCACGTAAGCAGTTTTACTTTTATGCCGGATCGCATTTACGGCTAGCGTTACTTTGTCAGCACTTTTACAATACACGTGTAAAACTCACAACGACTGAGCCATGAATTCCCCAATTTCAGAGACGTGGCTGAGGAGGTGACCTCCACTGAAGCGCCCAAGGAGTCTCCAGTGAAGAAGTCTCCCGCCAAAGCCAAGAAGGACGCCGAGCCCGCCGAGAGCAATGGCAAAAAGGAGGAGAATGGTAGTGGAGACGCTCCAGAGGAAACTCCGGCAGAAAACGGAGACGGAGAGGAGAGCAATGATGCCGTTGAGAACGGAGATGCTACAGGTTTGTTTACTCTGCCCTAACATTTACATATTATGACTAAGCTAAAACAATTATATTTAAAGGTTACACTGACATTTATTTGTAATATGAATTATTGTATCCTTCAAGAATTTTTAAATTGAATTATGTTATTCTTATTCTTTGTTATTGTTTACAGAAAAGAAGGAAGCCGGTGTAAAGAGGAAATCTGTTGTGGCCGAGGAGGACTCAGCAGACAAAACGGCAGAGAAGAAAGCGAAAGTAGCAGATGAAGCCCCCGCGGAGGAGGCCGCTGCCTAAAATCGTTCCTGCCCTTAACACTTTGGTTTACTGCAATGCATCTCTGTTCAGAAGAGTCCAACTCTCGCTCCCATAGTGTTACTGAAGCATCAAGTTCAGCGTACGTAAGATTCAATCTACTTTCCAGTTAAATGATGTTTACGCAACACTACCATAGACTGACATATCTGTAAATTTACAAATACTATGCCAAACTATAGTTTTATATTGTTACATACATAGATGTATTCAACGGAGAGTTGAGCTCTTGTGACCGTGGTGAATTTAGGTTTATAATACATTTTGTATTTAACATACCTGTCAATGTACCTGTAAAGTGTAAATTTAATGAAACTGTAAATGCTCCGTGCATCGCAGTGAACTGACGGGTGAGTTGGTTTTAATGTTGTATGCTGTTTTTGCATATCGGTGTCTACTTCAACAGACTTAAGATGGATTTTTGATATACGCATAATTGGTATTGGAAGATTCCGCCAGTTGGGTACTGCCAAAATCGATTCACCTCGAGTGAAAAACACAATCCGTTCTGTGAACGACACTATAACAGCTTCCGATATACAAGGATTTAGATAAAGTAAGATTAATTAAAGAGTTTAGATAAATAATTCAGTTGTAAATTTAAGTTAGCAGTTATGTCGCACATATGATTTATAGGCATTATTACTTAACCATTTATGAACATTCCTGACAAGGTTATGATTGCATTGTGGTGGACCGAGGCCCGAGCCTCGCTCACCCATGTGCTAGGTCTGACGACCGTGTCACCCATAATGCAACGGTAATTTTAAGATTTGTGAAAATTATAAAGTTCAAAGTTGACATAAGGTGATAGAATCATATTGACATACTTCTTGCGTGCTATATTCTATGGGTTTATTTTTCATAATATTTTTTTCTAATTTATTTGCTTTTGTATGTGATAGATAATAACCTCGAATGTAGGAGTATCCTATGAATCTGAATCTTTATAAGTATTTCCAGACATGTTCAAAATAATTAATAAGGTTTGACTTATTTTTCTAAATATTTGTCTTTTTCTAAACAATCTTTAATATTTTGGAATACACTAAGTATTAGATTTTAGTAGTATGTACAGTTTTTAACACTACTTCTTGTGAAGGTTAGTGTAAAGGTTCTGGCAATAAAATAGTCCAATATGATTTTTTATTTTATTTATTCTCCCTTTCTAATAATGCGGACTTTATTACTGACAAGTGACATATTATCTGGTACATGATTGAAGCATACAGACCATCACTAAATTGAGTAATTGCTTATGTTGTCACCCCATGTGGGATGGCTTGTTTGTTTATAGCCCTCAAGTAGATGATTTACATTGATATAAGTGGGTTGGATAGAACTTAATATGTTTTTATCAATGTAAACACTAAACATGTACAGATCCAGTAGGTAGGTAGTCAACCAAACCAAAGTCAAAGCATAGTGGTAATCTGTTTAGGCTCAAATCACAACTGAAAATGCGCGCCGCTGCGCTGCCACTTGCGAGCCGCTGCCATTTCGGTGTGGTTTGATCAAGAAGTTTATATGAAAGATTTACCTAAAAACTTCTTGGGTTTGTTAAAATAGGTACCAGTTACCACTACAACCTGTTTGGTGTGGTTGAGCCTTATAATACCACTACAACCTGATGCTATACGCTAGTGCCGAGCGTGAGACCAATCATTTATCTAAGGCAGTGGTCCCCAACTTTTTTTTCATGCGGGCCACAAACATGTTTTGGTCTTGGTGTCGCGGGCCGCAACAAAAAAATTTTTAGGGTTAAAAATAACGTTCTTCAAAATTAACGATTTAAAAATGGAAAAAATTTAACGACTATCACGTAGACAGTTGTTTTGCCGGTGGGCGTGAATTTCAAAATTGTCTTACATCATGCGGGCCGCAGGTTGGGGATAGCGGCTCTAAGGCTATAATATGTATCTGGCTCTTATTTGTATGCCCTGCAAGCAGTACACGTAGCCCTAGCCATAGTGTTATCCAGCAATGTAAACTAGTCGATTATCAGGCGTTTTATCTGATCGTTTAGCCGCCATAAACAGAAAACGGAAAAGTAAATAATGTACATGTATACCATATTCCATAATCGCCTGAAGACATTGATCATACTATTAACATTTAAATATTTTATATCATGATCGATGAGCTTACGAATTCATAAAAACATAACACGAACGACTATTTACATGAAAGCTTAGGTGAGTTATTGCTTGTTTAATGGATAACCAGAATGGGGGTACATCAATTATCTACCTATCCAAGGTCGAAGTAACCATGACAACGGGGTGGTCAACATTTGGAGACGACTTGGCCACTGGGCATTCATTGTTAACGTAGACGTAGAGCGTAATAATGGGCTTCTTCAAAATGTGGTTGTTCATACTAGTTGCGTTTTCCCTTATAAACTGTGCATACCTCCAAACTACACAGAATATCAACGTTTGTATGTTTCCCTTTTATAATATTGAGATTCCATTAAACGAGCTTTATTGCAGCGATTGGTAAAGCGTTAACCGTTGCTCAAAGACAACAGTTACAGAAGTAGTATAGATTCAAGAACTTGGTTACAAAATGTAGTATTTTTAACGACTCTGCTTTTGGGCGATTTATAATAATGCATTTAAGTACAAAGCAATTAATTTTACCTAATACTTGGTTAAATGTAAGCAAGTAGGTACCCACTACCCACCTATGACCTAGTAGTTAACAAACGAATATGTTTTAGTGCTTGTCAACGAAGAGAACAATGCACTTGCTGAAAAGTCGTTTGAAATAGCCAAAGAGTATGTGCGGCGGAATCCCAACCTGGGTCTCGCCATCGATCCCGTTATCGTTGTAGGTAATCGTTCCGATGCAAAGGCGTTTTTGGAAAACGGTAAGTTGTCACTTCGATAACGTCTTAATCAAGACTTATTTGGAGTTTAATAAACACAGATATTTATAGTTTGTAGAAAGTACAACGACATGATTTCGTCGAAGAAAACCCCACACGTGGTATTGGATTTTGCAATGACAGGAGTGGGCTCGGAAACCATTAAATCGTTTACTGCAGCCTTGGCCTTACCGACTATTTCTGGATCGTTCGGCCAATCGGGTGACTTACGGCAGTGGCGAACCTTGGATAGAAACCAAACTAAATTCTTGCTCCAGGTAATGCCACCGGCTGACATCCTTCCTGAATCGATAAGGGCTATCGTCACCAAGCAAGACATTACCAACGCTGCTATTATTTTCGACGAGTTTTTCGGTAGGTATTACACATAGTCACATAGCGAATACCTATTGATTTACAATTCAGAAATTAAAATGAGTATCGTTTTCCAGTCATGGATCACAAATACAAATCGTTACTTCAGAACATACCGACTCGACACGTTATAACGCCAGTAAAAAGTTTTAGTAAGGATGACATCAAAACCCAATTGAGGAGTTTGAGGGAATTGGACATCGTTAATTTCTTCGTTGTCGGCAGTTTGCGAACCATAAAGAATGTCCTCGATGCTGCCAACGAGAATCAATACTTTGGGAGGAAAACCGCATGGTTCGCTCTGACTTTGGACAAAGGGGACATAAGCTGTGGATGTAAAGATGCCACTATCATCTACATGAAGCCGACTCCCGACGCTAAAAGCAGAGACCGGCTTGGCAAGATCAAAACCACCTACAGCATGAACGGTGAACCAGAGATAACCTCGGCATTTTACTTCGATCTGTCTCTGAGAACTTTCCTGGCCATAAAGTAAGTTATTGAACACTACCAAATATCATATACAAAGTTTCTTTGATTAACCTTCAGTAAAGTTTCTGGGAGTCACTAATTTGCACTGACTTTGACCTATATGAATGTCAAAAGTTTTCCGTGCAGTCTCCCAACATCAAAGCGTTCATATCCGTCGAGAGGTAAATTCGCAATATTGTGATTTGTGGCGTCTATAATTAGCGTTTACAATTCCAGATCCCTGCTGGATTCTGGAAAATGGCCAAACGATATGAAATATATTACTTGCGACGACTACGATGGCAAGAATACACCGAATAGGTCTTTGGACTTGAAAACGGCTTTTCAAGAGGTAAATCGCCTATTTTTGTGTACCAACTAGGGTTGCCAACATTTCTCCGGCGAAATATAGTATTTTTCAAAATAAACTATAAAAAATATAGTACACTTCTCAAAAATATAGTATTTTACTTTTTTATTATAGTTAAATATTAGTATTAATATTATTAATTATTTTCATAAAAACCATATTTTTTGCATTTCTTGCATTTTTTAACAATGTTTTGTCTAAAATAAAACAAAAGTGTCATATTTAAATATGCTTTATGTCATTCAATTTTAAGATTAATGTAAATTAAAAGCTCATTTTTTGATGAGATACTACTTCTGTTTCTCTCTTCCCGCCATTTCAAATTCATAACCGAAAATACCCTTTCAGCTGTGAATGCCGAAATGGCGGGAATAGAGAGCAGGAATGAGATAATTTTAGTGTTGAAAATATAGTATTTTTGCGTACTATATAATAGTTCAACAGTATATAGTACGCGGGCTCGAAATATAGTACTATATTATAGTACGGTTGGCAACCCTAGTACCATCGGCTTTTGTGGTTTTATCGCATTCACTTCCTGAGGTCTGAGGAAAATATTGGGACGCTATTATTAGTTTAATAATGTTTGCCTGTTTCAATTTGTTATGACTAACTTGTTTACAATGTACTACCTATATCACGCCGAATCGCCGCCTCATTCTAAAGAAACTTTGGGAGCAGGTGCCAAGTCCGCTTCATAAAGCTCTTTTTCACGATGTAGGTAAAAGAAACGCCAACGTACGCGCCATTTTACATCCCAGAAGACGACCCGATGAATGGCCGGAGTTTTATGGAGTTCAGTACTGACTTGGCGGCTGTGACGATCAAGGATGGTGCGTCGGTCGGCAGCCGGTCACTGGGGTCTTGGAAGGCGGGCCTCTCGAGCCCCCTGTCGCTAACCGACCCTGACAACATGACTGAGTATTCGGCGCAGTTGGTGTACAGAATTGTGACGGTCGAGGTAGGTGAATGAACTATTTTGTAATCGGGAGTGAGGGATAGGAAATATAGACGCGGCAAGGAGAAAATGATTGTGCGTTACGCAAGATTATGATCTGAAAAAAAAAACACGTACCTACATTGTACAAAGTTTGTCGCTCATCCGTCAAAGCAAAACATTTTAGTGTCGAAACACACTAGGCCGAATTACGCCGGCGTCAATTCCGCCGTCCGTAAATAACCATTCTGACTTTACTAATTATGATTAATTTGATAAAATAAATGTTTATAATGTTTAATTGATGATTTATGATTAAATTATAATTAATTTTTCAATCCTTTTAGCAACCAACCCTTTAATCGTAAAAAAATCATTATTTGTATTTATTTGCTTTAAATCGTATATTTACATTACATAAAGAGTTGTTTAATATTTATGATATAAGACTGAAATATAAACCCCTAAAAGTATACCTTTATTGCGGAATAACGGTAAAAATTTGGTTCAAAAACTTAATAGGTTTCAGTTTTTGAACCCAATTTTTTCAGTTTATTTACTTAGCATTAATTTCTTATTAATTTTTTTTTGTGAACATTTTTTACCCCTGTAAACTACACAATATCTGAATTTTAAGCTTTAAGTTTTATTTTAACTTTTTTATCAGCTTTAATGAGTTCGAATATTTTTTCATAGCTAGGATAAATTTTATTAATATATTTCAAACATTGATAATATTATTGAGTTCAAAATATTCAAACAACGATTTCGAACTACCCTCTGTGCAAAAAATTGACAGAAAGGCTGAATTTGCTAGGCTGAAATATTTCATAGACGCACATCATTCTAAAAAGCCCCTCTCTTATCTAATAGACATTTACCGTTTCGTTTACTTTCTGAATATTGAAAGACTTGAAAATATTAATGTATATTTAGTATGGATTAGATGACGACTGCAATTGCGCTGGAACCGTATATTTTTTCGGGATAAAAAGTATTCTATGTCCATATCCATTCCCGAGACTCAAAGTATTTTCATACTGAATTTCAGCAAAATTGGTTGAATCGCTTGGTAGTTAAGAGGTTACAGGTAGACAAAAACACTTTAGCATTTATAATATTAGTATAGATGTAGCTATTGACTGGGTTTCCTACAATATTTGCATCCCAAATCTCTGCTTCGAAATTGTTTAAAAAAAATGTTCGTTAATATCACAATAGCACTGTTAATTTTTAAGTTATCGGGTTTATTTATGTACCATTTTAAAGGTAATTTAAAGAGCTTTAGGATCAACCTAAAGAATACTTTTTAAAGCTCTTGGTTTAAAAAAAATAGGGTTAAAAGGTCCCAGTTTCATGGTTCTCGCAGTAAAAGTTAGGCTTTAAGCGTCTCTATCTTCGTTATTTTTCACCGTACAAAAATCAAGAGAAATCAAAAGATTTCTTAAAAAATGAACACAAATTTCGTGTTTTATAATTTTTAGGAATGTTCAATATTTTTGAAGTTATGTTCAAAACAAAATGATATTTACAAAAATTTGAATAATTTCGATTTTACTAAATCATTTTTTTTTAAACTAAGCATTCTAAACCAAGATAAATTTTTGAGGCCATTACTTATGCTAAAATAAAGAAAAGCCTTTGGGGATAACCTTTAATTTCAATTATTGTAGAAATGGTCAACGTCTTATTTTCCGATTTTTGCAAAAAAAAAATTGAAAGGGTCATCTTATTTTTATCATAACTTGTTCAATTTTGATGCTATTTACTTTTTAAAATACGTATTAGAAAGGTACTTTTAAGCACTTTAAAAGGTCTTAAAAAATACATGTCATAAATGCATCTGTTTATCGTTATTTAAATTTGAATGCTTAGACTTAGGTACTCGCCGAAAGAAAATATATTGTATACAATCATCTATAGCTCACTTTAAATCGATAAAGGAAGGTATTTCGAAGTAGCAATTAGTTTGTTTTTTTATTGGCTTTAATTTTGGTAATAACACATTTTTCGTAAAAACCTATAGTTTCTTATTTATATATGAAAAACCGCTTTAAGACATGTATTTTTCTCACGCAAAAACATTATCTTTGATCTTTAATAACTCCGAAAGTATTAATTTAATAAAAAAAAATTATATAACAAATTTTGCTTAGAATTTGTGTGTCTATTGATTCCTGGGTTTATTTTTATTAAAAAAAATCACCCCCCGAGAAGGGTTGGCATCCACCCCCAGGGCAAAAGCACAAGTTGACACTATGTCACTTTTGTTTCTTAGGGTATCCCCCACCTATTTACCAATTTTCATGAAAATCGATGGAGGTTCAACGAAATCGGAGGTGAAAACCTTCAATGCCTCCACTATATTTTTTGACTCAGGATGGTGACAATATCTATTATCTGATTAGATCTATGGCGTTTCGTCAGTTACTTACGTACAAACCACGAAAACAACAGTTTTTAGTTTCTGACTTTGAACTCGTCTGAACTCTGGTGTGGGTACTCAAATTTTTGTTGCTCAAATGTTTAATAAGTGTAACGATCGTTTTACGTCTAATTAAAGTATATTTTACTTTAATGTGGGAACAAATCTGTAAAAAAAATAAAGTTGTTAAGAGAATAATATTGGACTTTACAATATTTAGTCATTGAAAACTTTAACTCTGGAACGAACTGTCACCAGCAGTTTTTCTGGACCTATACGACCTGCAAACCTTCAAGACGAGAGCGTATTCCCTCTTAAAAGGCCGGCAACGCATCTGCAGCTCTTCTGATGTTGCGAGTGTCCATGGGCGACGGTAATTGCTTTCCATCAGGTGACCCGTTTGCTCGTTTGCCCCCTTATTTTATAAAAAAAGAGAATGAGACTCAGAGTCGGTTTTTTAAAACTCTGAAAAACTCTGCTTGTTCTTTACCTAATACATAATAATATTATGAGTGATGTGAAAGATATCGAAGTGCTCTTGCGGACTCAGAGTCGGTTTTTTTTAAACTCTGAAAAACTCTGCTTGTTCTTTACCTAATACATAATAATATGAGTGATGTGAAAGATATCGAAGTGCTCTTGCGGTCACCAACAGTATATACTGGTAAGCGCGATACAAATAAACTTTGGTGAACAAAAGCATAAAGTCTGCAAAATACCTGTTGCTAACTCCGATGTTGCTACTGGCTGCTTAGACCCGTAAAATTTAACATTGACACAGAAACCACAAGTTGACCTGCGAGTTTTAAATAATGCAGCCATTTAGTTATGCATAATGACTTCGAATGTGCAATGTACAAGATTGTACATCTACCAAGATAGGGCATGCGAAAAAATTTTGCGAAATTAAATGCTCTCATGCAAATTAAAAGATTGCATTATCGTAAAGATTTAGTCTTTTGACTTTGAAAACGTACATTACATCAGGTTTACATTTTAGTCTGACGGAATTTAGTTGCTTATTTTGTCTTATATTTAACTGATCACCAGAAATAGTAACATTTCACAGACAAAAATAGTAAACGATCACCAAAATACAGACCACCATTTTAATGTAAAATGATAACCAAAATAAGTAAATGATCGCCAAAATTAGTAAATGATCACCAACATAATACTAGCATTTTAATGTAAAATGATCACTAAAGATTTATGATTTCGCTATCCTATTTATGCAAAATGACTCCAAATAAATCATTATTAAACCAAAAGTAGTAAACGATCACCAACATTATACGTTAGAATTTGCATGTAAAATTATAACCAAATATATTTTTATTTAACAATCCTATTAATGAGAAGCAGACAGATAGACGGACAGACAGACATCGAAGTCTTAGTAAAAGAGTCCCGTTTGTACCCTTTGGGTACGGAACCCTAAAAACGGGACTCTATTACTGAGACTTCGATGTCTGTCCGTCTGTCTTTCTCTATGCTGTATCTCAAGATCCGCTCCAGCTAGACTTCTAAAAATTTCACAGATTGTGTATATCTGTTGCCGCTATAACAACAAGTACTAAAAGCAAAATAATATTATTATTTAAGGGTGGCTCCGATTAAACAAACGTAATTTTTTTGTCCTTTTTTGTTCGATATCAATAATGGCAACCTACCGGTTGCCATTATTGATATCGAACAACGTTGATATTTTTGCAAAGGCCTTGATTATAATATGTATAATATGTTTACTTCAATAATTAATAATAATATTAAAAAATTAAGGGGGCTCCTATACAAAAACACAATTTAAGGTCTAATTTTGCTCTATAACGGTACGGAACCCTCCATGTCCGACTCACACTTGGCCGATTATTTTGTTAATAATACCTATGCTTACATTTTTTTCAATCGTAGTGATTTATTTGGACAAAAATATCGCAATGATATTTGCTCACAAGGATTTGGTGATCATTTACTACGTTTGGTGATCATTTACTATATTTGGTGATCATTTTCTATATTTGGTGGTCATTTACTATATTTGATGATCGTTTACTTTATTTGGTTATCATAATTACTATATTTGGTGATCATTTACAATATTTGGCGTTCGATTACAATTCGAAGTGTTCTCATGACTAAAATAGCTGGTAGTATTGCAATTTTAGACTTTCTTTTTTTGGTGCTAAATATCTTTTTTTGGTAAACAAGTTTAGGGTATCAGTGCATTTTTTGGTGGTCATTATATTTGTTCCCGTTTATTTTTTTGCAATCACAAGAATAATCTAACGATGCGAGCATCGCGGCGTGTGAAATATCCTTAGATATTCGTGTCGCGCTATGACGTCACAGCACACCTGCCCCATCTGTTCCATGCCCTAATTCGAGGCTGAGGTCATTCGCATTAGGTCCCAGACATCAGGTGCGAAGCGGACTATAATTTGACTTCACTTTTAAAAGGAAAATGTATATAGGAGTCGTGTCGTTCACAAATTCGTGCAAAAGCAGATGTTTAAGAATTGTATTAAGGCGAAAGTTAATGATGGGTTACTGTTGAAATCTGGATGCCTTTTTATATACCATTATTCTCACAAAGAAAAATTTAAGTACTTACGTATTTAATTTTGAAAACTGTAAAAGGTCTACTGTTGTTGCAGCAAAATCCTTTCATCATCAAAGACGACGACGCGCCGAAGGGTTTCAAAGGTTACTGCATAGATTTGATCGAAGGTATCAGACAGATTGTGAAGTTCGACTACGAAATAACTTTAGCACCCGATGGCAACTTCGGAACGATGGACGAAAATGGCAACTGGAATGGCATTATCAAGGAACTTATGGAAAAAAGGGCTGACATAGGTCTGACGTCACTATCGGTAATGGCGGAAAGGGAAAATGTCGTAGACTTCACCGTTCCGTACTACGATTTGGTCGGAATCACCATTTTGATGAAGCTGCCCCGGACGCCGACTTCTCTTTTCAAATTTCTAACGGTCCTGGAGAATGACGTTTGGCTGTCAATTTTGGCGGCATATTTTTTCACGAGGTACGCAATCTTTTTTTGTATTTTTTTTTCAACATTCTTTAGATTCAGCAAACGTTTTACCTTTTAAAGTTTAAACGAAATAATTCAGGCCCTGTAAAAATTGCTGGTGTATGCAAAACTGTAACTGTATAATGCAGTGTGGAAATCGTACCTACTTTGCAATTGTTTCTATATGTGCGAAAGTTAAGTGACGTTAAATCGTTTGCAAAGTAGGTTACACTCTTGATTAAATGAAATGCTTCACATGCATGTTACATCATTCACAGCGAAATCATTGCATCTCGCTCACTCCGATGAGAAATGGTGATGTAAGATA
Organism: Polyommatus icarus; assembly: GCA_937595015.1. NCBI lineage: Eukaryota > Metazoa > Arthropoda > Insecta > Lepidoptera > Lycaenidae > Polyommatus > Polyommatus icarus. The sequence goes on along the minus strand of OW569334.1, from coordinate 3,891,493 downwards.
GGTTATCTCTTTCTAATGCTCGATGAGAAAGAATCGCGATTTCATTGACTGGCGCCGACTTACCGGTATAACAAGACATGGCTCAAATCAGTGAGAGTAGCAACTAGCAGGTAATGCCATAAAATAAAAGGCAATACATACCTAGGGGGCGTCCACAAATTACGTGAGGTATTTCAAAATTACGATTTTTCTCAACAAAATGATACTATTTTAGTCCATTTCATCCAGATTGTACGTATTCGTAAGCGTAATTATTATACGATTAAGATCATTCACAAATTCGTTTGCAAGCAAATCTACTGACTGTCAAACCAAACATTTACGTAAGAAACCCACATTTTGAAAATCTCACGTGAGATTTGTGGGGGGGAGGGGGGTTGAATAAAATCTCACGAAATCTCACCAGGGCGGGAGGGGGGCTCAAAAAATTCAAAAGAACACCAGCTGTCCTCACGTAATTTGTGGACGCCCCCCTACCAAATAGTAAATGCCAATCTTAAAAAAATATGCTGAAATGTTCCACGAGTTTTGACTTTTGTGGATCCAACATAACAGAAATATTTTATGATGCATCACTAGATTTTTAATCCCTTTCATCGTTTCTAGCTACTGCTATAACAAAGAGAGTGCCAAAATCTGCCAAAATGCAGTCATCAGATAGTAATACAAATTATTATAAGCTTGGAGCCAAATTTTCGGACGATGGAATATTTAATTGCGTTATAGCCGTTATAATTTCGATGTGAAACAAATAGTTACTGCTAAGTGCCAGTTTAACCTTACGGCTTACGTTCATGTTTATTAAACACGTCGTGTTTTCGAGCCTACTCTATGCTACCGCGATTGTGGTTTAGCAAAAAAGGTAGTAACGGAAATTCATAAGCTACTGGTCACAACTCACAAGACAATTTGTAGTAGTATGGAACTTGTTTGCGATAGTTGTTCTTTCAAGATCAGGTAAACTAGGAGCTCATTATTATGCTAGATTTACCTATACGCAAAAAAGACAAAAAATATAATAGCAATCTTTATAAAATATTATAGCAAAAGAAACATTAATAATATTCTTCAGAGTCTGCCAGTGCCTATCCTAAATTTTCTAGTAAATAATGTTTATGAATTATGATTATATTTGACTTTTAATTAATCTTGTAGCAAATAGAACTACCGTATTACATACAAAGCCCTATACGGCTACCTAATCAAGTGGTAGTACCACCTAATTATAGTTGGGGAGGGTAAGAGGGAATTTTCGGGAGTAGCTCGAGCGTGTCAGATTAAGCTTGCATAGGCTTCCGACATAATATTATTGTGTCTAGTCATGGTATAGAAATCAGATTTCTCACGTGATGGGATTTTTTTTAAAATAAGTATTGAAATGTCGTCGGATCTGTCAGATTAAGATAGGGGATGTTTAGTATACCCCAAAGAAGCTTCCATATAAGCTTATAATACTGTCGATTCAAAGGTTAGGTAAGCCTGTAGGGCAGTGTTTCCCAAACTTGTCGGGACCGCGACCCATTTACAAGAAAGTTTAAAGTTCGCGGCCCACCTTGTGTTATGAAATATGAAGACAAATAATCGGCCAAGTGCGAGTCGGACTAGCGCACGAAGGGTTCCGTACCGTTATAGAGCAAAAATTGTGTTTTTTGTATGGGAGCCCCCTTAAATTTTTTTTTTTAAATATTATTATGAATTATTAAATAACACATAAATTTAAGGCCTTTGTGAAATTTTCAAGTGCCTGCCTGTTGCCATTATTGTTTGTTGTATGGGAGCCCCCCTTAAATATTAATATTATTTTGTTTTTAGTATTTGTTGTTATAGCGGCAACAGATATACACAATCTGTGAAAATTTCAGAAGTCTAGCTATAGCGGTTCTTGAGATACAGCCTGGCGTCAGACAGACAGACAGACAGACAGACGGACAGACAACGAAGTCTTAGTAATAGGGTTCCGTTTTTACCCTTTGTGTACGGAACCCTAAAAAGCAGCGGTATGTTGCTACCGCAGCATTTACCCGTTAATTTTTATCGTAGTTCACCAACATAATAATATTATCATCAGCGTCAGCCTTACTTACTTATAATTATTACGTTTGCGTTGCGGAAACGAACGAGTAAAATGACAATCAAACGAGTACGACAATCGTTCTGTAGTTTCAGGGCCCACCTAAAATCTATCCGCGACCCACTGGTGGGTCGCGACCCACACTTTGGGAAATACTGCTGTAGGGAGTTAGGGACATATAAAAAAAAAGCTTCATATTTTCTTAACTTAAAGCTTCGCAGATATTTAATTTTGCTCTAATTGTTGTCTAAAATATATTTATAATTTACCTAAATAGTTACTTAAGCAATTTTCTGAATATATTTTATTTTTCAAAACTTTAAAATGGCTGCAGTTTCTGAACCCACCGCTAAAATAAAAAAAGAAACGCTCTTATTATTTCAGCTTTACCTAATGTACAAAACCTACTAGGTCTCCATGACGCTCGAGTGACTACATAAATAGCACCCTCCCCTCCTCTACTATTAGGTAGTCCATAAAATTGTAGTTTTATACATATTCTTTGATTATATACACGTTTATGATTACATATAATATGTATACGTAATACGACGTGTATATGTATAATCAAAGTACTTACATATTGTGTAAGTATACAAATTACAATAATATGTAGAATTATAATAATATGCCTACTATTTACTAAATGTAGTTAAAATCGAAATCTTCACAAAGTGCGTCGCTAGCTCTTAAGGGCCTTCCCTACGGAGATTCCGTAATTTACCGTTAGTACGAGGGTGGGATGATAAGTAACTAGCCTAATTGTAGAAAACTTAACTTTTCGCGATAACATTAATTTCATTTTTCGATAGAGTCTCTGTGAACCTATATGCACTTACTCCATCTTTGTTCTAAAGCAGTAATGCCTTCCATAAAATGATTTCTTTCAAGGTCTACAAAATACTCCTCTACAGCGGCCATGAGTGCTATGACTTCATCATTTGTGGCAAATTTCTGTCCACCCAAAAAAGTTTTGAGCTTAGGGAATAAAATATGTAAGTCTGATGGCGCTAGACCAGGCGAATAAGGTGGGTGGGTACAAATAATACTTTAATTCATTGATTTTCTTTAATTCTTTTTTGATTGTGCGTAAGCAAAATACCTTTTTCATATTTGATTCCTCACTTAGGATATGATCTACCCGTTCTTTTGAGATACCTATAGTGTCTGCTATTTCAGATAACTTCAATCGTCGGTCTACTAAAACCATATCATATACTTTCACGACCATTTCCGTAGTTGTGACGCTTTTTGGACGTTCGCGGCGGGCTTCACGTATTTAAAGCCTTATATAAACTCATAATTTGAAAGCTACAAAGTTATAATAAAATACAGCAATAATCTTCAGTATATCAACATTCCTTTCCCCGTTTTAAATTTTCTATTTTTGTTTAATAAACTCATGATATCAGTCTCCAAAGTAAAACCAATTTATTAAGGCCCTACTGTCAAAACGCTAGCCCCGCCTACACACAACGCTATCCTCCAATCGTGATACAATAATTCCATGAATCGTGCTCCCGGGCAATATGTTTTAGGCTACAGCTAATAGTGAACAATATCGCGTAGCAACGGTTCCCGCGTTATAGCACGAAAGTAAAGATCGTAAGTCCCAAAACTGTTTTTTGATGATTACTTAAAAACTAAATACAATACTAATATTTCCTTTAGCTATTATTTTATAAAGTGTGTGAATGTAGTAGTGCAAGTTATTTAATGATAGTAACTCAATAAGTGTAACAGATACTTGTTGAAATGCCCAAAATATTCATAATTTCGAAAAATCTAACTATCGAGTCAAAATAAGTGAATCGTGTTTTCAGTTAGCTAAATATCATGATTAAATAAATCTCAATTTCATTTGAGTCAATCTTCTTCCGGGATCGTAATACTTATTAGAAAACACAGCAAAATTGCACAGCCCGCTCTTAAAATTCAAGCATACATTCAGCATCTCCTTAGTATTTACAAATTACTTTTATTTGAAACACACGCCAATAGATCGACAATATCATAAACTATATATTCCCCGTTTTAATATTTTAGGACAATTTTGAAATAAGATATAAGTAAAAAAATTGGGTTTTGGTGCGATTTCGGCAACGCGGCAAATGTATGGCCAAGGTCGTTTGCTCGGGGGATGGCCTTAACCTAAGTACAGAATATAGTATAATTATATAATAGTAGTACCAAACCCATATATAGGTTAATATTTCGTTATTACTATAATATTTTACTTTAAGCAACCATTCAGATGGCCTCTAAAGAAATTTGATAAAAGCTTTTTTCAAACCCCATAAGACGCCTTTACAGTCCATTCTTTGTTAAAGATGTCATGGCTATTTCTGTAAAGACCCTCATAAAAACTCTGTACGATATGTACCTAATATTATGTCATATAGCACAAAAAGTATCTAAGGTACTCATACTCAAACATAGGTACTACCTCCTTTTTTGCAGATTTTTTTTCGACAATTATAACATTTTGAAATTAGAATAAAATATTATTATGAACCATGTACAATTTGCAAGCAATATTATAGAAATAGATGATTCATGATATAATTTACTTTACCAAAGATCGAAGTGAAGATTAGCTACTGCAGAATATTATTTAAATTCAAATTCAAACAGAATAAGAAGTTATTCTGTTTTAAGGCCATCTCCCGAGCAAACGACCTCGGCCATACATTTGCCGCGTTGCCGAGATCGCGCCAAAACCCTATTATTTTTAGTTATCTTAGTTCAAAATTGTCCTAAAAAAAATTTAAAACGGCAAATATTATGTAGTTTATGATATCGTCGATCTATTGGCGTGAGTTTCAAATAAAAGTAATTTGTAAATTCTAAGGAGATGCTGAATGTATGCTTGAATTTTAACAAATTGGTATTACTTTGGAAGCTGATATCATGAGTATAAGAAACAAAAATAGAAAATTTAAAACGACAAAATGAATGTTGATATACTGATTATTGCTGTATTTTTATTATTACTCGTACTTTGTAGCTTTCAGATTATGAGTTTATAAGGTTTTAAATACGGTCAATTACGGAATCTATAGTCTAAGATCCGGCCATAGAATGACCTTCACCCATCGTATTACGGGATGAAAATGATTTTTTTATAAAATTAAATATGTTAAAAAATTTATTTACAGGAGGTTGTCTGAAAAATTTGGTGCAAAGTGTAATTAATTAATAATTAAAAAATGTTTTTTTTTTTAACATTACACTCAATCCCTTACGCAGAAAACTGTACACTAATCGAAAGTATGTATCTCATAGAATATGCAAACGCTGGGTTGACTTTTTTTTTCCGGTGCAATTATCAGGTAGGCAGCTATATACAGGTAAATCGATACTAGTAATTTGCAACGATCCAGTTACGCGATAAACCTTATATCAAAATAAAGATAATTTTATTATGAATATTATGACATAAGGTTGGCTGCAAAAAGTTGGTGCTAAATCCCGGTTGTCGATTTTTGAAAAACGTAATATTTGTGCGGTTGAATACGTGCGAAACAGAGGTCCGAGGAACGTATCCAGTACGATAGAAAAGGACGCAGCATTGCAGCTGTGTGTCGCTCAATCGTCGAAAGAAAGAGAGTACGCATGCACTTTGTTTGTGAAATTGAGGAAGATAGCGATAGACTACAGTAAGTGTTGAGCATTATTTCGGAGCATCCGGCAATGCATTTTTGCACAAAATGATAAAGTTATGTATGTAGTACATATATATATATGTACTACATACATAACTTTATCAAACAGCCACGACGCGAATTTCGCGTCGTGGCTCTAATGAAAACGGCCACGACGCGTTCTGGCAATCACAAAAAGACCATAACGCGAAATTCGTGTCGTGGCTGATATGCTATTCGTTTTTCTTGATTTGTTCTTGATTGATTCATCGTCCATAGGTATGGAAGATTATAATATTTGAATTACCACGCATACTACAAAATATTTTTTCTTTTACTAACTCACTGCATAACGTGTTTATCATTATTATTTAAGTATAAAATATCCATAGTACATACTATCCGTACTAATATTATTACTCTGTCTGTCTGCCGCAACGTGTTATTGTTTGTTGTTGTTTTTTCTAAATATAAGTAAAGTAATCTGATCTTAATAAATAATAATATGTAGTACGCGTGATAATTCAAATATAATCTTCTATACCTATGGACGATTAAACAATCAAGAACAAATCAAGAAAAACTAATAGCATATCAGCCACGACACGAATTTCGCGTTATGGTCTTTTTGTGATTGCCAGAACGCGTCGTGGCCGTTTTCATTAGAGCCACAACGCGAATTTCGCGTCGTGGCTGTTTCACCGTGACCACAACGCGTTGTGAGCTATTTTTTCGCTCATTGAGCGATTTCGGTCTTTGAGCGTAACATATATATATATATATATATATATATATATATATATATATATATATATATATATATATATATATATATATATATATATATATATATATATATATATATATATATATATATATATATATATATATAATATTCACATATAATATTATATTTTACATAATATAATAATATTACTTACTGTAGTCTATCGCTATCTTCCTCAATTTCACAAACAAAGAGCATGCGTACTCTCTTTCTTTCGACGATTGAGCGACACACAGCTGCAATGCTGCGTCCTTTTCTATCGTACTGGATACGTTCCTCGGGCCTCTGTTTCGCACGTATTCAACCGCACGAATATTACGTTTTTCAAAAATCGACAACCGGGATTTAGCACCAACTTTTTGCAGCCAACCTTATGTCATTATATTCATAATAAAATTATCTTTATTTTGATATAAGGTTTATCGCGTAACTGGATCGTTGCAAATTACTAGTATCGATTTACCTGTATATAGCTGCCTACCTGATAATTGCACCGGAAAAAAAAAGTCAACCCAGCGTTTGCATATTCTATGAGCTACATACTTTCGATTAGTATACAGTTTTTTGCGTAAGGGAATGAGTGTAATGTTTAAAAAAAAACATTTTTTAATTATTAATTAATTACACTTTGCACCAAATTTTTCAGACAACCTCCTGTAAATAATTTTTTTAACATATTTAATTTTATAAAAAAATCATTTTCATCCCGTAATACGATGGGTGAAGGTCATTCTATGGCCGGATCTCCTACTACTAGGGACGGAACGCCCTTAACCCCTCAATCCCCGTAAGAGCACCGGTGCTCGGGCCGTTTGTATAGCGCAATTTTGAATTTAAATAATTATTTGTGGTAAACTTGACTTCGAACAGCGAAGGCTCATAATATGAGTGAAGTTGTAGACAAGTATAATACAAGGTGTAACAAAACTGAGTGACAACACTTTAGGGCAGTTTAGGGTGTGTATATTGTGTCCTTTATATAGAGTTCACTGTAAAAGTAGCAGCCCTGAACGAGCAAATTTTTTTTGTCATTTGTATGGGCAAGCGACCCGCGTCAAGAATTTTTCCATGGTGAAAAAAGTTACTCTTTCAGTGCTGCAGCTACTTTCACAGCGAAGTCTATATAGAAATAAAGCTTTATTTATTTATTATATAGGGAACATATACACCCTCTAAAGCAGGGGTCACCAATTAGTTTCGCTCGGGGCCTATTTTAAGAAATGAAATGACCTTCGCGGTCCACACATATTTTAAAAAAAATATATTATATTTATATTTTATTTAAGTACTTAACAATGAGAAAGTTGCTTCTTTGGAGTGAAATTGGCGCAAGCTATTGACATTAAAAGCTGGAGATGATCATCAGTAAGTTGAGACCGAAATTTATTTTAAACCTAGTTCATCTTCGAAAATGCTTGGTCCGCACACAATGGGTCGGCGGTGCGGGCGGTCCGGATGCGGACCGCGGTCCGCCATTTGGTCCGCCTGCTTTAAAGTAAATTATTACTTAGTTTTGTTACTGTGGATTCGTAAATTCTATAATACCGCGAAGTTTACCAAAGAAGAATGATTACAATTTATATTTAAAAGTAGTTTTTATACTCATTAAAACCAGACTCGTTCTAATTAGAAATGCCAATTAGCACTAGTTTAAATTTATTATTATTTAATATCAAATTACTTCTATGTACTTATATGTATAAAAGTTCTGGCGGTGATCAGTCAGCGTAACCGAACCGATACGAATGTTTATTGCGATTTGTGTATAGGGCGTTCCAGATTCCGTAATTTACCGTATTTCAAGCCTTATAAACTCATAATTTGAAAGTTATAATAAAAATACAGCAATAATCTTTAGTATATCAACATTCCTTGCCCCGTTTTAAATTTTCTATTTTTGTTTATTATACTTACTTACTCATGATATCAGCTTCCAAAGTAAAACCAATTTATTAAAATTCAAGCATACATTCAGCATCTCCTTAGGATTTACAAAATATTACTTTTATTTGAAACACTCGCCAATTATAGATCGACAATATCATAAACTACATATTCCCCGTTTTAAATTTTTAGGACAATTTTGAACTAAGATGAGACAAAAAAATAGGATTTTGGTGCGATCTCGGCAACGCGGCAAATGTATGGCCAAGGTCGTTTGCTCGGGGGACGGCCTTAACTTATAAAATGCTATTCCTATAAACAGTTTCTCAGTTTTCACACATTATACAATATACATAACTAATAACTTGTAACAAGCTATTTACGGATATACTGGAAATATTTCCTGATTATGAAATAGTAAGATTATGATTTATAAGACGTACGCGTAAGAATGATAATAACATCACGCACGTTTGTGAGCTATCGGTCAAAGATTTCGTTCCTTATCATTCCATTATCTATTCCTAGTATAATTAGAATTTTATAGAGCCTGCAGTGATAAAATATAGTAATTATGAAATTCAATCTGTAATAAAAGTTGGTTAAAAAGACGATAAGAGCAAAGTAACTAACGTTCCGACAGTAGCTTGGAAACAATTATTTATTTAATTATTGTTTTATTTAAAAAGGAAGGACTTGAAAAAAAGTTGCGAAGCTTCTAATTAAGGCCGTCCCCCGAGCAAACGACCTTGGCCATACATTTGCCGCGTTGCCGAGATCGCGCCATAACCCTATTATTTTTACTTAACTTAGTTCAAAATTGTCCTAAAAAAATTTAAAACGGCGAATATGTAGTTAATGATATTGTCGATCTATTCGCGTGAGTTTCAAATAAAAGAAATTTGTAAATCCTAAGGAGATGCTGAATGTATGCTTGAATTTTAACAAATTGGTATTACTTTGGAAGCTGATATCATGAGTATAAGAAACAAAAATAGAAAATTTAAAACGACAAAAGGAATGTTGATATACTGAAGATTATTGCTGTATTTTTATTATAACTTTGTAGCTTTCAGATTATGAGTTTATAAGGTTTTAAATACGGTCAATTACGGAATCTCCGGACGGAACGCCCTTAACTAAGGAGTAATGACATGGTCACTAATCACCACTTAGTCCACTTACCACGTATAATATTTTATAAAAAATCATACGACTTCACGTACACAGTCACGCCAACTTCAATATCGAAATATCCCTAAAGACCCTTTAAATAGTTAAGTACCACAATTTTGCATCAACATGCCATATCTATTGTTTTAAAATTTAAAACGTCTATTAGATTATTTAAAAAATAAAGACATCCAAAACAAAAACATCATAATCGCCGGTAGAGACGGTCAAATTTTCATCAATCGGTCCATCAATCCGGTAAAGATTGACGAAAATTGGATCGTCTAACCCACGGATTGATGGATTTATCATATTTTTAATATGAACTTTATAAAAGGTTCATATTAATAAAAATATGATATTGATGGTTATAAAACCATCAATATTCCGTCAATCAGATTGATGGATCAGATTGTCGATTGATGAAAATTTGACCGTCTAACCGGCGACATAGCTCCATTCTGATTTCTGGCACTGCAATTATAGTGTGGCAATAGTGGACACTGGACTCGCTAAACTGTACCATGCAGGGTCAACGGTCGCTATAACCGAATTAACGAGCCATGATTTTCACATTTCAAAGTTTATTGTCACTGTGACCTTGAAAGGCTTGATCCTAATAGTTTCTAAGCACGTGCGTTTTTCCGTGGTCTTTTTGGGATAGCGATATTTTGACAAGAACAAGTCTGGACTCTGGACGTTCGAAAGGAACTTTTGTACTATCAGAGCAGTTGATTCCTAGGCAGATGGAGGACCTAAGTAATTTGGTCGCGTACGCGCGTCAAACTCTTCCGTCCGATCACCGCTAACCATTGATTTGATATAAGTCGACCAAATGACGTAGGTCATCAACTGCCTAGGAAACAATTTCCTCGATGGTACATAAAATATCAATAGTCAGAATTAGCATCTAGAGAAATATGAAATCAGAAATCCGAACTTTGACAGCACGTTCAGGTCCCAAGACAGTTTTAGCATGTCCCTCGGGCCCCCTGAGATCATATCAAAGGGTTTTCGTGGTTGAATACCGCTGTCGATTCTGGCGACACAGGAGATATAGTGGTGGGAATGTGTGGTGAGCCAAAACCCGTTTAAAAAAAAGCACTTTTCAAGATTGTAATACTGATTGCTCTACCAATATCCGGTCAGAACTTTGACAGCGCGATTCATATGCATTGTGTGATCACTGATCAGTGATGTGTCGTACAGCGTACTGATATTTCCGCCAGGTCACAATCTTCCTATCACTATCAGGTGATCTTCCTGCTCGTTTAGAAAAGTCTGGAACAGTCTAGAACGGTCCCAACTCCCAAGTACTGACGTAATGCGGATGCGTGCAGCCCACTGAGCGGAACACAGAGGGTATTCACATGCGGTAACCGCGCAACAAACTAGGGATCTTATCGTTATAAGTTTTTATAATTCAGTCAAAAGTGGCTTTAACCTATACAGAAAAGAACTCAGCAAAGTCTTATATGAAATAAGTCCGGTAGTTTGGAAAAATTTAAACGGGACATTTGAAAAAAGAACGCATTATTTTCGGGACGTTTCATTTTACGCAACTTTAAGCTGGGGCGGGCGGAAGATGTTTGCGAGGCCCTGGGTGGCAGGTTTTTGCTACATTTGCGAGGTCCTTTATAGTTTATCTTTCCAAAAAAACACCTTGCGAGGCTCTGTAACTTAAGGGCGAGGCCTCGGGCGATGCCCTGTTCGCCACCCCTATCACTATCACTCATCAATCATCATTCAATTAAAAAAAAATGTTTGCAACTTCCCTTCCGTCTTTTCTCTCGTCATATCGAATATAAAATCTAATAATTATCTGGTATTAAACTGATCTGATACAGCGAATTTGGCAGGGCTCCAGCCGTGTTCCAGGTTTATTTCGGTTTATTAAGAATAATAACCCGCGCGACCGTAACCCTAATAGTTTATTATTGCACGGAAGGGGGTCAACACTGGCAGTTAGACTATTTCAACACTAAAATTATTTTAATGTAGAACAAGAATATTTATTGGCCTTTACAACTATTTTTGGAAAAAAAACAAATTGTCTGTGATTTGTAATGAAGGCACAGAGTCCACAGACTATAACTAACAAAAGTTGATCTTGTAGTGGCTTATATAGCCAAAAATAATATTCTTATAGAAGTCATATTATCGCTAATAAGGGTGCATTTGGGCACAACAAGGTACTTCAACTTATAAGAAACATATAGAAAGCGTTAATACGGGCGATCACCCTTATACGTGTTATATTATTGTCCGATACAAGGGAGTTAAACTCCGTTTGCCCTTTTTGCCGTCATAAGTGATTTACATTTTCGCAACAGCTTGGAGAAGAAATAGTCACGTCAGCCATTTTACTGTCAAGTAAACGATAAGTCATTATTTTATGTATAGTTTATTTACCTGATGCTGAGTGCTCGTTTATAGTGAAAAGTGTATGGGAATTAAAATGCATGATAAAATGTGATACGCTGTGTGTTTTGGTATCAATTCGCCCTTGAATTTAAGCTGTTTTTGTGCTAAAAACGTCATTAATTATTTAGTCAAGTTATATACAGTATACAGTGCTTTTAAAAGAACAACAGGATTCACACATCGTCTATATCGTCTATGAGAGTAAAGACTTTATAACGGCATCAATTGTTTCTTATGATATCGCCATTTTACATATCGTTAGGGTTCTTTTCACACTAACAAAATCGCACCTAGCTAGTGTTATTCCCGTTTATTATATATAAAAATCATTTTTGAAGTGAAAACTTCTTTAGCGGCGTTGAGCACTTTTGTGGGATGGGTAAAAACTGTGAAACTCGCGCCAGATTTTCGTGTTGATCGAAAAACCATACAAAACGCGTAAGACGGTTGGAGAGTAGTGTTTTTTTGTCGAACTCGAACTCCAACTCGAACGAAATGTACAGTCGGGGAAATGAGTTGTTTAGCAGAAATGTACAGTCGGGGAAAATTGTGCTTAGCAGAAATGTACAGTCGGGTAAATGAGATGTCTAGCAGAAATGTACAGTTGGGGAAATGAGTTGTTTCGCAGAAATGTACAGTCGGGGAAATTAGTTGTTTAGCAGAAATGTACAGTCGGGGAAATGAGTTGTTTAGCAGAAATGTACAGTCTGGGAAAATTGTACTAAGCAGAAATGCACAGTCGGGGAAATGAGTTGTTTAGCAGAAATGTACAGTCAGGGAAATGAGTTGTTTAGCAGAAATGTACAGTCGGGGAAATGAGTTGTTTAGCAGAAATGTACAGTCGGGGAAAATTGTGCTAAGCAGAAATGTACAGTCGGGGAAATGAGTTGTTTAGCAGAAATGTACAGTTGGGTAAATGAGTTCTTTAGCAGACGCACTCATTAAGGCCGCGTTTCCACCTGCAAGACAACTGTCGCGAGAAGTGTCTGACAGTCTGTCTGACAGCAGCTTTTTTTTCTATTGTCGATATTTTTAATCGATTGTAAGGGTTTCGATTAATTAATTAAAACGATCATTTTTTTTATATTTTATTATTTCTTTTTAAATCGATTTTCATAAAAAATGGGTTGGAAAAATAATGCACAACGTTAATAATCTAGTTTTCACTTCTGCCGGCACTCCCGGAGTGCAACCCATCTTTTTTTTCCACTGTAGTTGGGTTGGCCGAAAGAGACCTTTTTATAAGCTTTATAATATTAGTAAGTTATTATTAAGTATTTTTATAATACTTTAGCTCACTTTTGCGCACTAATTTTAAGTTTGAAATATTATTCAAAATACGTGATTATCAAATTAATAGGCTACTTGACCTATATTCAATTTCATTGAACAAATGCATATTTCTAGTAGAACTTGGCCTAGGAAACCGTATTTCACCCTTATTATCAAATAAAAGCTTATGATTGATAAATAAAGTCGATTTGAAAATATGATTTTATGAAAATAGGAATTGTACTGACGAAAACGCTTTTGCGGTACTTCCGATTTGGATGTGACGTCATCCTCATACTAATTTAATATCTTTTATTTATCGCGCTCGCTATATGTAAGTTTATTTGTACATAAATAATAAGAATAAGCCTATTATATATTTTTTTGAATAATTCAAATAAAACATCAGTTTTATATATATTATCTCCATTTATTGTAGACGGGAAATGAAATGGCCAAAACTTTTCTCCAAAAGTTTTCAACATTACAAATGATTTCTAATTTCTTATATTATTATTTTATAATTTTTGGGCACTTTTAGACTCGTACATTTAGCACATTAAAAAAATTTCAATAAAGAGAGTTTAAAATACAAAGCGTATGACGTCACACTATGGCGGACAGTGTTTTCGGCGCCATTTAAGAGGCATATTTTTCAATAAACATTTGTATGGGTTTCTACTGTGTAAAATATTAAAATATTAGTTTTTTTTGTAAAAATGAATGATTATGAAGCGATTAGCATGAAGAAAAAAATTAGGTCAAGTAGCCTATTGTTTTATTTTTTACTTTTTTCTGTATCCATCGCTCCTTTTCAACTTCTTCCACAGTTTTGAATCCCTTTTTAGGGTTCCGTACCCAAAGGGTAAAACGGGTCTATCTGTCTGTTTCAAGAAGTTTTGAAATTTGTCGGGATTGTATGCATTTATTGCCACTATAACAACAAATAAGTACATAAAACAAAATATAATTAATACATACGATACCTAAGGCAAACATGTTTTTTTCGCTTTTATTGCTTGCAATAATGGTAACAGGTAGGCACCTGAAATTTACACAAAGGCCCAAAAACTTTTAAAAAATTGGCCTTTTTTTGTTCTATGAAAGTACGGAACCCTTCGAGCACAGGTCCGACTCGCACTTGGCCGATCATTCCGCTCCGCAAGTAGTTCACACAATCTATTGTACGTTTAAAATGGCGAATTTAGTTGTGTAAAGCATTTTAATGTAACCTTAAAGAGAATAATATCTTTATAATCACTGTTTAAGGTCGTCCCTAGGGATTGCAATCCGGATACTTCGAAATCCGAAAAATCCGGATTATCCGGATTTTCTGGGCCTTTGAAAAATCCGGATTTTCGGTTTTTTCGAATAGTAGTTAAAATAATGAAAAGAAAGCTTTTACGCAATATAAAATCTATTTAAATGAATCGTGTAATATCTGACATACAAATTCACATTTGTTTAAAGGCGATATCACAACTTTGCGTGGTCTACACTTATCAAAGTCAGAATTTCGTATGTGTAACATTCCATTGTATAGTTATTTGGTGGCTGTAATTACATTTCTTTATATTTATTCATTTTATTTAAAAGAAAAAACCAAATTTCTTATAACCTAGGTCTCATTTTACTTTAAATTATTATGTTTTCTATATGACAATATAAATGCAATGATAATACAATTATTTTAGAACATTTTTGTATTGAACACAATGTTTTTTTCTATAAAAATATGTTGTTTTTGTTTACATTGAGGTTATAATACTTTCTGCCGCGCACTGTAAAACTCTGGAACGGATTGCCACCAGCAGTATTTCCGGACATATACGACCTGTTAACCTTCAACATCTCTGCAGCTCTTCTGATGTTGCAAGTGTCCATGGGCGACGGTAGTTGCTTACCATCAGGTGACCCATTTGCTCGTTTGCCCCCTTATTTAATAAAAAAAAATAAAGTTTTAATAATTATTTTATGTCATTATTTTGTGCAATAGTTTAAATATAAATATACTATCCAACTACTGCGCAAAAGCGCCGCCCGAAGCTTTCACTTATCTTGCTCCAGCGTCACCGTTTACCAGCCCAGCTGATATGCCTCCAGTGGGGAGTTTATAACCATGTTCTAGCCTATCTTCGCAATCGTTGGTTCCTCATTGGTAACGTAACCGCTGACGAGTTGGCTAGTAAGAAAAAAAAATAGAATCCTTGCCAGAAGCCTAACTGGACAATGTAAGCTCAACAAGCACCTTTACAGAATAGCTGGTGTTAATAGCATTACGACCTGCAGATTCTGTGACACACCTTCTTTACTACAGAGCAAAAAATCTCCTGATTTACTAAAAAGAAAATGTGTGGTGCCAATCCCAATCACGTCTTTATGAGCAGCACTGGGTTGGGGACGGTACAAAGAGTCACAATAAATCCTCAAGGATCGTCGTAAATTGTAACGTCAGAATTACAGTGATCTGCCTTCGGAGGAAAAAATACCTATAGAGCATAGCGCTATCTTTTCTTAGGCCTAGATACCCACTCAGTCGATATCCAGCCTAGATGTACGCGGATAACGTGACCAGCCCAATGCCACTATAGCTTGGCCGTCTTGATTCCTACGTCTGTGATTCTAGTTTGGGAGCACATTGTTTTTTTTTTTGTTGAGATTTGAGCTCTATTGCTCTTTGGCAGACCCTGAGTTGGAACTTTTGTAAATCGTAAATCGGTCAATGGTCGAATTTGCGCATCGTTGGTTATGACGAGCGAAATACATATATCAACAAGTCTGCGCTTCATTGAGATTGGTAATCTCAATGAAGCGCAGACTCGTTGATATATGTATTTCGTTCGTCATAATATTTATCATGGACAAGGGGGGCTAAAATGATCGCATTTTGCAATTCCTCTAAAATCAATTCAGAAACTGAACGTCAAAACAGTCAAACTGACGAATGTCAAATTAATACGAATTATGATTGCAAGCAGAAGGACAATTTTCAGATTTTTTAAAAATTAATCATATTATGATTCCTAATATGATTCTCCAAAGCGACCATTTTAGCCCCCCAGTTTTTCTGCCTTTCTGTTGTCATAAGAAACTAATTGGACCAAATACAGGTACTCGTTGACATAGTAAATTCCTTGCTCGTTTACCTCGACCCTACGTCTCGTATTGTTGATCATTGTTTGTGTCTTTGACCTATTTTTAGGGTTCCGTACCTCAAATGGAAAAAACGGAACCCTTATAGGATCACTTTGTTGTCCGTCTGTCCGTCCGTCTGTCAAGACCCTTTTTCTCAGGAACGCGTGGAGGTATGAAGCTGAAATTTATATCAATTACTCAGGTCTAATGTCCCTTGAAGCTGTGAAAAAATCAAACTTCTAAGCCAACGCAATCAAAAGATACAGCCGTTTATGCCGCAAATTTTCGACACTTGCAAGGGAATCAAAACCTACAGGGTGCTTCCCGTGAACTCAGAATCTTGAAATTTGGTACGAAGCAACGTCTTATAGCATAGATAAAGGAAAAATTACGAAAACCATAAATTTTTAGTTACATCACATAATATATTTTTTTTTTATAATTTTAAACTTACTACCCATTTCCTCATAAACGCGTAGAGGTATTAAATTGAAATTCATACCAAATACTCAGGTCTATAATACCTTTAAGCTGTAACAAAATCAAACTTCTATGTCAATGCAATCAAAAGAAACAGCAATTTAAGCTGCATATTTTGAAACTCGCAAGTACTCGCAAGGGAATCAAAACCTAAAGGGTACTTCCAGTCGACCTAGAATCTTGAAATTTGGCATGAAGCAACGTTTTATAGCACACATAAAGGAAAAATTCCGAAAACCTTAAATTTTTAGTTACATTACAAAATATATATTTTTTAATAAATATAAACTTATTACTTTTTTCCTCATGAACGCGTAGAGCTATCAAGTTGAAATTCATATCAAACGAACTTTGTAAACCTTGCAGGTTTGTACGGAACCCTCGGTGCGCGAGTCCGACTCGCACTTGGCCGGTTTTTTTTGTTAGTTCTACCTCTAGCCTTGCAGGTCTTGGAACATAATTTGATAATGTGCGAATGACGGCTGTTATAGGCGCAAAAATGATCAAGTCGTCGATAAAACGGAGATTGCTTAGAACTTAGAACATTTTAAAATGTTAAAAATCAAGGATTTTTAAGTTCTTAATAATAATATTTAAAGTACCAGATACTGTTATTTTGATCTCTTCCTTTTTTACACCCATGTGAAAATCGGTTACTTAAGAAAAATTATAATTTTTAAGACGTTTTATTTTGCACTTTTAAAATTAATGTTAAATAAAGAATTAATAAGAAAATAACTCACATTTTAAGCTGTTTATCAAAAATATTTAAAAAATTACAAAAAATCCGGATTATCCGGATAATCCGGATTTGAGGATGAAAAAATCCGAAAATCCGGATTTTTTTCAAAATCCGTTTTATGCAATCCCTAGTCGTCCCCCAGCAAACGACCTTGGCCATACATTTGCCGCGTTCCCGAGAGCGCACCAAAACCCTATTTTTTTTACTTATCTTAGTTCAAAATTGGCCTAAAAAAATTTTAAACGGGGAATATGTACTCGTAGTTTTTGATATTGTCGATCTATTGGCATGTTGTTATCATGAGTATAATAAACAAAAATAGAAAATTTTAAACGGCAAAAGGAATGTCGATATACTGAAGATTAATACTGTATTTTTATTATAGCTTTGTAGCTTTCAAATTATGAGTTTATAGGGCTTGAAATACGGTAAATTACGGAATGTCCGTAAGGAACGCCCTTAAGGGAATGTGGATTGCTTTCATCCTTGTTAAGGTCATATAAAATGTTAGCATTCGTTTGTTGGATATATGTCTTATTAAATGGCCCTATAAGTTAAAAGCATTATTAGTCACCTTGTGCTTTACTTTTATAAGAATAATTGACCATATTAAAAGCTTTTATGTCTTTGAATATTATAAGGCTAAAAAGCAATGTAAATAGCCACTATAAGATGAACATATTTCGAAGCCTTATAGTTGCCGTATAAATTAGAGTTATTAACGTTTACAACTTTACACAACCGAATTACAAGAATAAAGGTAATATAAGCTAAATCTCCTAATAGTGTGCCATTATAAGTATCATTGGCATAATGAATGCTCTTTTATAACAAGTAGGTAAGTATAAGAGTTTAGACCTTATTGAGGAAATTTATAAGGTTAGTTTGTTTATTGGGTATACTTTATTATTTATGATTATAGTTGACATTTAAATAAATAGGGCGATCGATGTACATCGATAGTTGCTATTGACCCGTCCATTAAAACAATAGTTATTATCTGATTCTACGAGTATGTTACATGAACATTATATAAAGCTGTTGTAATTAATAATTAAGTAACTTCCTTGAATTATTATAATTAAATAAGTTACATAATATATATGTTTCAGTTTCCGCAATAAAAATTCTTACCTACGCTTTATAATAATAATAATCATAATATTATTTAAGTCTCTTATAATTAAATAGCACCATGTGGTATTTTATAATTTTTATAACATTGTCGGATATTTTTAACGAATATTATAATAAAATACTCATTAAAGTTAAGTATTAAGGTCAATGTGTCGGAGTCCGTCTGGGAGGTAAGTCGGTCTAGCGGCAATAACTACCATAATATTTGAACGACTATGAAACATATGGCTCAGTGGGTAAAACAATATTGCAAAGTTAGTTTGATCTAAGAAACAGATATTATGTCGTTACTAACTACCTGTTACGAAAAAAATGATCTCGAAATTTTTTCCCGTTTTGTACTCGCAGTCGGAGTGTAAGTCTTTGCCAAAAAAATTAAAAAAAGTGGAAATACGAAGGAGTCCTTGGAGTTTCTTGGATTACATAAGTAATTTAGTGATCCTTTTACTTATTACTGGTGTTCGATTCGTTAATATCGCTTTAATTTCGTTATTATCACCTGCAACATGTGTCTAACTTAAAATTGCAATAATTGGGAAGTCCGTTTAGTTTTCATAAGGAAAGGCCGTCATAGCCGGTCTTGCCTCGAATCAGATAATGTCAACCTTTTCAAATATACATGTCTTTATTGTTAATTTGCATTTCAACTTGGGACTACTAAATCATAGCATTGCCCAAATTTTACTGCACGAAAAGAGCATACAAGAGGCGCTGATAAAAATTGCAAAAGTTACAACAGTGTAAAACAATAAAGTAAAAAAAAGAAGGGTTTGGTTTTTTTAATATTCCAAAAAACCAAAAATTATTTGAGATAATCAAAATTTGAAAAAAGATCCTTTAAGAACAGGAAATTTCCTTAAAAAAATCCTACCTCCCGGACCAACAACCATTATAGTTTTAATTGAGCGGAGAAAATAATAAAAATGTTTGCAACCACTTAGACTTACGATACCTTACGGGGGAGTAAGGGGGAGACTTACCATCTATTCCTCCCCAAATGTCAACCTCACCTGCACGTGGTATCTCCTGCTAGATAACAGACGAGGCTTTGACGACCGATCAATGGCGGTATAACCATTCTCCCACCCAATCTATTGGAAGAGGCAGCGGTGGCCTTGGGGTCTAAATAACTCCTGAAAGTTCCGACAGTGAAAAGCAACGGGAAACTACCACTGATTATATTCCCTAGTTGGTTAACTCCGACACAACAACCATGGAAAAGTCGAACAAAGCATTGGCCCCGAGTTCCCAGCGTCCCGTGCTAAGAATCCCTGGGCGGAAATGTAAACATAAAAGCACTTTAAAAATTGGTACCTGGAATGTAAGAAGCCTTTTGAGACCTGACAAAATTTTAAATGTTGGCTTGGAAATGTCCCGCCTTAATATTGATATTCTCGGATTGAGTGAAACCAAAATGGTGGGTACTGGAAAATTTAACATCTTAGGAGAAAAAGTTGTGTACTTTTCAGGTAGTGACGCTGCAGCAGAAGTACATGGAATTGGCATAATCGTTTTAAAAGTTGCAAATGCGGCAGTGTCCAACTTTATCCCTCTCTCAAATCGCACTATCATGCTACAGCTAAACACCAAACCAAGAAAATTAAATATTATCCAAGCTTATGCGCCAATTGCTGACAAGGACTTAAATGAAATCAACATATTTTATGAACAACTTAATGATCTGCTTCGTATTACAAAGAAAGAAGATATAACCATCCTGATTGGCGACGCAAAAGTAGGTGCTGTAGAAACCACTGTAGCTGGAAGGTACGGATTGGAAAATAGAAATGAAAGGGGTAATATTCTTGTACAATTTTGCCAGGAAAACAACCTAACTATTATGAATATCTTTTTTAAATTACACCCAAGACGACTATACACATGGATATCACCAGCTCATACTAAAAACCACATAATAAGAAACCAAATCGATTACATTATGATTAACAACAGATTTAAAAATAGCATAACAAGTGCAAAAACTTATCCTGGCGCTGATGTAGGTTCAGATCATAATCCTGTGGTGGCAACACTTGCTTGTAGACTTAAATCATAAAGTTAATATACCTAGCGGAATAGAGAAACAAAGGCCTGAGCAAGCGAGATGCCACTATCAGTAACACCGCGTGGTAAAAAGAGACGTGTGATACATGACAGCAGCACTCTTTTTTTGACGTCCAGTCGGCACGTGCCGCACGTTGTCAATATAATCTCATAGAATTCATGTTCAATCATGCTTGTGTAAGTACTACGTACACATATTTTTCACACAGATGAAAACCAATTTTGGTTACGTTTGACAGCTCGAGATTGTTGCTCTATTCCGATAGGTATATTAACTTTATGACTTAAATACGTAATAAAGCAGAGTAAGAAATCAATTGACTTAGAGAAATTAAGAGATCCGCATACAAAAATGTTGGTGCATAATGCGATAAATAAGTGGGCAAGCCAAAATAACACCCTGCGAGAACCCGAAGAAATATTGACAAATTTAAAGAAGTGTATCCGAGAAATAAATAAAGATCTTATTTCTAAAAACAAAATAAATAAAAAACAATCGTGGATGACATGAAATTTTGTCGTTGATGGAGGAAAGGAGAAAATACAAGTCCCATAACAAAGTTAAATATGATGAACTCAATCGAATCATCAGAAACAAAATTAGGTACACTCGTGCACGTTGGTATGAAGAGCGTTGTAATCTCGTTGAATCATTGATGAATAAACACGACTCATTCAATCTCCACAAAGAAGTAAAAAACTTTATTAATCTCCATAAAACCAAACCACGAATGTTTCTTGCAGAAGACTCGGGTGATATAGTCATAGACATCGACAGGAAAAAGAGTAAATGGAGGGAATACATCACTGACCTATTTTCCGATGACCTGCGTAATCCAACCGTAGCACCAAGAAAAGACTTAGACGGTGCGCCAATACTTAAATCAGAAGTTATTCGGGCTCTACATAGAGCAAAACCAAGAAGAGATCCAGGCCCAGATGAAATCAGTGTGGATATACTTAAACTTCTCGAACCTGACAATGTTGATGCCCTTACTTACTTGTTCAACTCCGTTTACGACTCTGGTGTTATAATCTCGGATTGGCTTGTGTCTACCTTCATTACTCTGCCCAAAAAACCAAACGCCAGGCACTGTAAAGACTATCGCACTATAAGTCTTATGAGTCACGACTATAACTAATAACCCTCAAAATACAATAATTAAAGTGGACAACACCTTGCTGACGAGAGTGGATAAGTACAAATACTTGGGTTCCTGGGTAACAGAAAGCTGAGAATCAGAGACTGAGATCCGTGCCCGTATAGAGATTGCGAGGGCAACTTTCATGAAAATGAACAAAATACTCACAAGCCGCTCTCTCTCTGTTGAGTTACGAACCAGGGTCTCAAGTGTTATGTTTGGCCGCAAGTCCTTTACGGTTGTGAAGCTTGTACTATGAAAGAAGACCTAAGAAAAAAAATGGAAGCATTTGAGATGTGGACATACCGGCGAATGTTGCGGATAAAATGGACGGACAAAGTTACAAACGCAGAAGTACTCAAACGTATGCGTAAAAAAGTGGAACTTGTTCGTACCATCAAGCAAAGAAAAGTCGCGTATCTGGGCCATATCTTCAGGAATAAACAGTACAAGCTTCTTCAAACCATAATGATGGGAAAGATTGCCGGCAAACGAAAACCAGGGAGACGCAAAACATCTTGGCTGAGGAATATCCGAGAATGGACAGGGATAAAGTCTGTTGAAGAACTTTTCAGACTCGCTTTGGACAAGGAAAAGTTTCGGAGCATGACTGCCAATCTTCAGTGATTGGAGAGGCACTGGAAGAAGAAGAAGGAGACTTACGATATGCCGGACTTGCCTTAAAATGACATAAAATTAATTTTCTCTGGAATGCGAACCTTATTACCGACACCTTAAGCACATATTTGAATGGCGGTTTTGCGGCTTTGCTAGAAACCGTTGCCATGCATTTTAAAACACAAGTTAGGGCTATACTGCTGCTAGACGGACTTACCTCAAACTGCAAGGGAAGTCCGTCTACACGCCGAGTTTTAAAAAATACCACGCAAGTAAAAAAATACGGCAGTTAAGATAATTTTTAGATCATTATAGGTGTAATTAATATATAGCCTATAATTTCCAATAACACAAATTACTTTAAGAAGCGAATCTCAAGTCAAAAAATTATGTTAAACTTACATTTTAGAAAAGTATGCCCGACTTCGACACATTGACCTTAGTTATTACTTATTACTAATCAATTTAATAAGTACGTAAATTCTCATACATAAGTACGTAATACTAAAATAATTTTCTCATACGAAAATATTTAAGTTTGAGTTATTTTTCAGCTTAAAACCTAGGTTCCTGCACAAAAATTTACCACTAAATATTTAAACACTAAAAAATATTTTTTAGTGTTTAAGTAAGTACTTAGGTATGTATGAGAATTTCGAAGTTTTACACTAATTAATATTATAATAAAATTTACGTCTAACATTAAAATATAGGTAAAGACAATGAGTAAGCATTTTAATTTTTAAAAATATCATAACATGTAGGTATGTATGTCTTTATTAAAACTTTACCTGCTATTCTTATTCAAATAAAACGTCTACATTTTTTACCTAAATAAAAAAGTATCAAGGATATCAGTCTACTGTACAGGTACAATAATAATGGTAGGTGTATGTTGTAGCCATGACTGCTTCATATTTTAAATTAAAGTTAAACACACTGAAGTCTGAAGCTGAACAACTAAAAGGGGGAAGTTAACTTCTTATCAGTCCATTCGCTGTTAAAGCGCCAAGAAAATAGTGTCATAGTAGTTTCCGCCATATTGGCCTTTTTGTTACTATGTGCTTACGTATGACACGTGGATTAATATTCTCATTGCGAAATCAACTTTACCTCCCTGATACTACGTTACAAATTGGCTTGGACAGGTTTATATTGAGGTCGTGTACGTAGCGAGTGAACTGTATAGGTACATAAAAATAGACGTTCTGACGTGAGTCATAAGATTGTTTATTTAAAAAGAAACATTTCCGAACCACTAAGGTTATTCGAAATTCAAATAGTTTGCTCGGAAAGTGGTGACCATGTAGAGAGTAGCGACATCTTGCGTCGGCAGCTGATACTTCTTGATGCCAAAGAGCACGTTCTTTAGTAGTTACTAGTTAGTACGTTACTTTTAACTTTTTTATTAGTTTAACGGTTGCGGTCATGCTAATTAACTACGCGTGTTTTAAACTAGTGGTAATGAAATACTTTCATAAATAGCTTTGCACCAATGTCATGGATCAATTTTCAGATAGTAATACTTGCCATAATTACTTAATGCTAATTTCCATTTAAGTAAGTATTTACAAGCTACCTACGTCCTTTTTATAAGTACTAGTACTTCGTAATTAAAATGGATACTATTTTGTCACATTAGTCACTAATAAGTAAGTACTGTATAATATTATTTCGAGTACGGTACCTATATTTAAAATAATCATTGGTGTACGATAATGACAACAATGTTGAGATGCGGAGAGGTCAAGAGATTTTGCGTTGAAATTATAAAAACAAATTGAAGATAAGATAATTATGTTTCAAACTTGCCAAATAATAGACTGTATCCCACTGATCTCCATTATACAAGTACGCTGGATCTATGATACCACTTTTTTGTGCCTATTTGAAGCGGAATCAGCGCTCCCATTATTCGGGTAGAGAACTAAATTTGACGTAACCATTGGTAACCATGTATTTATTATATTTCTCTATGGCTTAATCGTTTGAATTGTTTTCGTGTTTTTAAAGTGTTTTAAAAGGTTTTACGCGATTAAGTAATATATAAATAAGTGGTGGTAGTTCATAGTTAAACTATAAAAGAGTGTATGTTATGTAAAACGCGGTACAAAAAGGGATGTGGGGTTATATTTCACAAGTACCAGTGATTTTAACAGCAAATTTCTACGATATTAAACATTTATTGATAATATAGGCTCTTAAAAATGTGGCACTAATCTTAATATACCGTATTCACCACAAATTTACCTTTGTTTTACCGATTTTTGGTAAACAATAAAATTCAATAGGTAGTGCTGGAGTTTTCTGTCGATAAAACTTATCGATATCTATAACAATTGTATTGAAATCTCCGATAACCGATTTTTTATTATCAAATACATATTATTATGCTCTTAAAATAATTGACAGGTTTTGTTCTGACGAAGGAAGACTGGAATTATTATGGTTGAAAAAAATTGAAAAGCCTGGTTGGCTTACGAAAATTGCTACTACCGCTTGCCGTTACTATTTGAAGTGTACAAACGTTCTCTGTGAAAATAAAAGACGCAATAAGTACCATTTGATCTGGATTATGTTTGGAAAATTTATTTCAGCGTCTACTCTTTCTTGACAGACTGTAACTGTGTAACGGTAACTAATAAAATATAATGTTAAAGTATCGCACATATATTTTTATTATTTATAAATACCTTTTCTACTCCACCCCAATAAAAAATGTATTCAAACGTTCTATATTTATTTATGGATCGCATTATCCAATTAGTTAATTTCCCTCGCACTTCTGCAATCAGCGCCAAAATGGCGAAAATCAAATGAGATAAAGTGAATAGATAAAAATTGGCTTGCTAGATCCATAAATAAATAGGGAACTTTTATATTATTACAAGACGTTCCGGGCGGCTTCTCCCACGTAAATCCATATTATTTCACAGACAAATTGGTCCACAAAAAATAGCCTACTTATATAATCCTTCACGTTATACATTCTCCTGTTTTTTCCACATTTTCCTATATTTCTTAGCTCCTATTAGTCTCAGCGTGATAAAATATATAAAATGGGCTATCTAACACTGGAATAATTGTTCAAATTGGACCAGCAGTTCCTGAGATAAGCGCGTTCAAACAAACTCTTCCGCTTTATAATATTATATGGTATATAATATGGTATAGATTAGTAAGGGTCTAATCACACAGAACACTTATTCAGCTCTGTTCAGCTTTAATACGATACACTTTAGCACTACATACTTTGATAATATTAGAAATGAAATTAAAAAATACAATACAACAAAGTTTTTGTTAGAAGCTCATCTTCAGTTTTGTTTTTAGTTTTTCGTACTTAGTGCTAAATGGTTAAAATAAATGGATTATAAATAGGTACTGCTACTTCACGTTATCTACGTATGAAATCGTTGTTAATTTATTACGCCTATCTAAATTACGGAGAGGAAGTCTGTAATCTTTAATACAAATATATAGCGTTTGTATTATACAATTTAATATTTTTATCCTAATGGTCGACATTATCTGAATCTGGAAACATTTCATCGATAATAGAAAAGACAGTTGTACATCACTAGTATTAGTTCCAAATACTCCCACTACTGCTGTCAGCGCCAATATGGCAAATTTCAAATGGGATGTTTTCTTTTTATCATCTCCCCCAGACGGCGCGACAGTAGATACTCACTAATTTTCTATTGGTTCCCCACCGATTTGAAATTATCTGCAGGTTGGCATTACTGACTACATATTGGTCGTGTTTCTATTAATATCAGTGTACTGTCAAGTGTAATATCAATCAAAATATCATACTCCTAAGCGGTCATTGGCTTAAGCAATTAGGCCAGTATACTGGTAACAGCTTAGGAACACGCTTGCACTTGTCAAACTGAAAACATGATAACTGAAAGAGTTTTCTACTTCTACTTTTTATTGTCGGTGTGGTTTTTATTATTTTTCCCCAAATTGTGTTATTTGGATTTTTGATGTTCATTATTGGTAAAATATTAGCCACTAAATATCTGTTATCTTGCACAAGTGCAGGTAAGATGTTGTCAAAACCAAAATGTATTATTCCTGTGACATTTGGTGTGAACAAAGGTAAATAGGGCTATTTCTTCCGCGAGTTTTAACTAAAACATCGTTATTATAACTTTATTATCCTATTCATTGGAATATTATTGTGTCTTTTTCAAATTGAAATGTATCAAGTTTTACATGCTTTTGCCCAGTTATGTAGCAATTATTGATGATATTCCCTGGTATTACCGATAGTTGTCTACCCATACGCCATCTAGTTACTAAAATGGAAGCTGTTTGACAATCAAATTAAAAAGCTAAGAAAATTCCTCATTTCATTTTTACGTCAACTTTAGTTCCTACCCCGAATAATGGGGGAGCTGATTCAACTTCAAATAGGCACAAAAAAATAGCTGTCATTTCAAAGGGTATCAGTAGTCCAGTGTACTTGTATAATGGAGGTCAGTGCTGTATCCCCAAGTAAATTATAAATTTTTACGTTTATACCTATGGAGTTTTTACTTAATTTTGGTCTGAGGCTTTCAAGCAAACGAACGGTCAAAAATAAAAATCCATGGGCATGGCAAATTCCATGTTATGAGACGGGACCAAGTCCAACTCGACCAAGCCAACTAGATGACTGTCAAATCATGCTCTCTCGCTCTTATGGATTGCTATCGACGTGCGTAAATGCGAGAGAGCAAGCTTTGACATTCATCTAGTTGGCTTGGTCGAGTAGTCGAGTAGTAGCTGATCTGTCATCTGACCTAGTCTACTAACTAATGCCATAGTAGCCCATAGGCCATAACACATTCTTACGAGTGTTATAATCTACTACCTTAATACTTACCTACTTACTATGCCTAACTTTACAGGGCTTTGATCCACAAATGTGATAAATCTTTATCATAACAAACCCATCTTGATACTAGATTTAAAGACGTGTCACAGATCTGCAGTACCTAATGTGTTAAATACATAATATTATGTGTAGCCAGTTTCTTATGCTAAAACTGGAACTAGAATTGTTACAATAATAATATATCGATATTTTAGGCTCGGGTAAATTCCATTTCATTTCAGTCCGACCGTGACTGAAATACATTTACGGGAAAGTACCTAATGGTAGACACTGAACTAATAGATGACACTTATGACAAAAATACCATAAAAATAAGAATGACTCTAATTATTTATCAACACTGTAAATATTATAAGCTTCTCAAGCTATCTGTTGAATTGAAAAAATATATTAGAGACGCCTTCGGGAACAAAATTTTAAAATGGGATCAGTTTTCGTAAATAATATGACCGCGTCAACACGCGCTCGGCAATTTCTTAGCAAATAGGTTAAGGAAGGCGAAATTTTGCACGTAAGTTTTGAATACTATTATTTGATTTTTTGTAATTTCTATTGATTTCATTGGATTAATGGTCATGTTGTAAACACTAATTAATATTTATTTAAGATTTTTATCAATTTTCCCTAACAATATAAAGCGTGTCTACTATTAGTTCTTGAAAATGTAAAAAACCTAATTGATGACATGGATCTCATCTTTGAGTTTTGCAATACAGTATGTATTGCAAAACAAAAGTTATTTGGTACTTTATTCTACTGCAAAAATCATCACTATTCTCTAAAAATATAATTCTATTAACAATCTAAGAACTTAGAACTACTGCACCTAAAAATGGACATATTAGACCTTGTACTGATCTAAAAATCGATTGCTTTAGTTTTTTAGCAGTAAAAAAAAGAAAAAGGAGAGCTGAGAAAAGAAAGAAGAAAAAAGAAGAGGCAAAAGAAGCATGGAGACTAAAGACTGAAAATAAATTTGCTAGGAAAAAAAGACGGCTTGCACTCCGGGAGTGCCGACAGAAGTGAAAACTTGATTATTAACGTTGTGCAATTTTTGTAACCCATTTTTTATGAAAATCGATTATAAAAAAATCGATTTTTTTAATTAATCGAAACCCTTACGATCGATTAAATGTTTAACACATTTTTTATGAAAATCGATTTCAAAAAAATCGAATTTTTAAATTAATCGAAACCCCTACAATCGATTAAATTTGTAACCCATATTATGAAAATCGATTATTAAAAAATCGATTTTTTAAATTAATCGAAACCCTTACAATCGATTAAATTTTTAACCCATTTTCATGAAAATCGATTATTAAAAAATCGATTTTTTTTATTAATCGAAACCCTTACAATCGATTAAATTTTTGACCCATTTTTGTGAAAACCGATTATTAAAAAATCGATTTTTTTAATTCATCGAAACCCTTACAATCAATTCGAGTTCCAGTTCAAGTTCGAATTCGAGCTCGAGTTCGAGTTCGACACGAAACACTACTCTCCATCTCCAACCGTCTTACGGTTTTTCCAAGGTTTTTCGATCAGCACGAGAATCTGACGCGAGTTTCACAGTTTTTACCCATCCCACAAATTAAGTGCTCAACGCCGCTAAAGAAGTTTTCACTTTAAAAATATGAAAAATAAAAGGAAATATAGTTTCAGCATGGAAGAAGATTGAATAGAATCTGGAGACAACGTGGATAATATTTCTGATGCATGTAGTTACTATGATGAAGTAAATGAAATCTTTTGAAAAATGGCAAATAAAGACCTAATAATAGGAAAAATGTAAAATGTAATGTAAAGTTCTATGTCAACTATTAGTTCATATTGGTGTCTACTATTAGTGATGTTCGTTTTTTGTGATGTCATCTATTAGTACTTATGACTAAGTTTACAAAAAGACCAATAATATATTTTTTAATTGATTTGTCAGAGAATAATGGGAAGTTTTCTTTTTATCATCTCCACCAGACGGCGCGACGGTAGACACTTCTAGATTTTCTATTGGTTCCCCACCCATCTGAAATTATTTGCAGGTTGGCACCACTGACAACATATTGGTAGTGTTTCAAAAAAATATCAGTGTACTGTCAAGTGTGGCGTAAATCAAAATATCTTAAATCTAAGCCATCATTGGCCTAAGCGATTAGGCCAGTATACTGTTAACAGTTTAGGAACACGCAAATTGTCAAACTGAAAACTGACAACTGACAGAGAGTTTTGGCGGGCATGTCACTTTCAAAACTTCTTTTACTTTTTATTGTTGGTGTGGTTTTTATTATTTTTTCCCAAATTGTGTTATTTGTGTTTTTGATGTTCATTATTGGTAAAATATTAGCCATTAAATATCCTTTATCTTGCACAAGTGCAGGTAAGATGTTGTCAAAACCAAAATGTATATTTCCTGTGACATTTGGTGTGAATATCGGTAAACAGGGCTATTTCTTCCGTGAGTTTTAACTAAAACATCGTTATAATAACTCTATTATCCTATTCATTGGAATATTATTGCGTCTTTTTTAAATTGAAATGTATCAAGTTTTACATTATTTTGCCCAGTTTTGTAGCAAGTATTGATGGTATTCCCTGGTATTACCGATAGTTGTCTACCCATACGCCATCTAGTTACTAAAATGGAAGCTGTTTGACAATCAAATTAAAAAGCTAAGAAAATTCCTCATTATAATAGTTTTATTTTGGAAGTTACTGAAGACATGGAAGAAGTTATCAATCCTTTATAATCATAAATATATATTTTATAACATTCAAATGTTTCATGTTTCCTTATACTGTCTGCCATTAGGTCTCTTCCCTTATTTATGTAAATGTGGTAGTTCGTTACTTATGTATAAAAGGTAAAATGAAAAATGAAAAAATTATAAATAAAAAAATTAGGTAAATTATACTATGTAAGTGGTTGTAAAAATTAAATGCATATACTTAATAATTTTAAATAAGTATTATAATTACCTATTTAGATTCAACGCGATTAATTTAATGCTCAGCGCCATCTAGCGAATCTAAATAAATAAAAAAACACCGACAATTTTTTTTGACATTTTAACTTTTTTTTAGTTTTCTCATGTGGGTCTTCGACAAGTGGAGTCCGTACAGCTATCAGAACAACCGCGAAAAGTACAAGGACGATGAGGAAAAGCGAGAGTTTACATTGAAGGAGTGTCTATGGTTCTGTATGACGTCACTCACGCCTCAGGGCGGAGGGGAGGCGCCGAAGAACCTTTCTGGACGATTGCTGGCCGCCACCTGGTGGCTGTTTGGGTAAATAAATAATATATTATTTTATACCTACTAGGGATTTTGATACTAGAAAATACGCGCAGCTTCGTCCGGGTAAATACATTTTCCCGCGATAAAAAGAATCCTATGTCCTCCCTCGTGGTCTACTCTGTTTAAATGCCAAATTTCATGACAATCGGCCTAGCGGTTTCTGAGTTTATTCGATGCAAACAAACAAACTTTCTTATCCCAAGCCAAGCATAATAATTATGTCAAATAAAAAGAGAAAAAGTGTTATATTAATGTACCAATCCCCTGCTCTTTATAATAACAGCAAATCCTAATAATATCGCTAAATAGCGAACCAGCGGAAAATCCCTTGCGTCATTTTTAACCCCCGACAAAAAAGAGGGGTGTTATAAGTTTGACGTGTCTGTCTGTCTGTCTGTTTGTCTGTGTGTGTATCTGTCCGTGGCATCGTAGCATCCAAACGGGTGGACCGATTTTGATCTAGTTTTTTTTGTTTGAAAGCTGACATGATCGAGAGTGTTCTTAGCTATAGTTCATCATCATCAGCCTGCTCAGTGCTGGACAATCAGTGTTTATCTGGTTCATGTTTGTGGCATCGTAGCATCCAAACGGGTGGACCGATTTTGATCTAGTTTTTTTGATTGAGAGCTGACATGTTTGAAAGTGTTCTTAGCTATAGTTCATCATCATCAGCCTGCTCAGTGCTGGACAGTCAGGGTTTATCTTGTTCATGAAAGGCCTTTAGCAACTTGTAGTCATTTGATGGGTTTTATATTTCATTCTAGTTCGTGACATTTGTGAATATACAATATACGTATACACATAATAATGAAAAGTTGGCCTGGTGATGCACCATCACCTGATAATCAATAGGATATCCAACTCCTCGCCAACTTAGAGTAGATGGTTTCGTGTTTAGGCTCATTTTAATTGCGACAACCAGTAAGAAGTAGATAAACAGTAAATATATTTTATATGCTGCTGCTGCAGCATTACCTGGATTCTATAGGAACCGAGCTTCGTATGAACCCAAAGGGGAGGTTTAATGTTTGGGCTCATATTAACAGCCTCATCGAAAAGGACATTGATAGATGGTAATCATGAGAATACTTATGATTCTGTTGATAGGAATTTTTCTGCACTTTAACCAACACAAGTTTAAAAAGTATGAAATAAAATAAAATTAAGAAATTAAAAAAATCCCCGCGTAACAACTTTAAAAAGTAATGAAATAATATTTACTGCCTTTATAATTCCTAACTTGTGTAAAGTAATATTTTAGTCCATAATTGTTGTCAAGGTGTGTCGGAGGACCGCCAAGTAAACTACAACATACAACCACCAAGTCGCTGACTATCTCGATTGTTCGCTATGAATTGATAATGAAATGAAATCAAACATCTACATTAGCGGTCCCCGACACAACATGACAACAATAATGGACTAAAATATTACTTTACACAAGTTAGGAATTTTAAAGGCAGTAAATATTATTTCATTACTTTATAAAGTTGTTTGGCGGGGATTTTTTTTAATTTCTTAATTTATGTTTAGGTATATTTATGTCGAGCTATTCCTAATTCCAGTCTACGAACAGGAACTTATTTCATACAAGATCGAGATACGCAACTTTGTTGCACTGAAAATATGTATGTGTTTAACACGTGTGAACCGTACATTTTTCATGATAAAAACTAACCAATGTCCTTTCCTAGGTTCATTAAAATCACTTCAGCCTTTATAACATGAAGAGGTAACAAGTTACAACCCAAACTTTTGCCTTCTGTGTTGTAACTTTAACGGCCACAATCAGAGTGATTTGATAATAAATTAGAAAAACTTCAATGTAGTGAAGAGTTTGACAGATATTATTATATGGGGCTTATGTCAAAATTATCTTCGTTTAATTACAGTTAAGTAATTACTAATTAATATAAAATTGCTTTTGTTTCAGGTTCATAATAATAGCTTCATACACGGCCAACTTAGCTGCTTTCTTGACTGTCTCCCGGTTGGACACTCCTATAGAATCCCTGGATGATCTGTCCAAGCAGTACAAGATACAGTATGCTCCACTCAACGGATCCTCAGCGATGACTTACTTTGAGAGAATGGCGAACATCGAAGTCAGATTTTATGAGTAAGTGTGCGTTGAAATTTTTAATAATATGGATAGTATAACTACTTGTACCTACTACTTAATATGACGTATTCTGTGGTATAATCTATATTCTATAAGTTAGGGTTGCCCAACAGTGTGTCTTTTGAGTCATACAGAAAAGTCAAGAGACAATTTTGCGAAAGAGTGATTTTTCAAGTTTGATTAGGATTTTGGAATAACATGTTAGGTTATAATAATATAAGCTTAGGTTAGGTTAATGTTAGGTTATTGAAGTGAAAACTTCTTTAGCGGCGTTGAGCACTTGTGGGATGGGTAAAAACTGTGAAACTCGCGATAGATTTTCGTGTTGATCGAAAAACCATACAAAACGCGTAAGACGGTTGGAGAGTAGTGTTTTGTGTCGAAGTTGAAACTTGATCGAAACTTTATCGAAACTTGATCGAAACTTGATCGAAACTTGATCGAAACTTGATCGAAACTAGATCGAAACTAGATCGAAACTTGATCGAAACTTGATCGAAACTTGATCGAAACCTTGATCGAAACTTGATCGAAACTTGATCGAAACTTGATCGAAACTTGATCGAAACTTGATCGAAACTTTATCGAAACTTGATCGAAACTTGATCGAAACCTTGATCGAAACTTGATCGAAACTTGATCGAAACTTGATCGAAACCTTGATCGAAGCTTGATCGAAATTTGATCGAAACTTGATCGAAACTTGATCGAAACTTTGATCGAAACCTTGATCGAAACTTGATCGAAACAACTTGATTGACGATTTTTTTTATCGATTTTCATAAAAAATGGGTTAAAAAAATGCAAAACGTTAATAATCAAGTTTTCACTTCTGCCGGCACTCCCGGAGTGCAACCAGTCTTTTTTTATTAGCTCTATCGGAAGCCTAACATAACATCTTGCAAATTAGACTGCAAAAGGTTGAAATCCATAGGTAAGTACCAATAATATTATAAAGCGGAATAGTTTGTTTGAACGCGCTAATCTTAGGACCTACTGGTCCGATTTGGAACATTCTTTCAGTGTTAGATAGCCCATTTATCGAGGAAGGCCATAACAGCCAAAGAATATACATAGCCAAGGGAGGCTATAACAGGCTATATTTTATCACGCTAAGACTAATAGGAGCAAAGAAATAGGGGAAAATGTGGAAAAACGGGGGAAATTATTTGAAAGAGCTTATCTCGCACAGATAAGAAGCTACCACGTGAAGGATCATAGGCTATTTTATAGGGTTCGGTACCTAAAGGGTAAAAATAGCACAGGCGTGCACAGGTTTTTGACATAGGGTAAGCAGCGGTATCGGTTTAGTAGTTTTGGCGTGAAAGCAAAACAGACAGACAAACGGATAAAAAGAGATATTTTCGCATAAATTGTAATGTTAGTGTGGATATAAATTAAAAACTATGTTTTCTAAACTATTATAATATATGAGTACGTTCTGTTATGAAGAAACAAAAAAAACGCCATCTGTTGTCACGTGTTGGAACTACAATGAAAGTTCATTTGCGTTCACATGTGTGTTATGCTAAAATAAATAAAAACGCCATCTATTGTTATATATTAGAAATGCAATGTGAATTCATTTTCATCGATATTTCCATGGAAATTAGATACATAATATATTTTTGTCTTATAAAAATGTAGCCTGTCCTTTCTCAGGCTCTAGACCCGCTATCCCCAACGCGCGGCCCGCGGGCCGCATGCGGCCCGCCGGGACTTTATTTGTGGCCCGCGTGATGTTAAACAATTTTGAAATTCACGCCCACCGGTAAAATAATGTAAAGTCGTCTTTACAGTCGTGAATTTCTTTCCACTTTTAAACCGTTAATTTTGAAGAACGTTATTTTTTAACCCTAAATTTTTTTGTTGCGGCCCGCGACACCAAGATTTTGATCTTGATGACATGTTTGTGGCCCGTGTGGAAAAAAGGTTAGGGACCACTGCTCTAGACTAACTGTGTACAAAATTTTATTACAATCGGTTCATTAGTTTTGGCGTGAAAGCGAGACAGACAGACAGAGATACTTTCGCATTTAATATAAAGTATTAAAAATGATAAAATAAATTAGTACATGAATATGAATAACATGAAACTTTCGAGTTACTTACATTTCATTTTTGTTGCTGGTTTAATTGTTGTAACTCAGGTACAACCGTACACGTACCTAACAGTCAAATAACATTTTTAAGAAATCAAAAAACGCACTTAATATAGAAATTAGAAACTCAGTAATAACTAATCTTTATATTTAAAACTCAAAGGTGACTGACTGACATGTTGATCTATCAACGCACAGCCCAAACCACTGGACGGATCGGGCTGAAATTTGGTATGCAGGTAGATGTTATGACGTAGGCATCCGCTAAGAAAGAATTTTGATAAATTCCAACCCCAAGGGGTTAAAATAGGGGATGAAAATTTGTATATAATAATACTTCTTAACGCGAGTGAAGCCGCGGGCAAAAGCTCGTATCTAATAAACTGTTAAATGTACAAACTTTTAAATGTTAAAATAATAAAAATCTTCTAAGGAAACTATAAATATACTGGCGCAAACAAAAATAATATGTTACAGTGCTCATCACATGAAAAAATGGCCTCCCAAAATTCAAAACACTTCTGTAATGTGAACAAATATAAACCGTACTAAACAAAAATGCAGTATGTGCATATGTGATTAATTAGATTTCCATCTATTATTTGTACTCGGATTATAGGCAACGAACATATCCGATTACTTCCGAACGCGCCATTAAGCCGGCTCTCGGCTAAGCTCATGCCGCAGGACCTGGCCTAGTAAATCGCACACGCAAACACGTTTGCGAACAGTGTACGAATACGAAAATCTTAACTCACACATAACGTACTGTAGCAGCTGCTGGCTGCTCAAAACAACAATATTTTTCTAATCTTGCACGCGTCGCCAAATAAACAAGCTTAATATTTTTATTTTTTCCTTTTCATCGCAGTTTGAGAACTCCCAGTATTAGTGTAACGGTGCGTCCACATTTGTATCATTTGCGCGATCATCGCGCCGTATCAGGTATGCGTGTCATAGTGTGGACGCCTATTTCTATTAGATCATTCTGCCGATCATGCGAGTATTTGATACGGCATGTATTAGATACGCGGTTAATAGCGATCGGGGCGATACGCGTATCATTTTGACACGCTTCGATGATACGCGACGGAGATCTGATCGGGGATCTGATCGCGCAAATGATACAAAATATTTGGACGCACCCTTAGTGTTTTCTATTTCCTATCGCTTGCGTCAAGGCGACATCCATGCTTGTAGCGTAGACACTAGAAGTATGTTCAGGCCCTTACTCCTGAATCCTGATACAATCGAGAATCGAATTAACTCGATCGAATAGGTTGAGTACTCCCGACATCTATACGCTAGCGCATGATCGTGCGGTGCAGTGGTTCTATTTGAAACTTACTTTGATACTAACCAGCAACAAGTTACATTATGGTCAATCCTAATTCCTATCTCCACATTTGGTTCCAAGTGCCAAATTGATTATGAAGCTCCAGAAGGTGTGTACATCATGCAGAATCATTAGCGGTCATAGACGAATATGCTCCTCTACATGCCTCTACAGTCTAGACCAGTGGTTCTTAACCGGTGGTCCGCGGACCACTGGCTGTTCCTGCAGGCATTCCAAGTGGTCCGCGATGCCATCCTAAATCCTCTGCCGACATGGGTTTAGCTTTGAATAGCACTGAACCAAGAATTTAGAAGTCAGGAAAGAGTAATGCAGTTACAAAAATCACATTAAATGACCTGTCGAGAGTCGAGACTTCTAGAGTCTAGAGTCTAGACGTTCATAATCGCCTATATTGATATTGCATCATAATTCATAGGCCCCTGAGAAAGGCAACACTGCAACGTTTAGTCTACGTACGTACGGATGTTTATGTTTTGAATCTCGAAACCAAGTCGAAATCGATATCAGTAGACTCGAAAATCTAAATCGAGTTATCGTAGTAAGGATACTCAGTTAGTCTATGTCTAATAACCTCTATGAAGACGACATAATATAAGGTTCATCTTTATATTTACTCCGAGGTAAAATCTATTTGGATAGACTATAGTACAATTCCTACAATGTTTTCGCAATAAAACTTGGCCTTCTTACAATAGGGGAGATCGCAGACGACAGACTATCCGTGACGCACTTTTTATTCTGTGGAAATATAACCTATGCAATTATATGCAGTAAATGACGCGCAATAAGTCCGACGCACAAAAAATTCGTATAGATCGCACACGTCATACTTTTTGTGTGATCGAGTCTGCGGCGCACAAAAGGCGCACAAATGTCGTTTGCGGATTTTTCGCACACGACGCACATCTTCGATCATTCTGTCTGCTGAACTGTAGGGACGTAGACGCTATGGAAATCGTGCAAAGATCGCGAAGTATTATTTTGTACATGAAGTACAGAAAAAATAGAAAATTTTGGGTACTGTATACTACATCCTATAATTTCGGACAGATTATTGAAGGGACAGTTCCATATTAAACATTCAATTCTGCATCATTACGAAAAACTGGCAAAAATATAACAGGCTGGAAATTTTGGCGCGATAAAAAAAAAGTTTCGTTATCTGACAAATAAACCTATAACAGCCACATGATCGGACTGATAGGATATCGCGAATTTTATCTGCTTGATTGGCTTGTCAGGCACTTGTGGAACAGAATTTTTTGCACTATCTGTCAAATAAGTTGATAGCCTATTTGACACTTTATCAGGAAGCGGTGAAACAGGCCCTAAGTGTATGTACATTGTACACATATAATTTTTACACACAATTATTAATGTACTTAAACCAATTTCGGTTTCGTTTGACAGCTCGAGATTGTTGCTCTATTCTGCTAGGTATAATAACTTGATAAAAACTAAACTTACCGTATTTTGTTTTTTCTTTAGACGTCAATGATGTCCAAACTGGAGCTGAATATACATTACAGCACACTTCTTCCCACAATTTTCTTTTCAAATGTCTATGATATTCTGCCTTATAGGTATCATAAATTACTGGTCTGTTTTGTATTTCATGAATTAACATCGTTACATCGATATCTGGCGCCATGTTAATTAAATAGATCGCGTATGTTACGTCACTACAAATGCAGATTGTAGACTAAAAGTATGCGCCGTCTGCGTTAGCGCGTGTTGAAGCAAACGTTCTATTTTTTTCGAACGCTTTTTGTTAGGCGCGGCCTCAGACCAAATAAAAACTCAAGACAGAGCGCTGCGAATAACGAGGTGAAGCCGATCGAAAGTACGCCAGCTGTGTATGTACACGCTTACGCCCACATACGCAAAACGAAAGTACGCCATTTTTCGTCAGTTTAAATTGCGACTTGTGACAGCAGCATGCGCTTAGAAAATAATTTGTAAATTGTAAACACTTCGAAATGCCGAGCTGTGTCGTGAAAGGGTGAAAATATTATATTATTATATTTATTTCATTAATTTTGGGGTAATTTGAATAACATTGCAACACTAGCCCGTGCAGCGCGCGGTGCGCACACATGCTTAAAAAACCTGCTTCACTCGCGTTGTTCGCAGCGCTCTGTCTTGAGTTTTTATTTGGTCTGAGGGCGCGGCGCGAAGCGGCGCGATGCGGTCTGCCAGAATTTACGAGTTTTTTGTGCGTCGGACTTATTGCGCGTCATGTGCGTTACTGCATAATTAATTATAATTGCATAGGTTCTATTTCCACAGAATAAAAAGTGCGTTACGGATAGTCTGTCGTCTGCGATCTCCTTAATTCTGGCAGACCGCATCGCGCCGCGCCGCACAAAAAGTGTGCGAAAAAATAGAACGTTTGCTTCAACACGCGCTAACGCAGACGGCGCCTACATTTAGTCTACAATCTGCATTTGTAGTGACGTAACGTACGCGATCTATTTAATTAAGATGGCGCCAGATATCGATGTAACGATGTTAACTCATGAAATACAAAACTGACCAGTAATTTATGATACCTCTGTCCTCTAAGGCAGAATAATGCAGAATTGAATGTTTAATATGGAACTGTCCCTTCAATAATCTGTCCGAAATTAAAGGATGTACCCAAAATTTTCTATTTTTTCTTCTTTTTCTGTACTTCAAGTACAAAATAATACTTCGCGATCTTTGCACGATTTCCATAGCGTCTACGTCCCTACAGTTCAGCAGACAGAATGATCGAAGATGTGCGTCGTGTGCGTTAAGTCTGTGAAAAATCCGCAAACGACATTTGTGCGCCTTTTGTGCGCCGCAGACTCGATCACACAAAAAGTGTGACGTGTGCGATCTCCTTATCAGTCACTTATATAGCAAATTGTAGCGTAAAATCTAAGATATTTAGGACTTGCTGAATGTAAAATATTGGTCCATTGTTAGCGTACCTACAAGCTACAGCTAAAAATAGTAAATGCCTCTTTGGAGATTTAACGATTTTACGAAATTTATTTGAGTTAACGGCTTTAAATATTTTTAAGGTAACTATTTCGTGTTTTTTGAGTGACTTATCAAAATGTAGCTACTCACAAATAATTAGCTTGATACTAATAAAAAAAATGTGTTCTAGCCTCTAGGGCTCCCTGACTATAATTGTACTTATTCGTCTGTTTACCTATATTTTTCATAGACTCTCTTTTGTAAACTAAGTAGTTATTAATTAATATGATTATTTAAATACATATTTTATTATTTATCTACTTACGTGAAGAGTTATTAAAGTTTACAAACGAAAGCGAAATAACGATGGCTAAAATAACTTATCTTTCTGCAAGATAAAAATTCTTCAGATAAAATCTAGCCTTATCGGTCATACTGTAAACGTAGATTGTATGAATGCCTAATATGGTATTAGGCATGTCATACCAAAAATTATATCTTAGATTATTTTTTTATTTTTATTCATCAAGTCAGCCTAAAAATTGTAAGTACGATGAGCGATAGTTTTGAACAAGACGTTGCATTAATCCCGTTTTTGAATATTGTATTTTTGTTTAAAAGTGACCGTGGTTGACCCACTATCAAACAAAAATGTACTGGCCAAAAGGTCGCTTAACCATGTTAGTACTTAGTAGATATTGTGACACTTTTGATGAAGGTTAACATAAGTCGTCATAATAACAGTATAAATAATGACGAAAGATTAAGGTAAACACTTTTGAATGTTTTCAGTTTGGATAAAGAGTTAGCGTCTAATTGGTGCTTGATTGATGTTGTTCTGTTGTGCTTACCTATAGTATAGTAGGTCGTAGGTACACTGTACACAGTAGAACCTTCAATAAGTTTGTTCTAAAGTTCTATTTTAATACATTTATTTTTCACTAGATGGCGCCCGCAACTCCGTTGCGCCAAAACTCGTTAATCGCGCGGGAACCGTACATTTTTCCGGGACAAAAAGTATCCTATGTCCTTTCCCGGGACTCAAAGTATCTTCATGCCAAATTTCAGCAAAATCGGTTCAGCGGTTTGAGCGTGAAGAGGTAACAGACAGACAGACAGATACACTTTCGCATTTATAATATTAGTATGGAAGTATGGATATGGATATTTTGTCGACTGTGATTACTGATTACTGATAATATATTGTTTGTAGCCTTACCAGTTACTACTTACTAGATTTAAGATACGTTGAAATATACATATGTGCTTAGGGATTGCAAAAAACGGATTTTTAAAAAAATCCGGATTTTCGGATTTTGTCAGGCTCAAATCCGGATTATCCGGATAATCCGGATTTTTTGAATTTTTTCTAATATTTTAGATAAATAGCTTTAAATGCGAGTTATTTTCTTATTATTTCTTCATTAAACATTCATTTTAAAAGCGCAATATCAGACGTCTTAAAACAAGAAAACTGTTAGTGATTTTCACATGGGCGTAATGAAGTGAGAAATTGAAGTAACAGTATCTGTTAATTAAGACATTATTAATAATTTAAAAACTATCTTTATTTTTTTAATATGTGTTTGAAGTGGAATTTAAATTAAAAATAAAATCTTAAACAATATCCGCTTTATGAACGACTAAGCACTTTTTGCTCCTACAGCCGTGCATAATCAAGTTATGTTCCAAGATCTTAGCACTGCAAGCCTAGAGGTAGGACTTCCAACACTAGGTAGGACTTTAAACAGATAACGAAAATTACTTTAGGCACAAACGATGACCAATAGCACGAGTTGTAGGGCCGAGGTGAACGTACTTGGGCCAGTTAGTTTCTTTTGATAACAGACAAGGAAATACAAAGAAACTAGTCCATGATGAAGCTGATGAAGGAAGACATACCGATCTCAGTGAAGCGCAGATTCGTCGACATATTGTGTATTTCACTCGTCCTAACCAACAGTGTGCAAACTCGGTCACTGACTAATTAATTTACAAAAAATTCAACTCGGGACCTGCCCAAGAGCAATGGAGCGCAGTAAGTTGGAAGTAAGTACTCTCGACAAAACAAATAAATCCATCCAAACAAGAATCTCAGACGTGGGAGTCAAGACGGCCAAGCTAAAGTAGCATTGGGCTGGTCGTGTTATCCACATGCATCTAGGCTGGATATCGACAGAGTGGGTATCTAGGCTAGGCCTAGGAAAAGAAAGGTCGATGTTCTGGAGGTTTTTTTTCCTTCTGAAGGCAGTAAGTGTAACCCTGACTGACTACTTAATCACCATAAATTGAACGATGTGAATGGAATTGGTGCCACCAATTTGCTTTAAAGTAGAGAATGTGAGTTTTGGCTGCATAGTAAAGTAGTAGAGTCAACGAGGTAAGAACAAAACAAGTTAAAAATGTGTCTCGTCCCTTCAGTCTGTAAGTTGTAATGCTAGTAATACTAGTTATTATGTAAAGTTAATGACTTTAATTCTTACTTTTACAGAATAAGTGTTAATACATAGTTAGTTTTTTAAAAGCCAAGAATTAGTGCCTCAGTATGTTCAAGGCCAGTGGTCTAATTCCATTGCCGTTTTCTTAGTTTGTGACCCATTCCTCGAGCACTTGCTTTGTAGTAATGGAAGATACTCCATAGTACTCCAAGATACACATGGAAGACCCCAACCCAGCAACAGAGTTTTTAGTTGCATCTATTAAAAAAATCATAGACTCCAACACGAAACTGACTTACCTTTCCAACCGTAAAAAACTACTAAAACCGTGGGTCACTCCCGGACTTCTTCGCTGCCTAAAGCACAAAGATAATTTACACAGGAAAACTAAAAAATTCCCGGATAATATAACGCTTGCCACTTCATACAAACGATACCGAAATTACTGCACTAAAATTTTGAAAAATTTGAAAAACGACTACTATAAAAATGAACTTCAAACTTCACGAAAAAACAGCAAAACTCTATGGCAAACTATTAATAAAATTACTAATAGATCAAAAAACCGAAGCGGCGCCTCTGATCTTCTCTCGCTCGCGTCAACCCCAAACCAAGCCGTGATCTCCGTGAACCGATTTTTTGCTGACGTTGGAAAGAACTTAGCTGACAAAATCCCTCCTACTCCACAAATTATCGAGCTCACCAATACCAACACCCCCAGCCTCTCAATGACGATCCTACCAACGGACAAAGAGGAAATATCAAGAATCGCAATGTCTCTTCGGACAGATTGTGCAGTGGGATGGGATAAAATACCAGCGAGCATCCTAAAACAAAACATTCAAGTAATAGCCCCTC
Source organism: Polyommatus icarus (assembly GCA_937595015.1). NCBI lineage: Eukaryota > Metazoa > Arthropoda > Insecta > Lepidoptera > Lycaenidae > Polyommatus > Polyommatus icarus. The sequence goes on along the minus strand of OW569334.1, from coordinate 3,848,909 downwards.
CTCTAGCTTACATCTTTAATCTGTGTCTTTCAACAGGAATATTCCCCAAAGCACTCAAAAAAGCTGTAATACATCCTATTTATAAGGCAGGGAACAGAGATGAGGTCACCAACTATAGGCCAATCGCAGTGTTACCGTCCCTATCGAAAATACTAGAGCGTCTACTGAACAAAAGGCTAACATCATACCTAGAAAAAAACGACTTATTATCGAACTCACAGTACGGTTTCCGCGCAGGTAAATCAACGGGAGATGCGGTTCACGAACTTACGGACTATATAATAAAAAAATTAGACGGCGGGAAAAAAGTTTTGGGAATTTTTCTTGACCTAGCCAAAGCCTTCGATACTGTTTCTGTTCCTATCCTTGTAGCGAAGATGGAAAAAATAGGTATAAGGGGAATAATTCTAAAATTATTCACAGACTTTCTCACTGATCGCACACAGTGCGTTAATATAGATGGATACTTAAGCACTGATACAACCACTACCCACGGCCTTCCCCAAGGCAGTGCAATCGCTCCAACGCTCTTTCTCATCTATATTAACGAACTCTGTGCGCTCAAACTACAACAGGGAAAAATTATCTCCTTTGCAGATGACACCGTCCTGTTGTTCCACTCAGACACTGTGACAAATCTGTACAAAACTGCCCAGACTGGATTTGACACGGTATCGAAATGGCTACGTAGTAACATCCTAACGCTTAATGCTCGCAAGACAACTTGCATCTTATTCTCAATAAAAAACCTTCCACCAACAAATTCTTCACACTTTATTATTGCACACACTTGTTCTAATTCTAACAGTCTACAATGCTCATGTGAACCTCTACGAAAAACAGTTACAACTAAGTATTTAGGAATTATACTAGACCAATGCCTTAACTTCCGTCCACACATTGATACTCTTACATCGCGTATAAGAAAGCTAATTCCTATTTTTAGAAACTTAAGAGAGGTGGCAGACGAGAAGTTGAGGATGATGGTATACACTACCCTCTGTCAGTCTATTTTAGCATATTGCATTACGACGTGGGGCGGTGCACTCAAGTCCACCATGTTGCAGCTAGAACGAGCGCAAAGGGCTATCCTGAAAGTCTCCTACTCGTTACCTTTTAGATATCCTACATCAGATCTGTACAAAAAGAGCAAAGTTTTAACAGTGAGACAATTGTTCATAACACACATGATCCTCAAGCAACACAGCATCATATCGTACAACCCTGCTCCGCCTTTAAACCTTAAAAGACGTTATCCTGACCTACCCGAATTCCTCTTTCGTACCCAGTTCACAAACCGTTTCTTCTGTGGCATTGGAAGATACACCTATAAAAAAATAAACAAAATCATAAACATAGTTCATTTACACACACACACTCACACACACACACACACACACACACACACACACACACACACACACACACACACACACACACACCACTTAATAGCTCTTAATAACTAACTTTAATATGAAATGTACTCGATTCCAAATTGTGTAATTTGTTTTTTGTAATTTAAGATGGAGGTCTGGTGTCCTGAAATACAGGCTATGCCTAGCTTAGGCACCAGTCTCCCACAAAATAGTTAACGGTACCTTATCATTTATTTGTAATAATATTTATGTGTTTGTGGTGAGAACAATAAATATTTTTCATTTTCATTTTCATTTTTTCACTCCACAGACCGCTTCTGGACCGTATATGAGATTCTCAGCCCCAAGCCTAACCAGCTCGTCAGCGGTTTCGTTGCCAAAGACCTTACTGTGACCCGGGACCCATACTAGTCGATGTTATTGTTCCCTTCCAGCATGTTTTGCGTATTACCACAGTCTAGAAACAATTTGGACGAAATTTCTGCTGCAGTCAGTACTTTAAGTGTAGCTTGACTGTCAGAGAAGATGAAAATATTTTTATTAACTATCATGTTTTGGCTCTCTAGTGAGCAAACGATTATTGCAAAGACCTCAGCCCACGGTTGCAAACTCCCCCTTGAAGGCATATCAGCAGTGACGCTGGAGCGAGATAAGTGGAATATCTTAGGGGAACCTTTGCCCAGCATGAAATATTTGCCCCGATAGGCATATTGTACAGAATAAAAAGCTTAAAATAATTCTTTAAACTTTAAATCAACATTTTAGTATTTTAAAAACCCTTATTATTTTGGGCTATTTAATTAGACAAACTTACAAATCAGAAGTTTTATAGAAAACCATTTTGTTAAATGCTGACAATATTCTAAAAGAATAATTGTATATTTCTCATGATTGCAGACATATTATTAAATAGTAAAATGTATAGTAAAATAAACTGTTAGTAGGTCATAAGATATAAAAAATGAAGCATTTTTTTAAAATAAGTTTTAAAAATCTAAATACACAATTTACAGCCGCCAAATAACTAAACAATGCAATGTTGGACATACGAAGTACTGAGATAGTTACCTTAATAGAGCGCGCACTTTGTGATAACGCCTTTAAACAAACGTGAATTTGTATGTCAGATGATACACAATACATCTCAATTAATTTTATATTACGTAAAAGCTTATTTTTCACAATTTTACCAACTATTCGAAAAAACCGAAAATCCGGATTTTCAAAAATAAAAATCCGGATTTTTCGTAGGCCCCAAAAATCCGGATTATCCGGATTTTTCGGATTTCGAAGTATCCGGATTGCAATCCCTATATGTGCTAATCAAAGACTTCTATTTAAAGTTTAAATAGAAGTCTTTGGTGCTAATAAATCGGCAAAACAATTCTAATCGGTGTTTTGTGTCTATCGCCATATACCTGTTGTGTGTAAACTAAAATAACTGCGAGCACATAATAATCTTGTAGCGTTCGCACTTTTACGTGGAAGGTTGAGATCCAAAACAGCAAGTTGATTTAATTAAAAGCATTTAATTTCTGCAAGAACTTTTCCAAAAATATAAAGAAGTGGTCGTGAATGGTAAAAAAGCATCATACGGTCGAATTCCTAAAACAAACTGCAAATCATGAATATTGAATTCCCCAACACGAACTAACTATTCAATTCAAATTTTTCAGAATATGGAAGGAGATGAGCCTCAACGACAGCCTCAGCGACGTGGAGCGAGCGAAGCTGGCGGTGTGGGACTACCCCGTGAGCGACAAGTACAGCAAGATGTGGCAGGCGATGAAGGAGGCCGGACTACCCAACTCCATCGAGGAAGCCGTGGAGAGAGTCCGCGCCTCCAAGAGCTCCAGTGAAGGTGGGTGTAGTGGTCAGAAACTGTGGTACTACCCAGTGACAATAACAGCAAGATGTGGCAAGCGATGAAGGGAGCGGGACTACCCAACTCCATTGAGGAAGCCGTGGAGAGAGTCCGCGCCTCCAAGAGCTCCAGTGAAGGTGGGTGTAGTGGTCAGAAACTGTGGTACTACCCAGTGACAATAACAGCAAGATGTGGCAAGCGATGAAGGGAGCGGGACTACCCAACTCCATTGAGGAAGCCGTGGAGAGAGTCCGCGCCTCCAAGAGCTCCAGTGAAGGTGGGTGTAGTGGTCAGAAACTGTGGTACTACCCAGTGACAATAACAGCAAGATGTGGCAAGCGATGAAGGGAGCGGGACTACCCAACTCCATTGAGGAAGCCGTGGAGAGAGTCCGCGCCTCCAAGAGCTCCAGTGAAGGTGGGTGTAGTGGTCAGAAACTGTGGTACTACCCAGTGACAATAACAGCAAGATGTGGCAAGCGATGAAGGGAGCGGGACTACCCAACTCCATTGAGGAAGCCGTGGAGAGAGTCCGCGCCTCCAAGAGCTCCAGTGAAGGTGGGTGTAGTGGTCAGAAACTGTGGTACTACCCAGTGACAATAACAGCAAGATGTGGCAAGCGATGAAGGGAGCGGGACTACCCAACTCCATTGAGGAAGCCGTGGAGAGAGTCCGCGCCTCCAAGAGCTCCAGTGAAGGTGGGTGTAGTGGTCAGAAACTGTGGTACTACCCAGTGACAATAACAGCAAGATGTGGCAAGCGATGAAGGGAGCGGGACTACCCAACTCCATTGAGGAAGCCGTGGAGAGAGTCCGCGCCTCCAAGAGCTCCAGTGAAGGTGGGTGTAGTGGTCAGAAACTGTGGTACTACCCAGTGACAATAACAGCAAGATGTGGCAAGCGATGAAGGGAGCGGGACTACCCAACTCCATTGAGGAAGCCGTGGAGAGAGTCCGCGCCTCCAAGAGCTCCAGTGAAGGTGGGTGTAGTGGTCAGAAACTGTGGTACTACCCAGTGACAATAACAGCAAGATGTGGCAAGCGATGAAGGGAGCGGGACTACCCAACTCCATTGAGGAAGCCGTGGAGAGAGTCCGCGCCTCCAAGAGCTCCAGTGAAGGTGGGTGTAGTGGTCAGAAACTGTGGTACTACCCAGTGACAATAACAGCAAGATGTGGCAAGCGATGAAGGGAGCGGGACTACCCAACTCCATTGAGGAAGCCGTGGAGAGAGTCCGCGCCTCCAAGAGCTCCAGTGAAGGTGGGTGTAGTGGTCAGAAACTGTGGTACTACCCAGTGACAATAACAGCAAGATGTGGCAGGCGATGAAGGAGGCGGGACTACCCAACTCCATCGAGGAAGCCGTGGAGAGAGTCCGCGCCTCCAAGAGCTCCAGTGAAGGTGGGTGTAGTGGTCAGAAACTGTGGTCCTACCCAGTGACAATAACAGCAAGATGTGGCAAGCGATGAAGGGAGCGGGACTACCCAACTCCATCGAGGAAGCCGTGGAGAGAGTCCGCGCCTCCAAGAGCTCCAGTGAAGGTGGGTACTGTGTACAGAAACTGTGGTACTACCCAGTGACAATAACAGCAAGATGTGGCAAGCGATTAAGGGAGCGGGACTACCCAACTCCATCGAGGAAGCCGTGGAGAGTCCGTGACTCTAAGAGCTCCAGTGAAGGTGGGTTCCAGTGGGTCCAATCTATTACTCCTCGCTCAAAATCTGTGGAGCTAGTTGGAAAAGCCTTTAAGTATCTCAGAATATGTATGTAGATGTAATTTAAATCATCAGTCTTATAATTATAGAATGATAAATATTATGGAATGAATCAGAAAACAGGGAGCAGACAACTTGGTAAGCAAAATATGTCACAAATAGACATTCCCAACCTGAGGTGATGAGTTACTCTTGTTACTTGTAAGCTATCAGCTCTGGTTTCGCACATTTGTTTCGTGTTTTAATCCCAAAAACTTTTTAGGCGTATAACATTTTCATGTCTCCTGGACCCTGGTAGCCAAAGGATACCGATAGTCCTGTTCAGTGGATAGTCGTTGGTACATCCCATGAAAATCTCTCATTCCTCAATTCCAGGTTTCGCCTGGCTGGGCGACGCCACAGACGTCCGTTACCACGTGCTGACGAGCTGCGACCTGCAGATGGTGGGCGACGAGTTCTCCCGCAAGCCCTACGCCATCGCAGTCCAGCAGGGCTCGCCCTTGAAGGATCAGTTCAATAACGCGTGAGTAGACCTTGAGGTATTTTATGCACCCGTCTTAAAACTACATAACTACTTCCATAATTAATATTATAAATGCGAAATGTGTGTCAGTTTGTACGCCTGTCTTTCCGCTTGTCTTTCCGTCTGTCTGTTACCTCATCAGTCATCAGCCATCACGGTCATCACGCTCAAACAGATGTTGCTGAAATTTTGCATGGAAATACTTTGAGACCCGGGAAAGGACATAGGATAGTTTTTATCCCGGAAAAATGTACGGTTCCCGCGCAATAAACGAACTTTGGCGCAACGGATTTATGGGCGTCGTCTAGTGATTACTTTCGTGATTTTAATTGTCAAGCGTCATTACTCATTAGTCATTACATTACAAGCCTCAGGAAGGACAATAATTCCTTATCATTACAAGCCTCATGTGATTGGAGGGCCAATTCCTTAATAGATTTAACAGTGTGATCATAGTTTTAATAAAACCTGGTAAGCAAGCGAGTATAAATGACCTTAAGCTACTTGTCAGTTGTCACTTCTACTGGCTTACGAAAATAATCTTATCACCTGTGGAAAAACAATAGCAATACTACAAAAATGAACACCGCCTCTTGCTATCTCGGATTTTATAAATACTGTTAAAGAAGATACTTGTTGCTATCACAGGAGTTGCAGTGGTGCCCGTGGTGGCTAGGTGACAGCGTGTTGCGGCTTGTGGGCCAATGCCGTCCACAGATAATACATAATAACATGCACGTCTTATTAGATAATAGATACAAACTTTTATCTGTGGATACAAGGCACTTGTTACTAAAGTAATTTACTAACGAAATGTTGAAACAAACTTTAGGTATTACTAGCTGATGAGGTGTACCGGCTATACGTAATATAGTTTGTCAAAGGTTGATCGAATTCGCCACTGATTGAATTAATGATGCAAACGGTCCGCGGCGCCGGCCTGACATCATGACATTTGATTTAAACATACGAGCCTTTATACCCCACGATTTGTCGGACGACATTAGAAGGATGTCTCCGTCTAAGGGTCAATTCAGGCCGCAACGCTACGCGTAGATGCATTTATAAATGTGTATGGATTTGACAGACTTCAATTGCGTGAGACGTCATGCAAATCTGTCAATTTAATACTTTAGAAATGCATCTATGCGTCGTGTCACAACACGGATTCAGATATCAGACCACAGTCTGATATCTGAATTGACCCTAATGATTATTATCCATGGTAATATAAGAGTTAAGACAGTTGAAAGAAAGATTCGTTATAACTTATAACACTTATAACAATAATTTACTTTTTCTTACACAGTACTTACAAAAAACCTGTATACACTAAAAAAAATCGTATGTACAAAAACCTGTATGTATACTTAACGAAAAAAAATTCTCGCTATACTACACTGTTCAATGCGAGGGAGAGGGAGAGAGACAGAGAAACACAGACCGACAAACACAAACGACACAAAAGTGTCGTTTGTACTTTTCGTCTTAATTTTTTCTGTATATTCACCTTTCGCAACGCGCGATAAGGAACTTCGTTCCAATAAACTGAAACCAATATTGACATTCGTGCACCAGTTATTAATAACGATGTCGATTATCGTGTAGAAATCGTATCGTGACTTGTAAATAAGCTAACAGTCGATATCGTGCGGCACATATCCGATTGAATTTTAATATGTCACAATTGCATACATTTTACATGTGGCCCGCTAACATTACAATGACTGAAAACGGGACTGCTATGTTCCTGTCCTAATAGGTATTACTATTATACGATATGTATAGAACTAGTGCTAGTTTCTAGATTGCTATGAAATATTACTAGGCTCTAGTTTATACCGGAGTCCATGGGCCATGGCCCATGGCTGATTCGCCCAAGTTAAATTTATGATTCCAAGATGGTAAAAATTTCCTATGTGTATTGTGTAATCAAATTGATAGATAAGCAAAGAAAAACAGTCATTATGTCCCTAAAATCTGTTGAGTATCTGTATCTGTTGAGTTGTGTATGTGTTAGAGCTCGGCAATGCTTTCAAATGAAAGTGGCGAAAAAAAGAATAAAGTATAAAGGTGAACGCAGATTTGGCCGCACCGCACGCACCGCAGTCGCCGCATTTCGAATTCTTCATATAAAGAATGTAGAAGTTGCGAAGACTGCGGCGCGGGTAGGTATGCGAGCTTGCCTATAACTTCATTCTAGCCTTGTTGCACTTTATCTATTCCTTTGCATTTCTACTTTGAACTGTGTTCATGTTAAGCTTGCAGAGCAGACAATATTCAAATCAATACTTAATCAATTTTAATAATTGTCTGCTTAAAATTTTTATACATAATTATAAGGGCTTTTATCGCCACTTCCTGATAAGTCCAGGATAGGCTTAATCCACAAATGGAGTACTTACCTCTCGTATTATGTTGACGTAAATAGACAGTCACTGTTGTTCGTAAAAAGTAAAAAGAAAAGAAAAGAAAGAAAACTAAACTTGGAAAGTATTTCTGTCGGCGCCATCTGCCATCGCCATATCCACATGATAGCGTATCCGGAACAGGAAGTGGTGAAACAGCCCCTAAATATTATGCTGGCCTCAACATACTTTACTCACAAAATAATATTATACTTACTATATTAACCTACTAGCTGTCCCGGCAAACGTTTCTTTGCCATATTATATTTAAAGTATATCGCCCGTATTATTTTATTGAATTAGTGACTAAATAAATATGTCACCATGGCAACGTCCATCGCTATCCCGTGACCCGCGTCGCATAAACAATGGTCGCTCTTTATAGACAAATAATTTGCAATAAAATAAAGTTGCGACTATAATAATTAAAGATCTAAGCTATCCTATCTCTCAAGTTAGAAAAAAGCACACATTTAAAAAAAAGATACATTAAAATCGGTTAAGTAGTTTAGGAATCCATCGTGGACAAACATCGTGACAGGAGATTTATATTATATAATAGATAAAAACATTTCTTACAGAATCCTCCAACTCCTAAACAAGCGGATACTCGAAAAACTAAAAGAGAACTGGTGGAACAACAATCCCAACGCGAAGAAATGCGAGAAACAAGACGACCAATCCGACGGCATCTCTATACAGAATATCGGGGGGGTTTTCATCGTGATTTTCATGGGTATAGGCCTGGCCTGCATCACCCTGGGTGTGGAGTACTGGTGGTATAAGTGGAGACGGCGACCGACTATCGGGGATGTTACTCAGGTAAATTTTAGTAGAGGTTTAGTGAAGTAATAAAGGGCAAACCTTCAAGAAGAGAGCGTATTCCCTCTTCAAAGGCACGCAGAGTCAGCTCTTCTAATGTTGCAAGTGTCCATGTTGCTTAGTTAGTTGCGGTAGTTGCTTTCCATCAGGTGATCCATTTGCTCGTTTGCCCCCTTATTTTATAAAAAAGTAACTAGAAGTACTATTCTAAATATTATAATTTATAATACAAGTGTATTAATATATATTTTAGAATGAGTAGAATACTACATACTTCTATTACTTATTATTAAGAGGGCAACTAACCCAAAAAATCAAACATCGATAGAATTTTATACAATGTGTTTAAATATTGTTACGTGCTAGGGGTTCGAAGATTCGGAAAGAAAGACCTGGTGACTCTCTTGAAGACTTTATTCACAAACACTAGCTCACACTAATCACTGAGTCCAAAAACTAAGCACTAGATCCAAACACTAAGCACTAGATCCAAATCACTGAGCACTATCACTGTCCTAGGTCGTAGCCGAGTCACTATCCCAAGCACAATCACTCACTATTGATCGCTTGTTTTCGCTCCGAAGTCGCCTCGAAGAAAGCTCAGATAAAACTGAATTGCCGGCCGGACTGTCTGCGACTATTTATACGGGCCGGATCGAATCTCAGAAAATTCCGGAACATCCCAGAATAAACCCGATATGCGTAAACAAATATGAGATATTTCTAGAAAGTACCCGTAGGTACATACACCTAGCGTCATCTAGTAGCGAGTAGCCGTAACGATTTACGTTGCCTGTGTTCCCTTGGTAAGTTCGCTGGTCCGACGCTAGATGGCACCACGTGTCCGTATCCGTAACACTACTCCCCTCTTAGAGATGCTCGTCCCGAGCATCGTTGTTACTGCCATGGTAACGCGCCAGACGGTCTATGTGTACCACTTTGAATGTCCCTCTTGGTTGCTTTTGGATCCTGTAAGTCACGTCATTCAATCGGGTAACCACTTTGTATGGGCCGTCCCACTTGGTCTGCAACTTTGGAGATTTCCCTTTTCGGCGAGTTGGGTTATGCAGCCATACCAGTGACCCTTCTTCGAAGCCGCTCGTGTTCGCTTTCCGGTCGTATCTGGTCTTCATCTTCTCACTTGACTGTAACCCATTTTCCCGAACCGTGGCGTGTATATAGCGCATCTTTTCCCTTAAGTCGCAGACATAGTCTGGTAAGGTCTTTGGTTCCTCCGGTGACCCTCCTGTCAAGAGGTCTACTGGTATTCGTAGTTCTCTACCGTAATTGACATACGCCGGGGTAGCTTTTATGCCCTCATGCTCGGCGGTACGGTACGACAGAAGGAAGAGCGGTATATACTTGTCCCAATCCTTTTGTTTGTCATCTACCAATTTCGCCAAATGCCTCTCAAGGGTCTGGTTAAATCTCTCAACCATTCCATCAGACTGTGGATGGTACGCGGTGGTCCTCGTCTTATGCATTCCCAAAATTCTGCATACTTCCTGGAAGACCTGCGATTCGAAATTCCTGCCCTGATCGGAATGGATTTCTAGAGGCACACCAAAGCGAGATATCACTTCTTCGACTAGCTTAGAAGCAACTGTTGTAGCTTCCTGATTTGGTATGGCGAACACTTCGGGCCATTTTGTGAAGTAATCCATGACCACCATAAAATACTTGTTTCCCGATTCCGTTACAGGAAATGGCCCAGCTACGTCAACTGCAATTCGTTCCCACGGTGCGCCAACGTTATACAAGCGCAGGTTCCCACGACTCCTTGTCTGTGGTCCCTTCACTGCAGCGCAAGTAGTACATTTGCGGCACCAATCCTGCACATCATCTCGACAATGCAACCAGTAGAATCGTTCTCGCACTTTTGTTAACGTCCTCTTGACACCTAGATGACCTCCTGATACGCCATCGTGTATTTCACGGAGAACATCTGGTACTCTCGTCCTTGGGACAACTATCTGAAGATGGAACTCTCTGCCGTTAGTCTTCTCCCATTTCCGGTAAAGTATTCCATTTTGAAGTATCAGACTGTCCCATTGCGCCCAGTACGCCTTAGTGGCAGCGCCAGTGGGTGCAACCTCACCCCAGATTGGTTTTACGTCACCCCGTTTCTTCCATGTGATGATGTGCCGAAGGTCGTCATCTCTTTCTTGAGCCTCCCTCATAGCATCATTCTCCCATGGACCCAAAGGACTTGTTTTCGTTAACTTTAATGTAATTTCATTAGATTCCTGCTTAACACAGTGTTTGCAGTCTTCTGAACACGGCCTTCGTGAAAGTGCGTCAGCATTCCCGTGCGACTTTCCGCTGCGGTGTTCGGTCTTGAAGTCGTACTCCTGGAGCTGTTCAATCCATCGTGCTACTTGACCTTCTGGGTTCTTGAATTGCAGTAGCCACTTCAAGGCTGCGTGATCAGTTCGCAGTAAAAACTGTCTGCCGATGAGATATTTGCTGAAATGTTGTAGCGTCTTTACAACAGCCAAGAGTTCTCTTCTTGTCACACAGTAGTTTCTCTCTGGCTTGGATAAAGACTTGCTGAAATATGCAATTACAACTTCTCTTTCACCCTGTTTTTGAGATAACACCCCTCCAATGGCCGTGTTGCTTGCGTCTGTGTCGACTATAAACTGACCTTCAGGTTGTGGATACCCCAAGATTGGTGTTTCACACAGATGTTTCTTCAGTTTCTGAAAAGAATCTTCAGAAGTCTTGTCCCAAATAAACTGTCGTTTATCTTCTGTCAGCTGATGTAATGGCTTGGCTATCTCTGAGAATCCCTTAACAAAACGCCTGTAGTAGGAGCATAGGCCGAGAAATGCCCGCACTTCGGTTTTGTTTTTAGGGGTTGGCCAATTTTGAACTGCTTCCAGTTTCTCCGGGTCCGTCTGGATTCCATCACTGGAGATAATATGGCCGAGATAATTGACCTTACTCCTGAACAAACGACACTTTTTCGGATTCAACTTTAACTTGGCCCCCTCTATTTTGGCGAAAACTCGTTCTAAGTTTCGCAAATGGTCCTCAAAATCGCGGCCAACAATGATGACGTCATCCAAGTAGACTAAGCAAGCCTCTCCAACTAAGCCTGCCAGTACACACTCCATGAGTCGCTCAAATGTGGCAGGTGCGTTACACAATCCAAAGGGCATGACGTTAAACTGCCATAAACCTTTACCGGTGGAGAAAGCTGTCTTCTCCTTGTCTTTTGGATGAATTTCCACCTGCCAGTATCCAGATTTCAGGTCCAGGGTCGAGAACCATTTCATGCCACTCAAGGTATCCAGAGTGTCGTCGATTCGAGGTAATGGATAACTGTCCTTCTTAGTGACATCATTGAGACGCCTGTAGTCCACACAAAATCTTGTGCTGCCATCTTTCTTCTTCACTAACACAACAGGTGAGCACCACGGACTTGCAGACGGTTCAATTATCTTATGCCTTCTCATGTCCTCCAAAAGGCCTTCAACTTCTTTTTCCTTTGCAATGGGTATCCGTCTTGCTCGTTGACGAATTGGGTTCTCGCTTCCGGTATCTATCCTGTGTTGAACCATCGACGTTCTTCCAAGGTCGCCTTCCTGACTGGAGAAGATATTCGCGTGGCGTTGTAAAAACTTCTTAGCTTTCATGCTCTGCGAATAAGTCAGATTACTCTTGCAGTCATCGAGTAGCTCAGTCACTATTCCATAGTTGCTGCTGTTTGCTGAATCTGAGCCTGTGATCGAACTACACTTTCTCATCCAGACAACTTCCTCGCACTTTCCAATAACGTCACCTTTGTTCAAGCAGATCTCGCGATCACCAAGATTCAAAACCCTGACCACAGCGTTACTGCTTCCACTAACAAGGGTTCTCGCCGTCATCAGTTTTTGCGCTGATGTCTTGGTAGGTGTGTCTTCAATCAACACGCATCTGTTTGACTTCTTCTTTCCAGCTGGTGGTAGTTTCACCAGCACCCGAGCTTCCGCACGTCCAGGTATAATGACTTTCTTTACACATTCAACTTTCCCGCAGGCGCCTCCAAGGATGAAAATTTCCTCTTCACCACACTTGAAAACTCCGTCAGCGACATTAATTCCGCAGTTGTGCTTCTTCATGAAATCCAAACCCAAGATGCAATCGTCCATAATCTCAGCCACGATAACGTCATGAGGGTATGAGGACCCCCCTACATTAATCGTAACTGACATTTCTCCCAGGACGGGTATTGGCTGACCGGAGGCAGTAAGAAGCCGACAATTAATTCTCCTCTTATGTCTACTTGCGGCTTTTACTAGATTTGGGTTCACTATCGTTCTAGAGGCTCCTGTGTCTAGAGTCATTTTGCAATCCGTCCTGTTAATAGTCCCCTGAATCACAAGACTATTTCCGCTGCATGCTTGGGAGATAACAGTTATCGGGGCTTCCTCCGCGTCAGCCAGCACTCGCCCCTTAGTCCTGGCTTTTATTCGTTTCCCTGATCCTGGGCAGGGGATGAAGCTCCTTGCTTCTTCAGCTCTTCTATTTGTTCCATGCGTTCCTCGAGCCTTTTCATCCTTGCCAGATGGGTCTCCTTCTGCGGGCAGTTGAGCTGAAGATGGCCCCTCTCACCACACTTATAGCACATGGCTCCATAACTTCTCTTCGTAGGAGCCTTGACCTCCTTAACTTCCTCAGAGACCTCGTGGATCTTATGAGTCTGTCGTATGTCACGGCGAACAGCCTCGACCTCCAAAGCATGCGCCAATGCTTCCTTAAGCGAGGTGTGGTGACGAAGCCTCACTGCAGCTCTGACCTCCAGATCCCTGATTCCGTCGACAAATGCTTGCACAATATTCGTGTCGACCATCTTGGAATCGGCTCCTGGGTGTGCCTTCTTAACCAGTTTTTCAATTTCCAACGCCCATTGTTGTAGTCCCTCTCCAGAGCGTTGGACTCTGTCACGAAGTTGGGCACGGAACACGTGCTCCAGGTGTCGCTCCCCGTATCTGGATTCAAGGGCTTCCATCAGGTCTTGGAACCCCTTTCCTGTATGTGCTTCTAGGACCGACAAAGCTTGCCCTCTGAGCGCAACAGTGAGAGCGGTCAGGCATTGTTCGTCAGTCCATCCGTTGGCAGAAGCAACCGTCTGGAATTGCTGACGATAAGCGTTCCAAGAAGTAGTACCGTCATATGGTGGCACTTTAACTCTTGGTCCTTGTATCACTTGCACCACTCCGGTAGATCCACTAGACACCGCCACTCCTGTGGTTTCCAGGCGCACTACTTTCTTCTGAAGTTCAGTGAGGCCGGTTTTCACATTTTCCACATCCAATCCTAACCCCGTAACTCGTTCGTCCATTATGTCGACATCTTTTCGGAGCTTAACCACCGTGTCACTTACATCCTTTATAGCTCCAAGTGCTTTCTCTTGGAGGTCTTTTTGTTGCTCTTGTGATTCCCGAATCGCTCTGATTTCCGCCTTCTGAAATTCCTGCAAAGCGCCGAGCTTGCAGTCTTGTGATTCTTGCAAAGCGCCGAGCTTGCGGTCTTGTGATTCTTGCAAAGCGCCGAGCTTGCGGTCTTGTGATTCTTGCAAAGCGCCGAGCTTGCGGTCTTGTGCCTCCATCATTGCCCTTTGAGAATCTTGTAAAGCGCCGAGCTTGCGGTCTTGGGCATCTTGCAAAGCCTGAATTAACTCAATTATGCTTTCCAATTGAGGAGCCATTTGAGCGGCCGTAGAACCTACGGGCGTGGCAGGGTGGATGTAGCTAGTCGACGGGGCCTGAGCAGTCGGGGCCCAGAGGGCGGGGCCAGTGGGCGTGGCCTTAGTGGGCGTGGCCTGGTGGGCGGAGCCAGTGGGCGTGGCCATGGCCAGAGTGGGCGGGGCCTGAGGGGCGTGGTCAGTGGGCGGGTCCCGGTGGGCGGAGCCAGTGGGCGTGGCTTCACCCGAAGTGGGTGGAGCCTGGGGGGCGTGGTCAGTAGGCGGAGCCTGGTGGGCGGGGCCAGCGGGTGGGGCCTGCCCCGCAGTGGGCGGAGCTTGGTCCCTAGTGGGTGTGGCCTCCGCAGCTCCACCTCCAACTCCTCTCTCGGAGTCGATGGCAGCAGCTCGCTGCGCCCTTGTCCTGACACTCCCCTTGAAGTCCTCTCTTGGAGTCAATGGCATCTCCAAATCCCACTTCTGACACCAGTTGTTACGTGCTAGGGGTTCGAAGATTCGGAAAGAAAGACCTGGTGACTCTCTTGAAGACTTTATTCACAAACACTAGCTCACACTAATCACTGAGTCCAAAAACTAAGCACTAGATCCAAACACTAAGCACTAGATCCAAATCACTGAGCACTATCACTGTCCTAGGTCGTAGCCGAGTCACTATCCCAAGCACAATCACTCACTATTGATCGCTTGTTTTCGCTCCGAAGTCGCCTCGAAGAAAGCTCAGATAAAACTGAATTGCCGGCCGGACTGTCTGCGACTATTTATACGGGCCGGATCGAATCTCAGAAAATTCCGGAACATCCCAGAATAAACCCGATATGCGTAAACAAATATGAGATATTTCTAGAAAGTACCCGTAGGTACATACACCTAGCGTCATCTAGTAGCGAGTAGCCGTAACGATTTACGTTGCCTGTGTTCCCTTGGTAAGTTCGCTGGTCCGACGCTAGATGGCACCACGTGTCCGTATCCGTAACAATATTATCTTAGTTCAATGCACGGTTATGGCAATAAATGAAAAATTAGTGAAAATTAGATTCATCTTTGTGATTTTTTCTATAGAGATTTTTTTTAAGATATCGTGTTTTTGCTCAGATTGAATTCTTATAACTATAATGTAGTAAGTAGTAACTAATTTAAGAAATTGAAACAATTCAGGGCTTATTTTCAAGTATTAAAATGAATTATAAAATCGAAAATTTTGGGTTAGTCGCCCCCTTAAGAATCCAGAGAGACAGTCCCGAATGTGCTCAACAGATGGCGGGGTAGGATCATACTACTAACGCCATCTTGTTTTTTTGACAGTGCAAGCCTTGTTTTTGCGTAAGCTCGTGGAATCGTTTAAATATTATTATGTTTTTATAATTTAAGTAGTTTAAGTTGGATCTAACTTATAACTATAAAGTTACCCCTAAAAGACGGGACGTAGCAGACGCTAGTATTATTATTTAATACTTATTAGATTGTAATGCTGAATCAGCATGCCATCATTTCAATAGCTAGCTATACGTTAGCAGTACACACTTACCTTATTAAAAAGATACAAACGGTGTCCATCCATCCAACATGACTGATGATACTCTTCTAACGTGTCGGACAAGGATTAAACCTTATGTAAAATAGGTATAGTCAGGGCCCCCGCTACCATATTATTTGCAATGTGGGCAATGCACACGGGCGCCATCCCCTAGGGGCGCCAAATCGCCATCTTTAGCGGCGCCAAAACCGTGGACCCAAAAAATTTGCCTAAAGGGGCGCCAAAATCCTTTTTTTTGCACACAGGCGCCAGTAGCCCTTACGGGCTACTAGGAAGTAGAATGTAATTTGTCCAGTCCAGTTTCATCACTATTTTCCAATCAAATGTAATATTAATTCTTTCAGGTGGAGCCAGCAAAAGTACCCAGGAACAACGCAGGAAATGTGAAGAAAGACGAGGGATTCTCATTCCGATCCAGAACCCTAGGTCTTAGCAGTTTGAAACCTAAGTTCTAGATTTATGGAGTTTTGCTGTTAATCTATTGATCTCAAGGAAGTTGTATTATGGAATTATTATTCCCCAGGAAAATTAAACATTTGACCTCGGAATAATTCGCATAGAGCTGAAAATTGGTAGAGACGTTAAATACACCAATACAAATAAAACCTCAAAAGTCCCTAGTGATCCTCCTTGTGCAAAAATTTTTATTCAAGGTCAAATGTAAGAAAATGAGGGTTTTCCTTTTTATTTTTCAAACGGCACATTTTATCATAAAAATAATTAGGACAAGAGTGCAGATCATAGAATTCTCTACAAGAAATATCTTTACACTTTTTTTCGTACGACTTACCATTCGTTATAAATAGCAGGTTTATAGTTGGGAAGATCATATCTAATTAATTACATACCTATATTATAAAGCTGAAGAATATGTTGAACTACTGGTCCGAATTGAAAAATTCTTTTTGCCGCTGCCGGCCTCTGCCATTCCCGTGTGAATCGGCCCTAAGTGTTAATGGAGTTTATCATAATCTAAGTTATAATAAGAAATTTCTTACATTATTAATTATTATTTATCATATTGTAGTATTGATGTTGAAACAAGCTTTAAATATAATTAAATTATAAGTTGTGTAAAAATACTTTGGATTTTTATTTCCTTCTAATTAATATAAGTAGTAAGTACTAAATATTTAATATACTTAATAAAAAAGGCTGTACTTACTTAAATAAAATAAAAAATCGAATCGAAGAGCACTATCAAGTTAATCAATAACTGCAATTATTAATATGGGTAGTAAAATATACTAAACATAAAAAAGGCTGTAAATAAAATAAAATAAAAATTTGAATCGAAGATTACTATCAAAATAATCAATAACTGCAATTAGCAGTGTAGCGCCATCTATTATTGTATCACAGAACCATTTTTAGTATTTTGTTTTCACTCGCTAGGTGGCGTTTAAAATATTAGTCGTTTCCAATAATGTACCACTAAAGCGATGTAGTCATCGATTTATATGTAAGGATATGCCTACTAGAACATTCTGCTAATAGGTTTTTCATACAAGGAAATAGAGAGTCATCTATGAAAAATCGATTGAACTACGTAGTGCGACACAATATGCAGGCGTACAATGTAACCTTGTATGAACGTACAATAAACACACTTTTTTAATATTAAATATTGACAATTAATGTAAGTATATTAATTTAGGCGTAGGGTTTTTGATTAACATACAAAAATAAGTAAATAAATAAATGCATTTATTCATTCTTACTCAACTGTAAAGGGAGGGTTTTGTTTAGTTACAAATTGATATTCCAATAAATGAAATTTGTTTAATATAAATTTGTTTAATATTCCAATAAATGAAATTTGTAACTTAAAATTAAGTAAAAATGTATTTTAGCAACTTTATACGTGTAAACCAGCCATAAGCCACTTTGGCTACAAACTAAGGGGTTTTATGAAAAAAAAATCTGGTGGCCTCATTTCATCCATACATCTATTATAAAGCACATACCATAGATTATGGCACATACCTAACGGCAAATCTTAAAATAAATCTATTTTCTAAGAAAAATAATATTCATGCAAAATGACGTCCATGCAAAGTCACACAGGCTATGAAGCGGCCGCGTGTGAATGCTGTTTTACCGACGTTGCGCCATTACTCGGTAAAACAGTAGCCATGGCGGACATCGGTGGTAAAATTATAAATTAATTATTTCTTTACTTAGACAAACAGTTTGTGTTGTGTGATATTCCATGTGCTTTTTTAACTTTTTTGACGTAATTTTTGCAGCCTTTTACCACACAACTAGGCATTTTTATGGCAATGTATACACATACGATGACACACCCGATTTGTTCTGCGGACCACAGACGACTAAGTCACGTCGGTGTCAAACGAAGTGTTTTGACACCGACGAATCGGCATCATTGCAACGCGCGGTTGACCCGGTCCTTACGCTAGTAATATTTATGTCTATGGATGTAGTCTTAAATCCTAAACTATGAAGTACCAGGGGCCGTAGACAAAGTCCCTTTCGTTAAAAACGATGACGAAATTCGTTATCAAAATGTATGGGATCTGACATTAGTCTTCGCAAGCGAAATGTCATTTAGCGATGTCTTATGTCAAACCGCATACATTTTGATAACGAATTTCGTCATCGTTTTTAACGAAAGATACTTTGTCTAAAGGGGCAGGAGCGCATAACGTATGAATAGGTGTTTGCGTTAAATTTTTTTGACCTACCCACTAATTCTTAGATTTTTCTTGTGAGTTGTGACTACCCCCAAAATTTTGTTTAAATTTTTATGAACTGACAAATGAATAGGGGTAGCCCATTTGTTTTAAACAATAAAGTACCAGGAGCGCATAACGTATGAAGAGGTGTTTGCGTCCAATTTTTTCGACCTACCCACTAATGGGGATTGTCCATTTTTTTTAAATTTTGCTCATTACAAAAACATTTCGAGGAATAAGGTCAGTGATCGCTTTTCTGTATATAAACGAAAAAAAATACCCATTAGTTACTTATATTTTTGAACAAATATGTTTAACCTTAGTTTGACCTTCAATGGCGTTAAATTAGCAATAAATTCGACCAGCATTGCGTTTCGAACTTTTGGTAAGCTTCTCGTATCAGCTTTTCACATAATGATAACTTGCATTTAACGAACCAGCCATTATAAATAAGATTGAAAGGAAAAAAAACATACTGCAGAGGTCAATTGGCCGCCGATGATGACGTCAGAGCGAAATTTTAAAAATTTATTGAGAAAAAACTAGCCAATGAATTTCAAAATTATTTAATTTATATTCTTAAAATACCCTATTTTAACGAAAAAAAATATAAAATGAACATGTGATTTTTTTGGACAATGCCCATTCTAAGATTTTTCTTGTGACTACCCCCAATATTTGTTTCAATTCTTGTGAATTGACAATTAATTACGTATGAAGAGGTGTTTGCATGAATTTTTTTTGACCTACCCAACTAATAAGAAGATTTTTCTAGTGACTACCCTCATTTATTTGTTTATTTTTTTATGAATTAAGACAAATTAATAGGGGTAGCTTATTTGATTCACCTTACTACCAGAGCCACATCTATGACATCACTAAAGAATTCTTCAGAAAAGTGGCACGTTGATAAGGTTAGGGTTCTTACAGACGAACGACACTCGTCGACTCGTTCGTCTGTAAGAGTGCTAAGGTTCCATGTACTAAACCTAAAATAATCCGAAATGAGCTTAAAGCGTGACTAAAATAACATTATATCAAATAAAATAATTTTATTATCTACAACATCGTATCAATATAAAATATAGCTTATAACGAGAATAAGTTTTTACAATAATTTAGCCGCTGTCCGTGAGTTGGCCGTATGTACAATAAATAAATATTACCCTACTTTTGGTTATAGTTCGATCGGTTTGCCGTTGTGGTTCATATTTTTGCTCTTATTGCAGAGCTCAAGTTCTAGTTTTAGCCCATCGAGTTCTGCCTCAAGGGTACGGGATCTTTTGAACATTTGGACATAATTCATCTGGAGTTGCTTCTGGTATCTTAGCACTTTGTCCTTCTCTTCTGACCACTTTCTTCTCTCGTTATTGAACTGTGTCTCCTTGTTTTCTATCTCGCATTTCAGTCGTTCCACCATGGCGCTTGCTGGGCAGGGATCGGTGCAGGAATCGGGTAATTCCCCATTGAGTCTTTGCACTTCAGCATCTTCTAGCGCACTGTCACTGGGGTTCCAATGGTATTCATTATTCTTGCAGGCATCGTATATCCCTCGAAGAGTTCTTCCGCATTCGATACCAGCATATCCATTAAGGGATACTTCAGATAACTCCTGTCTTAGTTCTTTGATTTCGGTCTTCAGTTTGTCGATTTCGTTCTTGCTGCCTTCCTTAGCTTTGGAGAGGTCTGAGACGCTCTCCATCAAGTCATTCGTCAGTCTGTCCACTTCGGCCTGCAGTCTCTTAATAGTTTTGTCCTTTTCTTCTGCCTCGTTGCGAAGTCTGGCTGTCTCTTTCTCTTTCTTGTCGATGTTCTCTCGAAGAGAACGGACGTCAGCCTTCAGGGTCAAGTATTCGTGACCTTTTGCGGTTTGCTCGTTCTGGAAATGTATAAAAAAGCATTTTAGCAAAAAGAATGCAGAAGATAAAACTTTTTTGGGATCTATAAAACATAATATGTGGCAGTTTTGCCGGTAAATAGATTTTCTCTGACTTACTAGCTTAATCTAACTTTTATACTGATGTTAGATATAAATTGAACAGGATCAAAAGAACATCTCTATTCTGAGTTGTTGAAAATTTTCGTTGATATTTTGTAATGACGTCTCTTTATGAAAAACCCCTTTATGTAGGTACCTAGCTACTGATCATGCTACGCATTCAGTATTAAGGCCCTTTTCTTGTCACGCGTGTAATCGTACGCGAGCGGATCTACAGTGCCACCAACTTATCTGTTCAGTAGCCGGGGTCAGTAGTGTCGCGTTTAGTGTTGCTTTTTAAGATTGTTTACCAAAACTGCAGGGAATCCACTGTAACTGGGCTGTATCTGTATTCACTCGCTCTTCAAAAACTGTCAGTAAATGACATTTCATAAAATGACAGCTGTAGTTCCTATTTTATTTACTCCAGCCGCTGGCGCAGCAGCGCGCGGTCGCGGCGCACCCGCGCCAGCTCCGCGTCCTGTGGCGGGAGTTTACCTGAGCGTCCTTGAGCTGTGTCTTGAGCAGCGAGATCTCGCCGGCGCGCTGGCACAGCGACCACTCCGCGTCCTCCAGCCGCTGGCGCAGCAGCGCGCGGTCGCGGCGCACCCGCGCCAGCTCCGCGTCCTGTGGCGGGAGTTTACCTGAGCGTCCTTGAGCTGTGTCTTGAGCAGCGAGATCTCGCCGGCGCGCTGGCACAGCGACCACTCCGCGTCCTCCAGCCGCTGGCGCAGGAGCGCGCGGTCGCGGCGCACCCGCGCCAGCTCCGCATCCTGTGGTGGGCGCCCGCCGTACGTCTGTAGCAGCAGGCGCGGCGCGCGGATGCGCACGTCGCTGCGGAGACGGTCCGCTGTGCTAGAAGTTGGAAAAGTCACAGGTTAATTTGTTGATTCTTTAAGAGTGGGTTTCACCAGAGGCATGGCTATGGTTACAGTTATGGTCAAAGTTGCCACGCCATGCCACGGAATTTGAGAGATGTCTGTTGCGTTTTTTTTTTGTTTAAGCTACGTGATTGAGAGCAATTAGTAACATAGAATATCATTGATTGAGAGTATAAAAAATGAATTATCCGTAAAAATCGTCAGGAAAATATTTGTTACAACAACACTATCTATTGTAGTAGTGAATAATATTTTTATAGCTCAAAGGTAAGAACAAAAGTTTGTTGTCATATTAAGGAAAGCCAATCGAATCGGGACGGTTTTCTTTGAACTTAACGCCACTGGTTGAGAGAATATAATAAATTCGTCCGTTGCGTAGAGTAAATACATCGAACGTGGGAAACGGGTTACGGGAATACATGGAGATTATATTGATAACGGACCTTATCATGAGTCATGACAAACACAGCTGTCAATAAACACTATTACAATCTTAGTTTCTCCAACTGTTGCTAAATGTTATCGAAATGCCTGTTGTAAAATGGCATTAACAACATGCCTGATAAATGAAGCTCTTACAATATCCACAAACGTTTTATTCAATATTATAGGTTTTCATTCTCAAATCTTAAAGACATCTAAGGTTTAAAAATATAATAGGAATTATTCTTTTAGAAATTATTCCTTTACACCTGCTTCGCGGAATCGCGACTGTTAACGTTTTGTCGATCTATTGTTGCGCCCGTGGAAATGCGATAGCAATACTATTCGCGCGTGAGTACAGACTACAGGCAGCATCAAGGCACCACGGACCTAGGTCCTAGGACCTAGACATTGCGCTCTTTGCAACAGTACTTATTTTATAAAATAAGGGGGCAAACGAGCAAACGGTTCACTTGGTGGAAAGCAACTTCCGTTGCCCATGGACACTCGCGGCATCAGAAGAACTGCAGGTGCGTAGGGAAGGGAAGAGGGAACGGTTTTCTGTTAGCCCGTGGTATTTCTCCGGTCGAGCCGGCCCATTTATGCCGAAGCATGGCTCTCGCACGGTACACCCGTCAATCCCCAAACGGCACCCGGCTGCCGCATAACAATGTATTGTGTCTGCGATTCCCACGATCGAGGTATTGAGAGTAGGTACCTGTAGTCATGGTGGTCTCTCTCGAGTTCTGAGACTCCGGAGTCGGCTGGCGAGGGCGCCGGCGCGGGCTCCATACCCTCGTTACCCACACACACACTGCTGGATTTCGTTCTGGAAACAATACGAGAAGTATATTAGATGGATTCATGGCCGGACATGGAATTAGATCTTAATATGAGGCAACGACTGTTAAACAACAAAATGCTCATATATTTCTATGAACCTTTATGGACATACTATTGGCTTGACCAACGATTCAAAATACTGGCTTGACTGCCAGTTTGCTGATAATAGTACGAATTAAAAAACAAGTTGTACACTGGGAGCGCGGGCGGTAAACAGCTGGTGAGAAGCAGGCAAACGTTTTTTAGAGGGATATTCCATCCTCTCCTGCTATTTTTTTTGAATGGAATTGACAGGAGATAGAAAATATGACGATACGACTACGAGTCGATATCTAGTCTATCTCCTGTCAATTCCATTCAATATCCTGGCCCTTGACGAGGATTTAAGACTTTTAACCCATCCCAAAGAAGCGGAAAGGGCATCGAAAAAAATGTTTACTTAAAAATATATATTATAATACGGCATCCTAATTTTAACAAGTAAGTCGTATGCCCAAGGTTTCTATAATTTATTTAAGCTATATTTTCCATAGAATATTGTATCTTGTTTAGTGTTCATGGTGTGCTTATGTAAGACATGGTGTCTCGGTCGAGAGGCTGTCGCGCTTCGCAGAGCAGAACTCGCCCTCAAGTAAAAATGTACTAAACAGTTACACGCGGTTTCTAGAGAAAAGTTTCTTCGCAAATGCCGACTTGTACCATGAGTCATGACAGTAGATGTGAAATATAATAAACAAAGAACCAACGAAACTAGATAATATGGAAGAAGTTAGCTGGCAACGATCATCATCCTTTTTTTTTTATCTTTATTTAAATAAAGGGCTTTTGCCATACGTGGCATGCCAGCCCGATCATCATCCTTGATAAGAACGAATGTGTCCTATCAACGATGAGTTTTCAAGCTTGCCGTACTTATATTATTACTCTTGCATGACTCTTGCATATTGAATACATCCCAGTTTAATCCTTCGATCGCGGATTCTTGGAAATGCTATTGTATTCTATTGTTGTCGCGATCACTGCAGGTGCCCTTATGGGGCTTCAATTTGGAAAGTTAAATAAACTTTTCAGTAATTATAAATTTTACAATTTATCTTATAATATCATGAAATTAATATATATTTATATTGACAAAGATGTTCGTTCAGAAACCGTGATTGTCACCAACTATATGAAACTCAATACTGTATAGTCTATAAGTCTATACTCTATAAGTCTATACTATAGAATTTGATTGTGAATTCTATAGAGTCTATAGAATTCACAATCAAATTCCAAGGGTTTTAGACGGACAGCCCTTTACACGTTCGTAATAACTTGTAAATTGTATTGATGCACCAGACGCAAGAAAAACTTTGAAAGGAAAATGTCTCTCTTGTCCACAGTGACTATAGTTGCGGTGCCCAGTAGTGGGTGTACAATGTACATACTATTTTGTATTCAGAAACGTGACATGCCCATTAGCATGAATCAGTTTATCCTGTCTCCTATCTACACCGCTACTCGTACTAGCTTTGATGAACAAACACTACACGTATACATTATATTACTAAAATATTACACATCTAACATCTTCAAATATTTGTTAGGACAATGATTAAAGAATACCTTATAACATCGGCCAATAAGCAAAACTAAAATTAATATATCACTAGGGTTTTAATAGTTACTTTAAAGCCTATGTGTCCTATAAATTATTTTTCCAAGTAGGTACCCTACTAGTATCTGAATGAGTGACATGTTTTGATATTCGTTATTGCTTGTCTATTTTCGTTCTAAATTAAATACCAATGGAAATAATAATTAATAATATAATGAAATAGTTAAAGAAATATTTTAAAAAAATATTTTAACAAAACGGAAGACAATTAAAAGGTAAAAACGTTTAACATTTTCGTTAACACAGTTTAATTAATGGAAGTAGATCACGAATATTTGTAATAACAATAGCGGAAATGTTCGTTGGATAGCTAACTAATTGTTAAATAAATCGGAAATACAGTGCACGTTGACCTAGCGAAACTGTATCGTTTTCTACGTTTTTTTAGGGTTCCGTACCCAAAGGGTAAAAACGGGGCCCTATTACTAAGACTTCGTTGTCTGTCCGTCTGTGTGTCCCTAGGCTGTATCTCAAAAACCTATTGCTAGACTTCTAAAATTTTCACAGATTGTGTGTTTCTGTTGCCGGTATAACAACAAATACATACTAAAATAAAAATAAAATTAATATTCGAGGGGGGCTCACATACAACAACGTGATTTTGTAGCCTTTACAAAAAGGGGGCTGCCATACAAAAAACACTATTTTTGGCCTTTTTTGCTCTATATCAGTACGGTACAGTACAGTAGTTCCCTTCTTGCGCGAGCCTTACTCGAACCTGTTTTTAAATATTATTCAGGATATTTATTCCTTTTCAGGACTGAATTAGTAATCCTACACTCCTGAATAGAAACAAGTATTTCTAGGATAGCAACTTTCCTACTTAAAAATTAAAGATTGTTAAAAGTTTCAGCAACGTTTGTACGAAACTGCTGTTTAGTATGCCGGAATGTTGCAGCCATTTTCAAAAGTGTTTATATCGCTTTTTATAGAGATTTATAAGTCCCCCAATGTTGTTCTAGCCTCGAGAATTTTGCGAAACCACTATCTTCTGGTCCTGTTAATACATTTTCCGTGTACCACTCAAGTATTGAGCAACACTCAACCTTGCGACGACTATTATTTTTAATTGTACCCTCGTATGGTAATGAGCGCGGCGGAGCGTACTTCCTCCGCAGCATCCATCAGGATTTGCATGCAGATGTCAAAATCAAAATTTCTGAGTGGATTTTACCGTCCGCTAGATCATACCCGCAAATCCGTTGCGCCAAAACTCGTTTATCGCGCGGGAACCGTACATTTTTCCGGGATAAAAGCTATCCTATGTCCTTTCCCAGGACTAAAAATATATCGATACCTACCAAATTTCATTCAAATTGGTTCAGAGCAGGCATACTTCTGCATTCATAAAATTATTAAAGGTAAGGTTTAGTAAGGATTTTCACTAATTTATATTCTTGCTGAACGTCGACTACGTCATGCTCATGGTGTCTACCAAGTACCATTGTCAGGTAAGAAAAGCTACCAATACAGACTACTCGTCAAAATGTTATTTTGATAACGTAGTTAGAAATGTTATTACTTATTACCTATGTTGAAGTATTATATCGAATGCAAGCTATGATATCTATAAGTACCGACAAACGACTGTGTTGGGACCTGAAAAACTGTCGGAAGAACAACTATCATGGTAGAGCGATCTTAAACTTATGCGATCCCTATACAGTTTTGTATTGACTTTTTATAGCTATTTACTATGTCCTACAGACACCAATATTATGCGTCTGGCATACTCAGACGGTATGAATCATTCTCTACATTGGCACGTGGCAATGTCCTGTAAGGGCATTTAGCACCTTGGTCGTATCCTACGTCGTATGACGTATCATTGATACATATCATGTGCAATTTGTATTATAGCTGCTTTGTTGTAAATCATGATCATTATTGTTATTATTATGCATCCCGTATATTATATTATGTTTGTTTTCTACTAAAATATTGTAATCTACAGAATATGACAGATACTTAAAAGTAACAATTACCTCTTAGTACCTCTAATCAAAAACTAAAGTTTTAAGTACATAGTTTTTAAATAAAAATATAATAATATATTTTTTTATGATTTACAATCCAAAAGTTAATACTTAAGTAACAACAATTAAATCCTTTTTATTACTAATTATGTAGTGAAATTTGCATTTCCTAAAAATGTATACTGTAAGGTAATAATAATATAATGAAGGTAAGCATAAATTATGTAAATAAAAGTTAAGTTCAAAATATTATAAGAAAGAGGTTTTTAATACAACGTATAAAAGCTATCGCTGCCCTTATATTTTAATATTTTTAAGGAAGTAATATTTTCTTTTGTAACTATTATGCCCTATAATCAGCGGCGTAGCTACCGCCGTAAATGTTGTAACTTGTCGATGGGTTATCTCATTAACTCGTAGCAATTAAACGGAGCCCCCGAACTACGGGGCCCCCAACGTGAATATCCAGCCTTTAGCCCCTTAGTTAAATCTTTACCATTCCTAAGGGCCCCCAAACAATTTTTTATACGGGGCCTCCTACCTCGGAGGTACGCTACGCTTCTGCCTATAATAATAATTACAACACAAAATATAAAAAGTAAACTAAGTTGGTACTACTAATATACATATTATATTCTGTGACTAAGGCCAACATGCGCCAATGCGCTTGACAAAGGGCATGATATACTTTGACATAGAGTTAACTTAAAAATAATATACTCACTTTACTACCTATCCGTTCAAGTAAGACTAACACTATTTTTCTTAGGACGTCCATTCAGACATGGAAATGTAAACAATGCTAGACTAGACTATGTCAGTCACGTTATGCGTAAACACCAATGATATTGTATGTTACTAACGTAACACACATTAATATTTATCAACCATAAAGCACACTACAATATCGCACACCTCACACATAAAACGCACATGTATTGCACATAAATATGCTGGACACTCGTATTACACTATATATTATGTCTATAGCATATTACTATTAATCCTTCAAGTCACATAAGAGCACCGGTGATCGCGATAACAATAGAATACAATAGCATTTCCAAGAATCCCCGATCGAAGGATTAATATTATTATCATCACTTTAAGAGTATGATAATAGTAGCGTTTCGATTGATGGATCTTTTTTGAATTTTTCTCAAAATGTTTTAGGGTCTTATTGTTGGGAGAAAACAGGTTATAAGTACTAACCTATCTGGCTCATTGTCAGTCAAATGGCTTTTCCAATGTTTAAGATAAATACAACAATTTTTACTTGTTAAGGTCGTCCCCCGAGCAAACGACCTTGGCCATACATTTGCCGCGTTGCCGAGATCGCGCCAAAACCCTATTATTTTTACTTATCTTGGTTCAAAATTGTCCTAAAAAAAATTTTAAACGGCGAATATGTAGTTTATGATATTGTCGATCTATTGGCGTGAGTTTCAAATAAAAGTAATTTGTAAATCCTAAGGAGATGCTGAATGTATGCTTGAATTTTAAGAAATTGGTATTACTTTGGAAGCTTATATCATGAGTATAAGAAACAAAAATAGAAAATTTAAAACGACAAAAGGAATGTTGATATACTGAAGATTATTGCTGTATTTTTATTATAACTTTGTAGCTTTCAGATTATGAGTTTATAAGGTTTTAAATACGGTCAATTACGGAATCTCCGGACGGAACGCCCTTAATACTATGACCGACTACGTTACAACGTTGCGAGCGTACGTAACGTACGTTACGTACGAACGTCACTACGTTGACTAATATTAGCAAAATTTACTTTGTTTTTTTTTTCTTTATTTAAAGGCTTGTGTCGAAACCGACAATGTCAGCCTAATTTACTTTGTTCCGCCATGTCAAATCATACATTTTGGACATCTAACTTCGGTATCCAAACTGGCAAATTACGAATACGATTTGACTTGGAGCTTTGTATTTAAGAATTGGCAGTATGTGAACTTGTCTCGATCAAGTGCATCATTTAGATTTTAGCATATGAAGCGATACTAAAATACAGAGTGTTTCAAATAAGGTATTTGAATCTGAACAACTTATCTTCTACGACTTTTGTACAACTCGCAAAAAAAAGTTGCCTTTTTATAGTAAAAAGTCACGTTACCTACAAAGATTTATTTAAAAAATCCATAGAAACTTTGCGAAGAAATTCGCTAATTTCCGAAAATCCTAGAACAACAGTTGTTCAGAATGACCTCCTAACTCCCGAGTCACGCCCTTTCGGTTTACTATACCTTATTTGAAACATCCTGTATAGTATCGTCATCAACATATTATTATTTTAAAATAACAGACATTTATTATTACTACATAATATAGATTATTATTATATTTTATTACACTTATTATTGAATAAACTTTGCACACTCATAGTCATAGTACAAGCACTTCCTCTGTTATCAGCCCATCATATTCGTCATCCAGGGCGGTGTTTCCTGGAATATACAATGGGGTCACCACATCTGGGTTCGAACCCCACACAGCTATAAAAATATTTCTTTTTGCCCGCATGATTTCGGAGTTCGCATTAAGATGGGTGACTGACTCATCACGATTCACGAGTACATAAATAGATATTTGGAAAACCTTTGATTCCAAATACATACTCGTATCTATTATCTACCTAATTTCTCAAACTATAAACATATCCTGTGTTTAATGTTTTTGCTTTTTTTTAATTAAGTACATATTAATAATGTCAATGAACCTTTAGTATTTAATGCCATATTAATATTAGGTAGAAAAATCAGAGTTTATTCATATTATGTAGATGGTGAACCTTTTTTTTTTTTTTTTTTTTTTTTTTTTTTTTTTTTTTTTTTTTTTTTTTTTTTACGTAGAGAAATGCTGTGACGCATTCCGCAGGGGATGGGGACTCCCACTGCGGATATGTGGGGCTCGCCGCGGGCGAAGATGTTGTGTGCCGCGGCCCTACCCACTAAAACTCTACGGTGCTCCTAGCCACCGCTTCCTGACGAAGTCGCGGGAACTGTGCGACACCACAGCTTCATCAGCGGACGTCTGCCTAGTGGGCTGCAGACTCCTCTCGATGGGAGCGTTTTACTCGCTCCTCAGGCCGAGCAGGCTTGCTTCTAGGCCATTCCACTGCGTTTTGTCGCGATGCGCAGGAGCACACTGCACATCGCGACCCTCTCTGGGACTCAGTGCAATGGGCGACGGCATCCCCTTACCGCCGCCCTGAGCACCCCGGTTATGGCGGGACGTTGTTGTCGCCATTGTTGGCACGACGTCTTCGCCTTGGCCGTCTTCTGGGGTCGAGCGCCTCCCTTTCTCTTATGCGCTCGGCCTCCTCTTTGGCGGAGATGACTTCTTCGGCGAAGTCTTCCACCGCTTTCCATTCCGGATCGCCGCGCAGCAAGGCTCGCACCAATGCTGGCAGCGTAATTTCAGGTCCGATTGCGGCCGTCAGGGCCGCGCGTTGTCCAATCCAGGCGGGACAGGCCGTCACGGTGTGATCGGTTGTGTCCCTGTCCGCGTCACAATGGTGACAGCGTGTGTTCTCCTCCCTTCCGACGATCTCACACAGGTACCGACCGAAGCACCCGTGCCCGGTCAGCACCTGCGTGAGGCGGAACGAGAGTGCTCCTGTCTTCCTGTCGAGCCATTCCTTGAGTACCGGGCGGATCGCCAGCACCAAGTCTACGCTGACTTGCGGGTTCCCTAGCCGCTCCCTCCACATTAGCCATTCCTTGAGTACCGGGCGGATCGCCAGCACCAAGTCTACGCTGACTTGCGGGTTCTCTAGCCGCTCCCTCCACATTACATGGTGAACCTAGATTATTTGGTCAGATTATGTCAAATCAATGTTAGTAAGATTTGTCAACTGGGCATGCCGTAACCAGACCAAATAACGGAAGTCATTGAACTAATATTTTCTCTGATAGTACACCTATGCCTGTTTTCACCAACCACCTCCTAACCCTAAGTGATCCCCTAGCGGCCATTAAGGGTTACAATATATCCTTCAAGATTTTACGAATTTTTGTGTACTTATCACGTTCGTCCTTAGGGCGTAAGAACTTTTGCAAAACATTAGTTTTTTTTTAATGTGTCTGTTTTAAGAGATATTTGACCCGCAAAGATCGCTAGGGAATACTTAGCGTTAGGAGACCGTTAGTAAAACAGGCACTAGAGTTTTAAACTATGACAGTCGTGGCCAATCTTTAGCTACGGTATATTATGACTGCAAAAACATATTGATATATTCTAACAATAACATGACCTCCATACTAGAAAAACTAAGGTCAATCATGGGTCGATAACTTGACACAGAAATCAATTAAAATCAATACTATATCTTTTCGCTCTAACTAAGATCATAGAGTAAATTTTTAACTGACATCCAAAAAGGAGTTAGGTTAGAATTTAGAATATTATGTTCGTCTGTTTATTTTTCTATCGTTACTATTAATCGGATGAAGGGATAGAGTATTGTAAGCCGAGTAATTTTTTAAATGACATCCAAAAAGGAGTTAGGTTAGAATTTAATATATTCGTCTGTTTATTTTCCTATCGTTACTATATTAATCGGATGAATAGTGTTTAGTTGAATTTAAAAAGTAGCCTATGTTTTTGCACGTACTATATTTTAGCTATAAGGTAATTCGGCTTAACATTTTAGAGCCCAGCTAATAAGACTCGGCTCAACATTTTAGAGCCTTTAAAATAAATGATAGCTTTTGTTTGAAAGACTTTTTCAGTTTTGCTTCCAAATAAAATTTGGCTTGTAAAATTAAGTCAGAACTCTACTTATCTGTCTTATAATCTCTAGTTCTCTATGTCTTGCTAGTACTCTCTAGTCTCTGCTATCTCTTTTGATATCTAAATTTAGAATTAAAGACTTTCCCAAATCGGAACTCTACTAATCCAGCTCTTATATCCAGTATCTTGTTCTCTATCTTATGCTAGTTCTCTCTACTATCTATTTTTATCTGTATTTGTCTTAGAAACTGTTACTTTCATGAAGCGTGTAACAACGATCGAGATTACTATTAATGTTAATCATTGCCACTAGCCAGCGAAAGTGCTCTTCATGCTATACAAGATTCTAAATCCCGTGGAACCGTATTTGCTGTAAAAAATATGTAGTCTATGTTTTGTACTACTAATATATTATATTATGTGCCCATGTCCTTAGCCTACTAGTATTCCAATTTCCAAGGTATACCTATCTACAAAGATTACTTTCTTATAAACAAATATGTCCTTCTTCACATTTTCATTCATAATAATTTTAAATCCGAAGTCTGTCTGTCTGTCTGTTACCTCTTCACGCTCAAACCGCTGAACAAATTTTGCTGAAATTTGGCATGGAGATACTTTGAGTCCCGGGAAAGGACATAGGATGCTTTTTGTCCCGGAAAAAGTACGGTTTCAGCGCGATAAACGAAATTTGGCTCAACTAAGTTGCGGGCGCCATCTAGTTAAAAATATATATATAGAATACCATAATAATATCAAAGCAAAAATATTGTTAATATGTACTTAACTTTAGAATTTTTTTAAAACAAAATATGTTACTGTTCTGCATCTAATTCAAATCTATAAATGAAGATAGAAAAATCTAAACCTCACCCATACATAATGATCCACACAATCACTTTATCATAGTCATCACATAATCATCATCACAAGTACCTACAGCACTATCAACACATCACAACACACACGTCTATGCCTCTATGTACTCGCTTTACGAATAACTCGTGCGGTACTGTAGCGCTAAAATGTAGCATTACCGTACATAACAGTTATTGTTATTATTATACAACATTATAATATTATATTGTAGTATATGTAATACGGCAGTGAGTGAAATAGATTATAACATAAAATTAAGTACAACGTGCTTGTATTTATGTAATTTGTTGTATCATTTTAGATTTTAAAATATATATTTTTACTAGCTGTCCCGGCAAACGTTTCTTTGCCATATTATATAAAGTATATCGCCCGTATTATTTTATTGAATTAGTGACTAAATAAGTATGTCACCATGGCAACGTCCATCGCTATCCCGTGACCCGCGTCGCATAAACAATGGTCGCTCTTTATAGACAAATAATTTGCAATAAAATAAAATTGCGACTATAATTAAAACTCTAAGCTATCCTATCTCTCAAGTTGGAAAAAAGCACACATTTAAAAAAAACAAACATTAAAATCTATTAAGTAGGTAGTTTAGGAATCCATCGCGGACAAACATCGTGACAGGAGATTTATATAATATATTAGATAGTCATTAAACGTTAAATACGAAGAATATACTATAATATTAAATCGACAACATTTAATTCAGATTTAGATCAGATTCTCATACCTCGAATTTTAATTTGATCGCAGTCTATTCACAGTCTTATGTGTAAGCGAAATAACCTCCTCCTTTTTGGAAGTCGGTTAACAACATGAGATCAAACCCAAATTCGAATTTTGAAAATCGGGTCCCAGATAAGCACTATAATAAATTAAACATTGCCATCATTACGTTTTCTCCTATCGTATTTCAATCGCCATTAAAACTAGAACAAGACATTATCAAGTCGTTTATATTTTATTATACTTTCGTTAGCAATAAAAATAAAAGCGCCATTTTACTAATCCATTGAGCAGTCAATTCAGATATAGGGTAAGGCGTACACTAGAAAATTTAATTAATTTAATTGATTTAGAAATAAATACAATATCAATAAACAACATAATAGTAATTCGTAGTATATATCCAGAGTAATTTAATAATATAATGTGTCTGATACAAATTCTTACTCTTAAACAACCTAAAAACCAACGAAATTTGAGAATGTAGAAATTTTGAGTCAAGGGAGAGAACATGTGATTTTTTTACAAAAAAAAATACACGTTTCCTCTTAATAAACAAATTTTGGCAAACGAAGAACTATTTAACATAATATCTAGTCTGTAAAAATAATATAATATTAATCACAAAACTCCAACCTATTAACATTAAAACAAAAAATAACGACATTTTACTGGCCCATAGAGAAGTCATTCAGTAAAGAGACAAGCGTATACTGTTCAAGATACCCCAGTGTCTATAGAAAACTAAACCTTATGTCGTCTCCATAGGGTCTTGTTAAAGGTAACATAAGTCTGAATTGACGATAATAAGTTTAATGAAACTAATTGACAAGACAGGCCGTTGACATTACAAATGGTGGTAAAGGACATCTTTATTGAGATGGGAAAATATGTACGGACGCAAATAAATAGATTAAATAGAAGTACTTCGCACAATTTTATAAATACGTAGGTCTTTATCTATTTATTAATTACCTATAAACTATTTTTTTTAAATAAAGTTATGAATTCAAGTTTTCAAAACATGTGGATACTAATGCTATTTCACATTAGGAGAAGTTGATTCTCTGACTATGTAATTTGGTCGAGTTATGTCAAACCCAGCCGACCGATTACGATTTACGACTATCACTGAATTGACAAAATTAGATCAAATGACGTAGGTTCGTAAACTGCCTATGAATCAATTTCTTCGATGGTACCATCTTATATCTGTCACATTTTTCAATTATTTTAGTACATGTTCTTAAATTTCATTCTAAGTCGTGATTACACTTATTTCCGCGGTAACCTAATTTTGTCCTAACCCCTGTAACTGTTTTCCTTACTCGAGTAAATAATCAAAGTCCCTACTATATTATCTGTGCCAAATTTAATCAAAATCAGAAAAGTTAGTTTTATGCAAACAAACAAACACCACCACTCCATTACAACAACAATAATTAAAACCTTCAGTCTCTCTTAAAATGTTGATGATAAATGATAATATTTTATAGTGACTGTAATTTCTTTTGTTTTGTCGCAGTCGGCTTGGTAAGGTTTTTTTCTTTATTGTAAAGGCTGATGAAAAAGTACCCAACTATTGAGACATAGACAAGTTTTAGGTTTGAAAAATTTTACCTTGTACAGAATAACGGTAACCATTTTAATTGTAATTTGCACAAATGTGGGTCAACATGAACGGATGTGGCTCTACGGTTTATGATTTTACATTCAAATAATCTTAACTATTCACCTCAAATGAAAAAGTTACGACACCCACACAATACAAATCATACAGTACAGTAACTGAGCTGTCTTCTTGAAACTCGAGATACATAAAGACAAGTTTCATGGTACTGCATTGTTTTGAAAACTGTATTGTTGTTGGTCCTCCGATAAAATATTTTGTTTATCGCGAGACGACATGCTCCTTTTTCCGGGGCAAAACAATTTTAAGCCCTTTTCCTAGCGGCCATTAACCCATCAAGCCCCATAAGCTTGTGGTATTCTATTGTGAGCGAGACACAATAGAATAACAATAGATAAATTTCCAAAAATCCCCGATCGCAGGATTGTACATTTCCTTCAAGATTTCACAAATTCTTGTGTGTCACCTTTTTGTAAACCATAAGTTCTTTCAATATCAATCCCCATAAAGACACCGGTGACCGCTACAACAATAGAATAACAATAGATTTCCAAGAATCCGCAATGGAAGGAATACAAATGTGTTTGTTTTAATAGATACAATATGTGCGCCTTATTCGGGCGGTCTAGTACAAATAATATTATGGTCTACACTCTACTGTATAAAATATCTACTGTGACACAGACCTCAATGCTCATCGCAGAGGAAACGTGAGGTTATACAACAAAATGACTGAATTACATTAAAAATAATTTATCAAAAAAAGAAGGAAATAATGTAACATCCTATCATAATGATACTTCCAAGTAAAGATCACCTTATTAGATAATAACGATTCCATCAGGAAATAAAATGTAAAAAAAAAATCCTCTTACTAAAAAATATTTACACAATGAATAAACGTCTGCTGAAAATACACTACGAAATTACACTGCAGCATGACTAAAAGTC
Organism: Polyommatus icarus; assembly: GCA_937595015.1. Taxonomy (NCBI): domain Eukaryota; kingdom Metazoa; phylum Arthropoda; class Insecta; order Lepidoptera; family Lycaenidae; genus Polyommatus; species Polyommatus icarus. The sequence continues at coordinate 3,813,581 of OW569334.1, read as the reverse complement.
TTTATCTGGTATCCGTATACCGTATTAAAAATGTCGCATGACAGGCAATGACAATAGATTTTATACAAATACAAATCTTTATTGTCATAAATTAATTTACAATGTTTTTTAAAAAGTGGCAGCCCCAAAACTAGGCGCAGCCTCCAATGATATTGTATGTTAAAAGTGGCAGCCCCAAAACTAGGCGCAGCCTCCAATGATATTGTATGTTACTGTAGCCTCTGCTATGGGGGAATTCTTACCGAATTACAATAAAAAGAGTGCGGCTAGCAACAAAAAACAAAAATATTCTGGGAATACATACTCGTATAGTTATACGCTGCGTTAATCTAACTGCGAAAGAAATTTAAAACGATGACAAAAAATATTATATCAGCGACAATGATATTCAACTAAATACAGATCTGTTACGTTCATACTATTTTCCAGCTTAAATTGCTTCCGAACAATTTTCAAATTCAATTGTCAAATTAGACAGATAAGTGAAACAAAAGATACGAAATGACATTTACATAAAAGAGACAGACTATACAAAAGACGGGTCAATTGGCCCGTATTTAATGGCTTCACAACGCGCGCGGTAGTAACATATCTGCTTTGAGTTTTTTTATATAATATCATTGATCAGCGAGCTCCAAATATCACATTCCTTTAGTTGATCCACATGCTCATTTTATTAATGAAAGCAACTTATAAATACGCGATGATATCAAGTGAAATAGTGATACAATGATTCAGAATGTGTGATTTAAATTACAAATGAACTTTATCAAAATGATGTCAGCACTAAGCTATTTTGGTGATATTTACAACTTTATTTTTTTATTATTTTAGCAGTATTTTAGAAAATTTATTGATCTCGCAATAAAATATTTGATTGTTTGTGGTTTGATGGCTTAATTGTGTTGAATAGCAAAGTAATCTGGTATGCAAGGTTGTGTTTTGACGATTATTTGTGGAAATATCTATTTTTACGAAACAAGAAAAAATTTAGAAGTAAGTAAAAATATACGGTGAATTTATTCCATTTCGAGCATATTTCGAGACTTGGCAGGATGATAAAACACTCCTAAATCCTCCTTTTATGTCTAAAACCACAGACATAGATCAAGATAGATACCGCATGTGTATGTACTTCGCGTGCCATTTCACGTTCTCAAACGACGAGCAATGCTCGTCTTTCGAAAGTCTGTTCTTTAATCTACTATCGGAATCGGACGTCAATCGGAATCTTAAAAATGCCCAAATGCCTAAATGTGCGTGTGAAATTCAAATGAAACGTTGGCCTAGGACCTAGGTAATGGACACGTTTCTTATCATCGGTACGTCACAGTAGCTAGCAAAAAAAGTGACACGCTCGTTTTCATACAAATGAAGCGACATGCGGTATCTATCTTGATGCTAAAACCTTTTTAGTAAAAAAGGAAATTTGTTTTACCAATAACGTCTCAGTACCTTAAAAGCAATTTGTATGAATCAGCTGATTTTTTCAAGTAGGAAAGTTACTGACATAGAAAATGTTGCCTACATTGACTGAATTGACACAAACATGAGATCGAAAGACTAAAGACTGTTATCAGTCAGAATCATATAAAGTAATTAGCATCCTTTTGCATAAGATATTACATGTATAGGTCTATGAACCATCAATGAAAGTGCAAGTGAATATTAACACTCAATATGTAAATATTATGAACTACGCCTAGTTAACACGCAAAATATGTCTACATAATATCTGGATATAGAAGATTCTAGATCAAAGAACCAGTTGTATTCGTTCTGTATATTGAGAAGTGATAGTCGATGATCGACGTCGATTGTGCATGCTATAGACAAGAGTCGCCATTAAATGGTGGCACGGGTAATACACCGTGACCTAACGTGTGCCTACACAGCTGATTAAATAATACTACGTAACCTTAAGATTTTATCACAGCTTTAAGTTCAAGTTAAAGGTGCTAACTAGAATTTCTTTGGCATGCTTCTGCCGGAACCTCTTGGTCGTCATCCTTTTGGATGCAACGAATACTAAAATATTCATGAATAGAAGGACTCATTGTAGGTGAACGCCCCAGTTTTCTACAAAATGGCTTTTTTCAATTGAAGACGTAAGTGGATAAAGTAGAACGCCAGCTCTTTATAGCCAGATATATTAGACAGATGACGAAGTAGGTAAATTACGGGGTTTGTTCAAATTATAAGTGAAAAATGAGTAATTGCCCTAATGTTAGTTATCCACTTCAATCTTCATCCAGTTACGCCTTCAATTATTCAGAGTTTGTAAGTTTTTATATTAGACATGAGCAAGAAACGTAATGGGTTATGACTTATGACGCTTATAAGAATCTACATAATATGATAATTAAACAATACTTACACGATAGCGGACCGGTGTCTATGGTGTGCCGGCGGCAGGGAGGACAGCGAAGCCGGCTGCGGCGACCCGCACCACCTGCTCTCGCGGACGTCGGAGGAACCTGGAACGTGATGATGATGATGAGGATATAGTCAGGAGTTAGGACATCATAGAAGTTTTACTATATCTCTACTGAACTTAACCTATCAATACCCAAACGGCAGCCGGCTGCCGCATAAGTCGTAACAATTGAAAATCTATTGTGTCTGCGATACTCACGGTGGAGGTGTTAATGTCTGATTACTGATGACTTAACCATACAAAGGTGTAACAAAACATAGTAATAATATTTTAGGATGCTTATGTGCCCCTTGTAGATATAGAGTTTACTGTGAAAGTAGCAGCGCTGAAGAGTTACTTAATTTCATTTTTGTTTGGAAAAAATCATGATGCGCGGACTTGCCCATACAAATCACAAAAAAAATTGCTCTTTCAGCGCTTCTACTTTCACAGTATAAACTCTATAAAAGGAATACATTATAATATAATATACACTCTAGTGTTACCACTAAGTTACCCATTAAAGCGCATCACACACGGTGAAGATAATATAATATTTTATCTTAAGATACTATAATATATAAAATATTATAGTATCTTAAGCTATCACACACGGCTAAGATACGATAATATTAAAAAAATGTTCATTTCCTTACGAGTCTGCGTCGGTGCCACACGTATTCCTTGTTAGAATTCTATATACAGGGTGATTGACTATGAGTGATAACTAATAACTGATACTATCTTACTTCTTGATTTGTTAGACAGCTTCTCAGACGATGATTCTGATATAGAATGTGAAATGCAGATTGCAGTAGCACATTCCAAAAGGAGAAACATTTGGATAGAGCCTCACATAAAAAAGAGAAAAACCTGCGGCGAATTTAACCTTTAGGGTCTACACAGACGGACTGCATTTCAACTGCAATCCAACTGCAAATTGCAGTTTGAATGCAGTTGACACGACTGCAATGCGACTGCAATAGAACTGCAAACCAAACACGCAGTCGGATTGCAGTTCAGTTGCTATCGGCGTGCAGTCGTGTGAACTGTTTGGTTTGCAGTTCTATTGTAGTCGCATTGCAGTCGTGTCAACTGCATTCAAACTGCACTTGAACTGCAATTTACAGTTGGATTGCAGTTGAATTGCAGTCCGTCTGTATAGACCCTTATCAATATCTGTCAACGAAGAAGTTTCAGGAGTATTTTAGAAATTCAAGAGAAACATTCATTTCGATTCATGAGCTTTTTAAGCAATAATAATAATAAAGCAATAAATTATAAGTCAATTTTAATTAAAATTATCCGAAATGTTACTTTTTCCATCAAAATGTTACTTTTCGAATGAGAGTAGGTATGTAACTTTCTAACATACAGCACTGGCAACACTGCATCTACTAGTGCGTCCGATCACCGATGAGCCCGTTGCTCGACACAAAAACACCCTGTACCTATTCATAAAGATATATTTCGCATCTTAAGATAACATATTAAGATACGAAATATATATTTCGTATCTTAAGATAAAATATTAAGGTACGAAATATATATTCCCATATCTTAAGATACAAAATATAAAATATAAATTAACTTAGTTGTGTGTGATGGTTCATAGGATTTGTATGGTGAGCGATATTCTAAAATATGCTCTAAGATAATATATATTTTATATTATCTTCACCGTCTGTGATGCGCTTAAATACTTTAGATTTCATTAAATAATAAATATAATTAGGAGCTTCCACAACTAAGTAAGATGAGGCAAAAGGGATCAAGCCAACGTCAACGATCACTTGGTAGCAAAGCGTTAGTTAAAATTTCGGCCACGCAAGACATCCCTGTAAGATTACATTGCAATTTGTGATTCATTTCAAAACAGAGATGAAATAAATATTATAATTGAACAATTTAGCCACAATGTCATCAGTGAACCTTCAATTATGTAATTATGTATATCAAGGCCTAGATAGTGTTACGAATGTGAATACGACCGGAACGTGACCGACTTGATATTGAACTGAGCGTGACCGAGGCAAAAGGTTAAAATGTCTTTTTACGACTTTCTGGCAAAAAGAACTGATTTACTACTAAGCCATTAACAATTATAATATTTAGAACATAACATAATTTATCTTGCCTTCAGAGTTCAGAGCAAGTAATAAAGTTTAAGTTTAAGAGTTTTGTCACTAACTATCATGCCACAATATCATTGCATATACTCTATCGTAGCTATATCGTCTACACTCTACGCCGTGCCTAATTATTAATTAATAAACGTTATCTATTAATTAATAATTAGGCACTGGAGTAAAATGTCTTAGCTAAATTCAATCAACATCGACATTCGACATAGTACTTTATCTCAAGTTGGACTATTAGACATAAACAAACTATGTTTTTCTACTTTATAATGAGAATACTTTATAATGAGAAACTGCCGTAGCTTTCCTTCTTTGTTATAATTCGTACAGATTTATTTTAAATAGTATACTAGTACTTAGTCACAATAGATCCTCAAGGGTCGCAGTGACATCAGGGCTACTATGACCAGCCTTCAGAAAAAATACTAGTACTTACTGCCGTAGAGCGTCATGAGCGAGGGCGGGCGGGAAGCTAGCGCTGGCGTGGAGCCGTACCGCTCCGCGCTCGCCGACCAGCGGCTTGAACGCGATCGGCCGGATCACATAGCCTTTCCTTCTTAAAATTAGTAGAGTAAAATTATATTATCAGTATACTTACTGCCGTAGAGCGTCATGAGCGAGGGCGGGCGGGAAGCTAGCGCTGGCGTGGAGCCGTACCGCTCCGCGCTCGCCGACCAGCGGCTTGAACGCGATCGGCCGGATCACATAGCCTTTCCTTCTTAAAATTAGTAGAGTAAAATTATATTATCAGTATACTTACTGCCGTAGAGCGTCATGAGCGAGGGCGGGCGGGAAGCTAGCGCTGGCGTGGAGCCGTACCGCTCCGCGCTCGCCGACCAGCGGCTTGAACGCGATCGGCCGGATCACATAGCCTTTCCTTCTTAAAATTAGTAGAGTATAATTATATTATCAGTATACTTACTGCCGTAGAGCGTCATGAGCGAGGGCGGGCGGGAAGCTAGCGCTGGCGTGAGCCGTACCGCTCCGCGCTCGCCGACCAGCGGCTTGAACGCGATCGGCCGGATCACATAGCCTTTCCTTCTTAAAATTAGTAGAGTATAATTATATTATCAGTATACTTACTGCCGTAGAGCGTCATGAGCGAGGGCGGGCGGGAAGCTAGCGCTGGCGTGAGCCGTACCGCTCCGCGCTCGCCGACCAGCGGCTTGAACGCGATCGGCCGGATCACATAGCCTTTCCTTCTTAAAATTAGTAGAGTATAATTATATTATCAGTATACTTACTGCCGTAGAGCGTCATGAGCGAGGGCGGGCGGGAAGCTAGCGCTGGCGTGGAGCCGTACCGCTCCGCGCTCGCCGACCAGCGGCTTGAACGCGATCGGCCGGATCACATAGCCTTTCCTTCATAAAATTAGTAGAGTATAATTATATTATCAGTATACTTACTGCCGTAGAGCGTCATGAGCGAGGGCGGGCGGGAAGCTAGCGCTGGCGTGGAGCCGTACCGCTCGCCGCCCGCGGACAACCGCCCGCCCAGCGGCTTGAACGCGATCGGCCGTATTACCGACTTGCCCTGAAACAATAAAGTAACAATCTTCGTAAAATATATCCACCGCAGAGTAGTCGGAACACAAGTAAAATATCTACAAAGTCTTAAGGGTAATTATAACACTAATAACTATTATTATAACTAATAAGGTGTCAGGAGTAATAATTTTCTCTCTACTTATTGTCTCTACTTTGAGAGTTGAGCGGCTATTTCAGCCTCTAGGTTGTATTTAGTATAGTATATAGTCCAAAATTGTTCAGTATAGTATATAATAATATTTTGCTAATTGTAAACAATATTATGAATTATTGATTTTTGTTTGGTATTTCAAGAGGTCAGCAGATAAAAAAAACGCGTTTTCGTGTGTCATGTATGTACACTCGAATAGCAACTAAGCAGCACAGAATCGCGAGACGACACGTAAGTATCTTAGTATAGATCAATGCTTATCAACCTTTTTTATGATCTATTACGATTTATGAAAAAATATTTCGCGACCCTTTCTTTGCTTTTTTTATTAGGCTAAAGCTCCTTTTGCTAAAGCTTTTCCTCATTGAAATAGATCTCTCGACCACTGGTGACCCCTTTCATAATATTAATATGTGTAGGTACTTGGCGACGACCCAGAGGTTCGCGACCCACAGATTAAAAATCACTGCTTTGTATCTAACATTGGTAAACGTTAAGGCAGATGACACTATTTCGTTATAATAACCGCGTTTGTTCCAGTGATCTGGGCCCAGATCTGCACGGAGCCGACATTTGGTGGCGCAATCTAATGTCACGATTACTGCAATACTGATTGTTTAGTTTGCCATGCCATCGAATATCGATAGCGGTTAATGGATGCATAAACTAAGAATAATTGTTAAGAAGAATTAGTTCTTAGTTAAATTACCTTCAAAAAGGTAAAGTGACGTGACACTACTATAACTGAAAAGGAATAAACTAAAAATATAAGCTGGACGAAAAGAAAAACTAAATAATATTATAAATACGTATGCCATTCTCGCAGCATATAAGGATTAAGGGAGCAGAAAAAATAATTTAATTAATAACAATAGAAAACAAAAATCGCTACATATGAAACAAAAGCTAGAGCAATGAAAATTGTTTTTACACCCCAATCAAACAATTTTCATTGACCTAGTATATTGTTTATTTTTATTTATTTCAGGCTACATAGGCCCATACAATATATGCCTTAATGACTAACATACATATAAAATACACTTAATAACTACACTTTGTCACTTAGTTGTCGGCGAAGTGACGCGCGCTTCATTCCGGAGTCTCCCCCGGAACCTTCGGTAAACCACATCAGTCGGCCAGAATTCCTCCGCTTCAAAGGTCGACAGAAGATGCGTGCGTCGGTACTCTCACCACAAAGGAACTGAAGTTGACCTTGTGGCGAAACTGCAGACGTTCGACCCTCAGGCGGAGGGATGTCTTCTTACTGATGTAGTCCACGACGTCCTCGACCTCCGTGGACCAGTGCAGGCGGGATATGTACAGGAGCGTCGCGGGGACCTCGCTCCGCCGACGCAGCTCAGGTACATAGGGCGCGGTGCCGCGATGGTTGCGGGCGGCGGGCTTCTTCTTCCTCTTCTCCACCAGTATGAAGCCCTTCTCATCGCACCCCCTACTCTCGTCCTTGCCAGGTCGAGAAGACTTGGCCTTGCGACACTTCGTAGCCTTACAGCCTTCCGTAGTCTTGGGACTCTCCGAAGCCTTACGGCTCTCATTCACCCCATTTTTATTCGCCCGCGGGGGAGGCGCGGGGCGACCAGCAACAGTCGCGTAGTTTTGCTGAGTCGCCCGTGGACTCGGCGTCGGCGCAACCGGAATGGGAGCGCGGGCGAAGGACGCAGCGGCGGTGTTCGTTGACCCGTCCGATAATGCTGACGCCAGGCTAAACGACACCGTTTGCGCGCCTCTACGGCGGGTGACGAATGCAGCGTCAGGTGACCTACATAATGATTTATTACTTTTTAGTTGTGATAATTCACTACGTAGATCACTAATGATGGATTCTGACGCCTGCAGTCTACCCCTGACTCCGGCTAGCTCCTCCTTCAGGAACCTGATGTCCTTCAGCAGGCTGACGACGTCGACATGGTCCAGCGTGACGGGCAGTCTGACGCCTGCAGTCTACCCCTGACTCCGGCTAGCTCCTCCTTCAGGAACCTGATGTCCTTCAGCAGGCTGACGACGTCGACATGGTCCAGCGTGACGGGCGGCAGCTTGTGCAGCTCCTTTGCCACAAAAGCCGGTACCTCATCCGGATCCGTCTGCTTCAGCAGGGAGCTGATGTCCTGCACACTCCTTTCGGTTCCGTCTCTTCGTCGCGACGGCATGTTAGCGCTCTGGCCGAGCGTCTCGTACAGCAAACTGCTTCCCTTGGCAAATCTCCTCGCTGGTGAAGGAGGACTTGCAGATCTGCATGATGCTGACCTCGTCCATGGTGTCGATGTCGTGCTGGATAAACGCCAGCAACTCTTTGGCCACGAGCGCCATGGTCACGTGCAGCGGCAGTGTGCCGCGCGATTCGCGAAAATATTAATTAACTAATATTTGCGGCGTGTGTAACGTGGAGCACGACCGTTCGCTAGCTCGACACATTACACATTGATGCCATGATTATGCATGGACGTATAAAAAAAGGCGGACGGTGTCCCACCATACACAAAACTGTGTCGCTCAGAGTCGGCCAGCTGGCTGTATGTACACGGTCCGCACGCACACATTCTTGCGCTAGTCCATACCATTTGACAGGCGTCAGAATGGGTGCATGGCCGACTCTGAAGAAAAGTGAAGAGACAGTTTTGTATATAACAAGACTCCGATATTATGTCAGCTGGAGACATACTATATTTTGTGCTGTATGAGAGTTATCGTGTTATACTATATTTTAATTCTGTAGCCCTTATCAACTTTCACTCAGTCATTAGAGCATAGAGGGAAATGCTAGTTACAGCAGTGACAATGTCTCATGTCTCGTTTTTGCTGGCAACATTCCGGTGTCTCACTCGATAGCAGATCACTGCGTCCGAGATATTTCACTTTTTACGGCAATCATTCCACTCGATCACTCGTAACTCTTAAGCTTTTTGTGTCAATTTCTGAAAAAGTGCACTTTTCTTTCAATGTGTCCACACAATACTTTTCCACAGCGTTAGTATTATCATAATATTTTGAATGAATTTTATATCTAACTAGCTGTCCCGGCAAACGTTGCTTTGCCATAATATAAAGTATTTCGCCCATATTATTTTATAAGTGACTAAATAAGTATGTCGCCATGGCAACGTCGATCGCTATCCCGTCGCACAAACTTAATGGTCGCCGTCAGTCTCAGCTTGTAATAATTTACTATTATTTATTCAACAAATGCACTAATCAATATATAAAGTACCCAGTAGCCGATTCTCAGACCTACTGAATATGCATATAAAATTTGGTAAAAATCATTAAAGCCGTTTCGGAGGAGTTCGTGGACTAACATTGTGACACGAGAATTTTACATATTAGAAAGATTATCTACATTCTTATACTTTTTCAGCCTCAAGCTATTTGACCTACATAATATTATTATTGATTATAGTAGAGTCTGCGTTATTATTAGATTAATATAATATTAACTAGATTTTGCCCGCGGATTCACTCGCGTTAATAAGTATTTTTTTTTAATTAAGGTATCAAAATCTCAGCCCGATCTGTTTAAAATTGTCAAAGTTTCATACAAATTTTCATCCCCTATTAATAATTGGAATTGATAAAAATAATTTCTAAGCTGATACCTACGTAATAACATCTACCTACATTTCAGCCCGGTCCGTCCAGTGGTTTGGGCTGTGCCTTGATAGATCACTATGCCAGTCAGTCAGTCACTTTTGAGTTACATGATATGTATAATTAGAAATTTAGATAATATGCAATAAATTTCCGCTTCCTTATAATTACGTCGTATTTATAAATTAATGTAATTAAAAAATATATATGTATTTTAGAAGTATAATAGCATGTTGTAAAAACTGACCTCACCATGACCTGCTCCGCTATTTTTGATGAAAATCTTCCTTGACCTATCTAAGCAGTAAAATAATTTTATTACTCATATAACATTTCAGCGTTTCTTTTACAGCTTCTATTTTAAAATGCAATTCCAGATGCATAAGCCAATTTGCATAGTGTTAATTACTTAATTATTTTTAATGGATCGTGTTTCAATGTTGCATAAAATTTGAAATTGGCTAAGAAAAAAAAAACAATCGTATATTACCTCCAAATCTTCAAAAATACATTTTTTTTGTTTTTGGTATAGGTAAGTACGGAACCCTTTCTATGCGTTCTGACACACTTGGCTATTCTCTTTCTATGTAAAGCAAGGGTTCCCAAACTTATTTTGTCTATCGCCCACTTTAAGCACAAATTATGTTTTAGCGCCCCCTTTGTTTTAATTTAAAATGCATCCAGATGAAATAAATCAACTCCAAGCCTCTACACAACGTCCTACACCCTTAAGACCTTTAGCGCCCCCAAGGGGGAGTTATCGCCCACTTTGGGAAAGGTTGATGTAAAGTATTGTTGTATTATTGTAGTAGGTCAAATACTAGTTTTGGACAAACTAGATTGCAAATTATACTTTCACACCAACTTTGTAATAAAAATCTAATAAACTAATAAATTTTATGAATTTTATAATTTATTAAAAACAACTTTTACTTTTTATTATTATGAAGATTGTAAATTAATGTTATCAATCCCTACTAATGTTAAAATGCGCAAGTATGTCTGTCTGTTACCTCTTCTCGTTGGATCCCTGAACCGATTTTGCTGTAAATCGGCATGGAATTGGAAGTACTTTGAGTCCCAGGAAAGGATATAATATTATGATACCTTTTTTCATTTAAACGATGGAAAATTAGTTATATTTACTTTTAATCGACCAAATAATTTAATTCCTTTTAACACTGAGAGATACTTAGTAGCAGTAGCAGTTAATGACAACAGCAGATCCATACTTAATCCCAAAAATGTTTAAACTAGTAAATAAATCTTCCTATCTAATATATAAATTACCAAATTAATCTCTGACAACAATTTATCTTAAAACAAGCTCTAATTTATCAGCTATTAGCCTCTTGACTATAAAGCGATTGTACGATCGACGAATAAGATTTTTTATTACTTTAGTCTTTATTATCTTGTTAATAAGGTCCAAATGTAGTAGCTGGGTATGTCTGCCTTACCTATTAGCGGCGCCTAACTAATCTACAATATTGATTACATTTTATTTTATTGAAACAACTCTATTTACATGCGTTTGCTAATAGCTACGATTAAGAACATTATCAAATGTAGACTTTATACACGTGTATGAGTCCCCTATATAGAGTTCACTGTGAAAGTAGCGACGCTGTAATGGTAACTGTTTTTGTATAACTTTGGTATGGCGCTGCGCTGGGGCGCTTAGTCATACAAATCACAAAAAAGAATTTGCTCTTTCAGCGCTGCCACTTTTACAGTGTTCACGCAGATGCATAGGTATTCCGTAACTGCAAGAGAGTAGGAACTATAACAATTTCGCGTATGTTCATTGTTGGTCCATCATCCCATGATAACTTTGGAAATTATGATTATACAATATGTCCCAACACCAGTGTCCGAGATCCTTTAACGAATTGGCTCTTATTATTTTCTCTCTTTAAGGACGTTCCGTCCGGAGATTCCGTTCCGTTCCGAAACCTTATAAACTCATAATCTGAAAGCTACAAAGTTATAATAAAAATACAGCAATAATCTTCAGTATATCAACATTCCTTTTGTCGTTTTAAATTTTCTATTTTTGTTTCTTATACTCATGATATCAGCTTCCAAAGTAATACCAATTTGTTAAAATTGAAGCATAAATTTAGCATCTCCTTAGGATTTACAAATTACTTTTATTTGAAACTCACGCCAATAGATCGACAATATCATAAACTACATATTCGCCGTTTTAAATTTTTTTAACACAATTTTGAACTAAGATAAGTAAAAATAATAGGGTTTTGGCGCGATCTTGGCAACGCGACAAATGTATGGCCAAGATCGTTTGCTCGGGGGACGGCCTTAACGGTTGCAAAATATCAGCAAAAATGTTTTTTTTTATGTTCATAGGTTGTTCATATTTCAAAAGTATTGATCATATTAGTATAGGAGCCCGATTAAAAAAAACCATTTCGTCGATAGGAAATTCCATTGTTCATAACATTAAAGGATCGGACACTGGTGTCGGGACACATTGTATACATTTATTGAAAAATAAATTGACTGAAATTTATTGTAATTATGGGAACAATGTATAACTCATTGTAGGTCAATATTTAATAGGTAATTGAAAGTAATGGGCGATATACGCGCATTCAAGTAATATGTGCGGATAATAGCGGCAGTAATTAGCATACTTTATGTGCATGCATACAATCCGGAACTAATATAACCCTAGCATTATGTCTGACTGCTATGTCGGCTACATGTTAAGGAATACGCCACTTACTAAATTATATTGTCTACCGTACACTGACGCCCGCAACTCCGTTGCGCCAAAAATCGTTTATCACGCAGCAACCGTACATTTTTCCGGGATAAAAAGTATCCTATGTCCTTTCCCGGGACTCAAAGTATCTCTATATCTTTCTGCGGTTCTGCGGTTTCGACGTGAAGAGGTTTCGCATTTATAATAATACTAGCGACCCGCCCCGGCGTCGCGCGGGTATAAAATATATAGCCACTAAAAATATATGCCTATAGCCTTCCTCAATAAATGGGCTATCTAACACTGAAAGAATTTTTCAAATCGGACCAGTAGTTCCTGAGATTAGCGCATTCAAGTTAGCCCTTTCAAATAATTTCCCCCGTTTTTTTCCACATTTTCCTCTATTTCTTCGCTCCTATTAGTCTTAGCGTAATAAAATATAGCCTATAACCTTCCTCGATAAATGTGCTATCTAACACTGAAACAATCATCAAAATCCGTTGCGTAGTTTTAAAGATTAAAGGGAACAAAGGGACATGAGGGAAAAAAAGTGACTTCATTTTATAATAAGTATAGATATAGATAGATTAAGAATGGACTATGGATGTTGTTCTTTCTTCATTCATCATGGGATGGTCCAGTTTAATTTGGATCAGAAGTTTACGCCGGTGAAACAAACAAAAAAAAATTTAAAATATTTACACTTCTTTTGCCTATACCTACAAAGATAATGTTAAGCTTATACTTTAGATCATTTCTAGGTCTAGTTAACATAAACTTAAAAAATCGAAATGAAATTGAGTCGTTTATAGGTGACATTTATCTGGTAGCATTTTAGCCGCCCATCATTTTTTTAAGATTAAATTTAATTGAGTATACTTTTCAAAGCTACTAGAATAAATGTAACATAGTCTAATGGAACTCGAGACAGCATTCACTAAAGAATGCTACCGAAGTTCTCAGGAATATGATACCAACATGGTATTTGGTAGCTACCGGATCTGGTGATGATAAGTGACTGATTCTAGGTATCAGCCAATACAGGGAAAATAGGAACATTACTAAGGACTATCTCCAAGTCAGAAAAAAATATGATTGCTTACGTTGGTTAAATTCAGAGACGTTGATTCCTAGGCAGATGGCGGACAGGCTACAAAGGTTGCGTTAAGTCAAACTCCATCCTCCACAGCCATCAGATCACAACTAATATAGAATTGACATAAGCCAACCAAACGACCTAGGTCTGTCAACTGCATAGGAATCAATTTCATCGGATATACATTGTACCTACAACCGACGTCGATCATGGGCAATCTCAGGCGAATATAACTCTACACGTTCGTAAACGCTTATATTGGCGGTTTTGATTTCATGGCGTATGGATTTAAGAGTAAAAAAAATGTAACCCAATACCTCGTACACATAAATTTGAAAAACATTTTTAGATAATAATAATTGTCAGGATTCTAACTAGTCCATGCAATTAGTAATCTCTATGCAGTGACATAGAGAATCATAGAACGCTACATTATCTTTTATTTACATTCTACAATTAGTAGTAACGAATGAATAATAAAATCCATGGATTTTTTTATTAATAAGTATGGGGGCTTCCCTCTGGGGGGTCTAATGGGTTCTAATAGCACAACGGTGGTTCGCGATTAGACCATCGTGCGCGTACAAGACTCTTGTTATACAGGTTTATTATTGGGTTAGTCGGTGGATAGATTGACCTAACAGGTAATTGTGACACGCCTGCAAGGATGAAACACAAGTTTTGATTTCCTACAAGGATGAAAATGTTCGACGTACTTTTGAACAAACTAAACTTAAATTTCAGATATTTTGTCAATAATCTAGCAATATTATAAATTCAAAACTGTGTCTGTCTGTCTGTTACACATACCCATTTTTTTCCCGAAAAAATGTAGAGTCCCCCCTCGCGGTAAAGGAATTTCGTCGACGAATTTACTACTTTGATATACCTACTATGTACTAACTGCTTCTCAAGTTCACATGTGAGTCTTGTGACACTAGCGTGTACCAAAAACTGCAATAAATGGACTTGGAAAACACAACGCACCTTGCACAGCGGACTGCGGGGCTAAAATGGTAACGTTTTGCAATTCCTCCAGAAAATGAATTGTCAAAACTGTCAAACTGACAAATGTCAAATTAGTACAAATTGTGCAAATTACTAGGCAATATAATGAATAGGCTACTTGACCTATATTCAATTTTATTGAACAAATGCATATTTTTAGTAGAACTTGGCCTAGGAAACCGTATTTCACCGTTATTATCAAATAAAAGCTTATGATTGATAAATAAAGTCGATTTGAAAATATGATTTTATGAAAATAGGAATTGTACTGACGAAAACGCTTTTGCGGTACTTCCGATTTGGATGTGACGTCATCCTCATACTAATTTAATATCTTTTATTTATCACGCTCGCTATATGTAAGTTTATTTGTACATAAATAATAAGAATAAGCCTATTATATATTTTCTTCAATAATTCAAGTAAAACATCAGTTTTATATATATTATCTCCATTTATTGTAGACGGGAAATGAAATGGCCAAAACTTTTCTCCAAAAGTTTTCAACATTACAAATGATTTCTAATTTCTTATGTAATTATTTTATAATTTTTGGGCACTTTTAGACTCGTACATTTAGCACATTAAAAAAATTTCAATAAAGAGAGTTTAAACAAATACAAAGCGTATGACGTCACACTATGGCGGACAGTGTTTTCGGCGCCATTTAATTTAATGAATGATTTTGAAGCGATTAGCATGAAGAAAAAAATTAGGTCAAGTAGCCTATTGCAAGCAGAGTGATTTTTAAAAAACGAATCTTCATTTCATTTTCTGGAGGAATTGCAAAACATTTCCATTTTAGCCCCGCAGACGGTTAAAAAGGGATGAAATATTATTACTAGCCATAAAGCTATAATACAACAGTTATCTACGCCTAAACCGGTCAATAGTTGATCTATAATAGACCCAGCTCTATAATTGTGGAGATAAAAAGGGTTTGAATGGAGAGAGCGGGTACACCCTTAGGCGAGCCCTGGCATCGATACATACAAAATGGCAACTTTTTGTTGTATAGAAAGCTGTGTTATACTCTATTATTAATAATCTTGTCCATAAGTTTCTTTATGGCGCAAGAACTGTACATTCTGTTATAAAAACTGCTCTTTACAGCGGAGGAATTCTTATCAGTATCATCCAGCATTTTATTTAGCTCATATAATTTACGGAAGTGTGTCCGTCTATCTATAAGTCGCTTTGAATGTTATTCATGCTTAAATATCGATTTAGGTAACGATCTACTTTGGGTACAAGAAAAGGAGTAACTCTCGTAATTCGTAGTTGTGATTGCAAAAAAACTTCTGTTGATGAATTATGTAAACACGTATAGTCTGTCAAGAAAGTGAAGAAATTAAAAAGTGGCAATATCGTAGTGTCGTCCCTTTCAAATCAATCTAAGAAAAAAGGGATGATACTACGATGTTGCCACTTTTTAATTTCTTCACTTTCTTGACAGACTATATTAGGTATTATAATATTAGGCCAACAATGTTGTTGGCCCAATATCTCACTATATATGGCCTAACTACCAGTGGTCCTAGCAATAGATAGGGTGTATATAGGCTATAATATGTAAATTGATAATGTTGTACAAATGGCGGTGTTTAGCGGGTATTAGTGGTGCGCCTGCGCCGTGAGAGAACTGCGCATTTATTACTATATCGCCCTGCACAGTTACACTTAGGGCTGCCTAGCTGAGCCTAAGGTATAGGACTTTTAAAAAACAATCCTGTCGGCTTCCCTTACCTCGTTCATTTTAACAACATGAATAAAAGATTGAATGACTTTTTTGACGGGATTTAACCCACTACACATTCTTACCACTGCAACGCTTGTAAATCAGAATTGGCAGCGGTAACCAACCACGAAAATCCTTGAATGTGACCTCAGGGTGCCCGTAGAAAATGCTAAACTAGACCAGTTTTAGCAACGAAATGAATAATAAGAAAGGCAGAAATCGGAAGGCCCCAGTTTCACTCCTCAGAGCGGAAGACACTTGCTATGCCCAAAAAGTTAAGGAATTAAAGGGCAAGGGAAGGTAAAAGTACCACGGGAAGACTGAAAATAATATGATACTCGTAATTTACCTATATAGGTGTTACAAAAGTATTATGAGGGTTATAATAATTATTGTTTTCTCTATGAAAATTATTTCATACGAGTTATGACTTGTGACGTTGCTTGTGACACTACTATAATAATAATAATAATAATTTATTGAAACAACCATACATGCATCTGTTACAAAATATTTTTACAGGTATATTATATTATTTTAAGATTACAGACGTTTTACTGCCGAGTTTCTTTGATGTCTGCACTAGGCTGAGCCTGTCCTGCAGATCACCAAAACAGTATCTTAATAAAAAAAAAACCGGCCAAGTGCGAGTCGGACTCGCGCACCGAGGGTTCCGTACAAACCTGCAAGGTTTACAAAGTTCGTTCATTACGACAATCGAGTATGAGGAAATGGGTAGTAAGTTTAAAATTATTAAAAAAATATATATTATGCGATGTAACTAAAAATTTATGGTTTTCGTAATTTTTCCTTTATCTATGCTATAAGACGTTGCTTCGTACCAAATTTCAAGATTCTGAGTTCACGGGAAGCACCCTGTAGGTTTTGATTCCCTTGCAAGTGTCGAAAATTTGCGGCATAAACGGCTGTATCTTTTGATTGCGTTGGCTTAGAAGTTTGATTTTTTCACAGCTTCAAGGGACAGTAGACCTGAGTAATTGATATAAATTTCAGCTTCATACCTCCACGCGTTCCTGAGAAAAAGGGTCTTGACAGACGGACAGACGGACAACAAAGTGATCCTATAAGGGTTCCGTTTTTTTCCTTTTGAGGTACGGAACCCTAAAAACAACAAAAAACAAAGTTATAAGTGAGTGATTAAAGTTACTAGTTACTATGTTTACAACATTTAATTTCCCAACTTATTCTAATTCCTACTACTTCACAAGAAGATAAACTTAAAAAGATACGGAATAAGGCAGCCCTAGCGTCTCACAAAGTTATTCCCGCTAAGGTATATTTTAAATCACCATTGAATAGCGTAAAGTATAATATGTCTAACACCATTTACAGTAGATTAAGGGCCTGTTTCACCGCTTCCTGATAAGGCTATCCACCACTTAATTTGACAGATGGAGTATGGAAAATCTGTCAAATAACCCTATCGGGCACCTTATCAGGAAGCGGTGAAACAGGCCATTATGTTACAAATGCAAAAGATATAATACGAATCTGTGATCGTTCCAGTATGGCGCCAGTTCATACAAATACTATTAAATATCTGTCTCCCTAGTTATTTATTGTGGCATACAAATTAGAAATTAAGGATATGTTTTCTAGATAAGGAAAGGGCGAATGTTAATTTAAATAATTGGAATGCAAAAGATTTAAAATATGCTAGTAAGAAGGTCCAGACTTAAAGCCACTTATTATTATTATTTTAGGAGGACTAGATGACGTTGCGCCAAAATCAGTTTATCGCACGGCAACCGTACATTTTTCCGGGATGAAAAGTACCATATGTCCTTTTCCGGAACTCGAAGTATCACCATACCAAATTTCAGTTCATTCGGCTCAGTGGTTGGGGCGTGAAGAGGTTACAAACGGACTTATGATACTAGCACAGTGTATATCTGTTTACACTGTGATACTAGTAGGATTGATGATGCTGATTAAAAGCCAATGAACTTTAGAGACATCCGTGTCAGGTATAATAAATTTGCCCTATAAAAGGAGATGTTACGTAGCTAGCTTATTAAAATTCGCTTATATGAGCATAAGTCACATAACGTAGGTTTTATTGTGAGGAGACAATTGCAAAAGTGACGCAACGGAAGCCCACAGGGTGGAATAAACAAAACAAAAGACATCGCAAAAAATTTCGTTGCTGACGTGATTTATAACACGTAAAAATATAATATGCACAACTCAAGAACTCTATTGTCATATAATTAAGAGCTTCCTCTTAATTATATGACAATAGAGTTCTTGAGTTGTGCATATTATGTGTATGTGTATGGGTTTGTTTGTTTTTATCATGTAGGCTCCAAATTCGAAAACTGGTCCGATTTTGAAATTTAACACAAACATTGAATTGACCAAGCAAAATATTATGCGCTTTTTCATATATTATGTAAAATAGGGGGGCAAACAAGCAAACGCGTTACCTGGTGGAAAGCACTTAAAAAGTAGGGAGCAACCTGTATATTTTAAAGAACCTGTTATGATAACATAATATAAAGGAACATAAACAAAGTTTGCAAAAAGTGACGCAACGGAAGCCCACGCGAACAAAAGACATTGCAAAAATGTTGGTTGGAAGATTTGCAACACCTGAGGCGACTCCCACGCCGCCCCACGCCTAACACGCCTTAACACGCAACACAATTTAGACACGTGTTTAAGCATTTAGGAGCAGATAAGGATATGCACATGATTTTAACTTAAGTTTAATATCCAAACATAAATGAAAAATATTTAAGATACACCCTGGGTTTGGCCCCTGTACGTGGTATAATTCTGCTTCTAGGTAAGAACACACTCTCTTTTCTCAAACGAGTCATTTCTGACTTGAATAATTGTACTAATATGTATTCTGTGCTTGAAGCTTGAAGCAAAGTTTCAATTCAATATGAGGAAAGAGTTTACCAGATGTAAAGTTTTAGTATGAACGTATTGCTTATGTCCCATAATATTAATAATTATTTTTTCAATCATCAAAATTCTACATACTAATGAAAACGTCGACTCTTGAAAATCATTCGATACTGACTTAACCAAACTTTTATTCCTGAAAAGTGAAAACATAATGATTTGCGTCTGGCCTTAGTCCCAAAAGTTCAGTGACAGTGCATTCTGAACATGCCGCTGGCCAAATCCCATGGTTAGTGGAAATTGCATCGGTAGCTAACTCCTCATTACGTTCACGCTATGTTTGGGTTTTGTGATAAAACACTTTAAACATGTGGTTCACAAATTCTGAGTGTTAGGTTTTGGAACTTTTTAGCAATTTGGTTCGCATATTCCCACGATTACATAATCTGTATTTGAATAAAAAGTATCAACAACTAACAAGCCATCTAATATAGGGAACGAATCTTATATTTTTAGGAATTGGAACCCTGGACAGAATGAGAAAAACACAATGCAAACAAAGAGATTTTGGAAACTTCTAGTTTTTTTAGAAGAGCCTAGAGTGGTCAGAAAGCTTTCTGACCACTTTACGGCTGATTCTGTAATCTCTAATGTAAAAAGTAACATACAGTTTCTTCTGACAATTGCAAACGTTATAATATATTTTGTAATTTAAATTTTCTAGCTTTTACTTTCCATGCAAGTCATTACTGGAGTTGATAAGGGATTAAAATTTATAACGTAAGTTCCTCCCCAATCTGCCGTGTATAATTATTTACGTCCTATTTAAATTCCGAATCGTGACAAATCTTTAATCTCTATTACAAAAGATTCCAGCACGTGACCGACAGATGTTCGGCCCAGCTGCCCTCATTTCAGCCCTAAAATACCTCGCCCTATTTCAAAACAGTTCAATTATACGGACATTATGGAACCATTATAGTGGACTTAGTAAACAACGTGAAACAGGGGAGTTGAGCTGATTTTATCGATTTCTTTTTTTTTTTTTGGCTGAGCAGTTTTGACTTTGAATGTTACTTTCTATTTTAGTAGTGCTTCATTTTTAAATTGGTAATATGATAGCAAATGCACTAAAACAAGAGCATCGTATTCTGCAAAATACATAGTTTTAATAAAAACTATTTTGCAGAGTAAAATTACATATGTACTTTTCAAGGACTTTACTCAAAGTAAGCGCTGGCTCAATGCAAGAAATACCTAGTTACTTAAGTCAAGTCACAAGTGTTTGTTCAATCAATCAAGTTTTTACAGCACCAATAAAGATGATAACAATAAAACCAATCGTGTTCGCGAAAAAACATAAATAAGAAACCACGTCGGACCGGTTCTGATAACCGATAGAGAGGGTCAGCCGGTTGGGGAAAGTTGGGCATCGCCAAATAACACCTGATTGTGGCAGGTAGATGAGCCAGGGAGTTATCAGAGAAGTTGATTCCTAGGCAGACCTACGTTGTTTGGTCGCGTTACATCAAAGCCAGCCAACAGATCACAATAATTAACATTGAATTGCATGATCCGACCAAATGACGTTGGTCTGTCAACTGCCCAAGAATAAATTTCCTTGATGGTACATGGAAAAGTCCGCCCACGAGCATCAAAAGACAAGTGACAGGTATAATGCATGTTATTACCAACATCAACAGTATAAAAATAGATTTTATTTCAAATTTTGAATCGAAGCTATTAAAATTGTTCTTAATTTGTCGAACTTGAGACAGGGTGAGAAGAAAAAACAAAGACTTCTCGGAGTTTTTTTTCTTTTCCTAAGAAGCTTCTAATATTAGATCTGAACTAATGGAGTGAGCGTTTGATTTTCTCTCGACTCTCCCTTAAACCCCGGAATTTGTAAGGTATTCTCGTTGATGCAAACTATTTTCGGCACAACTTCTCACACTTGGCTGTTACTATTCCTGCTATGTGTAGCTGGAACTAAACGTGTTTTTTCATCAAACATCAGGAGCAGATTTCATAATCTAATAATGAGGGGTAATATGATAGATGGTGTGTAATTAAGGATTACAAAAGATCTACATCTTGACATAAAGGTTAACTAGAAATAGAGCACTAAATCGACAGAGGTGTTAGGAAATAGGGCAGTCATAATTACATTATGCTCCAAATCATTATTACGGCCAATTATGACTAAGACAATTATGACTAGGCCAATTATATATTAGTAAATATTATGTATTAGCACAAAATATATTATATTAGTAGTACCAAGTATTAGTTTCTGTGCAATACTGTAAGCTATAAATATTTATAGCTTACAGTATTGCACAGAAACATAGCACATATATTAGATACAATACTGTAAGCTATAAATCTTAATATATATATTTCTTGTGTGCGTGTGTATGTGACTGAACTCCTCCTAAACGACTGGACCAATTTTGATGAAATTTTTTGTGTGTGTTCAAGGGGATCTGGGAATGGTTTAGATTCACAATTTTGTCCGCTGGACAATGTTTTTTTAATTAATTTTTAATTTATTAGTAGTTGTTGATTTTGGAATGTTTTACATTGGATCCGACAGTCGGCTGCCATCGCAGTGTCAAATTTTAAATAATATTCGAATTCGGATTTTAATTTTAGTCTGTCCGACAGTTAGCGCTTCGACCAAATTTAAAAAAAATACTTTATATACTTAATATGGCAAAGAAACCTGAAACGTTTGCCGGGAGCTGTCCCGGCAAACGTTTCTGTGTGTATTTAAGTGGTATTCAACTTTCACGTACTACAGCTAGTATAGCTATAAATATTTATAGCTTACAGTATTGTATCTAATATACAATATATAGTATCTAATCTAGTTTAAGATCTCACATTATTTAAATAACATCAATTGTTATAGATATTCAATAAAGCTAATAAAACAACGTATTACTGTGAAAGTTGAATACCACTTTATTGCAAACATGACCTGCATCGTACAGAACAGAACAAAAAAGGAACCGGAAGTGGAAGTGTAACATTTAACAAAGACAAAATTGCAGATTATGGGCCTGTTTCACCGCTTCCTGATAAGGCTATCCACCACTTAATTTGACAGATGGAGTATGGAAAATCTGTCAAATAACCCTATCGGGCACCTTATCAGGAAGCGGTGAAACAGGCCATATACAAATTAATTATTATTTGATGTTACCATAAACAATTTATTTTTTAAAGAAATAGACTACTTATATTATTTGTTCATAATGTTATTTGGTTCCTATACGTACATATTTCGATTTTCCATGGAAGTTGGCACTAATTTAGATCTCCATTCTTTTTACGGCGAAGTCCATAGTCAAGAAATATAATGTTTGTATGGAACTTGGCTCAGCATTTTTACATTTATGTTTTTGGTGGGATATACAATACAATAATTGAATGCGTCAACGAACGCAACGCCAAAATTGTCATTTTTAAAGTTTTGGATACGGTCAGAGGGTATGCGTCGCGGGCATGCCTCACGTTCCTTGACAAACAGAAAAAAGGCACAGTGTGGACAAAGCTTACAGAACGTAAGATGGTACTCTAAATATGCGTATAAGTCACAATAGCTCCTCAAGAGTCGCAGTGACGTCAGGGCTACAATGACCTGCCTTCGGAGGAAAAAAATAAGTCTAACCTAGCCGTATTTAAAGCAATAATATTTATATCTAATCCATTATAAATGGTTGCGCATAACCTCATATTTCGGTGTTATAGTGCATGTGGGAACCTTGGCACAAATGCTACTTCGTGACCAGAACACAAGCAATCCTATTATACTCACGACCGGTTTCGGTAATAGTACATTTCGACCTATCTTCTTAACTTCACTTCTAGAACTATTCTATAGCGAATCCATACTAACATTATAAATGCAAGTATGTTCGTCTGTTTCCTCTCTAATCTGATTTTGATATTATAAATATTAGGATAGTTTTTGTCCCAAATAATTGTGCGCCACCATTTCGCCACAAACTATATCAGCGCATTGTGGTTGCGGAGAATATTTTTTAATTTTTTATTCTAAACTAGACTAGATGATTTCAGTCTCAACTCTCAAGGTAACCGTACATTTTCCCATGATAAAGCTGCCTATGTCGTTTGCCGCGGTATCTATATCGAAAATAGTAAAATATAGACATAAAGTAACATATAAATATCGCAAATCTTACGAAAGGAAATAAAAATCGTAATCGGTTTAAAATTCTCACACCGATACCACAGTATAAAAACATACAAAAGGCCATCTTGATATCAGATAGAATCGAGCTTACGCACACATTAAAATGATTTCAGGTAGGTATCATAAAGTAGGAAAACGCTCGTGTCGCACGCGCAAAATTTGCATCAGCTGCAGCGTGAGAGCGAGAGCACAGAATATGTATTAGTTGTACCAACTTAAAGTATAAGTTGCTCTTCTGTATAATATTATACTGTGCTGATACAAATTAATCGCATACACTATAAATAAGATAATTTAGCACTAAGTACGCTTAAATAAGCAAAGCGGATTACTGAATACAAATATAGATATACTTATAAGAAGATTCTTGGGGAATCTTATTTTATTTGCCTAAGTTCACTTAAGTACCCTGACTCTTCATAGTTAAATCCATACTAATATTATAAATACGAAAGTGTGTCTGTCTGTCTTATACCCTTTCAAGCCGCTGCACTGATTTTGATAAAGTTTGGTATGGAGATACTTTAGAGTCCCGGGAAAGGATATTTTTTACTTCGGAAAAATGAAATTTTCATGACTGTTATGTGGCTTTATTCAAGCAATTTTAATGTGAAGATGATCTACTGTAGTTATATATTGTGTCTAGGCCGTATTCTCTCGTTAGCCGTATTGTTCAACCTAAGATGGCGCGGCGCCATTGTGCAATCATAATGAGACGAATTACACCGCCATGTTAGATGATCGTTTACACAATTTCATTTGTGGGCGGTTTGTTTTGCTCTCTATTGTATTGTTTGGTTTAAGTTAATAATATCCTTGTTTCTTGGCCTGGGCTCTTAGCCAAGATACCTGGTTAATTTCAGTCATATTCAAACGAATGGATAGGGTTAGGCCGTGTTTCCACCTGCAAGACAACTGTCGCGAGAAGTGTCTGACAGTCTGTCTGACAGCTGTGCAGCTTGCAAGTGTTATCCCCGTAGCAAGTGCTGTCGCGACAATTTGCCAAGCGCTTCCTGCGAGTAGTTGCGACAGCATGTATAGCATTTATCCGCGAGCTTCTCGCACGACATTTATTGCAGCAATAAATTGCAGGAATAAGTATGAAATGTAAACAATATTGCATGAAACTCACGCAAGACTTCCGCGAGTTTGCTTGCAGGTGGAAACACGGCCTAAGACATAAGGCTCAGTGACATATTTTGCCTTATGTCAAGGTCAATATATTTTTTAACTAAAACGTTTAACTTAAAACGAAATTAAATTAGAATCAGCTTTTATAAAGCGCATTGCAAACTTATGTTTAATTCAAAGATATATAATTAAGGTAATAAAAATTTAATGTCATTCTCTACATTGTGCAGATAACTGTATTTTATATAATCTATTACGATTTACGTTACGAGCAAGTTACACTTAAAATTTCGCACTCATTGCATGTAATTGAAAAACTATACGAATATTATAAAGCTGAAGAGTTTATTTCAACGCGCTAATCTCAAGAAATGCTGGACAGATTTTTATGTAATTTTGCACAGATATAGAGTAGACCACAGGGAAAAACATAGGTTACTTTTTGCGGAAATATATAAGGTTGCCTCCGAAAACTTACGCTGACATAGCCGCGTGAACAGTAGTAAAATAAAATTGGAGCATAAGATCAAAGTAAAAACCTAACCATAAGATAGCCGTGTAGCCTTAATAATTATAAGTAAGTGTACGTTACGCACTATTAGACTACGTTCAGACGTGCGCGTGTTCTGCGCGTGTTCTACTATAGCGTATGGGAAAACGCGCGCGGGGTCGGCGCGGATTCAGCGGGTGCCGCGCGCGTGTTTTCCCAAGAACACGCGCAGAGCACGCGCAGAACACGCGCACGTCTGAACGCACACCTGCACACAGAGGCATCAAACTATGCTACTTCGTACTGAATAGGGCGTTTGCACACTGCACGATTACGACACGACACGATACCACAGAATAGAGGGCCAACGCACATAATATTATACAATTTCAAGTTGGCCGACTATCGTACAAACTAAATTGCGTATTGTCACAATTTAATTAGACAACTTCATCGTGACGGTCCCAAATCACATAATAATAATAAAAAAATTAGTATGGAAATATGGATTATTATCACCTTTTTATCTGGATTTTTTCATTAAAATTTATCTGGATAGTATCGAAGTTTAAAATGTAAGGTATGATCAATGATTTTGTTTAATTAAATTGTGACACTAGCACCCGGTTTCTGAAAGGCTGATCAACACTAAAATTAACTAATCGCCTGTTAAATCTCTTGTCAAGTACCAATTGGGTTGCTAGAAGCATGATTAGTTAGTTTAATTTGATCAGCGCGTCAGTTGACACAGCTGTTCAATTTGACTCGAGAATCATATTAAGTATGTCAACCGTCATTTTGGGTTTCCGAAACGCTTGTCAAGCCATGATCATAGATTAAACGTTTGTCAAAATCTGTGTCAACTAATCGGTAATTGTGGGTGAATTAACTTATGAATTCAATTGATTTTTTATGTAAATCTACATTTTCTCTTTGAACCTACGTTACTATAAGCTTTGTAAACACATTTATTATAAAGTTTCTTCTTCGTAATAAACACGTCGATAATGCAAATAAACTGTTTTATTTGCAATACTCGTTTTATTTAAAAAAAATGTATATTATAATCAATTTCATTTCTATAATGAAGAAGAATTTAGGAATCGATAACGTCTGAAAAATTGAAAATCAAAATTCTGACAAATGAACGAAGATAAACAAATTGCATGTCAAATCAAAATGATCACAGATTAGTTAATTTTCGTTTGATCAATGATTCAGAAAACATCAGATTTGAAATTCACAGAACATTTTTGATAGCAATGACAGTCTGCAATTCCTTCTTTTGTCATTTCATTGGCATTTTTGATAGATAATAGTGAAGTAATGAACGAAAAATAACAAATCGCTAGTCAAATTAAAAATGATCAGAGATTACTTAATTTTTGGCTGATCAATGTATCAGAAACTCAAATTGATTTGACATCCATGCTAAATTAACAGCAGTGTTAGTTGATCAGTGATTTGACAGACTTTCCAGAAACCGGGTGTAGGCAATTTTGTTTGTACGATAGACGGCCAACTTGAAATTGTATAATATGTGTGGTGGCCCTTATCTATTCTGTGGTATCGTGTCGTGTCGTTACCGTCGCAGTGTGAAAACGCCCATACTCTAATTTCAGCGTAACGGGTTGCGGACAACATCTGAGCTAAATTCATTCATTTGATTGCTTTTATTTAAAACTCTTTATTTAAAACTTTTAAAACTCTAAAACTCCACTAATTTTTTGATTGCTTTTATTTAAAACCACGCATTAATTATGCTTGTCGGAAAGTCTTTTTTTACTTAAATGTTAAAAATCATGTCATGCTCAAGTGAAAATTTCCTATCCTATTGGTCATATTTGGGCAAGCTTTTGCCCTTATTATGCCTGTGCCATGTCTACAATACAACGTCTATGTAAACCGCACTTGTAAGCCAATTTCGTGCTCGAGCTGATAGAACAATGAACAAAACGCATTTGATTAAGGAACAATAGGACGGAGGGATTTATTAGAAATGTTTTTTCCTTTCTAAACGTCGATTGTTTTTAATGGGACATTGTGTTTTAAACAGCAATAGAGATTAATAAGTATGTATTGAAATTAGAAGTTAAAAAGTAATAATAGAGAAAAGTGTATAATTTGTAAAGCATGAAGACATTTTGTTGAAATTAAAAACTTTATTATTCTTTGCATTTTAGTTACAATTTTTACCGAGATTTTAAACGACCGTATTCATAAGCTACTATTTAACCGACTTCCAAAAAACGAGGAGGTTATTTAGAAAAGTGCCTGGCCTCTTAGCAAAGATTTTTTTAAGAAATACCTCATTGGCGCAGCGCAGACGACAGACTATCCGTGACGCACTTTTTAGTCTGTGGGAAATAGAACCTATGCAATTATATGCAGTAACACACACGACGCGCAAAAAGTCCGCATATAATTGCATAGGTTCTTTTTTCACAGACAAAAAGTGCGTTATGGATAGTCTGTCGTTTGCGCTGCGCTTTTAAAGAATAGCCGATCAAAATTGACATTTAAAGCGTTCGTTAATATGATATTGACTTTGGAGTTTGGACTCGTCTAATGTCAATTCCATATAATTAGGGAATGCAATCCCGCAAGATAATTTCAATCCCGGTATTTGCGGGATCCCGCAGGGTGAACTAAATTTTATAAAATAAATCGTTATAATGACTTTACTTGATAGACCCCGTTTTATCCTTAGAAACTTAAATAAAACAAACTTTGTCGGACACTTTTTTACAAGACCTCAGACTTTAGATATAAAATAAAAAAGAAACTGAAAATTTTGTTTGGAAATGGCTACGTAAAAAATAATAATAATAATACTAATAGTTAAAAAAAACTATAAACACGCTTCTAATTATTTTCATCTTTTATTAGAATAATTACTAATTTTTTGTTGAGTTGAGTGTCGTCTGCCAAACGGCTCCTGATATTCGACAGAAGGTAGCCACGCTGGTTGGTACAGTTGTCATTTAAAGTGAATTATAAGTGAATTGAAGGTAAATTGTTTATAGTGGGCTGTCTTTAGCCAGTTCACGCACCCCCGCGCGCTGAGTTACACATGATATGAATCACAATTCTTTGTAATCCCGCCAGTCTCGCAGGATCCCGCTAAATTTTCGACCGGGATTAGTCCCGCAAAATGCATGCGGGATCCCGGTATCCCGTATTGCATTCCCTACATATAATATTTTGTTCGGCGATTCTATAAAGAAGTGATAAATAAAACGTCTTGGCTACAGGCTCTGTTTACACTTCCTTGTCGACTTTCGTCGAGAAGCTAATTCTACATAAACAAAACTACACGAAAAACAAAAGCTTATAAAGCCGTATAAATCATATAAATATATAAATAAATATAAATAAATAAAAATAAATAAATTAAATCGAAGGTATTTTTGATATTACTTAACACCAATTATTTTGTTCACAAAACTGGTCGATCCTCGCGATAAACTGGTGACCCCATTGCAAAACCCCAATTATACTCGAAATGAATTGAAGACATTAATGGATGAACCGGGTAACTAATATTTTACAACATAAGAGCAAGTACTCATTATCCCTTATAATTTGAACATACCTTGTAACTTAGCTACTTCATCATCTAGCTAATATATCTAGGTATACATACAATCCTCATTTTTTTATCTTAAATCATTTCTCCGGTCCTAAAGCCTACATTTATGCAAGAAACGTCAGTTTTCAAATCGTTACTTACCCGCTTCTTCCATGTATTGAATTGTTAATTTTTTGTCGCGAATTCTCGACAATATGTCTCTTTATATGCACGAGATATATCGACTCCTTATAAGCGGAGGCAATAATATGATAATGTCGTCTTCTTAATTGATACGATGGTAAAAAGCTGTCTCGCTAAGGAGAAAGTATAACGGATCCCTTTAAGTTAAGATCTATGGTCAAAGGCGTCCTTCATAAGGGACTGAGTTGAGGAAAATCCTTGGTAATTCCTGGATCAATATAAACTTTAATTATAAAAAAAGTCTGGAAACAAATTGTTCAAGCTCTAGCTAGAGCGAGTAAAAGAAACGCACAATACACACTAAAGTTCTAAGTCGAAGAGTTGCTAAGGGCCTTGTTACACCTACCGAATGGAGTAGCAAGATAGTGCTTTTGGCCAATTTCATTGGCCGAGACTCGAGAGCGCTCTCCTTCCACTTATTCGGTAGGTCATAGCTGATAGGTGTAAAGCTCTAAGCATTGTCATTTACTTAGCAACGAAATATTTGAACACAGAGGTATAAAGGTGCGGTCCACCGGACCGGAATCAGAGCGTTCGGAGCGGACGGATTTGTTGCTTTGTATTGATTTCTATGGTACTGCGAGCACTGGAACGTCATTTTTGCGCCTGAAAACTTATAAATGACGACCCTCCGTCCGCACCGTACGCTCCGATTCAGATCCGTTGGACGCGAAGCTTTACAGCTTTCACTACCCGAAAAACATGTCCATCCTTTGGGTAAACAAGATGGTAAGTTAGTTCAACATTATTTACTTATCAACTACCGTTTGCTGAGGCACGTCCGAACTTAAAATCTCACCTATCTGTTGAAATTTTTTTTATCTACTTTCTACGTTTGTACAGGTGAAAGCATTTTTTGCCTTAGACTGAATTTGGAAGCAAATACCATTTGAAGGCAAAGATTTTTTCAAATGATACATAAGCTTACCATAATAATATATCGGATGCAATTTTGCAATTCTTTTATTTTATATTTAGGTCTTGATGTTATATTGCACTGTTATGGGTTTCAAATTCTTTAAAAATCAGTAAAAGTAAAGTTCACTCTACAATTACCCTTCTTTTTGGCTCCATTGTAAATTGATAAAAAGTAAAGTTATTATTGGTTACTATGTATTGTTAAAGTTGAATTAAGAGTGAAAGTTTTCAGAGAAGAAATCAGTAGTAATAAACTTTGATCAATACATAACTATTATAACTACATTAAACAAAACTTTTGCACTATCGATTTCAATAAAAAGTTATATTTTACACCACTGATCTAAATTATGATTTTTTTGAAGTACACATTGTTTTAATCGATTTTCCTTATAAGAAAGACATCGCAATCTGAACACACCTACACTGCCCTATCTCTACATTTCTTCAATACGTAACAAACAAACAAACGCCATCGAGTTGCATTACCTGTCAGCGATCACGAGAATAACTCTGTCATTTAATCTCTTGTATCTTAGCTCGGAATAAACTTGTCAGCCCTAGGCTAGGGTTGCCGAATAGAGTTTCTAGAGCTTTCAAGCTTAATTAAATTATGAATGTGGCAACAAATCTAGCCCAGAATTTAAGATGACAAGATTTGCTTTAGTACCAAGTAGGAAATGCAATACCGGGATCCCGCATACATTTTGCGGGACTAATCCCGGTCGAAAATTTTGTAGGGTCCCGCGGGACTGGCGGGATTACTTTGCGCGCGGGAGTTCGTGAACTGGCTACAGGCAGCCCGCTGAACAATAATTTACCTTCAATTCACTTTAAATGACAATTGAGCCAACCAGCGTGGATGCTGAGCGAGCTTTTCCGGAACCGTTTCGGAATCTTTGGACGCGATTTTTAGTTTTTATCTATATTTAGATTTTTTTTTAATATGAAAATAAATAAGCTAGTTTCTTTAGTTTTTTTTAAATATTATTATTACGAAGCCATTTCCAAAAAAATGGTAAGTTTTTCTTTAAATTTTTTTTAAGTCTGAAGTATGGAGGTGGTTATAAACAATTGAAAAAAGTGTCCGACAAAGTTTGTTTTATTTAAGACTAGCTGTGCCGGTGAACTTAGTGTCACTTTAAAACCTTCTCTGGACTTCTACGAATATTTTAAGACTAAAATCAGCCCTATCCGTTCAGCCGTTTTCGAGTTTTAGCGTGACTAACACATTTGGAAATCCATTTTTATAAGATTCTAAGAATAAAACGGGCTCTATCAAGTAAAGTCATTATAACGATTTATTTAAAAAGTTAAAGTCCACCCAGCGGGATCCCGCAAATACCGGGATCCAGCGGGATTGTGATGGTTCAATCCCGCAAATACCGGGATTGAAATTCTCTTGCGGGATTGCATTCCCTAGTACCAAGTTACCAGTACCTATTGTTTACAGTTAGAAAACGAAGCAGACAGCAGACAATCATTTTCGCCGCGCAATTGAAGGAGATGGGAATTTTTGAAATGGGAAAATTTGCCTACTGTCCTAGGCTACGATGGTTTACTTTCGTCTTCCGAATTTACAATGTCAAAACCGACATCGTTTAGAACAACATACCGGTTAAATTGACCAAAGTCCCGGCTGAATGCTATATGACCACCTGTCACTGGACTCACTGGTTATTACAACTATTGGTTTTTAAGATTAAATATGAGTAGTCCCTTCGATGTAAATTCGATGTAATGATACCAGATTTTGTAGGTCATGTGTTCACGCAAGTTTTATATCCATCTCAATAACTGCACAACACCAGTAAAGAAGATATTTAAACAACTCCTCAAAAATTAAAAAATATATATTTTGCCAGCCCTGTCCAAGACGTCGGTACTCCACTATGCAGGTCGGACAGGCGTGAGCCTCACACGTCCACATGCTATCTGCGAATTAATCAGGGTTATCACAAACACGCGTCGACGTTTTGTTGCGCAGGCGCAGCTGCAATTATAGAAATAGAACGCTAGATGGCGTAATTTTATTTATTTATCTTGATTTGGTTTGATAACAATTAAAAGTAAATTGTAGCGACGATGAAAAAATATAATATGTCTGATACCGAAGTTTTAGTAAAAACTAGAGTGCATAAAGTACCCTCAGGGTTTCATAATCGCCATAAATAAAAGACGAATCATCACGGAGTTTTAGTAGCGATTCAAGTTCCGGATTTCAACTATTCTGTGATTATTGTAAAATTAACTCTTAAACAATGTGCCTTTAACAGAATATGTAAAAAACAAAATGTACTTACTTTATAAAATAAAAATATAAATAATAATTAATAATTTATAAAAAAAATATATATATTATATTATACACATAATTGAATGTGATAAAACGTGAGAAAGATGGACATTATAAAAACGGATGTTTAGATAAATAACCGGAAAGGAAGGAACAATAGCGGATATAATATTGATATACCTGAATTAACTACCTGTTTATTGCTATTATATCATCCGAATAAAAATAACAGTAACTTTAATTTCGCTGTGAAGATTAAAACTTTAATGGGGACATTACAAAATAGGAGTGCTTTTATTAAGGCGGATACGATGGGGTTGAAATGACAACCCCCCCCCCCCCCAATAAAAAAAATAGAAGTGCAAATTTCAAATTGTATTATATTAGGGGACGATAAAGGCAGGACCAACTAATGCTACTCAGTTTGTCTTATACGTTGGAAATGCCATTTGACCGAAAATGATAGCAAAATGGTCTTTGTAATTTTTCTTTAATAATAGTACATAGTAAGGATTAATAAAGGATATAGACCCTTATCCATATCCTAAAAGACCTACTTCTATAAGATCTAGTTTCTAATCTATATGTAAATAACATATTTCATTATAAGCACGCACTTTTGCGTTTTCTCTTGTAAATATCTCGAATCAGCAAGAAGCAAGCAACTAGTAATTACAGCGAGGTCAGAGGGTGTGTCCCGGATACTATGAACAATACGCGCAAACCGTTAGCTGAAGATGCGTATACAACTTGCTAATACTTGAGGATAAGGTCAATTACTGAAGAGAGAAAGAGAGAGAGATTACAGAAAGGGTACAGGATACTTTAGCAGAGGCAGAGAAATAGAAAATCGATAAAGGAACGACAGGTGCTGAAAAGGCACTTCCAGAAATTTCAAGAGTAAAGTTTTAGTATTTCATGTTACCAAGCCTTATAAGTTATAACTTATAACATATCCTACTGACATAATGATGTTTTAGGAAAAAAAGATGACAACGTTTTGAAGAATAGTGGCATAGAAAAGCCAATCTTTAGAGCGTAGCTGTAAACACAATAATTTTGTTTTTTGATCTTGAAAAAGTCAAAACAATTAGGGTTCTTACAGACGAACGGCACGTGTCGGCGGCAGTCGACGGCAGTCGGCGGCACGTGTCGGCGGCAGTCGACGGCAGCCGACGGCAGCCGTTGACAGTTTATGACGCTTGCAGGGGGCCTACCACGACCTTTCCTAAAACTATCATGTTTCCAAAACACTTTGTTGTAACATTACAATAATTTTACTCGTACAGACTTTCATTCGTATCCTGAGCTTCATAAAGTGTATGAAAATAATATTGTTTTATTCATACTTAGGGTCTAGGAATGAGATAGAACGAACTATTTCTTTCGAACAAGACGCAAAATGCAAAAGCATTGTTCGGGACTCTTACGTTTCATAATATTATATTCGGTGTTTCCGTGATTACGACAATAAGCGAAGGTTTTCATGTGTTTTATTAATTTGGGAGTACATACTGTACACGTTGTTTAAACTTAACAGGTAACTAAGTATATAAACAACTTTGTTCTTCTTTTTCTTCTTTTTTGGCAACTTGATACAAAGGATGTGTATGTTGTGCCACAGACAAAGTAAAAAGGTAAGGAATATGGCGGGAAAACCATATTCCTCCTATTATATTTTTCATCATCGTTTTCATGTATCATCAGGTCTAAAGTCTAGTCAAAGTCTAAGTAAAAGTCAATACAGTCAAGGAGTTAAGTCGGTCGATTCAGTAAAGTGGTAGACGCTTTACTGAAACTTTCGATGGAGTTTTGGAGGGAACACAAAATAGCACGTTTCTGGATATTACATCACTTTCCTACACTTGTGCATGAACACGAATATCTTATGGTTAATATTTTACCAATATTACACATTAAAAACCCAGCTAACACAATTTTAGGAAAATAATATAAAACACAACAGCACACTAACATTCCCGGCAAAACTCGTCCAACTTTGTTGTGGCGTTATCATGGCATGACATGGGATGTTTTGGACATGCGCAATAAAAGGTTTTGTGGCGCATGCGCCAAAAATTACGCCGGCGAACAAGGCCTATTTATTCAACTTTCGTTTGGCATATATTCAATAATTGAATGCGTCAAAATCCACCCGCATTGAAAGAAAAGTATCATAGCGAGCGCAACGATTTCAACGCGCGACACGGGCATGCCTCACGTTCGCTGTTGACTGCGCTATAACGCATGGCCTTGATGAACAAAAAAAGGCACAATGTGGCTAATGACTATGTCCACACTAGGCGCTTTCGTCTTCAATTTTCATCATCTTTTCATTCAATAATTGAATGCATCAACGAACGCAATATCAACATTGTAATTTTTGAAGTTTTGGATTGGTCTTTTTCTGGGCATGGGGATTCAAGGCCCAAAGGCGTGCGTTATAGCGCAGTCAACAGTGAACGTGAGGCATGCCCGCGAGGCATGCCCTCTGACCATACCCAAAACTTCAAAAGTGACAATGTTGGCGATGCATTCAATAATTGAATGCTTCAAAACGAAATTTGAATGAAAGAAGATGACGAAAGCGCCTAATGTGGACATAGCTAATTGACTCTGAATGTCATAACTCATACCGTAAATTATCATAAGTAAATTGCATAAAAATAGCATCCGATGAAGAAACATTATTATTACTTTTACTCCGCCGTCGCCGTCGGCAACAACGCAAAAAAAGGTACGTTTGTTGTGGGTTCAAGAAATATTAATGTGTAGAGAACAAGAAGGAGATTTTTTACACTTTATGCAAGGCAAGGAGTAAAAATGCGATGAGGAGGGCTTCATACTGGTGGAGAGGAGGAAGAAGAAGCCCGCCGCCCGCAACCATCGCGGCACCGCGCCCTATCTACCTGAGCTGCGTCTGCGGAGCGAGGTCCCCGCGACGCCCTTGTACATATCTCGCCTGCACTGGTCCATGGAGGTCGAGGACGTCGTGGACTACATCCAGAAGAAGACGACACTGCGCCTGAGGGTCGAGCGTCTGCAGTCTCGCCACAAGGTTAACTTTAGCTCCTTCGTGGTGAGAGTACCGACGAATCTTCTGTCGACTTTCGTGGCGCCGGAGTTCTGGCCGATGGATGTAGTTTACCGGAGGTTCCGGGGGAGACTCCGGAACGAAGCGTCGAGTCACGTCGCCGGCAAAAATTAGTGACAGTGTTAGTTTATAAGTGAATATAAAATATGTATGTTAGTTTATAAGGTATTTATTATATTATTAATATGTATGTTAGATTTAAGGTATTTGTTATATGGGCCTCCGATGCCCGAAATAAAGATGATTTGATTTGATTTGATTTATCTACGTTTACGAAGAAACGATCTTTTTTAATTATTTCCGAATGTCAAGTGCTTCTTTTGATGAGCTATCAACAATTTTAAAAGCCTCAATATCACGCCAAGACACAAGCATATCAGCCGAGCAAAGACTCCTCCCCTTCGTCCCTCTCGCACGAATGTGTTAACAAATGAATTATTGTCTAAACAAAATATGTAGTAAAAACTCACTAGAGAATTTGAAAGGTTTTATACTATACCTTAAAATATTTCAATAAAATAAATCTAACAGCGTAAAAGATTAGGCTAGTTGACTATTTTTTTTTTGTTATTGATAACTCTTAAGAATAGAAACATCGGTGACAGAATGACTCCGAATGTCATACCGTCTTCATTTTTTAATATAATTTTACTAAATAACAGGAAAAAATACAAAAAAAATGTTAAATATACTGAGAAATATCAAATTTTTAAGATCGCTAGTTTAACGTGAAAGTATAATAATCAATAATATTGCTCATCTGTGTCAAAATGGAGCTCATGGTACGCTGAGAGCGATGAAATGGGATGACGTCACAAAACGCCTGGATGAAACATTCTTAAAGTAATCTTACTTTTAAGAGGTTGTGGTACAAAATCTCGAAGTATCTAATAATACTGCTTTCAGAGTTGGTGATAGGCCCCCAGTTGTGACGTACCCCCACAAGGTAAGCGTCCACAGGTCGGTATCGTACGCAACGGACGTCTCGCATCAAACGGATGTTTTGTCCGCTGAATCGGC
Organism: Polyommatus icarus; assembly: GCA_937595015.1. Lineage (NCBI taxonomy): Eukaryota > Metazoa > Arthropoda > Insecta > Lepidoptera > Lycaenidae > Polyommatus > Polyommatus icarus. Next base: position 3,777,333 of record OW569334.1, on the reverse strand, counting down.
AACGTACGGATTACCGTTTAGCCTAGTAAATGAATGCTCATAAGGGGGGGTATGGATGGAAAAGTCGAAAGCAGAAATTTTGATCTAGGAACTTTGTTTGGACTAATTTGAAGATAAACATACTAGCTAGTCGGTAATCCGTACGCTGCCGATACAGTGAGACGTACTGTAAAAAAAATATTCGTTTGATGCGAAACGTCCGTTGCGTACTATACCGACCTGTGGACGCTTACCTTTACGCGTTACGTCACAACTGCAAGCGTTATAAACTGTCATCGGCTGCCGTCGGCTGCCGCCGACTGCCGCCGGCACGTGCCGTCGTCTGCCCTCAAATGCCGCCGACACGTGCCGCCGACTGCCGTCGACTGCCGCCGACACGTGCCGCCGACACGTGCCGTTCGTCTGTAAGAACCCTTATTGGTCAAAGCTACAGCACTATTTACTTTCTATCGGTAAATTTTGAACAAGAATCAGAAGCAACAAAATACAATTTGCACGCTATCAATAGAATTGAAAATACCATAATAGCTGAACAGCATAATAGCGATTCAGTAAATGAAAAGCTGACGGTCCCGTTACCCTTTCTAATGAGAGCATTGTTATCTAAAATAGGTATTAACACTTTGAATTGTTCTGGACCATGCCAGAAATCGTGATCACCAGCTATAGACATTTGGGTGATAAAATGTTTGTAGGTTATGTCGACAAATATCGGAACACAATGGGTTTAAGTCCTTGAATGGGATTGCAAAGGAATGGTCATGTGCAAAGATTTAATATTCATAGATTTTTCTACTTTGATTTTTCTAATAATACAATATAATAGGTATCTATGGACGCTTCACACCACGCTGACGTGGTGTGAAGCGCCCATGGTCGCTGGCCCCGTGCTAAGTACCTGAAGGACTTGTGTTACGGGTACCAGACAACGGAAATACATTTAATACTTTTTATACTATACATATCCAAGATGTTTGTGTAAACACCGTTGTCCTTGAAACTATCAAATGAGCCCGTCAAAATGAACAACTTTTTCTATGAGAACAATGCTGGGAAATAAAAAAAAAATTTCATACCCATACAAATTGCCGATCCGGGCATCCGTAATGTGTATGAAGACGGCATTATTTTTTTTGAGTTCCCAGCATTGATCTCATAGAAAAAGTTGTTCATTATGACGGGCTCATTTGATGGTTTCAAGGATAACGGTGTTCACACAAATACACTGTATTGAAGATTTTTATTATATGATACACTTAATACACATCCATGACCCTGGAACTTTGAAAACTTTTTGTTCCGTCGGCGGGATTCGAACCCGCGACCCCCGGCTTGAGCTACCAACAGCCCACCAACTGAGCCACAGAGGTCGTCAAAATATCATGGTTTTATTAAAGAAATAATGAAAAAGAAAGCCTTAACAGAAACCTTATTTGTAGCCTAAACCAACGATAGAAATGATGATTATAATTTCGTTCTTGAAATTCTAATAAAGCTTTAAAAGATAAGGGCCATATACAACGTCTATCGATGCCATAATTTAGAATATGCGCCAGAATCAGATCAGATCCTAGTATTCCTAGTAGAAGCACTAAGCCAATAAACAATATTAATCGGTGAATAAAATCGCCTGGTTTAAGCCTAGAGCACACTAGATGTGACTACGCCGCAGCGGAGCGACGCGATACGACCATTTTCCATTTAATTGTGTAAGACAGGAAATAGTTAGGCGCAGAAAACATATAATATTTTTAAAGCAAACCTTAAAAAGGCACTGAGCTTGTATTTATGTACACTGCTTCGTTTGCAAATAAAGTCTTTGAAGTTTTTAACTGACTCGGAACAATCCGAGTAGTATACAGTATACAGCATCAGAAGAGCTGCAGGTGCGTTGCCGGCCTTTTAAGGGGTAATAGGGGAGGGTGGGGAAGGAAATAGGGAAAAGTAGGGAAGAGAAAAGGGTAGGGGATTGGGCCTCCGGAAAACTCACTCACTCGGCGAAACACAGCGCAAGCGCTATTTCACGCCGGTTTTCTGTGAGGACGTGGTATTTCTCCGGTCGAGCCGGCCCATTCGTGCCGAAGCATGGCTCTCCCACGTCTAAACCGGCCCATTCGTGCCGAAGCATGGCTCTCCCACGTCTAATACCGTGCGGTAGTATTTTCATCTAACCTTGATTTTCGTTTTTAGTTTGAAGTCTACCATCAAGATAATTTCATAAGCTGTTAGTTCGATTGATAAAATATAATGGCACAAACTTTTTGTCCACTATCATCCCATCGATTCTGCGTCATATTAAACTGTTAAATTTACTTAGCCAAAATTAACCTACTATGGTATGTGACGTTGCGGCTCTCTACCGCATAGTGTGGTCTCGCCTTTAATGTGTACATAAATATGAATGAAGATTTCTACGAAGATACATGAAGTCAGGTAAGGCTGTAGCTCCGTAAAAGGCGGTACGTACCTGGTAAACAATGACGATTAATAAAACATACTCTTATCGTATTGAGGTTATAGAGATGCATATTGCATTCGTGCTACTTGGTGTTCCGCCATTTTACATGGTGAAGCCGAAAAAGAAGTATTAAAACTAAAGAGGGCTATTTTACGCGGCTTTCTAAGAAATAAGGCGCCTTACAAAACGATAACTTATAAAGTGATTCATTTGGTCCATGTCCGATAGATTATAAAGTGGCTTCACAGACAAAAACAAAGCATTTTTACATAGCTAACTATAAATCCTGCCCAAAGAGTGTGAATCCTTTTTTTAGCTTTTTAGTTTTCATTAGTAAATGTTTGGTTCGTTTTTGTATTTTGCTGACACTGATCTCCTATAAACACTAGAAACTTCATGTGGAGTCGGTTAAAGCTATCGAATCGGATGTTTCTCGGTCACGCGGTCAAGCGTTGTCTATAAATTATTATGTATTACAGGTTTAATACAAAGCCCACTGCGCCAGTCTGGGTTACTGCTAATCGTGGATTAGATATCATGACATCTCTCTCGCTTCTGATATCTACAAAAGAGAAGGCAAACACTTTCGATTCCTTCGACACCGTTCACAGGATCTGGATGTGTATCTGGGACACTTGTTGGCCACTTATGTTGAAATTAATAACGTCATTTTGAAATATATGGGCGCGTTGTGTTTGAATCGATAAAATATGAGGGAGTTCCGCAAGGGTTGTCGTTTAGTCCGATATTACTTTTTGTTTGCGAATACAAAGGAAACTTTTAGAGTTATCTAGCCGAAAATGTATACAATACTGTACTCGAAAAGAAAACCTACATATTATGTATACATAATATCAGGCGTTATTATATAACCGTGAGACAGAAAGAGCAATGTCAAATAAAAACAGCATAGCAAATTACGATTTATAGAATTTGAATACGCAATCGTCAATCTGGTCCAATCGGTAGTTCCGGTTGAACGACCCAACGACGTGACCGTGAATGACTAGATAAGGACAAAACGGAGGCTTTTATTGCTTCCAAAAAACCTATTGTGTCTGTAGATGAAATATGAGAATTTGCATAAATTGTTGTAACTTGTAAAACTAGTAAAGGTAGTTTTCAAGTTAAGGTTGATATCGATTATTGAATATAGGAAGATATATCAGAAATATTACGTTATAATATTATGGCGCAGTAATGCATAGCCACACCACACAATATTTAACAGAACAGAATTATATAAACAACAAAGAGCTATAAATAAAACGAAGTTAAATTAAGTAAGCCAGCAGGAAAATAATGAATTGAGTCAATAAAAAGTTTGAATAGCCTACATTAAATAACATGCTTTATCATTATCGATAATATTATTGCGAGCTTAATTAATTAATTTCACAGTAATGTTTTTTATTGATACACATTTTATTTTCCTCAAAGGAAACCGAATCTTTCCACGCGATTAAATTAACTTTTTGCTTACGGCGAAGCAAAAATATGACTTATAGTAGTTAGCTATAGCGACCTAATAGAGAAGTAAACAAATAATTATAGTAAAAGCAATGTAATTAAAATACATAATAATATTTGTTCTGTCATTGATAATCTCAAATAAAATATAATACGAGAAAGTAAGAGAAAAGCTCGGAGATAGGCATTGGACAAAGAAGAAATACTAGAACCGCAAAATTGGTATTGTGGTGACTTATGTAGTAGATAGAAACCCATATAATCTAGATTCTAGACCAATTCAGATTTCTTCGATTTTTGATATCCTAGAATAAAGAATCAAGTCAAAGGTTTTTAAGCAGAATAATTATTTTTATCATATTATTAATTATATAATTTATTGCATCTGCCACTGCACCGGTTTTTGTAAATCCTAGACGAAACAGGTGAAATTGCATACATAAAACAATACTCATATTACAAAGTTGAAGGGTTTGTTTCTTAGTTTGAACGCAATAATCTCAGGAACCACTGTTGGATAGTCTATTTATCGAGGCAGGCTTTTAGCTATGAACCACCATGTCACAAATAGGAGCGAAGAATAAAAGGAAATTAGGGGATTTTTTTATTTTTTAAATTAAATAAGGGGGCAAACGAGCAAACGGGTCACCTGATGGTAAGCAACTACCGTCGCCCATGGACACTCGCAACATCAGAAGAGCTGCAGGTGCGTTGCCGGCCTTTTAAGAAGGAATACGCTCTCTTCTTGAAGGTTTGCAGGTCGTATAGGTCCGGAAATACTGCTGGTGACAGTTCGTTCAAGAGTTTACAGTGCGCGGCAGAAAGTTACGCGAAAAACGCACGATGGAAGACTGCCACTCACACACAATTTTTGTTATTATGCGTTGACGAAGTCTTGGGCAACAGCTATTGCATAAAGTATTGAATGGCTTACTGGCCATAACATGACCATAATAATTATGTGGGTGTGCGTTTGTCACTTATCAGTTATCAGCTATTGTCAGGTCGTGAGCCTGAGATCCGCCACCGCGGTCGCCCTTGGACCAATTCTGCAAAGGTCAGCTAGAAAGTTGATGTAGACAAAAGACAAAAGACCTACATTCCTGACTAATTTTGATCCGTATCTGAAATTAGTAGAACTTTTGTTGCTGCAATGTTTTAAGTAAATACCGAGACAAGGTTTGAAATGTGCAAAGAATTGTCTTGATCACAAATAACGAAAAAAAACTGAATTATAATTATTAAGGATCGCCTATGTGACTACATTATTATGTGCCAGTTTTTGCCTCTCGCTCGCGTCTCTATAACTAGTGGGGAGTGGGGACCATAACTTATAACGAAAAATTATACGAAATCGCGAATATAGATAACTAGCTGTCCCGGCAAACGTTGTTTTGCCATTTAAAGTATTTCTACTTCATCAGTCGATGAATACAAAATCTGACCCCCTCTTTGGGGGTAGGGGGTGATTTTTATATACCAGATGTTGAGTTGGAAGAAGGCTTGAAACCGCTGTGAAAGGTTGGAAACCGTATGCAAATCGGATCAGTAGTTTTCATGTTTTATACAAAATCTGACCCCCTCTTTCGTCCCTTTAGAGGGGGTGGGGGAATTTTTTTTATACACCAGATGTTAATTTGGTAGAAGACAAATATATCTGCGAAAACCGCATTTAAATCGGATCAGTAGTTTTCGTGTGATAGTGGAACAAACATACAGACAGACAGACAGACAGACAGACAAAAAACTGAACACATTTCTGGCTTCTATAGCGAGGTAGTGACATCCTCCACTTATTATTTTTTTAATATCTTTGATGTACTCTTCATTTCTACAGTTTTATTATATATGTACTTATAGATAACTTAATAATAAATAACATATATCTACCAATCCAAGAATTACCTATTCGAAGACGCAGAAGTGCCTTCAAGCGTTTTTTGGTACAATTATTATTGGCTTCAGCTTATGAGTCACAATTATTATTATTAGCCTTATTTCCGTGGTGCTCCCCCTTAAGTTTTCTGACTCGGTCATTGCAACTTTGTGCTGTCTCCGGCTTTGTATGGGAAGGGAAATTGGAATTCTTCCTACTCCTATTTTCTTCTGATTAATGTCGTTGCGGGTCCCAAGACAGTTTTAGCATGTCCCTCGGGCTCCCTGAGATCATATCAAAGGGTTTTCGTGGATGGAAACCGCTGTCAATCCTGGCGACACAGGAGATATTATAAAGTGGTGGGAGTGTGTGGTGGGCCAAAGCCCGTTAAAAATATACGAAGACGCAAAAGAATTTCGGTATAAATCCCAACAAAATGGTACCAGATAATGGTAACAGCCGTGTAATAGTCTCAATTACGACGTGACACAAGTTACGACACTGGAACTAAACGACAAGGTCAAGATCCGACGATACTGATGGCTTTGGAAGCAAAATTGGAGAAATAGATGTAATAACTAGTCAAATTATAACTATAGTCTTTGTTGCAAGGTCAATAATTTTGATGACTACGTGAAAGAACAGTGGAAGACCTTGGAGGAGGCTTCTGCCCACAGCCCAGCATTGGGATAGAAAACACTATGATTTTGCTATTGTTGAAGTTTTATTGCAACATAACCTTATTTTTTGCTGAGATAAGAACCTCCCTATAACGTTTCCCTGGACTGTAAATCAACATATTTATTCAGTTCAGTTCAGCCATTAAAACTTAAAGAGAAAACGGATAGATACTATTGCATTTTATAACATTGGTATGGACACCTAGATTTTCCGAGCGAAGTCGGCACCACTCATACTGTAGATTTGTATCTCTTATGACTTTTTGTCTCAGCCAGAGGTAAAAAGACTGAATCGAAATCGATTGAAATGTATCTTTATGTAATGAAATGCAAATCCTAATCGTCAATTCTAAAGATCATGTAGGCGCAACTTTTTTGTAACCTTTAATAATGGCTACCGATTTATAAAGGTTGTCCCAAATCGATGGATTATTAATAATAATAATACCCACCCACATAGGCTGTATCTTAAATATATTTACTATCAAGAAATTATACGCCGATAAAATTTTTGTCTGAATTGAATTGCCTCACCTAACCGAGTTATGATAATTAAACAATAAAGCCGATGAGCATATTTGAGATACAAACAAGTTAAAGTGATAGAAAAAGCATAATTTTAATTTCAAATTGGCTATTAAATTGTAGGCTTGCTAAATGCAAAATAAACGACCGCCTACTGCTCACATGGCTACTCGTACTGTAGTCTTTCTACAAGTAAACCAGATACCAATGGTTATTTGATATTTCCAAAATAATCTTATCTATACCATAGACTAAGGAAACTATATCTATACTAATATTATAAATGCAAAGGCATGGACGTATAAAAAAAGGCGGACGGAGTCCCACCATACACAAAACTGTGTCGTTCAGAGTCGGCCAGCTGGCTGTATGTACACGGTCCGCACGCACACATTCTTGCGCTAGTCCATACTATTTGACAGGCGTGAGAATGTGTGCATGGCCGACTCATGTGCAAAGGTGTATCTGTCTGAAGGTAGCTTCTCCACAGCATTTTGATGATATTGGTTATAGAAATCCGACATAATTCGAGAATGATTCGAGACCTTCTTCGAGACACAAAAAAATACTAGAAAAGTTTTTATCCTAGAAAAATGTTCGGTTCGTACGGATTTTCTTCACATTTTTAAACTACAGCGTGTTTTAAGGAAAGTAACATAGAATATAATTGGTTTGAAGCTTAAAAGGAATCTACGATCAATCGATACAGTATTTAGATCGTGTGTACAATGTAATTAATTTAAACTATTTAATGAATAATGATAGTGGATGAGAAACAATGTTTTCTCATCGGTAACATCAGTCATCCGTTACCTCTGCTGTTCCCACGGCGGACATCTTGGAAACTATAGACAAAAGATACTCTATAGTCTATGTCAATCTTCTTCTCATATTTAATTTTCATTCATCCATTTTTGCCATAACCTCAAATTTGAAAGCAATTTAAATAAGAACGAAATTAAATTGTTATTTTTATGAAAGATAATTATTTAATGCTCTATATTTTTAAAACATATTAAATATACTTAATAAAGAACAGATTTTCATATCTCTTAATTAGACCCTTTTTTGTCCTAAACTCAAAGTAGAGGACAAATAAAGAAAATCCCACCAAAACATGAAATGTAAAAGGAGCCAAACAAAATCTTGCATAGCTATTCAATACTTCTGTCGTAAAAAGTTTTCAGATCACATTCAAGCCAAGCCTTCAACTTATTTTGCAATTTAAATCAACATTCAGTAAATGTATCAATAGATTTCTTTATTTTATAATTATTATAGTGGCTTGGCAATGAGCACAAGAGAAACAATTAATATATTATTATTTTTAACAAAAAATTAAAACCGACTTCCAAGGTAAAAACAATAATAACATTAATTTGAACTAAAAAGTATTAAATAATTTTTACTATCTAATAGTGCCTTTTTCCGAATTCGGCTAAACCTCAACTATTTCTGTATTCAATCTTCATTATTTTGAAGTCGGTACCAGATAGCTGAATCTTCAGTCCTCTGACAGTATATTTAAATTTTTTGGAACTGGCACCGACTTCAAAATGATGAAGATTGAGTACAGAAATAGTTGAGGTTTAGCCGAATTCGGAAAAAGGCACTATTAGATAGTAAAAATTATTTAATACTTTTTAGTTCAAATTAATGTTATTATTGTTTTTACCTTGGAAGTCGGTTTTAATTTTTTGTTAAAAATAATAATAATTTCACTCTTTTTAGTTACACTAGTAGATAAATCTTCGCGTATATTTTACGTATCTTATTACAATTTGTTAAGAGTCACAACTCACACTTACAAAATAATATAATATTATCAGTGAAGTGAACATATTGTGCTAAGTAATTTAACAATTTTAATATTTCAAGCCCGAAGCGGTCACCGGCGATTGCGATAACAATAGAAAGGCTATTGTGTCTCGTTTTTCCGCGATCGAAGGATGTATCAGATAAAAAATTGTACAAACTTGCATAGGATGTAGCGTAGCATAATATTTAATATTATCATAATTATTGACAGCTGTTCTTGTTATCAAGAATTCAAATCGATAGGTACTTAGTGCACCATCTATCGATTAATAAGTATAACTAATTAAAAAGACACTTAATGACTTTGTTTTGTTTAAATGCTCTTTTTAAAATAAGTTTATTTTAATTCTATTTGTCTATTAAAATTTTATAAAGTAGTAAAGTATTCGATCTGTATATTATAAAGTAGTTAGTAAAGTATTCGATATTCTGTCTTCGCGCGGCGGCGCTGGGCGGCGACCGACGCCGACCGCCGTGTATTAAAAACAAACAGGTGTTGTTAATTGTTATACAGTACATCATTATTATTATTAGTATATCCATACCTATGCCTTGTACTATTATCTATTCTGTGCCATGAGACATTCGTGGCCTTAACACGACGTGGTAATGATGATGATGACGATGATGATGATGATGATTATGATGATGAATATGAATTGCATAGTAGTTTATGCTTTCTGTTCTTAAAACAACGCCGAAACTCCCAAACGTGTATCTATAAGGAATCAGGAGTTCTCTCAGCATCATCGAAACCATGGTATACCTTGACCCAATATTTGACTTTTTGGTAGCGTATTCTTAGTACACTTCACATAAAACCAAAAACACCATATGTTTCCATATAAATTTCGAGGAGTTCCCTCGATTACTCATGGATCCCATCATCAGGTCACCACCTTTGTGAAAATGGGACCAAATTGGAGTGAAACCTAATACAACAAAACAAAAATTTCGAAAATCGGTTCACAAACGGCGGAGTAATCGTTGAACATACAAAAATAAAAAAAAAAAAAAAAAAAAAAATATCCACAGCCGAACATATAACCTCCTCGTTTTTTGGAAGTCGGTTAAAAACTACATATTTGGAGGAGTTATACTTACACAGACGGCAAGCGTAAAGTGTTTAACTTAAGTATACAGTAACGACGCATGTGGCCGGTGTTACCCAATAAATCCAATTAGTCGCTGTTCATTTTTCTAGTGCTCATTGCCAAGCCACTATAATAATGAAAAAATAAAGAAAGAAATCTATTGATACATTTACTGAATGTTGATTTAAATTGCAAAATAAGTTGAAGGCTTGGCTTGAATGTGATCTGAAAACTTTTTACGACAGAAGTATTGAATAGCTATGCAAGATTTTGCTTGGCTCCTTTTACATTTCATGATTTGGTGGGATTTCATTTCTTTTTTTAAAGGTTTTTGTTCTTTTCTTTTCAGGTCAAGTTATTACTTTTTTGTACTTAGCTTAGCACCCATTCTCTATCTCCTTTATATTTTTTCTTCGAGGCTTCGTTATTTATATAAGTGGACAACGTAACGTAAATACTTCTGAGTCGATTATATATATTCATATTATGCTTTAATACGTGAAGGTAGGAAAGCAGCACGGACGGGACCCTATTAAAGCCTTTGCTGTCTGTCCGTCGTCCATCACCAGGCTGGATCTCGAGAACCGCAATAGCTAGATAGTTACAATTTTTACAAATTATGTATTTCTGGTGTCGTTATAAAAGCTAATAGTCCAATTAAAATAAAATAAATTTTTAACAGGGGGCCTCAAACAACAAACACGATTTTTTCCCCTTTACATATATATACATTATAGTAACAGTGAGGTTTTTGAAAATTTCAGAAAATACTCAACTGTATTTCTACTTTAATAATTAATAATAAAAATCAAATAAACTTATTATTTAAGTAGGGCTCCCATACATATTTACGGTACGGAACCCTGTGTACGCCAGTCCGACTCGCACTTGGCCGGTTTAATAATTTTTCCTTTCATTGTGAATAAAGACCTATCCGGGTACCCAATTTCGAGGTTCTGGGTCTGCTAGAAGTACCTTAGAATTTTGATGATCTGTCAGTCAGTGAGTGACAAAATGTAGTAACTTTGACCATCCGTAACTATTAAACTATTAATCGAAATTTCATGTAATTTGGAGGTTAAGCTAGTTTTAATACTTGCTCCTAGTGACCGAAATTCTAAATCTCTAGCTTTGTTAACATCGAAGATAAAGGGGGTGTGAAATAGCCACGAACCGCTTCGAGAAAAGTATGACGGCCATATTATTTTTATACAATAGTAGATGTTTCGCGCGGCTTCGCCCGCGTAATTTAGGAATGTCACGGAAACCGTACATATTTTCGCAAAAATATTCCTATGTCCCTTCACGTGGTCTATTCTTCATGTGTGCCAAATAACATAAAAAATTCTCCAGTAGTTTTTAAGATAATAAGCAATATCAAAATAATTTCCCCCGTTTTTTCCACATTTTCCTCTATTTCTTCGCTTCTATTAGCCCCAGCGTGATAAAATATAGCTTATGTCCTTCTTCGATAAATGGGCTATCTAACACTGAAAGAATTTTTCAAATGAGACCAGTAGTTCCTGAGATTAGCGCGTTCAAACAAACAAATTAATAGTATGGATAGAACGCTCTACATTTCCAAAACATATTTAGCTTTCTCGTCAATATATCACACTTCGCGAACTTTAAAAGGTTGATGGATCTTAAAAGGCTTGCCAGACATTAAGGCACCTTTCGATATAATTTGCATATAAATAGCGATAAAGCCACATTTTTTCTCATGATGGTCATACTAAAAACGTAGGCGCAGCCGAGCGTTAAATATTTCTGTCGTTTGCTACTTTTTGCCGTGATGATTCATACGGAATTTGGGTGTATGAACCAGTTCAGTTTTGGTCAGTTATTATTGGGAGATAATCGATTTTATGTTGTTTCAAAACACATAGGTATGAGGTACCAACTCAGAAGTTGTTTCATAGGCAGAGGCCTACAATATTTAGTCGGATTATGTCAAAGCAATGTCAAATCATTACGTAGGTCCGCCAGTCTGCCAGTAAAATTCATGATGGTACTGAAGGTATAATATTATGGAAGGTGTTAAAATCTTATATATAAAAATGGATTTTCAAATGTGTTAGTCGCGCTAGAACTCAGAAACGGCTGAACCGATTCTACTAATTTTAGTCTTGAAATAATCCTTGAAGTCCAGGGAAGGTTTTAAAGTGACACGAAGTTCACCGGGACAGCTATCTTATATATAAAAATGGATTTTCAAATGTGTTAGTCGCGATAAACTCCAAAACGGCTGAACGGATTCGGCTGATTTTAGTCTTAAAATATTCGTACAAGTCCAGGGAAGGTTTTAAAGTGACACAAAGTTCACCGGGACAGCTAGTCTTATATATAAAAATGGATTTTCAAATGTGTTAGTCGCGCTAAAACTCGAAAACGGCTGAACGGATTGGGCTGATTTTAGTCTTAAAATATTCGTAGAAGTCCAGGGAAGGTTTTAAAGTGACTGACCTGTGACACGAAGTTCACCAGGACAGCTAGTATTATACGAGTATAAAAATGGATTTTCAATTCTGTTAGTAACGCTATAACTCGATAACGGCTGAACCGATTTGGCTAATGTTGGTCTTAAAACAATCCTGGAAGTCCAGGGATGGTATTTAAGTGACACGAAGTTCACCGGGACAGCTAGTTTTGTATGCCAATAGGATTTGCCAACATTATTGCTTGTGTGGTGGTGGTGTTTGCAAGTTCTTGCATGCGAGTGTACGCATAGGCAGTGTGGGAGGAGGGAGGTGCTGTACGCATGCCTATGCGTGCACTCACTCATTTACTTAAAGGTGGAAGTTTATTTCGCGGAATATTGCTAAAAATAATAACAAGCTGAATTTTATGCCAATAGGAAGGCAAAATTCAGTATACATTCTAGTGGGCCAATCATAGTATTACGAATCTCGGTTCAAGAGAATCGAACTGACAGAATTAAGAATTCGTAATAATATGAAACATGTTCTCTTCCTTTTACGATCAACAAATTGCCAAAACTACTCTACATTTTACATTTGAGAGTACAATGACTTTCTAAAACAAATATTATAATAAATTAGATTACAACTTCATTCGCATAATTATACGATTTGTTAGCCATATTATTGTGGACCTTAACATGCTGATAATAAGAGCGATTCCATCTGTTCCGGGAAATTCCGCCAAGGAAGAATTCTATAAGCAATAATAGTGTTAAAACCGGCTTATAATATGGAGGTTAGTGTGTTGAGTGGGCGATTTTAAACGATATTAATAAAGAGATTACTATGACAGATCATCTTCTACTTCTCGCTAGGTATGAACTTGGGTGGTAAAAGTGTCCGATTCTTATACTTCGAAATTCGAATGTCACTTCTATCGCAGACAGCGAGACGTCCTGCGATGAAAGCATCATGCGAAGTGTGAAAATCAACCCCCGAGTCTTTACTCTTTATAGTGGAGGCAGTGAAGGTTTTCACCTCCGATTTCGTTGAACCTCCATCGATTTTCATGAAAATTGGTAAGTAGGTGGAAGATACCCTAAGAAACAAAAGTGACATAGTGCCAATTTGCGCTTTGGCCCTGGGGGTGGATGCCAACACTTCTCGGGGGGTGAATTTTTTTTAACAAAAATAACAGGAATCAATAGACACACAAATTCTAAGCAAATTTTGTTATTTAAAGTTTTTTGAAAAAATACTTGTCTTAAAGCGGTTTTTCATAATTAACTAAGAAACTATAGGTTTTTACGAAAAATATGTAATTACCAGAATTAAAGCCAATAAAAAAACAAACTAATATCTATTCTAAAATGCCTTCCTATATTCATCCAAAGTGAGGTATAGGTGATTGTATATATATTTTCTTTCGGCGAGTACCTAAGTCTAAGCATTCAAACTTAAATAACGGTAAACTGATGCATTTTATGACATGTACTTCTGTAAAACTTTTTAAAGTGCTTAAAAATACCTTTCTAATAAGCATTAAAAAAAGTTAAAATCATCAAAATTGAACAAGTTATGATAAGAATAAGATGACACTTTCAAATTTTTTTGGAAAAATCGAAAAATAAAACGTCGACCATTTCTACAATAATTCAAATTTATGGTTATCCCCAAAGGATTTTCTTTATTTTAGCATAAGTAATGACCTCAAGAAATTTTCTTGGTTTAGAATGCCTAGTTTTGAAAAAAAGAATGATTTAGTAAAATCGAAATTATTCAAATTTTTGTAAACATAATTTTGTTTTGAACATAACTTCAAAAATATTGAACTTTCGTAAAAATTATACAGAACAAAATTGGTGTCCACTTTTTAAGAAATCTTTTGATTTTCTTTTGATTTTTATAGGATGAAAAATAACGAAGATAGAGACTTTTAAAGCCTAACTTTTACTGCAAGAACCATGAACTCGGGACCTTTTAACATTATTTTTTTTAAACCAAGGGCTTTAAAAAGTATCGTTTAGGTTGATCTTAAAGCTCTTTAAATTACCTTTAAAATGATCCATAAATGAACTCGATAATTTAAAAATTAACAGAGCTATTGTGATAAGACAAAAATATTTTTTTGAAAACAATTTTGAAGCAGAGATTTGGGATGCAAATATTGTAGAAAAACCTGTCAAAAGGTACATCTATAGTAATTATTATAAATGCTCAAGTGTTTTTGTCTATCTGTTACCTCTTAACATCCAAAAGGTTCAACCGATTTTTCTGAAATTTAGTATGAAAATACTTTAGTCTTGGGAATGGATAAGGACATAGAATACCTACTTTTTATCCCGAAAAATGTACGGTCCCAGCGCGATTGCAGGCGTCATATAGTCCTTACTGAATATACGTTAATCTTTTCAAGTCTTTCAATATTCATAAAGTAAACAAAACAGTAAATGTCGACTCGATAAGAGAGGGACTTTTTATAATGATGTGCGTCTATATATTAAATATTTCAGTCTAACAGATTCAGCCTTTACGTAAATGTTTTTGTACAGAGGGTAGTTTGAAATCGTTGTTTGAATATTTTGGACTAAATAATATCAATGTTTGAAATATATTATCAATAAAATTTATCTTAACTATGAAAAAATATTCGAACTCATTAATGCTGATATAAAAAACTTAAAATAAAAACTTAGAGCTTATTTTTCAGACATTGGGTAGTTTATAGGGGTAAAAATATCGCAAAAAACTAATACTAAGTAAATAAACTGAAAAAATTGGGTTCAAAAACATAAACCTATTAAGTTTTTGAACCCAATTTTTACCGTGATTCCGCAATAAAGGGGTACTTTTGGGGGTATATTATTTTAGTCTTATCCAAAAATTATATCATAAATATTAAATACAATGTAAATATGCGATTTTAAAGTTCAGAAATACAAAAAGTGTTTTTCACGATTAAAGGGATGGTTGCCATAAAGGTTGTAAAATTAATTAAATAATTATGAAATATCAAGAAAAAAACATTAAAACATTTATTTTATTGAGTTAAACCCAATTATTTAAGCCAGAATGGTTAAATCTGCATTTGTTCTATTTTCAACAAAAGGGGTGGATTTTACCCCTAAAATAAAATAAGCGCAATACGAGCGTTTATAGCCAAATTGTCATTGGCAATTTAGATACATCTACGAAGTTTTCAACTAAGGCACATGACCTTTAGCCAAGTTGTAACTTGACTTACTAATAGTGCTTTGTTATTTTACTTTCGGAGTGCAAAATCAAAAATTCACATGCAATTATCAAATCTAAAATTTGCGTTAAAATATAAAATTTATTGCATCTTCACTAAACCTTGGACGCTCCGTTAAATTTTCATTGTTATGATAAGCAATTCGTTTGGTTAATAGATTAAAAATCATAGTGAGTACTTACGAACTAGTTAAATGCTAGACCGCCTAAGTAGAGTCTAGACTCTAGACAAATAGACATCAAACTGGAACTTACCTGGAATTGAAAATAAAACGAAAATAAATAATCAAATTAACACATAAATGCTCTTAAAATTGTTCATAAAATGGTGCTTTTAAATACCATAAAAGCTTATCTTAAATACTATTTAAATGAGTTTGAAATGGATCTATAAAAATAAAAGGAAAATTTATTTTAAGTACTTATATCTTATTATATTTGTTAATAATTATTATACGACATAACAAACCAATAAGTGTTATACAGTATACTAATAAATATAAATATTGCACATTCAAAGATTTCTGTTTTACTGAATATCCACGAGAAAAAATTATGAGGTCTACATCATTTTGAGCATTACTTTGATGTTTTCGAGTCCGACTCGCACTTGGCTGTTTTTAAATCTAACTTCAAACATAACAAAATAATTAAATCAATTGTATACGATCTTGTTAATTTTACCGTTTTGTTTTAATGAGTTTATTAAATGAATATTTAGCGTTTAAAGTGTGACAAAATTCAATATGGACGGTAATTAAATTAAAAACCTTAATTGGTATCACCTTTATCGAGTTAAGACTTAAGGGCCAATTTACACAGTAACGACTTTAAATCGACTTTAATAAATAATAATGTTTTTAATTTATTACATAATATTATTTTAAGTGACATGATATCAGACGGTTTCCTCGAGTAATATATTGACACTAATGACTAAGGGCCTGTTTCACCACTTCCTGATAAAGTGCTGAGTAGGCTATTCACAATTTTTTTGACAGATTCTCCATACTTCATCTGTCAAGTTAAGTGCTAAATAGCCTATTCGGCACTTATCGAGCGTAATTTGTGAGTTGTGAGTCGCAGAATTTCTGCCGCGTAAATATCTTTTCATACAAATCACGACCCACAAAATTACGCTCGTGTGAATCAAACAGGACTTTTGTATGAAACTGAATGCAGCAGAATTTCTGCCAGCCGAAATTCTGCGACTCACAACTCACAAATTACGCTCGTTTGGCTTCGTACTAACAAAAGCTAGGAATTTTTCATTTTGTTGTTTAGAAAATACTTTCGTACCCTGATTTTTTGTTCTTTTTAATCCCCGACTAAAATATCTTAATATATATAATTCTTCTGTGAGTGTGTATGTCACTGAACTTCTCTCAAACGACTGGACCGATTTTGATGAAATTTTTTGTGTGTGTTCAAGGGGATCTAGGAATGGTTTAGATTCACAATTTTGTCAACTGGACAATGTTTTTTTAATTAATTTTTAATTTATTAGTAGTTGTTGATTTTGGAATGTTTTACATTGGATCCGACAGACGGCGCTACCATCGCAGTGTCAAATTTTAAATAATATTCGAATGCGAATTTTAATTTTAGTCTGTCCCGACAGTTAGCGCTGCGATCAAATTAAATAAAAATACTTTATATACCTAATATGGCAAAGAAACGTTTGCCGGGACAGCTAGTAATTTATATTATATTGGTTATCTTAACTGGGGTTAAACCAAATTTTTGATGTTTTACCCCCTTTTAACTCAAAATATTTAAAAAAACAAAGGAGGAGGTTCTATGTTCAGCTGTAGATTTTTTCATACTTAGTCAGTTTTTTAGATTGAATAAAACTTCTGAAAGACAGACTGACAGACATACTTTAAAACGATTTATTATTTAATTAGTATACAGAAATATGATCTCGCTTGGCTGTGTTATGTTTAGTGTCCGACCGAAGGTCTATTTTTGGCCGAAGCCGAAGCCGAAGCCGATTAATCGGCAATCGCCACAACCTTCGGCCGAAGTCGAAGCCGAAGGTTTATAATCTTAATTCTAAAAAAAAGGCTATTCACAATTTTATTGACAGATTCTCCACACTTGATCTGTCAAGTTAAGTGGTAAATAGCCTATTCGGCACTTATCGAGCGTAATTTGTGAGTTGTGAGTCGCAGAATTTCTGCCGCGTAAATATCTTTTCATACAAATCACGACCCACAAAATTGATTCACCCGATTGATTGATGATTAGTCTGTCCCGACAGTTAGCGCTGCGATCAAATTAAAAAAAATACTTTATATACTTAATATGGCAAAGAAACGTTTGCCAAGACAGCTAGTAGAATGATATAATAATTATATTGTGTCTAAATAATTTGCTATAAGTTCTATTAACTTATACCTAACTCATATTTTTGACGTGTCTGTCTGTCTGTCTCGCTGTGTGTATCCGTCCGTGGACAATGACATCGTAACAAACGTGGACTAATTTTGATCTAATTTTTTTGTTTTAAAAGTTGACATAATTAAATGTTTTTCAGCCATAATTCAACATCGTCAGCTCGCTCTATACTCTGTACTGGAATATTTCGGGGGTTTTATTCCTTAGCTACTATCCAGTCCGTCTTGTAACAAACTACAAATGCTGATTGTTATAATAGGTCTACCAGAATCTGATGGCAAAAAGTGAGAAAATAAATTGACTCTAGCAATACCGGGGTAATAGGAATAAAACATTTTGATCTTTTTTTATTCTTATGGCGGCTGATTCTGTGTGTTAAACATGCAAATATAAAATATTTATCCAATGATCGAGGATATTTTTAGAAAATCTGCTGTCAAAAATTGCCATCAGATTCTGGTAGACCTATAAATGATGGAAACGTGAAGAAAGTGTGATGTGATACCATCAAGGAAGTCAACAACGAAAATAGATTGAAACACATTCAGAAGATTTCGAAACTGCTGACAGATTTAAAAAGGTTCATCGAACTCTGTATATTCTTTCATTTATTTTTGTAGAGTTGAAGAAAATGTATTTGGACGACATACTTTACCAACCATACCTGTTGATACTATGTAGTACAATTTACAAGTCGCAAATTACAATATATCTATTATCTATATTCTATACTAATATTATAGAAACGAAATTATGTCCGTCTGTTTGTCTATCAATTTTATGTGATATATTTTAAATCCCTGGAAAGGACATACTTACAATAGTTTTTGTTCCGAAAAAACATAGTATCTGTGCGAAAGATGAATTTTAGAGCAACGATGCAAACATCATCTATCTAATCTTCTAATATAATACAGTGGACCCCCGATAATCCGGCCCCTGTCTAATCCGGCGCCCCCTGTAATCCGACATGACAGAATTATGTTTGACAATCTTTGCTAATATAGATCACGCAAGTTTGAACAGGTCACAACTCGTACGCGCCACCGCTATTGCGCTCGACGCGTATGCATTGTTTTACTTAGTTTGAATTTGACTACTAGTGATAGCGGTACGGCCGGGCCTAGCGTACGTTCATTGTTTACTATTTATTCATTGTGTAATAAGTATATGTAGTACCTAGTAATGTCGTCACAAACCCAGAAGCGAAAGCACAAAACGTTGACAATTAAAGAAAAATGTGATATTTTAGATCGTATTCACTACATGATTTTGATTAATAATTCTTGATTATTTTGGTAGATATGTATGTGCATTTATGCTTAATTTTATAATAAAACGTAAGCTCTCAATTGTTATTTAATTTACTAAATTCAACTTACATAAATTAAGTCTGATTTGTACTTCAAAGTACATCCATATGTTCGTATAATATATAGACTCTCGTCATTAGATATGTAATTTGTCGGATTACAAGGTACTCTTTCGTAAAAAAATCCGGACTATAGGGGTCTTAGGCAGTGCTCTATAATCCGACAAATTCGATAGTCCGACACTGCCCTGCATAATGTTTGCCGGATTACCGGGGGTCCACTGTATATAAATCCCTGTCACGAATCACGATGTTTGACCGCGATGGATTCCTAAACTACTTAACCGATTTGCATGTTTGTTGTTTTTAAATGTGTGCTTTTTTCCAACTTGAGAGATAGGATAACTTAGATCTTTAATTATAGTCGCAATTAAATAGTTTATAAGTTACAATAGATTTTCAATACTTCTCACGCGTATAATAGGATTTAGACATCGGTAAATCATCTGTAATTTATCTTATCTTCAGTTGGTGAATGGAAGTGAGTCATGGTGACGTCATTGGTCCCGACAGGTCCTTGGGCCATAATTACATTTCGTGTGAACATTTTTAAGGAAGCAATCATATTTCATAGCAAGCGGGAAATTTTATTGCCAATTAATCGGTCGTTCTAATTAGACAATATTTGTAAGATTCCAATTTCCAACTATGTAAAGTAAAAATGCTACCTACCTGAATACGTAGCTAAATGCTTTATAATTTATGCCTATCCTAGTACTTTGAACATAACATTAATTTGATGCGATCCATAGAATAAATTCAACAGCAATTTGTTGGCCGACATTAATTAAGACGAGATTTTTTAAACGGGCAATGGCTCAATACTGCAACTCATGTAACCCTGTAAGCCTCATTGGGCTACACTAGCCAAACACGAAAAAACTTTGATAATATGGTTTCCAGTGGTTTTCCAGATGAGCCTGAGTATCAAGCTCTAAAAGCTTGTAGCTTAAGCTCTCTAAGAAAAAGACAAAATCCAATAAAAAAAGCTTGAATCGATAGCGGTAATCCATCACAAACCCATTATTAATTATTATAATATCTGGGAGTCGAAGTTACAAGCTTAAACTGTCTGTAACTACGAGATTTGTAAGATTTTAATAAAATACCTACACCTAGATAAACTTATCTCCAGAATTTATAAACATAGCCCACCAAAAACTTGAGATCGACCAAAACTGGAAATCCAGGAAAACATCTTGGGCGTGCCGATTCTCGTAACAAAACTCCCCACAAACACAAAGCAAACAAGAAGTGTGAATAACACTAACCAGCCCTATAACCAGACTGATGCATTACGTATTTACGTTACAACGTAAATAAAGTGCATTGCACCTTATGACCTTCGCCTTCAACCACGTTAATGAAAAAAAAAACTTATTTCCTTTTTTTTTTATTAATAAAATTTTACGGGCCTGGATTCTAGTCCTTTTAGCCCAGTCCTTAAAATACATTTCATTGTTTTTAACAACAAGTAACTTAACTTAACATTACACAGGGCATTACGGAATTAAAGTTTTTTCCCAACATTTTTTAAAAAGTTTATATCCTTTTTTATTGACTGCCAGTATTAAACTTGTGAAAAAAAGTTTCGAAATTCGAATTATCCAAATTGACATTAGGTAGTGAAAAGTTTGATAAGTCAAAAAGTGTTTATTCTCGTGTTTATTATTATATTTTATGAATTTATGAATAATATGTAAGGAAGTGAATATTTAATTAATAAATCAGCGAAAACGTGATAATTAATTAATGTTTAGCATACATTAACACAGAATGCGAGCTAAACAAAAATGGATAAACCTTTCAAACGGAATGTCCTGATGGCATGATGGTAACAAACGATACACATCTTCACACTTAAGCCACCGGATGTGAACACACATAAAATAAACAGGCTGAACGGTGTGCAGAATTACGAGAAACTTATCTTTACAGCTTAAATATTACGCGTTTTAAAGGGCAATTTCAATAATACTTAAACGTGAAGAATTAGCTTAAAGCCTCATCGGGTATTTTATGTTGAAAAAAAAATTTTGATGGAGACGAATTAAAAAAAAAGTTCACAATGAACTCTATAGCAGCGCTAAAACTAGCGTTACAATTATTAAAAACAATGCCACTCACCTCATTGTATAGAGACGTCATGTTGTCAATTCACAATTTTTTTGTTCACTGTTATACTAAAAATTCTAAAAACACATTTCACGACAACCCGCAAAAATAATTTAAAATTTAAAAAATCGAACTGTCAATTAAAAACATAAAAAAGTAAACTGTCAAATTTCCCGCGCGAGGCAAAGGTTTGCGGCATGCAGCCACGCGTGTGACACGGCTGGTGTTTAGAATCGGCACTGAGCTTACTCTTGGGAGCGGCGCTCAATGGGTGCGGCAGTCAGCTGTGCTCAATGAACCATAAAGTTCGAGGGTCAGTGCGAGTTTGAATTTCGAATTCGATGCTGCACTGCACTAACCTCTAACTTTGCTGTTACTAATTGAATTTAAGTAACTCGTGCAAATCAAATTGTAACTAATTGCATGAATCTAATTAGTACAAATTAAACCGAAACATTGCTTATTAAAATGCAAATAATAATATTATCTACGGAATTATGTATTTATGTATTAAGTATAATAATAAAAACTAACTATTATGTATTTAGTTATAACAAGTAATGAGTGTGCGTGAGTCAAAAAGTTGTTAAAAATTCCAGTACACGGAAAAGGCTCGGATAGGAGCTATTATAATAGTCCTTTTCTTCAGCTAATAATTCAAAATAATAAATGCATTACGATTAATTTTGCCAGCAAATTAAAACAACATCCAATTTCCGAGACCATTTAAATAATAATATGCAATTTGTTAGCGAGCTTAATCTACTTTCGAATTTTAAGCTTTAAAAATATGTGATGTTCTCAGCAACATACAAAGGAATTTGATACAGAGAAAGTTTGATTGTTTCTACATGTAATTGGTAATAAATTATTATTCTTTTGTTAGAAATTGAATAAAATATTAACAGAAAACTATCGGGGGGTATTGGGATATACAATTTAGTACGAGTGTAATACATTTTAAATGAAAAATATTTATTAATGACTGAAAAGATATTTTGTTTCCAACACTTCATCTTGCGCAGAGTAGGTAGCGTACTTCTTTAACTATTCCCACTTGCCAGAAAAATTGACGTTTATTTTATCTTCCGGGTGGGGAGGGGGGCGGCAGCTACTGATTCGATTTGAAAAATTCTTTCAGTGTTAGATAGTTCATTTATTGAGAAAGGCTATAGGCTATATTTTTCTACTCTACAACTAATAGGAGCGAAGAAATAGTGGAAAATGTGGAAAAAACGGGAGAAAATTATTTGAAAGGGCTTATTTGAACGCGCTAATCTCAGGAACTACTGGTCCCATTTGAAAAATTCTTTCAGTGTTAGATAGCCCATTTATCGAAAAAGGCTATAAGCTATATTTTATCACGCCAAACCTAATAGGAGCGAAGAAATAGAGGAAAATGTGAAAAAAAAACGGGGGAAATTATTTGATAACGACTGGAGCAATTTTTATGTTATTTGGCACACAAGAAGAATAGACCATGTGAAAGGACATAGGTTTCTTATTTGCGAAAAAATTTACGGTTTCCGTGACATTCCTAAATTACGCGGGCGAAGCCGCGCGGAAAATCTAGTAAATAATAATATATCCTTCTGAATACAAATTATTATAATTTACTAGCTGTCCCGGTGAACTTCGTGTCACAGGTCACTTTAAAACCTTCCCTGGACTTGTACGAATATTTTAAGACTAAAATCAGCCCAATCCGTTCAGCCGTTTTCGAGTTTTAGCGCGACTAACACATTTGAAAATCCATTTTTATATAAATAGATCTTCGGGTAGTTGAAAAACTTCAGCTAGTTTGACATCTGTCATCTCAGGTAAACAATATGGCTGCTAGAACTCAGCCGAAACGTCGGAAATAAGAAAAAATCGCCGCTACAATATAAAAACATTTATTTGCTATAAAATTTTATATGATAAATTTATTTAGAATAACACATACAAAATGCCTGCTCCCAATTTTTTATTGTCTTGCGGAGGAATAATACTTTAATGCAAACTTTACTCGAAGAAAAAAAGAATAATAAGATACCATATATCATGACTATGAGTCATGTTGTTTAGTTTTCATGATCGGGACATAATGATGTGGGAGACATTTTGACGTGGGAGAGCCATGCTTCGGCACGAATGGGCCGGCTCGACCGGAGAAATACCACGTCCTCACAGAAAACCGACGTGAAACAGCGCTTGCGGTGTGCTTCGCCGAGTGAGTGAGTTTACCGGAGGCCCAATCCCCTACCCTTTTCCCTTCCCTACCCTTCCCTAATTCCTTTCCTACCCTCCCCTATTACCCCTTCTGATGTTGCGGGTGTCCATGGGCGACGGAAGTTGCTTTCCATCAGGTGACCTGTTTGCTCGTTTGCCCCCTTATTGCATAAAAAAAAAATCCATCCAAGTTCCATCTTTAGTTTTAAAATCACTTCGTCTGCAAATCTTACAAAATAAGATTGACGTGCTCTATATTCCATTGATTTACAGCAAGAACAAAATCATAGATCATCAAGATCTAGACTCTAGAGAGGTCGTAACGCAATAACGAAATGAAAGTGATCTAGCAATAGGTTTATTATAGTTGCAATCGATTTAGCCATTACAAATATAATAGTCATTGCATATTATGTTACAAATACACAAAGAACAGGGAAATAGGAAGGATAGTGAGTAAGTAGAATCCATACTAATATTATTAATGCGAGAGTATGTCTGTCTGTTTCCTCTTCAAGCCCAAACCGCTGAACCGATTTAGCTGGGTATGGAGATATTTTGAGTCCCGGGACATAGGATACTTTTATCCCCGAAAAATGTACGGCTATTGTAGCAGCAATATACCTAAGTACACTAGCTGTATTTCAGTTTATCTGCAAAAATTTTACAATATGGTTGCCTTACCGCTTTAAACTTGATTTAAAATTTTGGAACCATACAATCCAAAATAGTATGCCACTTAAATTGCCCTCGAAATATATTTCTAGAAAAAAACATTCTTTAATAAATAAACAATCGATTTTTAAATAGACCGTTTCGCATCGAGATAAGCTTATCGGATCATCAAAGAACAGTATGGCCGCCGCGTAGCCTGGCGTCTTGTTAAAAAACCTAGCCCTTACTCCATTCATTATAATGTGGCTGCCTCGATGTAAGATAAAGTCTAGATACAACGAATGGAATTTAATAAATTATTAAATAAATAAATATAGAAGGGTACTTGAAAATTTAGTAACGTCTAACACATCACTTTTTTAGGGAATTGCTTGCAAACGAAAATATAATATTACTAGGCTTTTATTTTGGGGAAAAAAAATACCTTTAGAGTTTTAGGGCAATGAGGGATTTTCTTATTTTTTTAATTTGACAATCAAATTAAAAAAATATAAATAAATCAGTTTCCATTTTAGTAACTAGATGGCGTATGGGTAGACAACTGTCGGTAATACCAGGGAATACCATCAATACTTGCTACAAAAGTGTTTGCCAAATGTATCATTCAATTTATTTTTGTAATCACGTGTTTCTCGCCATGTATAATAATTTGTAAAATTATTTTGTGAGAAATAAAGTCTTAAACCGTAAACCGTACTTGCTAAAAAACTGGGCAAAATAATGTAAAACTTGATACATTTCAATTTGAAAAAGACGCAATAATATTTCAATGAATAGGATAATAAAGTTATTATAACGATGTTTTAGTTAAAACTCACGGAAGAAATAGCCCTGTTTACCGATATTCACACCAAATGTCAAAGGAAATATACATTTTGGTTTTGACAACATCTTACCTGCACTTGTGCAAGATATCGGATATTTAATGGCTAATATTTTACCAATAATGAACATCAAAAACACAAATAACACAATTTGGGAAAAAATAATAAAAAACACACCAACAATAAAAAGTAGAAGAAGTTTTGAAAGTGACATGCCCGCCAAAACTCTCTGTCAGTTGTCAGTTTTCAGTTTGACAATTTGCGTGTTCCTAAACTGTTACCAGTATACTGGCCTAATCGCTTAGGCCAATGATGGCTTAGATTTAAGATATTTTGATTTACGTCACACTTGACAGTACACTGAAATTTTTTTGAAACACTACCAATATGTTGTCAGTGATGCCAACCTGCAGATAATTTCAGATGGGTGGGGAACCAATAGAAAATCTAGAAGAGTCTACCGTCGCGCCGTCTGGTAGAGATTTAAAAAAGAAAACTTCTCATTCATATTGCAATGTCCTTTAAGGGTGTGTTGCACCAACTTACTTTAACTATAACTGTAACTTTAACTACATAACTACAGTGCAAAATGTCAAATCTTTGGTTAAGGACGCCATATTTAACGGTAACCATAACGGCTCATACTTATATCGAAATTTTTTCGTGAAAATTCTATGTTTCACAGTGTTTTTATAACAAATATATTTTTTCCTGTTGATTTTTACGGATAATTCAATTTTTTATACTCTCAATCCCACTAACTGTAGCTTTAACAAAAAATAAACGCAAAAGACATCTGTCAAATTCTGTGGTCAAAGTTAAGATTAAAGTTAAAGTTAAAGTTACCCTTAACTATAACCGTAACTTTAACCAAAACTTTAACTTTAACCACGCCTTTGGTTCAACCCACCCTTAATGGCCAATATTTTACAACTGTCTACTAGTGTCTAACGTAACCTACCCGTTTCAACGCTACAATAATTTGAAACTTTATAATTTACCACCTTGATTTGTTTTATTTATTTTCTTTCAGAGAATTATCAGATTATTTTTTTGTTAATTTTTCTCTTTAAGTCCGCATTCTCCACACCAATTGACGCGTCTTCACACAAAATATTTAATACATATTCCGAACATTTGCAAATAAAAATGATAATTTCATTCAAATGATCATTCACTCGAGCATAGTAAACTCGAGTGAACCGTCTGCATCTATGTGTCTACATCGTTGTGTCATTTATCAGGACCATCAGTGACTGGACGTATTGTAATTAATAAGTCAGCTGTTTGACTCAGCAGTTCTGAGCTTTCTTCGTCGTTTTGTGCTTGAAAAGCTCGCGTTTACCAGTAAAGCTTTGTAAAGCTTTTGCTTACAATCTCTAATATTAATTATATCTACAGTCGCTTGGATTTTATTATAAAAAACACACTGTATATTAGTCATCTTACATTTAACTTGTAATTTATTGTTGAATATTATGTTAAGTAAATTTTTGTCAAGTGTATTACTTTTGAAATAATATTGTGTTCACTGTATGGGGTGGAGGGTTGATAGCCTGAGACACAGGAACTCCTAGTTCAGGCATCAACCAACCTAAACGCTTGATGTAAAACTGTTTCAAATAGTTTATTTTCCACTTTGTTAAGGTGAGAAATAAATAAAAAAAAATATTTGCTTAAAAGTTTTTTGGTATAATGTCCTTAAATTGTGTACAAAATATTTGAACCAAACTGGTCTTCTACTAGCAAAGATCTGGTTTTAAGTTAATTATTGTAAATCAAACATCTTGTTATTAGTCCGGTCTATTAGACTAAAAAATAGGGGTGAGGTTACATTAATTCCGACAAGGCTGAATATTGGTAGGATTGTTCGATACACTATAATAAAGGAAATGTGAAAAGTCCTCATCGATCCGGCAGGTGCAAAAAAATTTACTCGGGGTCAAAGGTTACAAAAACGGGTTTTCCGCGATTTTCAGCAAAACGGTAAGTTTTATCATAAAATCAGCTCAGAAAAAATTTGTAGATCAAATAATTATCTATAAAAATGTCTTTATACTTTTTTTTTCTAAGAGTCACCATTTTTGAGATATAACGATTCAAAAATTTGAATGAGTTTGAGGTATAAGTGTACTTAGCGCGTTTTTTTTTCAAGTTACACCATTTAAGTGTACATCAACGACAAAACTGACTAGCGGTGTATCTAGTCTGATGTATGCGGATACATCGTCGTAGACAAAAGTACACTTATACCTCAAACTCTTTCAACTTTTTGAATCGTTATAGCTCAAAAATGGTGGCTCTTAGGAAAAAAAAGAATAAAGACATTTTTACAGATAATTATCTGATCTACAAATTTTATCTGAGCTGATTTTATGATAAAACTTACCGTTTTGCTGAAAATTGCAAAAAAGACCTTTGACCCCGAGTAAATTTTTTTGCACGTGCCGGATCGATGAGGACTTTTTACATTTCCTTTATTATAGTGTATTGAACAATCCTACCAATATTCAGCCTTGTCGGAATTAATGTTACCTTGGATGTCTAAATTGATCGGAGTATATCTCCCTCATTAAATTAAGATAGGGATAACATCATATAACATATTTAACCAAGGGTTAATGTTAACCCAGATCTGCGCAAGTGGGCCTTACTTTGTAACCAACACACAATGTGGTTAAGACTGGGTTGCACCAACTAACTTTAACTTTAACTGTAACTTTGACTACAGTGCAAAATGTCAAATCTCTGGTTAAAGTAAAATATGGCGTCCAAACACCCCATATGCTCATACGACATCTGTAAATTTTTCCGGTTAAAGTTAAAACTAAAGGACGCCATATTTAACTTTAACCTCAACTTTAACTTTAACCACGCCTCTGGTGCAACCCAGCAAAAAAATAACCACAACCAGGTATTTGGTATCATCCACACTAGTTATTATAATTTATATTATATTGGTTATCTTAACTGAGGTTAAACCAAATTTATGATGTTTTACCCCCTTTTAACTCAAAATATTAAAAAAAAACAAAGGAGGAGGTTCTATGTTCAGCTGTAGATTTTTTCATACTTAGTCAGTTTTTTAGATTGAATAAAACTTCTGAAAGACAGACTGACAGACATACTTTACAAGGATTTATT
The DNA here is from genome assembly GCA_937595015.1 of Polyommatus icarus. NCBI lineage: Eukaryota > Metazoa > Arthropoda > Insecta > Lepidoptera > Lycaenidae > Polyommatus > Polyommatus icarus. Next base: position 3,748,996 of record OW569334.1, on the reverse strand, counting down.
ATTTAATTAGCATACAGAAATATGATCTCGCTTGGCTGTGTTATGTTACACTACCTGATACCTTAAACTTGACCTTCGCAATGTGACACTAGCCTTAGAAATTAGGTCATAGTTTAATCTGGTAATATTATTATGAGGATTATAATAAGTTGAGTATAAGTAGAAAATAGATTAAAGGCAATGAAGGGTAATGTGAAAGTGTGTTAGCTTTATGTATTCTTGTAGATTTATCACTCAAACTTGGCTTGGCACGTTGCAGCTTACTAACATCGCTTCTTTTCTTCATTATCTATTGTTATCTTCCACTCTTTGTATTAATGCAAGACATTAAATTTAATTCAAAAAAATTCAATCAACAAGTTCACGTCGATGAAATTGCAGCAATGGAACAGTAGCACAAATACAAGAAAAGTGCAATGCGAAATCATACGCTGTTTACACTTAAATTCTACTTTTGAATCTGTATGAGTGATCCTTATTTCGTTCATATTAAAGCTATAATTTTATTGGAGGTAAATTCACTCTAAATGGACTGTAATAGGAAATGCGTAATGTGCAATATGGAAACGGAGACAACGTTTCCCGCCAATGCATAAATCAAAACAATTCTTTATTCAAATTTTACAAACAATCAGGAAAATGCAAATCTATGGCTGCGTTCCAGATGACGTTAATTTTGACCAAAACGCTCAAAACGTCCCCTTCTGCCGTTCCCTTTGGCGACCGGGGTCGTTTTGATAGCGGCTATGACGTCACTCATGACGTCATCAATTTCGCTCAAGCAACGCTCAAAACGACCCACGACGAAAATGGGTCGAATGGGCGTTCTAGTTTTTTATTTTTATTTTAACGTAACAATATCGCAAAGACTATATTCGGAAAGTTTTCAGGAGCGAGTAGCGACAAAAAAACTTCATATAATTTCATTGCAAAACATAATATTTTTAATTGAAAATATTAAATATAATTAAATAAAATATTTTGATTAAAAGGAAATTGTTTTAAATGAAAGATCAAATATTTTCCTATAAAATACTAATTTATCGTCTCTCCTGGCCGTCTTTTAAATTCTTCATTAGAATAAAGATTGATTACATTTTCGTAGTCATTGATTCGTGGTCTAAACTTTCGCTTTTCGCGATAATAATTGTGGAAAAGTGCATTCCACTCTTCATCTGAACTAGATTCACTAGAAATGTCTGAATCATTATTCCGATGCACCTGCAAAATATGTCTAACTGCCGTAAAAATATCCATTTCGATAATCGATAGGTACCTAAATATTATTCAAATAAAAGCGGTAGACTCGAATTCTAACTTAACCTCTTTCAGCTGTCATCTGTCACTGTCACCTCGCCAGAGCGCTCAAAACGCTCCATAATTCCGTTCCACTTGGGTTTGTGACATTGACGCTCACATTTGCTCACATGCTAATGGAACGGGAGAAACGAAGGTCTTGAGCGTGAGCGTTATTAACGTCATCTGGAACGCAGCCTATGTCCTATCAGATTTGTATTTTCCTGATTGTTTTTAAAATTTGAATAAACGATTGTAATTTTAAGAAAGAGCTAAATATTAATAGCTCAGAATTAATAATTATTATTATAACAGTAACATAATTATAATTTTTAATTGATAATCGAAAATTATTGAGCATTGTAACTTAAAATCGGGGTTATAAGTTTTTGGACCTAGTGTTTTGTGTTGAAACTAGTGCTAGTGAATAAAGTCTTCAAGAGAGTCAGCAGGTCTTTCTCTTTAAATCCTTCGAACCCTAGCACGTAACAATTATTGTACCATTTCATTGTCTACCGATTACGATACTTACTTACTTTTGAATATTATAAACGTTCTTAATCCCCTCACTCTCTGCCGCTTAACAATTGAAAATCTATTGTGTCTGCGATACCGACGATGGAGGTGGTGTATTTCATTTTGCTCTACTATGAATTTGCAGGCAACAGTATGTATAATATTACCTTCTTCGTGTGAATACGAGTGATTTTTTGACAACATTTCTGTTAGAGCTCACGTGCAGCGTTGCGGGGTTTCGGTCGTCAGCCGAAGTTTTTGTGAACTCGCTACTTGCTAGTGATTCAAACCCTCACAAGTGCCACTATTGATCTGCTTGATTTGCCGTCGGTAATTAGCGATACAGTGATTTTAAAAGTAAGGATTCACAAACAAGGACTTCTTTTCTATGAGAAACGCCCCAATGTCATGAAGTTGCCCGTACAAAATGTAAAATAATTTTTTCAGCACTGCCACTATTACAGAAAACTGTATAAAGTGTAAAGCGCTGCTACTTTTACACAGGGACAGCACACAGTAAAGAGCATATTGTGTTGAAAAAATGGAATTAGTACGGTATGTCTAGAAACGGCAGAACTATAAAATATGTAAATCATATAAAAAGTTACCCACAGGCCACAGCTGAATATGAAACCATTTATGAGTCGATTTAAAAGTTATATTTATGACCGACTACCTACATATTGTCAGCAACTTAACAAAGCTAGAGAATAGTCTCTATCTCTGTTGTTTCTTCTATTTATGAAAGAGATTTAAACATGAATACACTTTAAGTAAAATCCATGAAATTGGGTCAGAGAAATATAGCAATAAAGGTTACTAGACAAAGCAATGACTTGGCTCTGGGTTAACAAGGCTACCTTTTCCAACTGTACTGTCTATATTTTACATCGCTGTCCAACAGCACCGTCGTGACAGTAAGTCACGAAGCTGAACTGTTACTATTGTGACACTAACTGATGACCAGCCAGGTTCATCCAACGATTTGAGTCATAATACGAGTATATGTGCATGTGCAAGCGGGAATAGCTCAAATTTTAACGCTTTTATATACCTAATAGAATCCTTACTGATCTATACTAATTTTATAAATGCAAAAGTATTTCTGTCTGTCTGTCTGTCTGTCTCGCTTTCACGCCAAAACTACTGAACCGATTGTAATGAAATTTTGTACACAGAATATAGTCTAAAGCCTGAGAAAGGACATAGGCTACTTTTTTTTTAACTGGAAAAAGTGATTGTATGGGGATGTTTATGCGTTAAGTTAAAATTAAGTTAGTTCCCAAAAATTCAAAATAGATACCGTCGAGATCTCTGTGTCACCCACATCGCACAAGCGTTTACTCCATACGTGTTGAGGTGGCAAGGATGAAGGATCTTTTCACGTTTTTTTTTTGGAAGTTTTAAGAAGATATTTTTGAATTGAAGTAATCGTACCGCGGAACCGGCGGAAGCAATTATCGTGATGCAGTAATGTAGCTTACATGGAAACGGGAACTACCGCGCGCTATAAGCTGAAGTCCACGCGGACGGAGGCGCGAGCAACAGCTAGTATTATCATAAATGCGTGTGTACGTCTGTTGTGAAACTAATTCACGCCTGAACGGCTAAACTGACGATTCTGATAAGGTATGGACAGTTAGTATTGAAAATGTAACTACATAATTATATGGAAAGTGACATTGGAAAAAAATATGCGATAGTTTTTGTTTCTCAAAGATGCACGAATCCTGATAATATGTGTGAATCGTGAATCGTGATAAATAAATTTATCTATGGATTCGTCAACTCTGTGCGGGTGCTAAAGACGCTATAGTCCAGCCTGCGTGCGTAAGCACTAAGCAAATCTACATGATAGTAAAAAATGCCCCTATGTATAAAAGTTACATGCCAAAGCTTCAAAATTACATAATAAAAAAAAAATATCCACAGCTGAACATATAACCTCCTCGTTTTTTGGAAGTCGGTTAAAAATATAGATGAATCGTTGCCCGTAATTGTCATGTGGGTAATTAAACACAGATTCTTAAAAGTTAACCCCCTGTGGAGTCCAAACGACATTTTTTGCAAGGGGCGGGAATTTTTTGCTTTGAAATATGAATCCACTAACCGCTCGTTAAAGAAACACGCACGTTACGTCGAAGTGCAGCGAGGCGGGCCGCATTTATTACCGAATCCACAAGTCACAAAATATTTAAAAAGCGGCCCGCAGCGCCATGTTGTAAGTTGTAACATGTGCGCGTACTGACCGTAAAGACCTTTCAGACCGCCCACGCTATGAAACCTTATCATGTGTGTAAAAATAAACGCCATTTTTCAAGTTTGAACTTGTGAATCGCAAAAAAAAATTGTGAAAGATCGACGTCACAGTGTTTTTTCTTCGAAATTCGAATATTTTCAGGAGTCCAAGATCCAAGTGCCACAAAGTGCTAAGGCAGGCCGCAGAGGACTAAAACCACTTCTGTCTTTTCTGCTAAAACTGGCCGAGCGGGAACTTTATCGATATTGCACATAGACTAGCAAGAACAATTTACACTTTCTTTGAAATTCGTTTCATCAAAAACTAGAAAATAATGAAATCGTGTAGAGTTTGACACGATAGAGGATCGGCGGAGTTTTGTTCCACTTAGCTGACCGTTACACCACTGTCGACGGCTTCATCACGAACTACAAAGGGCCTTCTCCACGTAGGACATTTATAACCACATTTATAACCACGATTGCCAACTGCCCAATCATGCAGCAATCAAAGTTGGTAAAGGTCCAACATGAAGAGTGGCCTTTTCTTGCTAAAGTACTGCACAAAAATGCATCAGCTCAAGATAAAAATTTCCGTAAACAGAAACAATCTTCATGGAAAGAGTTCCCATACATCAACATAAACGTAGAATATGGTTTGCGAACATTTTGAATTTCGAACACAGAAGGTGACTACTCCTTGCATCGATGTTTGCCGCCTTATTTTGACATTCGTTTGAATTTTTGTTCGATTCGTTCGAAAATTCTATCTGACTCCTCGAGTCTCACGACTGCGGCCGTAAATCTAGCCTATATGCTGGCGAAATGACCAGCAATCACCAGCAGGCCGTGAGAGCGGACTGACACACTTACACTGATTGTATCTGAACGGGGAAGTGGATTTTTGATGTGAAATCTACGGTCAGAGTGGCGGGGTAACGCGCCACCACTGTATCGATGCATTTCGATCGTTAAAAAAACCTTTTTATTTGGTTACAAACACCACCAAAACCAAGTTAAAGTAAATTTTGGGTCCAATCACGATCACAAGTTACGTGACATGTTGACGTGTCAATATGTTGTCACGCGACACGATGTCTTCATCACAATTTATTTCCTTGTAAAATGTAAAGTTAAATTCGATACCTCTTTGAACTTTAAATTTGGTTTTGAAGCCATTTGGGTATACACTCTTTTTACGCTTAAATTAACTGATTAATTAGGCTCTTAGTGCTATATCTACGAGTATAGGTGCTGTACAATATAATATTTCAAACTGTAATAATTTTTATTCAATTAAACTAAAATAGAAGTTAAATTATCAACCTCTCTGTATAATATTTTGTGCATGGCCACACGTATGCACAATTAACATAAAAAAACTATTCCCTTGTCTATGAAATAAAAAAAAGTTTCTCAACAAATCGTTTTTGAAATCGTTCGAATTTTAAATCGACAAGGGGAGTGTATAGAACAATAGAATAATGGGAATTGGTAAATAGAAGATGCGATCAGTGAGAAACGTATGTTGTAAACGAGCATACATTACACCTGCTCTACATACCTAATGGCCCCAGAAGATAAGTAATAGCATAATAAGCTAGGCGTTTAGTAAGATAAATTGGATAAATTTTGACAATCTTGAATGACAGAAGGCATTACTGAGATGACAAGTTGTGTCGAGCCCCATAACTTTTTGATTTCGACTTTTGACACTGGAATTAACGGAAGCATCTTGGCTAACAAGTAACAACCCTGCATACGGTTAACTACTTACTACAGTTATCTATTGTTATGGTTATTAAACAATTCATAAAACCTTTTTAGCAGCAAGTAAGTACCCCGAAAGGGTATAAATTTTTTTGTTAATTACTCGTAATGAGTACTCTATTTATTGTTATTAAAATTGTGTGAAAGCCTTGCAAGTTACAATTAAGTTCTCATACATCCATACATCAAACTGACAATGTGAGGATGTTTTTTACCTGCCAACACAATACGAAGCCTTGATTCGATCTCAATGTCACGGTTGCTTTGTTTCAACTTTACATAATGATCGTTATTACTTTTGCCCACGACTGTGCCAGACGGAAGTAGAAACTTTGGCTACAAAGAAAATGACGAATGCGATAAAATAAGCTCCTCCTTTTTGTAAGTTAAATGAAAATGTCATCATGAATAATAATATTACTCAATTATTAAATGCCAATAATTTGTCTTATTAATTAGCTTATTGAGAATTCATACTACAGAAAGTCTTATTATTGGTATGCCTATTTTCCAATAAAAATCTAAGATGCGGGATGCCAATAATAATAGGATGACCAACGATTAAGTAGTTGGCTCTATGTTTTTCCAATTTAGATCTATACTCTATACCTATAAATAAAAATGAATTATAAATTTTGTTAGTACTTATCCCTAATACTCGAGAACGGCTGAACCAATTTGACTAATTTTAGTCTTGAAATGTTGGTGGAGGTCGAGGGAAGGTTTATATTAGGAGAAAAGTGATTCGAATTTCACCGGGTCATGTAGTAGGTAGTCTGAAAATCTGCTCTATGGTAAATCGTCTTCTTCTTTTTTCTTGTATAAAATTCTCGTGTCACGATGTTAGCTGTTACCGTACTCCTCCGAAACGGCTTTACTGATTTTTACCAAATTTTATACGCTGCATATTATTCAGTAGGTCTGAGAATCGGCTACTGTCTACTTTTTATATGTAAGTATTGATAAGTGCATTTGTTGAATAAATAATAGTAAATTATTACAACTCGAGACTGACGGCGACCATTAAGTTTGTACGACGGGATAGCGATCGACGTTGCCATATTGCCATACTAGTCACTTCAATAAAAGAATATGGGCGAAATACTTTATATGGCAAAACAATTTTGCCGGGACAGCTAGTAATATTATAATAAGAATAAACAGATTTTCTTTCTGCACAAACGTCTAAAGCCTCAGACATAAATACAATATAGTACTTTCTTCGACATTACAATATAATACGAGTTGTAAAAAAGTTGCATGTTATGCAGGGAACAATCTCATTGTTGTACTTTTTGCTTCGGCTGCGGTATTTAGAATGTCGGCGCGTTTTTGTGGGGGAAAGGTCACAGTCATGATCATCGTCATCATCATCATCAATCCTCATCATTATCATCATCATCATCAGCCATCCGAGTTTTACGACAAGAACGTAACAGAAAGTCGTGAAGGAGGAACAAAAAATACATATTGTGTAAGGGCCTGTTTCACCACTTCCTGATAAGTGCCGAATAGGCTAACCTACACTTAACTTGACAGATGAACTATGGAGAATCTGTCAAAAAAGCTGTGAATAGCCTATTCGGCACTTTATCAGAAAGTGGTGAAAGGAGCCCTTAATAATATATGTATTAGATATGTATATTACAAAGAATTTCCCATTTCTTTGATAAGAGAGGAATTTTTCTTACGCGAGTATTGTCTGGCGAGAGAATCGTCAATACTGAAAGCTATGATGGTAGGACCATTCTATTAATAATATTATGTATTTGGAAATAAAATATTATAAAATTTTAAAGAGAACTTTCAGTTTAATGTTCTATTAAGTTTTACACTTTCATTTTATTTAAGTACTTACTTTTGATATAGAATTTAGACAGATACGGTACCTATACGTTTTTAATTTGTTAAATATACAAAACGATGTTAAAATGATCGATGTAAAAATAAATTAAATTAAGGGAAAGGCGCTAATGGTAGACACTGAACTAATAGAAGACACTTACGACAAAAATGCCATAAAAATAAGAATTATTCTAATTATTTCTCAACACTGTAAATTTTATAAGCTTCTTATGCTATCTGTTGATGTGAGAAAATATATTAGGGATGCCTTCGGGAACAAAATTTTAAAATGGAATCAGTTTTCGTAAATGATGTGACCGCGTCAACACGCACCCGGCAATTTCTTAGCAAATAGGTTAAGGAAGGCGAAATTTTGAACGTAAGTTTTGAATACATGTATCAGATTTTTTGTAATTTCTATTGACTTCATTGGATTAATGGTCATGTTGTTTACACTAATTAATGTTTATTTATGATCTTTTATCCATTTTCCCTAACAATATAAAGGGTGTCTACTATTAGTTCTTGAAAATGTAAAAAACCTAATAGATGACGTGGATCTCATCTTTTAGTTTTGCAATACATACTCAAGTTATTTTGTACTTTTACTGCAAAAATCATCACTATTCTCTGAAAATATAATTCTAATAACAATCTAAGAACTTAGAACTACTGCACCTAAAAATGGACGTGTCTAATATTAGACCATGTACTGATCTATAAATCGATTGCTTCAGTTTTTTAGCAGTAAAAAAAAAGAAAAAGGAGAGCTGAGAAAAGAAAGAAGAAAACAGAAGAGGCAAAAGAAGCATGGAGACTAAAGACTGAAAATAAATTTGCTAGGAAAATAGACGGGTTGCACTCCGGGAGTGCCGGCAGAAGTGAAAACTTAATTATTAACGTTGTGCATTTTTGAACCCATTTTTTATGAAAATCGATTATTAAAAAATCGTTTTTTTTAATAAATCGAAACCCTTACAATCGATTAAAATTTTAACCCATTTTTTATGAAAATCGATTTTTAAAAAATCGATTTTCATAAAATCGCTTTTCAAAAGATCGATTTTTAAAAAATCGTTTTTCTTAACTAATCGAAACCCTTACAATCGATTAAATTTTTAACCCAACTTTAATGAAAATCGATTACTTATTAAAAAATCGATTTTTTTAATTAACCGAAACCCTTACAATCGATTAAATTTTTAACCCATTTATTATGAAAAACGATTTTTAAAAAATCGTTTTTAGGGTTCCGTAGTCAATAAGGAACCCTTATAGTTTCGGTCTGTCCGTCCGTCTGTCCGTCTGTCCGTCTGTCTGTCTGTCTGTCTGTCTGTCCGCGGTTTTACTCAGAGACTATAAGACCTACAAAGCTGTCATTTGGTATGAATACACATATTAATGATGGCAACAAAATATTTTTTTATGGTACCTCCCCTACACATCAAGCGGGGATGAAAATTTTTTTCGCGCCCACTCCATTGTGTGGGGTGTCGTTGAATAGGTTTTTTAAATATTGCGAGTATTCATAGATCATATTCCGATATAGGGATCTGTTTGTGAAATATTAAGTTTTAAAGTGGAAAAAATAGTTTTTAGGGTTCCGTAGTCAATAAGGAACCCTTATAGTTTCGGTATGTCAGTCCGTCTGTCCGTCTGTCTGTCTGTCTGTCTGTCTGTCCGCGGTTTTACTCAGAGACTATAAGACCTACAAAGCTGTCATTTGGTATGAATACACATATTGATGATGGCAACAAAATTTTTTTATGGTACCTCCCCTACACATCAAGCGGGGATGAAAATTTTTTTTAGCGCCCACTCCATTGTGTGGGGTGTCGTTGAATAGGTTTTTTAAAAATATTGCGAGTATTCATAGATCATTTTCCGATATAGGGATCCGTTTGTGAAATATTAAGTTTTAAAGTGGAAAAAATCGTTAGAGTCCAGTGTCTACCAGCTAAACGGTGGGTTCTGGAAATGTGAAAAAATTCACGGGAGTAGGAAATATGCTGAATTTAAAAGGAAAACTATCACGGCTAAGAAGACTTCATAAGTAATTGAGTAATAGTCGATCAACTAAAAAAAATGTATTCGGCGAAGTATAAATGGCACTTTTCGTTTAAATTCCTTTGAAAGTAACTGAGATGATGTTGTTAGTAGTATAAAACACGCTATATAATATACGTTCATTGACCATATAAAAATTTTCAAAAACTAGCGGTACTACGGAACCCTATACTGCGCGTGGCCCGACACGCACTTGGCAGGTTTTTTTTAATTACTTAATCGAAACCCTTAGAATCAATTCGAGTTCGAATTCGAGTTCGAGTTCCACACAAAACACTACTCTCCAACCGTCTTACGGTTTTTCCAAGGTTTTTCGATCAGCACGAGAATCTGACGCGAGTTTCACAGTTTTTACCCATCCCACAAAAGTGCTCAACGCCGCTAAAGAAGTTTTCACTTCAAAAATATGAAAAATAAAAGAAAGGATAGTTTCAGCATGGAAGAAGAATGAATAGAATCTAAAGGCAACGTGGATAATATTTCTGATGCATGTAGGGACTATGATGAAGTAAATGAAATCTTTTGAAAAATGGCAAATAAAGACCTAATTTAATAGAAAAAAAATATGTAAAATGTAATGTATTGTTCTATGTCAACTATTAGTTCATATTGGTGTCTACTATTAGTGATGTTCGTTTTTTGTGATGTCATCTATTAGTGCTTATAACTAAGTTTACAAAAAGACCAATAATATATTTTTTAATTGATTTGTCAGAGAATAATTAAAATAGTTTTATTTTGTAAGAGTTACTGAAGACATGGAAGAAGTTATCAATCCTTTATTTTCATAAATATATATTTTATAACATTCAAATGTTGCATGTTTCCTTATAGTGTCTGCCATTAGGTCTTCTCCCTTACATTAAGAAGAGCCCGCATGGTTGTAAATTAATCAATAAAGCCAATTCAAACGACTTTCACGTTTCTGTACTCTATCCTATCGTCTGCTCTAAACGCTCTTGTATACTTTTTAGTAATAAACTATTTGATTTGTTACATATATGGCATTCTTGAATTTTCTTCATTCTTGAATCTTGGAATTGAATTTGTGAGTTAGGTATGTCATGTAAGTAGGTATGTCCTGTATGTAATTTTTTTCATTTTCCATCTGATGGAAAGCAACTACCGTCGCACATGGACACGCGCAACATCAGAAGAGCTGCAGGTGCGTTGCCGGCCTTTCTTTCTATTTATGGGACTTTTTTAAAGGGTGAACACTGATGTCAGTACTCAGTCCCTTCGTAATTTTCATTATCTAAATAACGTAAGGATCCTGAGCCATGTAAGGCCATGTTCCTTTGAAGGCCAACTATAAAAAGGTCGCAGTTATCGTCATGTAAAAACATTTTCCTTCTACTACTCACTTAGATCCATCAAACTTATAGGCCATTTTTTTTTTTGCCACAGTGAAATGCTGTAACACATTCGACGCAGGGGATGGGGGCTTCCGCTGTGGATATGTGGGGCTCGCCGCGGCGAAGATGGTAGGTGCCGTGGCCCTACCCAAATAACTCAAACTTATAGGCCTGGAGATAGTAAACACAAAATTCTTGGTGATTTGTGCCAGTATGGCGGTTTTACAGGGGTATAATTAGGTAAAGGCAAAAAGGAAAATGATGGTCATAGCGCTCGCACTGGCAGCCCAAACGCGTAGGAGTTAATCGAACGTGTCGGATAAATAACGAGTGTCGAACGATTTGTTCCACAAAAATGCTTGTATTTTCAGATAGTCGAAAAAAAATAAGTAGGCGAAAGCGTAATGCCATACTTGTCGGGTGCGGCTTACAGCCCGCCATACCGACGTCATCGTTTGGCGAGAAAAAAATCTTACACCTTTGCAGTGGTATGGCGGCCATTGGGCGCTGTCGGACAAGACGTATGGCAAGGTGATTTTCGTGAATGGCTACTCGACGATGATTGGCTATGCAAAAATTAGCCTGGTACCTACAAATGGTTCAACTTTTTTTTTTTATTAACGTATTCGCATCGGTATGGCGGGCTGTAAGCCGCACCCGACAAGTATGGCATTACGCTTTCGCCTACTTATTTTTTTTCGACTATTTGAAAATACAAGCATTTTTGTGGAACAAATCGTTCGACACTCGTTATTTATCCGACACGTTCGATTAACGCCCACGCGTTTGAGCTGCCAGTGCGAGCGCTATGACCATCATTTTTCTTTTTGCCTTTACCTAATTATACCCCTGTAAAACCGCCATACTGGCACCATGAATTTTGTGTCACTAACTCCAGGCCTATTATGGCCACAAACGCGGCGGCGAGTGGATCGCGCCACTATAATGTGGCAGTGAGATCTCACTGTTTGTAGACTTTGGTTGTCGAGGCTACAATTGTAATATCCGCACACTAAAAAACTTTAGTTTTTACTTACATAACCTATATCTATCTCAAATTTTATACAGGGCATTATCATATAGGGATATATGCCTCGATTTACGTTAAAATATTGGTAATGTTACTAGGAAGGCCGGTGGTTCCTTATAAGGCCCAACCAAAGATTTGATAGTTGGCCTTGCTAGGGAACATAAACTTTACAAGGAACATCTAAACATCATTAGCATATAAACATTTATTTTTAGTTATAAATGCGTACCGTAACAATTAAAATAATGTTGTTTTTTATAACATCTTTACATATTAGGATTATTAAACTTATACACGCATATTGAACATTTTGGCCTTATTAAGGACGGGCCCATAAGAAGGCAATTTTAGATTTAAAAAAAAATGACTGTATTATAGAACGCATTGGCAATTAGTTATAAGGTGTCAATGTGATACTCATTGCTACTATTTTTAAAGAATTTCCATTTATATATTCTTAGTTATAAAATGATGTTTAAGCAATGTTCGTTATAGTTTTTTTTAGATAATATAAATATATTGAGCATTTAATGTGTTGTTTAATTGAAAGAAATTATAATGTCGTTTTAGAAAAAAGCAAATAAATAAATAACTGTAACTCTATTTTCAAGTTAAATGACTGATGTATAACATTGGCCTTGTTTGGAGCTGTGTTCCTTGCAAGGCCATTTGGAAGAGCTTAGCAAAACTTGAGTTTATTGAATGGCTATTGAAGCTAGGTTAAAAAGAGATTTATAATATTATGATACCTTATAAAACAGAGCATTACTTGATAAATTGTTTTCTTAATTTATTTAGTTAATAAACGAATAACAAGCATTTTCCCGTTAGATTGCCCATACATGGCTCAGGGTCACCTTGTAGCACACCAAACGTCACACAGTTGAAAATCGCGCTATCGTAGTTTTTCTGTCTCCCTGATAACGTCTTAATTATACCAATCATATTCCCACGCGGTATTTCACAAAACAACGTTTGCCGGAATCATCTAATACAATAATAATTATGAAATAACAATTATATAATATCAGGGGCGTAGCTACCGCCGTTTATGCTGTATCAATTATACGGGGCCCCCAACGTGCCTAAACAAAACCTAATACATAAAAGCAAGACTTTTTACACGGGGCCCCGAGAAGGCACGCTGCGCTTCTGTATAATATATTTAATTCATTATTAGGACGTTACTTTACTAAATCTTATGGCCAGCACTATCGCCAAACATCACAGCTATAATAACTATCTTTCGACTTTTCTCACGCATATAAGTAGTAAACATCCATGTATACAAACTTTCGCCGTGATAAGAACATTCCATATTGTTTACTTATCTGCTATCGCCTACACTTGACCGATGACAATTATATTATACCATCAACTTTCGCTGGATGACCTTCATAAGGTGGCACAGTGCTCTAAAGCCTGGGGCAGGCTTTCACGAGAAAATACCACGCGATTACAACCATTAAAACCTCTACATAAGAGCTAAAATTGCGTCAATAGCTCAGGTGTGGGTATGCTACTTCGATATTCGAAATATAAAAAGTATAAGTGAGTGATTGGCCCCCTGTGAACACTGGGCGTCCGGTGAAATGGCTTCTTCTTCTTCTTTTTGAAATTAATTACAAGACATTTTGGCATATCGGGCTAGGCTGTTGAAAATTCCCCCCGATGGTTGCTCGCCTTGTCGTGGCGGTGGGGCTCTAGTAACCGCGGCTTGGACAACCGCGGTGAAGCAAAGAGCGCCGCTTGCCCTATCCTCTGCGGCCGAGGTGTGGTCGGTGGCAGAGCCACAGACCTGATCTGCCACATGGCCTCCAAGTAGCAGACTCGGGGGGCGTCTGCTACAGCCCTGGTGGGGGCCAAAGAGGAGGGCGCACGTATTGTGCGCCCATCGTGGAGTCTTCGGGCCGCTGGCGGGGTCGCAGATGTGTGTATCGTTCCTGTGGCCCCGTCAAAAGTCGGCGTGGCGGAAGATGGGGGGGGTTTTAGTGGGTATACCGTGGTCTCATTAGCTACGGGAGTCCCACATCACCGCTCGGGTCGCCCCCTGCGCCTGGGTGGTATGCGTAATGCATTTCCCCCTCCGGAAAAAAAAGGCTGTTGAAAATTGATAAAGATTGATTTCAAGTGATGGTTTAAGTAAAATTTTTGCAAAATATTTGTGATGCAAGCAAAGCCACAATGCTAAACTCAATAAAGGACATTTATTTAGACAAATGACCTAAACCAGTCAAAAAATTTCAAACAAATATTCATAATATTTATATGCCGACTAAAATAAAGTTATTTATGTCACTTACCGCGCAGGCAGTAACCACAAATAACTTAAAACTACATATAAGATTTAAAACTCTAAAGTCTAAGCAGTAAAATATAAAATTTCTGAGAGCTTTTCTATAATATGAAAGGTTCTGACAATAGCCATTAGAGTTCACGTCTATTGTTAAACATAACATTGTGATGTGAAATTCAATTAACGGCAATCATTTTCTTTTTTATAAACGTTGAACTATTGCTGCGGAAGATTAAATATATAAAGTCCCCTTCACACCTACTGCGGGCCGCGATGCACGCGCGTATGAATATATTACTGTATATATAAATTAAGATATTTTGAGTCCCAAGACAGGACATAAAATACTTATTTTCCCGGAAAAAGTTTCCCGCGCAGTAAACGAGTTTTAGCGCAGCGCAGCGAGTTACTAGATGCAAAGATATTGTATTACAGTTTGCAATATGGAGAAAAGAGTGCTAACTATGGTTATTATATATGTTACGCTCAAAGACCGAAATCGCTCAGTGAGCGAAAAATTTGCTCACAACGCGTTGTGGTCACAGTAAAACAGCCACGACGCGAAATTCGCGTCGTGGCTCTAATGAAAACGGCCACGACGCGTTCTGGCAATCACAAAAAGACCATAACGCGAAATTCGTGTCGTGACTGATATTCTATTCGTTTTTCTTGATTTGTTCTTGATTTACTAATCGTCCATAGATATGAAAGATTATATTTATTTGAAATATTACCACGCGTACTACAAAATATTTTTTCTTTTACTAAATCACTGCATAACGTGTTTATCATTATTATTTATAAAATATCCATAGTTCCATACTATCCGTATTCCGTACTAATATTATTAAAATTTTATAGTACGCGTGGTAATTCAAATATTATAATCTTCCATACCACGATTAATCAATCAAGAACAAATCAAGAAAAACGAATATCAGCCACGACACAAATTTCGCGTTATGGTCTTTTTGTAATTGCCAGAACGCGTCGTGGCCGTTTTCATTAGAGCCACAACGCGAATTTCGCGTCGTGGCTGTTTCACTGTGACCACGTTGTGAGCTATTTTTTCGCTCATTGAGCGATTTCGATCTTTGAGCGTAACATATAGAAAAGGTAGTTAAAAATTTTCATGTTGCGGCAAAGTTGCTAAAACTGGAGTGGAGCACCATGGGGTTTTAGTGGGTAGTTCCTCGGAGAGTCCCACAAACCCAGGCCGATGTCTCCAACCATCGGGGATGCGCAAAGCATTTCCCCATGTAAAAAAAAGGCCGAAGTTACGCGTCTCAGTATATATACTCTATAATCTATGGTTACGCGGCGTAAATTCCGCATGATTACGTCCGCAATGTATTTAAAAAAAACACTATTCCGTCGCGTTCCGTCCGTATTTTGTATGCGTTTGAAATTGCGGACGTAATCATGCGGAATTTACGCAGCGTAACTTCGGCTTAGTGTGTTTAGACACTTTCATAATCTCACTTTAAAAAAAGCAATAATCGGACATCAATGTAACTTCAATGTAAGTTACATTGATGTCCGGTTATTGCTTTTTAAAGTGAGAAATTTTATTAAAAGCGACTGTCATTTGAGTCTGTTCATTACAGTACCATAAATTATAACGATAGTAAAAACATTATTATATGCAATCATCATATTTTATTTAGTAAAAGATAAAAATATGCTTTGCCGTTCACATAATTGAAAGAAAATTCAAAGGACAAGGTCCAAATTAGGTTAATTTTAAAAGTGCCGGCCAACCCATTATTAAATTATATATAAACCCATTATTTTTAAATAGAACATAATCTAAGAAATAATTTTTATTATAACACCAAAGTTCTAAGTCAAGTCTCCGAGTTGTTATTCAAGGTCAAACTTTTTTTACAACATGTAATAAAACTTATTTTAATAATTAAAAGTAATATGTAATCGATCCCAACGTCCCTATCCGAGTCATAGAACAGATTAGAGGCCAAATACCTTCAAATGATTTGGAAAAGTTGACGGCCGGAGCTACAGCTACCATAACATTACATCTGCGACTCCATCAGCGGTCGCCTGCTGTTTGGGGTATAGCAGGCTCGACTTGGGGGAAGGTTTATTTACCTTCCGTCCGTCAATTTTTCCAAATCATTTGTAGGTATTTGGCCTCTAATCTGTTCTATGACTCGGATAGGGACGTTGGGATAGATTACTTATTACTTTTAATTAATAAAATAAGTTTTATTACATGTTATAAAAAAAGTTTGACCTTGAATAACAACTCGGAGACTTGACTTAGAACTTTGGTGTAATAATAAAAATTATTCCTTATATTATGTTCTATTTAAATAATGGGTTTATTGGCGTTGGCCGGCACTTTTAAAATTAGCCCAAAATTGTATGGACGTTGGATCTTGTCCTTTGTTTGCATGAAATGAAATTAATTCAATCCATACTAATACTATAAATGCATAAGTGTGTCTGTCTGTTACTATAATATTTAGTACTTATATACTCTGAGTTCCGGGAAAGGACATAGGTTATCCCAGAAAAATGTATGGTTCCCGTGCGATAAACAAATTTTGGCGCAACGGAGTTGCGGGCGTCATCTAGTTAGTTATATTTATTTGAAATGTACGTGTTTTCTTCAAACAAAGTGCGTAATATAGTTATTAGTTATGTATTTTGATCTAAATTTTATTAATTTTTAATGGAAGTTATAGAATCAAGGGAGTTATAAAGCACATTTAAAAATACTATACAATGTTTCCCGACACTGGTGTCCGATCCTTTAATGTCATGATATATGGCATATTTTATCGACAAATTAGCCCTCAATTTTTTTTTCTCTCTCAAGGTTGTAAAATGGCAGCCATTGTAGTTTTTTTGGGCTTTCACACTAATCTGACCAGAACTGCTCTTGTGAATATCCTATGAAGATAAAAAAGGTGTCATTTGATAGCTAAATTTGTGGACTACACAGTACACAGACAATATCTTATAAACTTCGTGGAATTAAACATAGAAAAACCCAAGTTTAAGAAAAAAAAATGTATTTTTTTTATTAATGGCTTTTTGTGAAAAATCTAGCATATTAAATTGGTTCTTTTTTATTTTAAAAAGATAGAAGAAGTTTTCATCTTCTAAAATTCTTTTACTTCAATGCTCTAAGTCAGATAGTTCAGAAGTTATAACGATTTTCTTACGATGAGGTGGTCAGATTAGTATGAAGCCAGAGAATTTTTTTTTCAAAAGTTGGAAAAAAAAATTTTGAACTCATGATGAATGGCTTATATTAGTGACAAATTGGCTTTCAAATTATTTTTTTCTCCAACTTATGGAAAAATATTTTTTTCTCTGGCCTGTCTAACTAATCTGACCACCTCATCATAAGAAAATCGTTATAACTTCTGAACTATCTGACTGAGAGCATTGAAATAAAAGAATTTTAGAAGATGAAAACTTCCTCTATCTTTTTAAAATAAAAAAAAACAATTTAATCTGCTAGATTTTTCATAAAAAGCCATAAATAAAAAATACATATTTTTTTTTTCTTAAACTTGGGTTTTTCTATGTTTAATTCCACGAAATTTATAACATATTGCCTGTGTAAGTATAGTCCACTAATTTAGCTATCAAATGATACCTTTTTTATCTTCATAGCATATTCACAAGAGCAGTTCTGGTCAGATTAATGTGAAAGCCCGAGAAAAACTAAAATGGCTGCCATTTTACAACCTTGAGAGAGAAAAAAATTTGAGAACCAATTTGTCGATAAAATATGCCATAGATCATGACATTAAGGCGTATAGAGTCGTGAAATGGTCATTTTGTTTTCGTATCTACTCATTCATTTCTGGCAGGAAAAAATTGAAAAAAATATATGTGAAAGATCAGTTCAACAACTAATATATCAACATTTTTTTTCTGCTTCATGTCTTACCCTTGCTTCAATAAAAAAATAATACGTGACATCGATTTTCGATTTGGAATCGGGACTCCTCCTAAACGGCTGTGATATACGGTATTTTTTTTTGCGTAGATATATTTAGAATCTGTTTTTCTTGAATATCAGCATTTTTTATAAAAATCAAACAATATTTTCTTTGAAAAGATATCGAAAAACAGTATTTCCGAACGATTTGGTTCAAAGGTGGTCTGCGCGGGCGCGGGCGGCAGTCGTCCGCTAGCATTCAGACGGGGAGGCTGTGTCACTCGTTGCTAAATCTTGCGCCTGTGTGTGTGCTATCGAGCGTCTGTTTGTGTGCATTAGATCACTACAATATTTGCATGAGTGTTTATGTAGAGTAGTTAGACTTAGAGTACAATCAACGTAAAAAGGTTGTAATGTGGTTCGCGCATGGACGCTCTTATGAAGAGTACCTAAATTCTTATTTACTTCATGATTATTTTTAGTTAAATAATATAATATCTAATATAATATCTATGTACGCTCACATCACGTCAGTCTGGCCCCGTGCTAAGTACCTGAAGGACTTGTGTTACGGGTACCAGACAACGGAAATATATTTAATACTTTTATACTATACATAATATATTTAAGATTTTTATTATATCATACACATATTTAATACACATCCATGACCCAGGAACATTGGAAAACTTTTTGTTCCGTCGGCGGGATTCGAACCCGCGACCCCCGGCTTGAGTTGCCACACACTCTAACCATTGAGCCACGGAGGTCGTCAAAGTTATAAGTTATAAGTTGATTGTTCCACGCGTATAGACGTTATAGTATTAATATTTTAAGTATTTAAATAAAACAAGTGTATAGGTGTATGGACGCTCTTATGAACAGTACCTAAATTGTTATTTACTTCATGATTTTTGCAATTCGCGTTTTTAAGATTCAAACTGTTACTGTAGATTATCATTAAACATGAACACAGTTATTGGTTGATTTGTAAAGCCTAATGTAAATTTAAAATTGTGTTATATCATCCAAACGGCCTACCGTTTGGATGATATAACACAATTTTAAATATTTTCAATATTTTCGCCAAAATTACAAGATGACCGTTTTTACGCTCTGTCAATTCAAGACTCTGTCAATTCAAGACGAGTCTTGAATTGTCAGCGTAAAAACGGGTAAGTCCTACGTGTCCGTTTTTACGTTGTAAGAATAAAAATATTATATTAGGTCCAAAATTCATTTAACACTTTATAAAATTAATTTTATTGTCATAGTTTATAATATTTATGTAATAGAAATTTTGGCTCTTCAGTAAGAAAAACTAAAAACACAGACATATCTTTCTATACGCTGCTAATTTAAGAAATTTTTTCTATGTTATAATGAACGAATAAAAAGACACGTCATCAATAACTATAGGTCCATAGTGAAAAATTCTAATAAAATGTGATTGTTTGATAAGTTAAACTGTTAATACAAATTTTAGTATAAAATATGTATTCACTAATTATTCTGTTTTCACTAAAGGGTAAAACTAAACATCATAATGTTGAAGTTGCCTTTTTCTTCTTATTGGTCTTTTCGGATACGTCTTGAGCAAGGTAAATTTTTACTGACTCTTAAGAATTTATGAAGGTCATAATTTTAACCGACTTCCAAAAAACGAGGAGGTTATATTATGTTTGGTTGTGGATATTTTTCTTATTTTTTTTTTGTATGTTCAACGATTACTCCCGCCGTTTGTGAACCGATTTTCGAAATTTTTGTTGATTTCGTGCAGGGGTCGATAGACTCGATCGAAACCTTATGTGAATAATAGAAAATATTGATTTCGAGTCGACAACTTATATCCGCAAAATTCGTATTATGGAGTATTGATTGATTCGTATTATACGTCAATGACACATGCCGCATTATGTGTCATTGACGTAAAGACAGAGTTGCCAGAATAATAAAAGGCGCACCCTTTTTTTGTAGTTCCCAGTATTACATGCCTATGTCGTATAAAAAATAGAAGTATAAAGTTTTAGCTGATGAATCCTGATGTATTTATTTTATATTTCCATTGGCTCATAAATCATAATACGTATGCAAAGTTTAGAATAATTATTAATTCATCATGCAAAGAAGCCTCAGGCCTCAGCCTCCGTCGCAGCTATTATATCACGTTGCAGATTATTTATTACATATATACTGGACTAATATGAATATTTAAGTGTATATATTACATATATACACTTAAATATTCATATTAGTCCAAATTTTATTGAATGTGTGGCACTAGTCCCACTAAAAACGAACAAAAATCTTATAATAACTGAACGTAAATGATAACAAGTCTATAAATAATTCTCTACCTTAGAGGTAGAAACAGACAAGTACGACATGACGCGGAACGGCGCGTAATTTCCAACGCGGTACAAGACGGTAAGTATAGATGTCCGCATCTACCACAGTAAAATCTAATAAAACTTCCAACTTGTCGTCGTTTACGTCTTTTTATCTTCGGAATTACTTGTGATAGAAAAAAAAATGTAGGAATATGCGTCTCATTATAATATTATGGAAGTGCATGATGCAATAAAAAAATTTGCTATTATGGACATGACCTTTTATACGTAGGGACCGTCGATAGAAATACGTCGTTACATACGTCTTTAAAAAAACGCGATTGCCTAGCAAATAAACAAAGGACTACCTGGTTAATTAATATATCGAAGAATGAAGCGAAGAAATATAATTAATGTTAAAAAAGAAAAAAAATCGGGTACCCAGTTTCCAATCAACAAAAACCCGAAAACCCGGGTTTGAAAATTGGGCCCGTGTTGCGATGCCCTAGCTTAGGCAAGACAAGCACGGACCTAACTAAGACAGCCAAGACTTGAAAAATTATCTAGATACCTACTGATTAATTTTTCATTTTTTTTCAGTGCCTCTTAATAAATTAGACATAAATATCATACTTGATACTAAGCGTAAATCGTAATTCGTGTAGCATTAAACGTATTAAAGTCATTCGTCAAACATCTATTTATTCACAATAGTAATTCATTTTCATATAAATTGCACATTTTAAAGCAAGTAGTAGGTAGGTAGTGGATTCGAGTAAAATAGGCAGTGATAAGTCAGGAGTGCTTCTGTTCGTCATACGCGCGCTTAATCTATGTACGATGTTTTCGTGCGGGGAGTGCAGAGCAGGGGGACCCAAGCCACGCCCAAACGTCCAAGGTCATCGACGACTCTATGCGCCTTAAAGGATCGGACACCGGTGTCGGGACACATTGTATATCATTATTATACAAATTTTAACTAATTGAATACTATAAAAATCAAATAAACTTCGTTTACCTATATTTTGAACCGTGCTAGTAAAAGAGGTCGACTTATATTAAATATTTAAAGGTAAAAACGCAGCGTTTCCGCATCACGTATGAAAGTTCCTAAACTAATGTATCACCGGCAATGACGGCGAAAGCATTGTACATTATGCCCCCATTATGTTGTAAACAATGAACATAAAAACCGACCATCTTCCGACTTCTAAAGCGATTTGTCTTGACCACTTCTCATTGTAAATGTCAAAACAGAGAGCGATAGATGGCGTAAGTGTCGCCTTACACAATACAGAGCAGTTATACTATAAAGGTTGACAAAGACAAGTGGGAAAGGTATATTACCATTTATTTAATATTACTAGATGACCCGGTGAACTTTGCATGACTTCCCTTCTAAATCCTAATATTGACCTTCTTTGGACTTCCACAAAGACTGAAATTGACCAAATTGACTCAAGTCGTTCTCAAGTTTTAGCGAGACTAATTATTTTTTTGAGGCAGTTCATTGCGGTATGGATTCAAAACATTTTTACTTAGAATTACACCTATGACTAGTATTAGGGTCTACACAGACGGACCGCATTTCAACTGCAATCCAACTGCAAATTGCAGTTCAAGTGCAGTTTGAATGCAGTTGACACGACTGCAATACGATTGCAATAGAACTGCAAACCAAACGGATTGCAGTTTAGTTGCAGTTGGCGTGCAGTCGTGTGAACTGTTTGGTTTGCAGTTCTATTGCAGTCGTATTGCAGTCGTGTCAACTGCATTCAAAGTGCACTTGAACTGCAATTTGCGGTTGGATTGCAGTTGAAATGCGGTCCGTCTGTGTAAACCCTTAGTCATCAATCATCATTATTGTCACATGCAAAATTAAGAATTATATTAGGTAATTTTAATTAAACAAACAAAAAAAATACAGGACGAGAGTGTATATCTCTGTCAGATTGTATTGGTATCTGAAAACATGGTTTCGGCGTATAAAAGATAAGAATTTCTTATCTTTTGTCGGATAAGTGCTACTTAATAAAATGTGAAATATTTTAATCGATAGTTTCATAGATTAGACATGCCACACATACCAGTGGTAATTAATAGTTTTGTGGCGCCGAAGCGACCTTTGCCGATTTCGCAACGATAAAGTTTTTTCTTTTTTAATTACTTGTTTAGCTTAAAATAAAGTCGGCCTTGACTAACAAAACTAGCATTCTTCGTAGCATGTTCCTTGCATCGTAAGATAAAAAATATTTTTATACCAGCCATTAAAAATTGAATCCAAAAATTATCTTGTATTTCAGTCGGTTTATAAACTATAAATACCAACTATAAAAGTTAATTGTGTTGTATGATTTGTCATCAATACTAAAAATGTCTAAACATTTAGGATTTTAGGTACTAACTACTAATGGAATTATAAATAATGCAATAAATGTAAAATAACGAAACAGTTTTATTGCATTATTTATTTTAGCGAATCCTATTCACTTTTCATTTCTGATTCCGCTGTCGAAATCACCAGATGAAATTTGACTAAAAGCTCTGTTTCCTTGTAAGATAATTTCAACATAGTCGATAGGTTACATAGTATATAATTATCTAATGCCAAAGAAACCATCAAAACGTTATCTAAAGTGGACCACGGGGAGTTATGTGACAGGGTGATGTAGCGCAGGCTGATGCATGTAAATACTGCCTAATTGGCGGCTACACAGCCGTGCCCGCCCCTCCTAATTACATCCACAGGGCTACCAACACACACATTTTTATTGGCGATCTGGCTTCTCACGGGACATACTGTAGGTACGAAAATATGGTAGAAAAGGTAGGTAGATAAACTGTGATATAAACGTGATCTAGTTGTCCTTAGGTCAACGAGATTTTATTGGTCCACATTCTATACTGGTTTTAGACCTGGACCAATCAAAATAAGTCTAACATTGTTTTGAAAACAGAAAACCATTGAAAGAAAATCTCAAGAGGATTGATTTAGAATATCAACATCATTCAGTCATTACCTACAATATTTAATATTAGTTAATATGTAATATTAATAATTAATACATAAGCCAAAATTATTTGAGGTTTGGTTCAGGTAATGTCAGTTTTCTGTAAGATCGGATTTCTCTAGATAACATCTTACTCTTTGTCGAAGAACATCTCTACAATATATGTATATATACCAATTTATTACATTTTGACAGCCCTACGTATCAGATACGTCCCGCAGCAAGATGTGTGTGGCCCTTAACAACATTGTTTCATAGTTTAATTAGCCGCATGTTGATATTATCGTTAACTTTACGGTCTAAATACAGTACAGCATACTTATATCGATTTTATAGAGAAAACAAGACTTTTATTGAACATGCTTGCTATCGAATGTAGGATTTATATTCTTTGTATACTTGATAAAATAGAAATTAGAAGATTTTGTGGGTCAGACAAATCGAACTATCTATAGTTTGTAGACAACAAAGCGATTTTTAAGGCTTCCCTTTTTCTGTCGCACTGATGACAGAATGTAAAATAGAATTAAAAATATCTAGGACGAAGAACAGGACTTATTGTAAAACAAAGGATGAATCAATATAGGGTATAATAATACATAATAATTACTAGCAATTTGACCGAGCTTTGCTCGGTATTCGATAAAACGTGAATAAAATGACATTTTCTAAAAATGATTCCTAGCTAGATCGATTTACCGCCCCCGAAACCCCCTATATACTAAATTTCATAAAATCGTTGGAGCCGATTCCGAGATTCCAATTATATACAAGAATTGCTCGTTTAAAGATATAAGATTTATTCTATTTCGCGCGCGTTGATGTCTTTTACAGTTGCCGCATGTCGCTACGCTGTGCGGCGACTGTGACGCTACGCAGGTAGGTGTGAAGATTGCAATATATTTTATATCATAATTAATAAGGAACAGTAATTATTATGGGGACCTGTCTTTTCTCGACTCTCAAAGTGACTCAAACTATCCTCATGCCGACCCACGTCAGATAAGCGGCTAAGCCAGCTTATTTTCGTAGCTCTCCCCAATATTGCCCGATTAGAATGTCACACTTGTGACTTTAGGGGAGGGGGGCTAGGCCCCCTCATTATTTATCTCCAAACCAACTAGCAACAGACTAGTTATAGCCACGACTAAACTACCATGGTCTTAACCAGACCAGTAGCTTAGCTTAGCTTAGCTTTCGAAAAAAAAAATACTCATGCCGAATTTCATCAAATTAAAATGTATGCTCAAATCGCTGAATAGATTTTGATGAAACATTATTGTGCCATAAATAAACAATGTCAGAAAAACATACATATTATTAAAGTAGATATGGTTAAAGATGCAGTAATTTCAGAAACTCAATGTACATAAGTCGACTAAATTATAAGTTTACCTTAAAACTCGATCTATAACTACAATCGGCAGTTTGTTTACTTTTACACAGTAAATCGTGAGAACTAAAAGCAAATACGCATTCAAAATTATATTACTTCCAACAGGACTCTATTAACAACGACATAAAGATTACTACTACTACAAACTACGAGCTAGAGCGAGCAAAATAGACAAGTAAAATACTGGATAGTATTAACATCCGGCGTATATTACGCAAAAAGTTCTACTAAATACATGGTGTACCGAATAAAGACACGCAGTAGATAAAACTATTTCTAGATCTAATTAAGACACGACAAAGAAGAAATAAAATCTATTACTTACCTATTTCTTAAAAGTCGGGTATTGTTTTAAAAGCTTAAAGTTTCTTCAGAAAATGATTTGTAATTTACTTAAAATCTCGTCTATTTCGATCCGTATGGTTTGAGAAAAACTCTAAACACTTAAAAATTATGGGAAAAACTTAGGCAGTGCTCTAAAGTCCAACAAATGCGATAATCCCGACACTGCCCTTTAAAATCCGGATTACCGGAGGTATACTGGTTAGTAAAAAGAATACATAGATAAATAGCTCTATGGAGTCTTTTTTCTCTAACGTTTTTTAAACTTATAGTCCAACGCTTAATCTCGGGTCAGCTGGTCTGCCCCTTATTGTTCCGTAACCCATCATTTACCCACCATCATGCAAAACGGCGCCATCTTCGCCAAGTATTATAAAACAGCAAGAAAACAACGGAGTATTTAAAAAAGCTTACGGTCTTACTACAAAAGATCTAAACATCTATTGAACAGTTGTTTTGAGACCATTTTGTACTGAGTTTTTCTTTAATCGACTGTTCAACAGGTGTTTAAATCTTTTGTAGTAAGACCGTCAATATCTTGTAGTAAAGTAGAGCTATGTATATAGATAGAGAAAGATATTGGCTGACAATAAAAGTAAGATTTGCAAATGAAATAAAGATAATGTTCGCGTAAACAAGGAATTTCTACATATTGTTCTATCTAGTAAAGTTAAAAGGGGTAAAAACATTACACTTGGATTTAGAGACCACACGAAAATTTTCCCTGGCTCAAAATAACAGCTACGTAAGTCCTATTTAAACCTATTATTCTGTAAGACATCTTTCAGTAAGATAAGTAGAATTCTACTACCAATTACTGTAAAACTAATCAAGAAATTAGCTTCTAAACAAGGCAGCTCCAAGCCAAAGGTTGGACAAGGCAGGCATGTCTCTTGATAAGAGGTAAGCTGGTGCGGGATGCCCACGCCACCAGACTAATGGTCGTTTGAGGATCAATTAAATTGATTAGCTGCCCACAATTAAACATTAAGACTGATGATTAAAGTGTGTCCATCGGATTCAGACGGCACAGAACTTCAGTTTTGCTGCTATACAATTTGCCTGCAACTTTGTAGCACAGAGATTTGTTTTTCGGCCGGAAATCGAACATTTTACATGATATCTATCAGCTATATCCTTTCCTGAAATTCAAATTATGTAAAGTTCACGGCAAATTCTCATCGGCTTTAGCCGTTTAAACGTGATGAATACTTTCGCATTTATAACTGGTCGCTGCAGTTAAGCATATTTTGTTTATTAACCCACAATTTTCTTCCCATAATCTTATTCAAAATGATCTAAAGAAAATGAATGCATTCAAAACTCAATAAGTACGTAATTTTTTGTGAGATAATACACAAACGCATAACAGATTAACAGCGTCCAACTATGGGAGAAAGAAGGCAATGCAAAGAACCTTTTCCTTTAAAGTTGGTTAAAAACAACGGCAATAAGCCTCACTTACTACTTACAGCCTATACTAGCAAATATAACAGCCTCAATTTATGTCTGTAAGCAGATTGGAGTAATCTCGAGGGTCGTACAGCATAAATTGTTGGGCTTAAGCGTTATAGAATCAGATAGTACGGTTACTGGGGGATTAATGTTATTGCAACGCTTGTTTGATGCTCATTTCCTAGGACCACTTTGGTTAGTTATAGTAGTAGGTGTAGCCTAGGGCTCTAAGCTACGGTAAGGTCTAGTCTTGATGGTTAAGTGATAAATTATAGCGTCTTCGTTGCTTAGTGGTTTATAGTTTGGCTGTAGGTTGTCATGGGTTCAAACCCCGCGTAAGAAGAACTGGCTTAACATACGAGATACTTATATTTGATTTCAAGCTTTAAGCTTAATTCTTCATATTATGCCGAAAAGCTAAAACTACAATAAACAGAACAGTAGAGAGGAAGTCTGTCTTACTTCTATAATATGTATTATGTCTTGTTTAGGGCATGTAGAGTATTTTAAGATTGATCAATCTTATTATAGGTACTGGTGGTACTGGGCTTACTAAAATAAATCTGTCATAATAAATGTGCTACTCAATAATAATTAATAAAACGCTACCAAAAAACGGCGGTGGTTTTTGACAAAAAATGCAGATAAACAAAATACAGGTCAAACTGAGGACCACTTTTAAGTCGGCCATATGCCACCAAACGAATACTCCGATCATTCTTATTTCTTATCTAAAACATATTCAAAACATGGCCGAGTTTATACCCCATCTGTCACCAGTTGAAAGCAAAATCCGAAGTCACTTTCCGCGTAATACCGTTAAAGCTTTTAAACGAAGATAAAAAGGGTTAAACAAGACAGACAGCCTGCTGACTAATTAGGCATCCACAAATTGTCAGATATTTTAAACGGCAATAGCCGCCAGCGGACCTTTCAACCAGCTCTTCTGATGTTACGAGTGTCCACAGGCAATGGTACTTGCTTTTCATCAGATGACCCGTTTGCTCGTTTGCCCCTTTTTATTTAAAAAAATACGTATGTGTGCGTGTGCACGATTTAACGGCGCGGCTTATATTAAGAGTTTTAAGAGTAAGTAATATGTTTAGGTTTCTGTTAATACCAATGTTACTTCGATATTATTAATAACATAATAATATATTTCTTAGTGGCATCATCAATCGAAAGAAATTATTTTAATCCTTCGATCGGGGATTCTTTTAAATGCTATTGTATTCTATTGTTGTCGCGATTACTGGTGCTCTTATGGGGCTTGAAGGATTAATACATGATAATATTTGCTATAGGTACATATTTTACTATTCCCATGATTCAGATGTAACATCTAATATCTATACAGGAAATGAAACTTGACGATAAAAATTAATAAGTAATAAAACTTGAATGTGATGGACAGTCAAAATACAGTCGCTTGACATTTACAAGATAATCTTATGTCGATAATAATCAGAATTAGACACGCCTCATTAATAGAAATAGAAAATAGAAGATATTTAAAGTAGAAATTAAATCCTTTACTAAATATGTTGTGACACCTACAAAATTGCATGTATCGGTTGTACTATTACTAGATTGCTTTATTATTTAACAGTTAAGTTAAATACACGTGCAAGTAGTGTCGTTTTAAAAAAATAATCACTTAAGTAAAAAAAAGTAAAAAAATGAATAATTAATTAACAGTCTAATAGGGGAAATGCAAAGTTGGTGCTGCTCTCTAGCGTCAAAATATGGCAGTAATATTATACATAATATGGTTATAACGACGCCGAAGGGACCATGTTAATGTCGTCGCTATATCCGGAGGTCTCAATAATAAAAAAAACAAATACAATATGTATATAATATTTACTTATTATTTAAGTATATTATACATGGGTCTTATTGCAAAACGTGTTATAGTGCACAGTTTAAGTTTAGTTTTTTGTGCACGCTGTAAGGCGTATTCCTTTTTTACAATTCCTTTTAAATCTAAATTATTTTGGCCTTCACTTCACTAATGTCAATATTCACATAACTTTTCCAATCCGTACTATTGCTTCCGCTGAACATCATTTTAAAATTGGTTGTAAATTTACGTCTAGGAGCCATATTTACAAGTTAAAGAAACACTTTACTCATTGGAATTCGTTGTCTTACTGATTCATTTTTTTAACGAAATGCACATGTCTAACATATTTTGTTTGAACATCTGTGAACGTAAACAAAGGATAAGAAAGCTTAATGTTTTTATTAACGAGTCTTTGCGCCTTTGTCGACTGAGTCGCAATGTCCGCATGGGATTTCTAGGAACTGGTCATAAAGGTTTCTTAAAAAAGTTACAACACCCGAAATCGTCGCTACATCCGAAGTCGCTATTACCGAAAGTATTTCTAACGAAAGTATACTTTAAATTCAAGGAGCGTAAGTTTGGCGTCGCTATAACCAAAATATCGTTACAACCGAGGTCTTTACTAACGAAATCAGTGGATTTCGTTAGTACTTAGTTAGTTAGTACTTTCGTTAGTTACTTGTTTGACGCATGATTGATAATACCCCATAGTTTTATCAATGCGTCAAACAAGAAAAATATCAAACCCTGTACTCAAAACAGATCCAAAATAATCATAAAATCGTCCAAGCCTTTTCGAAGCCGGTACTTACAAACGCAGTGACACGAGAACTCTATATAAATAAAGATAATGCAAATCGTGTGAAGTGGAACAGATATCGGCTTGGCCTGATTGAGCGCGATGGTCCAATAACAATAATCTTGAAATATGGCGCACGCTTCTGTTTTTGAATATAGAACGAATTTGAATATTATTAAGATTGGTTTTTTTTTTATTGTGTAACTGGCAAAAACATTAAGACAAAAGCTTCCAGTCACGAGTTTGGATTTAAGATTTTTTAAAGTACTTTCAAAAATGTTTTGTAGAGTCATTATATTATACATTGCACTTTGTATGAAGTAAGCGATAATAGAAATTAGAATGACAACGTTATGAGCTAGATATAATACTGCCGCGTCATTTACTATTCAGACTAACAAAAGTTTACGTCATATCAGATTAAAACGATATTGTATTATGCAAGTTTCGTATTGTACAACGATGGCAAAATAAATTAATACTAAGATATGCATGAATTGCAATATAGTTTTCAAAACAAGTCAAAATTCAAAATAATTAAAAATGTATATAATATCGAAATTCGAAATGTACCTACTTTGTCTTTGGTTTACCAGTGGCGTAGCCAGCCTTGTGGGGCCTAGGGCATAATTTTTTCGGGGCTCTACCCCCAATTATAGTAAGAATTGGAAAAAATGTCAGCGCTTTTTAGGAGCAACCGCGGAGCAATTTAACGTATTTAAACTATAACTTTATAAGTGTGTATGTTTTTCACACAAAAAAAATTAGCAAGGTAGCAAGCACCATGATGGCTGGCTACTTTTATCCTGTAAAGTGTAAAAGAACAGTATTCCTGTGGGATGCTGTAATATAAATCTGTACTCACGTTTCCCAGAAAGCCGCTGCAAGGCTGTATGGGCGGTGGCGGGGGGTCGGGGGACCCTCGCCCGCTTCGCGCGTCGTCCTTCTGCCCCATATTAGTACATCACTGGGGACAAACATATTTGATTTAAAGATATGTGTATGGCATCGCTTAATATAATAAAAAAAAGTTGTTTTTAAGGTTCCGTGCCTAAAGGGTAAAAACGGGACCCTATTACTATAAAGTATAAGACTTTGATGTCTATCCGTCTGTCTAATTTTTGCTCAGTTTTGCTCCGTAGTAATGGTACAAAACCCTTCGTACGCAAGTTCAACTCGTACATATAGCCGATTTAATTTTATTTTTGTGGGCTTTGAAAACATTTCAAAGCTCCTTGCTTTTTAGGGTTCCGTACCCAAAGGCTAAAAATGGGACCCGATTACTAAGACTTCGTTATTTATTCTGTCCGTCTATCTGTCTCCAGGCTGCATCTCAAGAACCGCTTTAGATAGAGTTCTGAAATTTTCACAGATTGTGTATATCTGTTGCCGCTATAACAACAAATACTGAAAACAAAATAAAATTCATATTTAAGGGGAGTTTTATTTTCCCATACAACAAACGTGATTTTTTCGGCCTTTTTCGCTTTGTAGTCTGTATCAATAATGGCAAAAGATAGACAATTGAATTTTTCACGAAGTCCTTTGTTATACTTTAATATTAAAGAATAATATTAAAATAAAATAAAAATTTAAGGGGGGCTCCCATACAAAAAAAACTATTTTGGGCCTATTTTTGTTCTATAACGGTACGGAATCTTACGTGCGCGAGTCCGACTCGCACTTGGCCGATTTCTTGCAGAAGACGTGTTCTATTTTTATTTTATTTTATTTAGGTCACAAACAGCCATTCTGTTCTGTTTTAGAATAAAGCCTATTTCTTATCCAATAAATAAATATTCAGATCAAAATATTCTTATTTAGTTATTTGTGAAGATGAAGTCATCAATGTGGAAAGGCGACAAAAACGCATTCACATGAATAAATATCGAATAAAAACTGTAAATTGAATTTAAAAAAGGAAGTGTTTAACGGGACGGCTGAGGGGAGGAGTCATAAAAATACGAATTTATTAAAAACAAGAACTTTTCTCGAAAACACGATTAATGAATGCAAGTGATGTCAGCTATGCAAATTGCGATTTCATTTTCAAGGATTTCAAGTAGCAAATGCCCCAGAAACCTGATAGAAAGACAACATGAATGTGGTAGTAGAAAAAACTTTGGAAACACATTAGCTACTTCTTTCAAAAGCCTATTATGCTTGAAAAACTATAAACCGAAATCCGAATATGTACTTACTAGGCTAGTTTCCTATTTTTTTGAAGTGAAAACTTCTTTAGCGGCGTTGAGCACTTTTGTGGGATGGGTAAAAACTGTGAAACTCGCGTCAGATTCTCGTGCTACTCGAAAAACCTTGGAAAAACCGTAAGACGGTTGGAGAGTAGTGTTTTGTGTCGAACTCGAACTCGAACTCGAATTGATTGTAAGGGTTTCGATTAATAAAAAAAATCGATTTTTTAAAAATCGATTTTCATAAAAAATGGGTTAAAATTTAATCGATTGTAAGGCTTTCGATTAATAAAAAAAAACCATTTTTAGGGTTCCGTACCTCAAAAGGAAAAAAACGGAACCCTTATAGGATCACTTTGTTGTCCGTCTGTCCGTCTGTCAAGACCCTTTTTCTCAGGAACGCGTGGAGGTATGAAGCTGAAATTTATATCAATTACTCAGGTCTACTGTCCCTTGAAGCTGTGAAAAAATCAAACTTCTAAGCCAACGCAATCAAAAGATACAGCCGTTTATGCCGCAAATTTTCGACACTTGCAAGGGAATCAAAACCTACAGGGTGCTTCCCGTGAACTCAGAATCTTGAAATTTGGTACGAAGCAACGTCTTATAGCATAGATAAAGGAAAAATTACGAAAACCATAAATTTTTAGTTACATCACATAATATATTTTTTTTTAATAATTTTAAACTTACTACCCATTTCCTCATACTCGATTGTCGTAATGAACGAACTTTGTAAACCTTGCAGGTTTGTACGGAACCCTCGGTGCGCGAGTCCGACTCGCACTTGGCCGGTTTTTTTTAATAAGTAATCGATTTTCATAAAAAGTGAGTTAAAAAATGCACAACGCTAATAATCAAGTTTTCACTTCTGCCGGCACTCCCAGAGTGCAACCCGTCTTTTTTTTCTTATTGGTACTTACTTAATTAAAATATCACTCAAAAATAGAAACATCGGTGAAAGAATGACTCTGATATAGGTAATAAGTATTATGTATTCCAATTTCCAACATGATTCCAACTTTGAAGGCTCATAATAAGTATAAAAAAGTACAAAGGTTATAAAGCTATAATTTTGGAAATACATACTTATGTTTTACCGTTATTTTATTTTTAAAATCTGCTAATCATTGACCTTTTAATCACCCCTATTATATCGCCTATGTCAATTACTAAATACTAGTCTTGTGGCAGAAACTACAAAGAAATACTTCTCTCCATTTCTGGCTTCAAACATAATATTCTCATACAAGGCTTCGTGCTAGCACAATTAATATTTTTCACGGTTATGTCAATGGCGGATGTAGTTTGGGCTAGAAACACAGGCCGAGATCTTTATTCGCCACTATGAAGTGTGGTTACAACTTACAGACCATTACGGGAATTCTACTATCCGTGGTAAATTAAACCTTATCTTTTAGGTTTAGAGTTGAGAATCCCTCTAGATTGGTGTCTGAAAATCTGAATCGTAACCGAATGTGACAATGTAAAGTAAACTTTATCACGGATATACATAGTTGAATTTTATTCGGCACATAAATTCTGCAAGTTCGTCTAATGTGATGACTTCTATACTCTGACAATTTATAGAAGCGTGTACCAACGTAACGGTATTCCATTAAAGGTTAATGTTGCTGGCTTTGGATATTGATTATTGTGTTTTATGACCTAGCAAAATCTGTCAGCAGTCAGCACCAACAGCACTCAGCACCATAATACGGAACATACAAATTATAAGCGTAAAGCCCGTCACAGACTTAGCTATAATATTAATATTAATATTTTTATAGCTAGGCCGATGATTAGCTCGAATACGTCAATTCAAGAAAGTATTCCTAACTTCTGACCTTCAGTGGCGGGGCAAGACCAAAATTTGATGTGGGCGAGATATATCTTGCGAGGTCCCCTGAAATATATTTTGCGAGGCCCCCTGATAGATGACGCAAGAAGACGGATTTTTGGGGAGACAGAATTTTTTGATATTCAAACTTTTACTTATAAATAAAACTTTTTTATGAATATTTGAGTATCAAAACTTGTAAATCCTTTAAAAAAACCTCGTAGTCCAAGGGGCGCGAGGCCCGTTAGACCGCGAGGCCGTGGGCGGGCGCCCACACCGCCCACGCCTTGCGCCGCCTCTGCTGACCTTTGATTATATACTACTCTATATAATCAAAGCTTCTGACTGACAAAAATCAACATTTGACGCTCAATGAAAAGTTTATAAACTTTGATGTTCAGCTCTACACGATCGTACAAAATTTTAAAAAATGATGAACTTTACGTCAACATTTAAGTGAAATAAAGTTAGGTAATCATAAAATATCCCTAACGGCCACTAAGGGCTATTTATGATTACCTATCTAATGAAGGCATACAAAAGGGGCGCTAAATTTTTTCAGCACTATCAGCACCCTGGGGGCTGTCGTCGAAGAAATGTCGCAAAGGGCGCTGCGCTGGTAATGCTAAAGCGCATCACAGACGGTGAAGATAATATAAAATATATATTATCTTAGAGCATATTTTAGAATATCGCTCACCATACAAATCCTATGAACCATCACACACGACGAAGTTAATTTATATTTTATATTTTGTATCTTAAGATATGGAAATATGTATTTCGTACCTAACCGGCCCTGTAAGAACGGCAAGTACATGTAAATTCTGCTTAATACTTAATTAAGATTAACAATTCTTCAGCCCACAATAAACCAATAGCAAAACAAAAGGAGAACAGTTGATTAAGGCTAAAGCGGATGTACTTTAAGTATCTCTAGTAATTTATTACTGAGAATCAAGATAAATGTGGTCTTAATGAAACTAATGTAAGACAGAACTTAATTAAGTATTGTAATAGAATAATCTAGGTCTGATGCAAGCTAGCTGAGTGTGTTATCTATATATCTACGTTCTTACCTAATAAGAAGATTGTTTATATCAAAGATCCGAAAATACTGGCCGTCTTATGGGCAAAAGCAGAGAAAGATAAACGAGGAAGGATATAGAATACATTTCGTCTCGAGAAAATGTTGTGAAAACGGGCAAGAGCTACACGTTTTTACAATTAAGTTAATAGAAAGAACCAAAGCACTTTTAGCCACATCACAGAATATATATTTATTAGTTGTACCAAATGAATACAGCGTCTTGAAGTTATTAAATAATTTTTTACAGTACAGGCAAGCAAAAATAATAAATAAAGTAAAGATTGATCTATTTCAGAATAAATTTTAAGCAAGAACTTTCAGCAAGTCCTAGGTATAACACGGGGAGAAGAACCGCCAAAATACTTGCACGGGATCACTTTTGAGCAAAAAATGTTGATTATTTTTTCAAAAAGACGGCTGGAGCATAGTGTTTTGTGTCGAACTCGAACTCGAACTCGACTCGAACTCGAACTCGACTCGAACTCGACTCGAACTTGACTCGAACTCGGTTGTCTGTAAAGTCGGTTTACTGACGATAGTTAAACGTGACAACGTCATAGCCTTAAATGGAACGCCTCAGAGCGAGGTAACGCCGCATATTGCGTCATGTTTTTTCGTGCGCGCAGCCCATATCGAATTATAAGACGTTGTCACGTCAAAATAAAATTGTAGTGTTTAACTTAATTTTTAGGAAAACAAAAAAGTCAATAATGAGTCAGTAGAGACAATGAGTGAGGCTTGAGAGTCTCCTAATTTTAAGTAGCATTTAAGTCGGCCTTAAAATGCCAAAAGACAGTAAGCTCCAGTGGGCGATAAATGATAATATATCGCAATTACTATTAGATTAGTTTAAGATATTGATGGTCCAGAAGTAACAACGTGGGTATTGATGTATTGTAGTAATTTGTATTTCCAGTATTTTGGGCAGCGTATATTTAAAGCTTCTAAATGACAAATAGTGGAGTTCCCAGAGCGTAAAAATCGTGCAAACCTCCGATTTTTGCAATAGTGGGTGAAAATTGAAAAGAAAAAAAGGAATGTGTAGCTGATAACATAAATAATAAAGTTTACCTATTGAAAAGTTGTGCTTTTGATTTTTAAATTATTCTCTTCTACTTCAAGTAAACTCATAAACTGTAAAATTTTGAAGAAAATTTGCATATTTCTTTCTTTTAAATATATAGCAAAATAATAAAATATATTATTATTTTTTTGATTTATATCGTTGCCTATATTCCAAAGAAAGAAAATAAGTTGAAAAAATATATCATTTAGATTTAAAATTAATATTTTTGTATGTAGATGAGCATACCTCCAAATGTGCTTGTTGTGTGCCTCGCCAGGTAAATGGCGTTCCTATTTTTCTTTGGTTTTAAATAGGAAGTTTAAAATTATTTTTTAGGCTTAACAAAGCCTTCTATTTCTTAATGTGTATAACTTTTTAGCTCTTACTTTATTATGTTTTCTGAAAATGTAGCACAAACTTTTCACGGATATTTCGAAGAAAATCTGTATTTTATTTCTTTTGGTTAGGTTTTTACATAATAAAATTGATTTTTTATTTATTTTTTTCATTAATTATATTTGATAAAACATACTTAAAGGAAAAAAATACAAAGTAGGTTAAAAACTGATATTTTTTGTATTCAGGTAAGCATTTTCCAAACATAGGTCGCAGCATGCGTCTTTAGTATGTACGTGAGATTTGTAGCACCCAATTTTTTTTCTGGCTCTAAGTAGGAAGTTTAAATATATTTCAAAGACTAGAAAAAGTCTTTAATTTGTCGATGCATTTCATGTTTTAGCTCTCACTTAAATAAATTCTCAACAAATATAGAAAAAAAATCGGTCTATTTTACACATTTTTGGAGATATTTAAACGTTTTTAAAAGTTATAATTTCTCTAAAAATTAAATACGCACGACAAGTAAATTTAACACACTTTTCGTTACAACCCTTAAATCCACCCAAACCCTTTCCCCAATCTTGGTTACGACGAGCGTTAATCTCTAAAAACTTTGCAAAAACCTTATAGTTGTATTTAGCTTAGCAAAGCAAACTTTCTTTTTTAAAAATAGTGTATTTGGTTAATTTTCAACGTAAACAATCGGATAAGAGTCATTAAATAACAGGAACAAGAATTTTTTTTTCTGGACCGGTTTTATATGGTGAAATATTAATTTTTAATTAAGTAACTAAAAAATTAAAAGCACAAAAAAATTTTTGGTAAACTTTGCAAGCTATAGTGTAAAAAAGAAAATGACACCTCAAAAACAAAAATCCATTCACTATTACAATTTTCGGAGGTTAAAACCTCTGGCGATTGCACTAAAACTGATGGCTAACTAAACAGATTTGTTAAAACTTAAGTTAAAATATGATTGGTCATTGGATGCTTCCTACGCCGATAAAAAGGCCAAGGCATAAGAAGATGTCAATGTCATGTCATATAGGCTGCTGAAGGTACTGGACCAACGAGTGATGATAGATGACAAGAGAGAGTAGCAGACGCTCCACCAACCTTAGGACAGCCCAACAAGAATATTTTCTTCCCTATTTGTGAAGATGAAGGCTTCCTGGACCAATTTTCTTTGAACTTAAAGTAGACACAAGTCTTGAATGGATTCATCGGATGGATCAAGATTGGATGAACTTAATAGCATGTCCCTTGGATAACCAGTGAAAACTATATGAAAAGGTTTCTGTGGTTGGTTATGATGTTGATCCTGGCTATAATATGTAAACTACAAAATATCCTGTTGACAAAATGGTGGCATATTTGCGTTTGCAAATTTGTTTAAAGGGCCTCCCCCTTTAAACAAAGTTGCTTGAATTTTGTGGGTTTTGTTGGGTTTTAGTGGGTACCACATACCACGGCCTATATTCCCAATCCACTGGGAATGCTCCGTAGTTCCCCACAAAAAAGAGTTCAGTTAGTTTGTTCCCGACCAGTTGGAGTCCACAGAAAAGCCTGATTACTTTACCTCCTGAGATCCAAAGAAACCGACACGAAAATACAAAATGACAAAGCTATTTTCAGGCCGGCGATCCCACAATTACTGACATCTGCAACACTTTTTATTGGACCTAATAATAGTTCTCAGTACTCAGCAAATAAGTGGTCTAGATTTTTTGCGCCAGCGCTTTAGGCTTGAAATTGTACGTAATGCATATTTAATAATAACATAAAATGTATAAACCAGAAAAACATAATGTGTACAGATTCAGAATACGAGATACAGAATTATACATCTAAATGTCCTTCAACTGAGATTGTTAAAGATTTTTTATGGCCTTGGGCTAAATCCCTGGAA
Organism: Polyommatus icarus; assembly: GCA_937595015.1. NCBI lineage: Eukaryota > Metazoa > Arthropoda > Insecta > Lepidoptera > Lycaenidae > Polyommatus > Polyommatus icarus. The sequence goes on along the minus strand of OW569334.1, from coordinate 3,711,049 downwards.
AAATCCGTAATGATTACAGTGACCTTCAACTCTCAAGGTAAATGATAATGATAGGAAAACTTATGGAATTTAGAAAGTGTTTAACAACTTATAATATATAATTTCATCTTAATTATCTCGAGGAACGTACAGTAATTCATAAAAATGTTTTCTTAGAAATCGTAGTTGCAGTGTTAGGTTACATGGAGAGTTGGAGACATTGACTTGTCATAGACAGTCTCTATCTACGAGTTAAAATATCTATATTGTGAGTGCCCCATTGGAGCAAATGCGAATTGTTTGAGCTAAGCACAATGCACGACACTCGAGAACGAATTCTGAAAAGAGAAAAAAAAATGGCGGTGATTCATAGAGACTAAACGTGGTCACCCATTCGTACCTTACCCACCTTAATTGATTTTTGTTATGCGCCTTTAGGTACATACAAATTTTGTGGAAATGCTTATTCTGTCGCCAAAAATTCTAATATGTACAGATACACAAGATTGTCTCATTAGTCATTAGGGATAAGACTAACACTAGTTTAAGATTTTTAGGGAAAGCAAAGAAGCTTACTTTTATGAAATGAAGCATGTGAAGCATGAGTGACTCGTCCTTACTTCCAAATCATTACATCATGCATATCGAGTGGCGGGAATGGCTGGACCTTTTAAAATATTCTTTGATCGTGACCGTTGTTCTTGGAACGGTAAAATATTTATAGATCAGACCAAAAATGGCGTTGAGACAAAAACGACGACGCGTGCAAGGATTTGGAATGGGGGCCACTCGCCTCTGTTGAAAACGATTCTATACCAAGGTTTTTATCAACGGCGGGGATTTCCAAAATAGGTTTTGTGGACCGTGGAACCCAGGAGTTCGTTATGAATATTTTTTGTGATTTTTGAATGGGGCATTGTTTTGATTTAGCTACTTACGACCGCACTCAGAGAAATTTAATTTAATTAAATAATGCTACAAAAATGTATCTAACAAATATCATACATAGGAGCTTATGACTAAATCTTCATTCAAAGTTAAGTTATCATTAAATCTGTTTGCGAGAAGCCGTTGTTTCAGATAGACTTCTCAGCAGCCTCTCTTCGAATTCCGATATACCAAAGCCTCGCGTCCCCGTCCTACGCGGAAGTAGAAACACGGTCGGGTTTTAGTTTGGTTTTAGTGAGTACAGCCGCGGCCACTACCATCTCTTCCGCCGTAGCAAGTCCCACTGGTCCCACATACCCTGTAGCGCTAGCACGGCGAACAGCGGAAATGCGAAAGTATGGACAAACTGTGGAAATAAACCTAAGGTGCCGTTCCGACCTCTTTTCGTTCCGAAAAATTCATTTAAAATGCCATTTTATGACAGACTATAGTTACAAACTGTGGAGATAAACTTAAGGTGCCGTTCCGATCTATTTTAGTTCCGAAAAATTCAATTAAAATACCACTTTCTGACAGACTATAGACCTAAAAATTGAAATAATATCCTATATTCTGTCATAAAGTGGCATTTTAATTAATTTTTTGTCGGTCGCGATTAGCCGCGGTAAAGATCGGAACTTATTATTATATTATTTATTTATTTCCACAGTTTGTCCATACTTTCGCATTTCCGCTGGTCGCCGTGCTAGCGCTACTGGTAGTCCTTCCCCAACCCAAAAAAAAGGGTATATCACTGGATGGAGCGGGCGTGCGATATGGCCGGCGATCTAGACTTGAGAATCGAACCCCTGATCTGATGCTGTAACGTGACACAGCCAAAAAAGCATCAATTCATGACGCCACAACATTATTTTTATGGCAAGTTACGAAAGATATCCCATAAAAGTTCTGACAAATCTTTGCCGCCATTTTTCATATTTCGAGATAATCGTGATGTCACGAGCGGGAGATATGCTGAAATTAGTTCAAAATTATTTTACCATTGCTATGATGTTAATGACAAAGATATAAGGCTTAATATTGCAGATAATCGACCCAGGTGAAACAAGACCATTCTTTGTAATACACCGCGCTATGGAGCTAGGAATGTCACGTGTTTTTTTTCTAATTTAGATTTTTAGTGCTTACCCCATCAAGCCCCGCGCGAGCACCGGTGATCGCGACAACAATAAAATACAATGGCAATTCCGAGAACCTCCGATCGAAGGATTAATTAGGAATCCCAAGTTAGGATAAACTTTGGAAAATTCTATTTAATTTCTTGCTTATTAAATCAACTTTTATATATCATCAATATCAAATATTATTATAGTATTTTGGGTGCATTCAATATTAAGTGACAGAATATAAGAATTAGTACGATAGTTAGTTTGTACGATAGTCGGCCAACTTGAAATTGTATAATATGTGCGGTGGCCCTCTATTCTGTGGTATCATGTCGTGTCGTTATCGTGCAGTGTGCAAACGCCCAATCTCATAAATAATGGAAAAAATCATCCAATAAATTTCACACAATACCATCCATAACTCTACGAGACGAGCATTTAAATCAGTATAATTTTAAAACAGGTTTATTTAATGATGAAACTAAAGAATAAAAATACAACCACACTTTTCCCACGGTAAATTCAAAATGAGTCAATAAGTAATAACATCTCGTTTCTCGCTCTATATGGCCTTAAAAATTTATTCCTCGCCAAAATTGGAAGTAACAGCTAGTAAAACTATGGGAGAGACTATAAGGAGAGACCTAGTTTGTACAAGATTTTGTGCTAAGATGTGCCATAAATTGATCGAAATTACCACTTTAATATTAATCAAGTTTTCTGAATTTGAATAAACTTTTTGGGAACCCAAAAAATTTCTGCTGTAAAAATAAAAACTACCAACGTAAAGTACATTTTGTAGCTATTTTATTTTTATTTTATTTTATTTGGAAAACAAACAGTTACAAAATAAAGGTAGTGTACATATCTATAAATATTACAAGGAAACCATTAACATGTTTTCACATATAAGATTCTAGTTAACATTTTAAAGAAAGAAAGCTTGTTAAACAAAAGAAAAATAACAAAATATCATGTAGAGACAATTTGTGAAATATGGTTAAAAGAAAAGAGAAAAGATACATCCATGAGTAATAACTAAAAAGAATATATATATATATATATATATATATATATATATATATATATATATATATATATATATATATATGTATTTCTTTTTTTAAGGGGTGTTTTATTTCCTAAACTAGACTTCTAGATGAGATTATTTAGATTATTTGCGGATCTGATGAAGAAAGAGTTGGACTTATAGTTAGTGGTAGTGACCGGCACATGAAGAAGTTTGGGTTTTCTAAATATTCTACTAGGTACATTAATAAGGATTTTGGATAGTAGTGTAGGGGAATCAATATGGCTTTGGGCAATTTTTGCAAGGTATATGACATCTGCAATAGATCTTCTTTGCTGTAAAGGTAGAATATGGTGTCTGACACATCTTTTAATGTAATGGTCATCTGAGGTTTTTGTTTTAAATTGCAAGAATCTAAGAAACCTTTTCTGAATAGATTCTAGTCTCTTTGAGTGCGTATCATACCTACATCGGATTCCATACAATCGAACCGTATTCTATGATGCTCCGCACTAGTGAGCAATACAAGATTTTTATTATTTTTATGTTTTTAAATTCATTCTATCTAAATATCATCTATCTTGAATATCTTCACATAAAACTGGCTAACCTAATCTATCCATAGGATATCCTATAGATATAGGTAATTAAGGGACAGACAAGTAGGCAGTGCACAGAGGCGCAGGTTATCAGAGATCTACACTCACTAATAAGCCTATTTCTTGGTACCCTTCTGTTTTTAAAGGTCATTAAAATACTAGTAAGTTACAAAAGCTATAAAAGTTTATCGCTTTTATCGTCAAAATTAGAGGGAAAACTGCTTTTGACTTGAGATAGAATTTTGTGTCAGTACCCCACAAACGATCAAATTTGTTTGACGTAATTTACGTTTTCATCAAACAGCAGCGCAGACGATCAAACGTGCATCAAACACGTTTGTCAAACAATTAGCTAGAATCGGTTTGAGATCATGAGATTTTGTTTGACAAACACAGCGGAACACGTTCAAACACGTTTGTCACGCTACGTAATCCAAATTTTCTTCAAACACGTCAAACACGTAGTTTGTCAAACAAACTAGGTACGTGTTTGACGTGTTTGATATTTGATCGTTTGCGGGCTACCTTATGGTTGTCACCTCTGAGATTTGTTTCATGTTTTGTATTTTTTTTCTATTTGGGGCCTAAGGTATAGAAAATGACGACGTGTTCCTATATACTACTGACTACCTACTAAATACTAATTGTTACTAAAGTAACTTATGTGATAGATTTACTAGATGACGCCCGCAACTCCTCCTATCCTATGTCCTTTCCCGGGACTCAAAGTATCTCCATACCCAGCTAAATCGGTTCAGCGGTTTGGGCGTGAAGAGATAACAGACAGACAGACAGACAGACAGATGCACTTTCGCATTTATACTTAATATTAGTATGTAAGTAATGAATATCTTTAGGTAAATAATATAAGATATTGTTGGGTATGTTCTAAGGTGATTATAATAGAAAGTTCGTAGGCTCAGATAAATGTTTATTAAAACACTACACAAAAGTCACAATACTATACTTAGCGGCTAGTACAATATATTGCGCGCGGGCACGATCTACAGTTGCTTAAAACATACTGACTTCAAAAGTTAAAACTCTAAAGGAGCATTGTATTTAGCTCCGTGGTGTGAACTTTGCACTCTACATGTTACGACTTACGTCATAACGACCCTTACAATATTCCCCCCTTTTTTTAAATAAAGGAATACAAAAAGAAAATATTAGCACAGTACTAACTGCAATAAATCTGCTAATCAGTAACGACACAATAGTCAATATGTCATGTAACATTTTTACGCAGTAAGTGCAGGTTCACTCTTGAAAAAAAATCACAAAAAATGGTTGTTATACTTGAAATAGCGGCTCGTGTTCACACTTCACACTTCACTTATGTGTTGGCACTTGGCGGCATTTGTTTGCCTCTTTGTTTAAGTTGTAAAAAGTGTAACAATTAACAAAGGATTGCTATACTGTGACAAAGGAGAGAAACAATAATAAGCTGGCTAATGGCTTACAAATTACAATGCTTACTTATATTAGGTCGTGTTACGAAGTTTAAATTGGGCGTTGTGACAGACGAGAGGTTACAAACAACAGTATTACAATAATATCCCCGTTACAAAGTATATTTAACACTCGGGTACTAACCACAAAAGTAAAAGTAAACGTATACAGTAATCTGACTCTTAACTACACAATACACAATAGAAAAAATTTTTTAAAGGTGTATAATACTTATATCAATGTATAAAAATAATGTGTTAAGTACATATAAAAATGTTTTTCTCTTAATCTTAGGTACTTACTTAATTAAAATTTTTAGGTGTTAGGTATAAATGTATTACATTAATTGTTAGACTATAATTGTTACATTCAAAAGTCAAAACGAACTGGTCGTCTCACTGTCCGACCACTCCTCGTAATTTTGTTCTGTGGCACGGATCGCATTACCGTGGCGTTACTATTGTTTTCTGAACTCGAATCTAACTCGTTACTAAGTGCTAAATTACCCTTACTATTTTCGCCTAAACTCGAACGTAAATTGTAACTACTTTCACTTTCGATATTTTCCTTTAACAAATATGCAGGTTTTAACCTGTCAATAGAAATATTAACTTCTCTGTTACCTTTCAAAATTTTGTAGACCTTTAAACCCCTATCGAGGACTCGGTAAGGGCCTTCGTATGGAGGTTGTAAAGGCTTACGAACATGGTCAACTCGCAAAAAGATGTGACTACACTCCTTCAAATCCGGATGCACGAATAAAGTTTTAGAACTAGGATGTTTAGTCGATATAGGCCTTAAATCGTTAAGCGTGTCGCGTAATTTTTTGACAAAATTATCATCCGAATGAAAATTCTTTGACGTACTATAAAAATCGCTAGGTAAACGTATGGGGTGTCCGTAAGTCATTTCTGCGGTACTAATGCCATTATCGTGTCTAGAAACTGCTCTCAATCCTAACAAAACTGTTGGCAACTCTACAATCCACGATGATGATGATTGCAAACGGGCAGTCAGGGCTGCCTTCAATGATCTATGCCACCGCTCTACTATCCCATTGCTTTGCGGGTGGTAGGCTGTGGTACGTGACTTCTGTATACCCATAATTTTCATGAGTTGAGCGAACAGGCTGCTTTCGAATTGCCTGCCTTGGTCGCTAGTTAACTTTACAGGGCATCCAAACCTTGCAATCCATCCTTCGTAAACTACTTTCGCTACTACCTCAGCTGTTATCTCTTTAACGGGAAATGCTTCCGGCCACCTCGTACGTCTATCTATCATAGTCACAAGATACTTATATCCATCGCTAGTTGTGGAAAGCGGTCCCACAATATCGATGTGGACGTGTTCTAGGCGTTCGCATGTTGGAAATTCTTGAATATCTGAAAATGTGTGTCTACCTATCTTAGCTTTCTGGCACTGCACGCATGCTCTAGTCCATCTACTTACATCCTGATTCATACCTGGCCAAAAGAATTTATCTTGAACCATCCTGCGAGTACAACGGATGCTAGGGTGGCTCAAGTTATGAATTGATTCGAATGCAATTCTACGAAACGACTCTGGTAGATAAGGTCTAATATTATCAGTAGACATCTCGCATAACAAAGCTTTGTTGCAAAAGGGAAGCACAACCTTTTTTAAGTGAACGCTACAACTTTTCTTATTAGAAATGTTTAATGGTTCTTTTTCTTGTTCTAATGCTAATTCTTCCCAATTAATAATACTTGGGCAATCTATAGTTTCTATACGCGACAAACTATCGGCTACTACATTCTGTTCTCCTTCAATATGCCTTATATCCGTCGTGAATTCGCTAATAAAAGATAAATGCCTAGTCCTTCTGGGAGATTCTTTCTCAGGATTAACGTTGTTAAAAGCATAACTAAGGGCTTTGTGATCAGTATATACAATTAATTCCCTACCTTCTATCATACCTCGAAAGTGTTTTATCGCTAAATAAATTGCTAATAATTCACGATCGTAGGTAGAATATTTTTGCTGCGCACTAGTCATCTTCTTAGAAAAGTAACCCAATGGTTTCCAACAACTGCCTATACGTTGTTGTAAAACTGCACCTACTGAAAAGTTTGACGCGTCGGTCATAAGTGCATATGGCGCATCGTCGCATGGGTACGATAACGTGACTGCATTCTTGAGTGCTAGCTTACATTGTTCGAATGCATCCTCAGCACTTCCTGTCCATGCTATGAGACTTTTGTCTTTTCTTTTAGAGTTATGCAAATAATTATTTAAAATTGACTGATATCTAACTGCATCTGGAATATGAGAGCGATAAAAATTGATCATCCCTAAAAATCTGCGCAATTCTTCTATAGTTTTAGGTAGAGGGACTTCCATAATTGCTTTAATTTTATCGTCAAGGGGTCTTAAACCTTCTGGCGATACATGATAGCCTAGAAATTCTATTGAAGACTGATTGAAAGAACATTTTTTTAAATTTAACGTGATACCGTACTCTGTAAATTTATCGAATATCTTTTTTAAATGTAATTCATGCATTTCTGCGCTAGTACTCGCTACTAATATATCGTCTATATAATTAAATAAACAAGAATTTTGATTTTGATTTTGACTTTTGTTTTGACTAGTTAAATTGTCTATTCCTTGTAAAACCGTGTGACTCATGAATCTTTGAAACGTCTGAGCTGCGTTTCGCAGTCCGAACGACATTCTCGGAAATTCGTACAAGCCAAAAGGCGTTATGATAGCCGTTTTTTCTACGTCACAAGGGCTTACAGGAATAGCATGATAGGCACGACAAATATCAATTTTAGAAAAGATAATCTTACCTGTCAATAGGTTCGTGAAATCCTGTAGTCTGGGAATCGGATATCTGTCAGGCTTAGTAACCGCATTGAGACGCCTGTAGTCGCCGCATGGGCGAAGCTCGCCGTTCTTCTTTACGACGACATGCAGCGGGCTCGCCCACGGAGATTTAGACGGGCGACAGATGCCCATCTCCTGCATGACCCTAAATTCTTCCTTAACTAACTTATATTTATCTATGGCTAAAGGACGGGCACGCGCATGTACCGGCGGACCTACAGTCTCAATGTGATGAAATATCGAATGTTGGCTACACTCTTTAAACGAAATTGGCCTCGTAATTTCAGGGTAACAGGAAAGTAAATTATATAAAGGATGCGAATCATCTAAAGTCTTAATACTAGGTTGATCACAATTAATTAATGAGCCATTAGTTTTTAAGTTTGTTATGGTGTCTAACAATCTATGCGACTTAATATCTACTAATAAACCATAATGACTCAAAAAATCGGCTCCAAGGATGGGCTGCTTAATATCGGCTACAACAAAAGTCCAACGGAACGCTCGTCTTAAATTTAAGTTTAACTCTAGAGTTCTGAAACCGAACGTTTTAATTTCCGTTCCGTTAGCTGCGTACAACTTATAGTCTAAACTTACGCTATGATCTTTTCGCGAGGATCTGGGTAGCACCGAAACGTTAGCACCGGTGTCCACCAGGAAACGTAAACCACTTTTTGAGTCGGTTACGCACAGGCGGTGAGACTTCATACCGGCACAAACTTCCGCCTCCATTCGCGCCGGAACTAGTTTTCCGCGGTCTGCTTTTTGCTCCAGCTGCACGGCTCGACGCACCGATGGGCTCGCTCCTTGTATCTGAAGTGGTAGCTGCAGAGCCAGTCAGGGCTCGCAGGTGTCCGTCGGTGTGTAGACGACGCAGACTGCCCACGGTACCTCGGACGTGAATGAGAACGGGAACTCAAACGTCCTCTTCTCCAAGGTCGACACGAACGCTGCAACTGCTCGAGCTTCGCCGTCAACTTCGCGATCTCTCTTTCGAGATCGGCAGGATCTCGACTGCCAGGTGAGGTAGCAGAAGTCATTGATATTTCTGCCATGTCGATCGGCCGCATAGTTTCGACGATCTTATCTGCTATCGATGCCAGGTTATCCGGATTTTTGGTATCGGTAGCAGCTAAAACGCCTCGGACAGACGGAGGTAACTGTCTTAGCCATAACATGCACAATGTTTCCGTGCTGATCTTGCCGTTGGCCAAGTCTTTCATACGCCAAAGAAGCTGTGAGGGCTTCTGCTCGCCGAGCTCCATCTCCATGAGCAGCTTTTCAAACTGCCGGCTTTCGCTCTCTTCATAAACAGAAATTAATCTGTCTTTCAGAGCCTGGAACTTATTAGTTTCGGGCGGGTCTCGTAGTAGATCACTGACCTGCTGTATTATTTCTTTGCCCAGTTTTCCGACGACTAGGTTAAATTTCGTCACATCGTTCAGTTTTTGCGTCGCCAAAATAGCCTCGGTGTGCACGAACCACAATCGAGGTTGGTCAGTCCAGAATTCGGCAATCCTACTTGCGATGGTGACCGTCGCCAACTCGTTACTTGTACTCGATGGTGGCACTTGCTGCTTCTCTTGTTGCTGCTCCATATCGAAATTCGAAATTTCGAATTTTATTCCGCGCGCACTTAACAGTTTATTTATAGAAAACACTGAGCCTAATATACACGCGTCCGGGGTCACCAGTGTTGGGTATGTTCTAAGGTGATTATAATAGAAAGTTCGTAGGCTCAGATAAATGTTTATTAAAACACTACACAAAAGTCACAATACTATACTTAGCGGCTAGTACAATATATTGCGCGCGGGCACGATCTACAGTTGCTTAAAACATACTGACTTCAAAAGTTAAAACTCTAAAGGAGCATTGTATTTAGCTCCGTGGTGTGAACTTTGCACTCTACATGTTACGACTTACGTCATAACGACCCTTACAATATCTAGGTATCTACTTTCTATTATTTATCTAGATCCTAGGTGTTGTTATATGTTTTAAATTAATTTATTTGCCATAACCATGTTAATAGAGTGTAAAGGAAGATAAAAGATTCTTATCTACTTTATATCCTACATACGATGCTACTTTCTACTGTTAATTGCGGATTATGTCATTATAACATCATTAGGTACTTTACCCAATTCACAAGTTCTATACAGAGAAATATAACATTAAGACCTCCCTTTCTAAACCTTGCCGAAAATAAGAAACGGAAATAATAAATGGTCATAACTATTTGCTTGAACGATTTCTAATAAACTGTGATTTCCCTTGTTTGTATATGTTTGCGAATTTAATGTACTTACCTAAGGTAATTATTAATTAACCTTAACTGTAGAAGACTGAAGACATAATTCAAACAGCGAGCATAGGCCATAGGGGTGCGTTTGTGAGCTATTGAGAACGAATATTCAATTCGAACAAGTGCAATGTTTACTTTTTGTTTTTGGTAATCAACTTTGTGATTTGTGCAACGTTCACAAAGGACTTATTTATAGATACTTCCTACAATAATTTACGATACTTAGCTAAAGCCTAAAGTCTAAACTGCAGTCTGCACTCTGCAGCTCTCAAATGTTGCGAGTGTCCGGTACGGCCACGTCCGGCGACGGTAGTTGCTTTCCATCAGGTGAAGGTGAATAGGTTTGATCGTTAGCCCCCTTATTTTATTTAAAAAAAGAGATTTGGTCTGGAAGCCCATAATATCCCACGGACCACGCTAGCCTTGAGTTTGATACCCTATTAGGAAGAGAGAGTAACGCTTATAATACCTATTATGAGTTATGACGCTTGAGTGGGACTCTTACTTGTTCCAAGGAAAGATTGATAGGGAAGCCCTTTAAAATCTGACGAGGCCGCCCTTGTAATTCCTTTGGGAATGTCTGGTTAAGGCGATACTTGCCATTAATCAAAACATATCTCCATCTTTAGAGCCTGGAGCTCTACTCATGCAGCTGCGGGTCTACCATAATACAAAACTATGACCGCTAGCTCTGTAGAGCTTGTCTAATCTGAAATGACGCGCCCCACCACTTCAAAGTTGATTTACATGAAACGTTTTTGTACTGTGAATACGAGGGAGGGGCGCGTCATTTTATGTTAGACAAGCTCTAACATGAAATGTAGAAGAACCCTTAACGTAGGTATTCTTTTTAATACCTCGATCGTGGGAATAGCAGACACAATAGGTTTTCAATTGTTATGCGACAGCCGGGTGCCGATTGGAGATTGATGGATTAATTCTTAATGATGAAGAAACCTATACCTATTTAATCTAAGCTTTTACTAAATGTATACTTTTTATTATATACTAGCTGTCCCCGTGAACTTCGTGTCACTTTAAAACCTTCCCTTGACTTCTACGAATATTTTAAGACTAAAATCAGCCCAATCCGTTCAGCCGTTTTCGAGTTTTAGCGCGACTAACACATTTGAAAATCCATTTTTATACGAGTATATAAAGAATAAGTATAGTAAGTATAAAAGTTACATTGTTAAAGTTCTACTTATCTATATTAATTGATTTATGCCTTTTACCGGATGCTTATACTTTCACGGTAAAATCGATCTTGTATTTCGCTTACAATACATTAGTAAGAGCTTTGACCCGAAGCAATGCCGTGCACCTAGATTTTATCTTAGCAAACTGCCTATACTCAGTATTGAGCACAGAGAATCCTATGTACAATATTGCCGGCAGTTAAGAAATAAGAAAAATAAATGGTAATAATCCTTACATATCAATCAACGAAAGTTATATAAAACATATCAACTTACCTTATTTACGGAGTCGGCGAAAATAACAGTTCAGTCCATACACTTCACAAGATTTAGACAAACTTTAAGACACAAAATATTATTCAAAATCGTATAACCGGTGTCTCGCGCCGCGAAGGAGCGCGTGCATGTCAATGGATGAAAGTGTAAACTGTGGTTTTTGTATACGTGCCTCTCACTTGCACTCGTGCATAAGAAAGAGACGCCGAGATCAAGTTTGGCTAACTTTGCCGAGTAAGTTCGCCCACTATTTTATTGTTATTCTGTCAAACCAGTGCATTTTTAAATTATAGGCTTTTTTTTATTAAATAAGGGGGCAAACGAGCAAACGGGTCACCTGATGGTAAGCAACTACCGTCGCCCATGGACACTCGCAACATCAGAAGAGCTGCAGGTGCGTTGCCGGCCTTTTAAGAGGGAATACGCTCTTTTCTTGAAGGTTTGCAGGTCGTATAGGCTTCTTTCTTTATACCCTCATCCAGTTTAATATTGATCTAACTGTCTCTGTCGCACTCAGTGGAACATTAATTAAATGTAGGTAATTAATTTGACATAATCCTCATACATAATATCTGTCAAACTCTTCATTAAATTGAAGGTTAATCATAATTAAATGTCTCTGAGTACGGCGGCAATATAAGATACTATGGCCACACTGAGATTAAATTATTACATAACTCTTATTTAGTGAAGATTTTGATATAAAATCAATACATTTTCTGACACTCTTCAATAAATTAAAATTCTTAAAGTGCAGCCGTAAATTTTGTAGAATTTAATTTTATTTTTTAACATAAATATCTGAAACATTGAAAACAAATACTGTGTAAGAAATAAAAAGCATGTTTTGGTTCGTTATTTTTATTTTTCTTTCCACAGGTGGCAACAACCAGAGTAGCGGTACAACCTAATACAAAGAAATTGGTAACTATTTTCAGGGATACACTTGATGATATTCTCGGAAAATTACTTTAATTTTGAAACACCTAGATTCTATACATAAACCTTTAGACTGGCCAACATAGTTATGAATTTGTATTCAACAGACTAAAGTTACATACATATGATATTCAGATAAAAATACATAAGTTTGGCACCCCCAACTATGTGGAATCCCTTGTAAACTGCTACCTACTACCCTGGCGTATTTCTTCTAATGATTATCGAATCTCGAAAAGAAAAAAAACATTTCAACAAATATGCATGTAACCAAGAACCGTTGGTCATCGGTTACACGGCCACTTGCTAAACTACCGGAGAAGAGTGTAGATAAACAAATCGACTATCTACTTTTTTTTTTAGATTTTTCGCAAATTTTTTAACATGTGCTCATTAGCGACGGTGTCCAAAAATTCTGAAGCTCTCCTCCCAAAGTAAAGGAAAGAAAATCATCTGCTGATCGTGAGACATGCAAATTAAATTACCGATAAACATTACTGACAAAAGCTTAGTGGCCACAGAGAATTACATGGTGGCTTAAAATTTTTAATGATTCGGGGTCTCCTCTAGGTTACTTGTAACGATTAAGTTCAGTCTTTCAAAACTCTCGAACAAACCACACAGAGTCTCACGCGAGGCGTTTAACTGAAAAACCTGGATATCCTTATTGCAACAGTAACGAATCTTTACTAGTAACCTTGAGTGTCAATCGAGCCAGCAAAACTATTATGACGATCGATTGCTCGTAGTCGCTAATAGCCTCACTGACAGTCCGCTAAGGCCGAACCCCAGTAGCCAAAGCGGACCATTTGTACAATATTAAATTGTGACAAAACATGATCTAGGTGTCATCGATCATATCGAGTGCATAGGCACATTACATTAGATTAAAATCAATCAAACATAATATTATATGCAATCCTGAAGCTAACATTACATTTTTTTTTAATTTTCTGTTTTTTTTCATGAGGGATCTTTTAGCAAATATTGTTAATGGAATAAGTACAGTATAAAATGAACTTACAATGGAAATAAAATGATGAGTAGGAGAAATGAACGATAAAATTAGTTATGATTTAAAAAATACCCAACCTGTTTAGTTTAACTGGGTGTCCGCTGTGCATGGAATATATCTGGTACACAAAACGCTCCTAGTGTCACATACTATGTTCCAAACACAACGGACTGTAATATATTTATAGTAAGATGTCCGCGGGTTCTTACACAATTTCGAAACATTTAAATATATACAATTACAGCTATTTAGCTGTTCCAATGCATGAACTTTGATTTTTTTGTTATTTTTATCATTTTAAGTCATTAAAAACAGATGACACACTACAGAAATTAATACATAAATATAATATGATAATGTAGCACAGTGAAACATGAAATTGTATCTAGAAAGGATCAAAACAATATACGTAATACATAATATCGAGCCCCGCGGGGTGGGAATACGCAGAACTGTCGTACTTCCACCCAGCGAGGAGTGATCTCCATCACGTCTCTTAAAATGAAAATATAACATATACAATTCTTATGATTTACATAAACTATAACAGTTACGCCTATATGAACTGTTACCATCCATACTCGTCGTAAATTATATTACAATTTAACGTCGCCGTCATTTCGTGAGCGCCGTGGTCAAACTGAAGAGGTTTTACGACAGAACTCAGGGTACAACAAAACTCGGGGCGCCCGCGGAATGGCGACAACGGGCACTATCAAATACGATCCACCCGGTGACGTCATACAAAACTTTACACGTTAATTACTGCTAAAGACGGCGCGGAACTTTTACGATCCACTCACCACACCGCGCGGTACTGTTCTGTCGACCGTATCCAGTCAACCATGGTAGCTGGCAACCGAAAGGGCACCGACAGTGCGGTTGCACGTGCCAATCGACCGAGGGCCGAATCGACCCAACTAGCCCACGACCTAACCGACCGACCGCGCGGACGACCGTGGTACTCTGGCATTCGACCGCGCACATCCTACGTTACTGAACGCGCAGTGCGCAAATCCTACGTTACCGACCGCGCACATCCTACGTTACCGAACGCACAGTGCACAAATCCTATATTACCGACCGCGCACATCCTACGTTACCGAACGCGCAGTGCGCAAATTCTATGTTACCGACCGCGCACATCCTACTTTACCGACCACGCGTATTCCTACGTTAAACCTATCCTAACGCGGCCGAACCGACCGCGCGCGCCATATCGTTAAATATGCGGCTATTCAATAAAATCTCCGCGTATAAAACCTAGCATCGGACAAACCATCGAAAAAATAGTTCACCTTCAATAACGAATACTTATAATATAGCACCCAGACTCTAGGAGGCCGCATCTATAGGCGGCTCCCTCGCACGCGTTATAACAGTCGGGCGGACGCCCGCTTCCTTATTCCTGATGTTACGTGGTCCAGATGCACTAAACTCTGCCTTCGACGTATTAAAAACGAAAACTACGGCCGTAAAAATTTTTACATGGATTTAGAGTACAAAAAAAAAAACAAAAAATATTTAACAAAAATAAAACCTGCGAGTATATACCGTATCAACAAATCGTATAAACAACTTTGGACGATTTTATTTTAAGAATTATATTAGAATCGTCCTTCGCGCCGCACGCGATGCCGCCGCCCGGTCGCCCGATACGAGAAAATAATACTTCATAATCTTTCGTACAAATCATTTTTAACGAATACATACACCGGAAAACCGGTGAAAAAACCTCACGTGTAAATACTAAACTTTTTCAATATATTAGTAACCTTTTAAATACGCGGCGGAGGCGGGGGCATTCCGTGCGGCGTCAATATTAAATCGCTACAAAGAAAACGATAACTAAATTATTTTTACACTACCCTCGATCCTTCGACATCTACAATCGAAACGATATGTCAAACGCTTCTCTAATACCTCTCCTCTATCGCTCCATGAAAACGCGCCAGGGCGACCCTAATTTAAACTATTATTATTATCGCTAACTCTTCCTCGCGCTCGGTAATCATCTCTCATCGAGTCGACGACAATATTATTTCGACGAGATGCGAGCATACTCACTAGCCGATCGACGGGGGCTTTACAATATTCGACTGTGAACGAAACCGTCGACGGGAGCCAACGATCGGACCGTCTCGACGCGACATCGACGTTCGAAAGGTCGACAAGTCGAGATAGAAGAGTACTCTCAATATCGTTCCCGAACGGTCCGACTGCCGTTTCCCGCCCTCCGGCTCGGCAAACGAATACCCGACGGCTCCGAGAGCCGGGCCCGTCGGGAGCCCCCTCGACCACGAGTCCTCCCGAAGCCTTTCAATCGGAAATTTGTCAAAACAACTGCGGACGAAAACTATCGAGGAACAGTTAAAAAAAAGCGGAGGACGAAAAGGCACTTTTGTACGAAGCTTTCGAGGGAATCGAACCCGCCGGTCCGGTCGAGCGGAAACGAAACTAGAGGACGCGAGAGCCGGCGCCTAGCGCGTGAGCGGGCGGTGCGAGCAGCGCAGGAAGCGCGCGTGCGGGCGCGGACAGCGCGCGGGCGCGGCACAGCGCAGCGCGGCCGAGTGGCGGCGCTTGCGGTCCGCACCCGCCGCCGCGTCTGCCTCCGCCTCGCTGGCGCAGAGCGCGTGCGCCGCGCTGATCGCCGCCAGCAGCTCCTCCCAGTCGCGCGACAGCTCGTCGTCGTCGCGGGCGGCGGGCGGCGCGGCACACGCGCACGGCGGCGCCGCGGCCCACACGTCGTCGCCCGCGCGCATCTTCTTGGCGGCGCCGCCGGGCTGGTCGGGGGGCGCGGCGGGCGCGGGAGGGTCGGTCTGCGCGGCGGCGTCGCGCTGGCGCACCGGGAAGCGCAGCCGCAGCGCGGGGTCGTCGAGGTCCGGGCAGCGCTGCTCGGCGGTGAGCGCGAGGCGGCCGTAGTCGATGGTGCGCGTGCGGTACTCGAGGTAGCGCTCGCGCGTGTCGGCGCGGTAGGCGCCGCCGGACTCGCTGCGCACGAACTCGACGGGGTCGAGGTCGGCGCGCACGGCGAACGTGGCGCCGTCGCGGTACCGCGCGGGCTCGGCGTCACGCGCCGGCTTAATGGGGCGGAAGTGCGTGCGCGCGGCGGTGAGCAGGTCCTCGCGGGGTGGCGGTGCGGAGGCTGGGGCAGGCGCGGCAGCGTGGGCGGCGGGCGGGGGCGGGCGCGAGCGGCGCGGCACCACCTCGGCGAAGTGGCTGCGCTCGCGGCTGTGGTTGATGGCGGCGAAGGAGCGCATGGTGTCGGCGACGGCGGCGAGGGCGTCGTCGAGGTGGTTGTCGTGGAGCGCGAACTCGAGCGCGCGCGGCTCGTCCTCGATGTTGAGCGGGCGCAGGCGCGCGGGCAGGTCGCCGGGAGACTCCGGCCGCGCGACGCCAGCGTCCGCGGCCCAGATGCTCTCGGCGAGCGGGAGGCCGGACGCGGAGGGGTCGGCGAACAGGCGATCGGAGGGTGAGGACAGCAGGTCGTGGAAGTCGATGGGGAGCTCCTGGTATTCGTCGTCGGGCGTGTTCTGCTGGTTGGTCCATATCGCCTCGATGCTGCTGTCGAACTTTGCCTCGAATTTAGCGTACTGCTCCACCTCCAGCGGGCTGCGGACTCGGGGTATTGGATCTTCCGTGAGAGCGCCCCACTCGGTGTCGAGGTCGAGGCCGTCGTCGAAATCCGGCACCATGTTTTCGTCGTTTACGCGCTTCACCTGATGAATTTCTTTAACCTCGTCGGTGACGGTGTTTTCGCATGTCCCGTAGCCCTCGTCCAGTGCGATAGCTCTAATGAATTCTTTTACGGGATCTTGAGCTTCCATATCCCACACTCCCTCGTGTGTCATCCACTCAGGTAGATTCTCCTTGCTCTCGAGGGTCCTCCTGTAGCTATTGAAACGTTTTCGGTTCTTTTTTTGGCCGTGGCATGAGTTGCGACGCTCCCTTCCAGATGAATATTTTTTATTTTTAGAATTCCAATCTTTCGGTGCTGAGATTTCACTTTGCATCTTGACCTTGGTTTCCGGAGCTGTTTTTCGACACCAGGCTGGTGGCGGCAAGTAGTATTGCAATGGCGACTCTTGTCCTTTCTTCAGAGCCGGGAATGCAGCATAATATCTACGCACAGCCTCTGTTTGTTCTATAGAACAACTTGGCATTCCTGTCAATGGCGCGTCCTCCTGGTCTTTGATATTTTGTAGTCTCGTGCACAGCTGTCCGACGACGTTGTCCGAATTAGACTCCTGTAATGTGATTACATTCAACATTATAATTAATATTGCTTTCTATGTTTACTGACAAAAATAACACAAAAGGGCAGACAAAGGCATCCAAATCTCATTTACAACAAAACAAGAATCTACAGTAATGTTATATAAATAATGTGGGAAATAATATTTTCTCAGTCACAAGGCTTTTTTTACGAAGGCATAATTATGCAAATAAATGGTGACAGCATCAAACAATGGTACACAAATATGTAAAATAATAGGAACATCATGTAAAACTAGTGCTTCTCACAGGCAACATCTATGTAAATAGATTTATAGGGACTAAAATATGTATGGCCTAAAACAGCTAAATAAAGAACTACAGAATTTATAAGTACCCAACCACGGTTTGTAAGTTGTTAGTGACAAATAATAGGATTCAGAAATATAATTGGATTGGATGTTTCAGTATGATATCAGATTATTTCTAGCTACAAAGTGTAGCTTCAATACTATGTTCAAGGAGAAAGTCTAAACTAGACAAAGTTAAGTCAATTTTGTCAATATTTTAAAGACACTAGACCAGAAAAAATGTATTCTGATGTATGAGATTTAAAAAAATCTTTTAATTTATATATAATTTATTTTAATAAACTATTTACTTTCCATTTGTATTTCTTAATAAAACATAATGCCCAAAATAATATAAAAATATTTAGGCAGCATAAACTACTCGCAGTTTGCCGTCTATGTTTTTCACATGATTTTTTCAATATGTAAGACACAGACAACTAGCTGTATAAATATTTCTATTAGCAGAGGGTATAAAAAGTATTAAATACAGTGCAAAAGCATAAATAAGCAAAGTGTATTTTGTACATAAAAGTGTGATAATAAAGAGTCTCCCAGACAGACGCGGCCTGCGGCCTGCGGTGGCGGTCAGTTGGATGACTTCGCCACGTGTGTCTGTTTTTCTAGAACTCTCAAGTCATCCAACTGACCGCCACCGCAGGCCGTGTCTGTCTGGGAGACGCTTAATGTGTATACTGAAATATCCAAAAAGCAAATTGAAAACAACACCGTGACTAAGTACAAAAATAAATATTTGTTGCCTATGAATACAAAATAGGATGCATGTCAATGAAAACCGACCTTTCTCAAAGGATTCTTTGTACTATTAACTGTCTTAACCATCTTCTTATTAACATGCCCACTATTACCGTCTCTGCCCATCATTGGGTATTGCATAGCCACTTGACAATAGAAAAATATAAAATTAGTTCCTTTGTATAATGTTAGCTACACGGATACTTTACTGCCCTAACAATGATCGGAATGATGAAATGTAAATTTCAGATAACAATGCAACGATAATCTTTATCATTGTAGATTGTGATGTCAATTCCACCAAACTATTTGTAAATACAATTTCAAATGATCATCATTAGTAATCACAATTACTTAAATCTGTCTACATTGTTACAATAAAAATACCTAGAAGTGTGTTCACATTTTTAATAGATATTGTAGACAAAGTAATTACCTAATGAGGCTCCGTATTTACTGAGACACTCATTGTAACATACTTGTTGATCAACATTTTGATGAACAGCAAAACAATAGGGATTGCGGGGAAAATAAATGTTCTTACCTGGGAATGTGCAGGTATCAGAAATTGTTGGATATCAGGTACGATTCTTTTGATGTGGCAGGCCAGCAGGCTAAGGCCTGGCTCCCTCTTTTATGCTTACGCATCCTGCCCGGTACAATATCTACTCGCAGCAAACACCAATAACATGCTTGGAAATCGTGTGTCCATTTTTCATATGCTTGGGCCGTGTGTGATATCGATCCTGCGTTGTACCTCCTTACAAACAATACATTCTTATTTCTTTGGCCTGTGCTTTGCTAGTAGTCGTTGTTTTGTAATGCTTTCCCTTGTTCTCTCGTTTAGTAAATAACATTCATTGTCGCTATCTAGCAAATATGACGCACTTAGTGCATCCCTCACTTCTGTAAAATAAAACGTTACTCATGTTATCACGTGTCGCATCTACGGTGCATCGGTATGACTTGCAAGGGCACAAAGAATTTCATGGAAAACCATACCCGCCCCGCCGCGCTAAATGGGTCGATGGCGCCAAACGTCATTCGAGGGTGGCAAAAGGGCTTTATCTCGTGATTACTTACCAAAATAGAGTTTTTATCTACCACTCACTCTTGTAAACATTGTGTGCGTTTCACGACAAGTTTATTGACACGGTAGATACTACGAGATGTGTAATCGAAACAATTTCACAAGACATGACAGGGTTACATGATGCACTTTCACTATGGCTATGTGGGGTAGTAAGTACTTCGTTTGCACTTTTTACAACGTTACGGACATGAAAAGCGGTCACTCACCTTGGAGAATATATTTATGGGGTTATTTTCATGATATTTAACTAAACACACACACCCCACATGAAAAAAAACATGGCAGCCGCAATAAGTGAGAGTCAAAATTATAAAATATGCGCAACGCCGTCAAGTCCGAGTGACGTTCTGATATCCACCAATAGAAAAGCTTCAATTACGAAATTTATTCAAGATGGCTACTTACAAACCTGTCTTGTACAATTACATTCAAGATTCAATTTTTTACGCGCTGTGATTCGTTCGTGTTGGTGTTGAAGGCCATTCAAATATGAGGGAAAATACTACAATTGCGCCATTTTTTGACCGCGAAATTCAAATAAGATTTTCCTTGCAACTTGACGACTTTCATCACCTTTATGCCCGGTACACACGAGCAGGGCTCGAAAAACGTTATATTTTTCGAAACGTTATCGCCTTAAGTACCTAAAGAACGTTATATTTCGTTTTCGTTCGGAACAGAACGCTATTAGGAACACTATTTGAGAACGTTATGATTTTTTCGTTTTTGATCCTTAATAACGTTTTTAAACCGTTTTTCCCGTTTCCTCGATGAAAAGCTAAATATATAACAAAATTAACTATTATTTTTCGGGCATTCGTTTGCGGCGAGCACGCCGAGGCAATTATAGACCAAGTGCGAGTCGGACTCACTCATAGAGGGTTCCGTACCGTTACAGAGCAAAATAAGGTCAATAATTGTTTTTTTTCTATGGGATTAATTTTATTAATTTTTTATTGGTTTTATTAATTAATAAAGAACTCATATAGTCAAGGACTCTATGATAAATTTCAAGAGCCTACCTATTATCGTTATTGATTTCGAGCAAAAAAGCAAAAATCGGTAAAAACTGTGAAACTCGCGCCAGATTTTCGTGTTGATCGAAAAACCACACAAAACGCGTAAGACAAGTTCAATGTTACAACTGTGAAGTACTGTCTCGCTTTTAATTATTACTTAATTTTAATCATTACTTATTTGTAATCATTACTTAATTTTAATCATTACTTAATTTTAATTATTACTTTATTTTAATTATCATTTAATTTTAATCCATATTAAATTTTAAATGTTACTTAATTATTATAATTATTACTAATTTTAATTATTATTAAATTTTAAATATTACTTAATTTTAATTATCATTTAATTTTAATTTCAATGTTACAACACTAGTAACTCTCCAACAATTAAAATTAAGTAATATTTAAAATTAAATAATAATTAAAATTAGTAATAATAATAATAATTAAGTAACATTTAAAATTAAATATGGATTAAAATTAAATGATAATTAAAATAAAGTAATAATTAAAATTAAGTAACGATTAAAATTAAGTAATGATTAAAATTAAGTAATGATTACAAATAAGACGTAATGATTAAAATTAAGTAATAATTAAAAGCGAGACAGTACTTCAGTCCGGACCAACGCTTACAACTCTACAAGGCCTCATATGGAATATTGTTCTCATCTCTGGGCAGGGGCGCCAAAATACCAACTGCTCCCTCTGGATCGTATTCAACGAAGGGCCGCTCGAACTGTTGATTGCCATAGTGTTTCAAACAGCTTGGACCCCTTGGAATTACGCCGAGATGTAGGTTCGCTCTGCATCCTCTATCGGTTATATCACGGTGTTGGTGTTTGGACGTTGGACGTTGGTGTTGGTGTTTGGACGTCGGTTGTTGGGCGTTGGACGTTGGACATTGGTGTTGGTGTTGGACGTTGGTGTTGGACGTTGGACGTTGGATGTTGGTGTTGGCGATGGTGTTGGTGTTTGGACGTTGGACGTTGGTGTTGGTGTTTGGACGCTGGACGTTGGACGTTGGTGTTGGTGTTGGACGTTGGATTTTGGTGTTGGCGTTGGCGTTGGTATTGGTGTTGGACGTTGGACGTTGGTGTTGGTGTTGGACGTTGGTGATGGACGTTGGTGTTAGTGTTGGACGTTGGACGTTGGTGTTGGTGTTGGACGCTGGACGTTGGACGTTGGTGTTGGTGTTGGCGATGGTTTTGGTGTTTGGACGTTGGACGTTGGTGTTGGTGTTTGGACGTCGGTTGTTGGGCGTTGGACGTTGGACGTTGGTGTTGGTGTTAGACGTTGGTGTTGAACGCTGGTGTTGGTGTTGGACGTTGGACGTTGGTGTTGATGTTGGACGCTGGATGTTGGACGTTGGTGTTGGCGTTGGACGTTGGACGTTGGTGTTGGCGTTGGCGTTGGCGTTGGTATTGGTGTTGGCGTTGGACGTTGGTATTGGTGTTATTATTAGTGGTTCATACAAACACTCACAACACCCACGAACACTCACAAACACCCACGAACAATCACAAACACACACAAACACCCACAAACACCCACAAACACTCACAAACACTCACAAACACACACGATCACCCACAAGCACCCACAAACACGTCCGGATGTTGGTGTTGGACGTTGGTGTTGGACGTAGGTGTTGGTGTTGGAAGTTGGACGTTGGTATTGGTGTTTGGACATTGGTTGTTGGGCGTTGGACGTTGGCGTTGGCCTTGGTGTTGGCGTTGGCGTTGGTATTGGTGATGGCGTTGGACGTTGGACGTTGGTTGTTGGGCGTTGGTGCTGGATGTTGAATGTTGGTGTTGGCGGTGGTGTTGATGTTTGGACGTTGGACGTTGGTGTTGGTGTTTGGACGTTGGTTGTTGGACGTTTGACGTTGGTGTTGGTGATGGACGTTGGTGTTGGACGTCGTTGGATGTTGGACACAAACACACACGAACAGTCACAAACACACACCTACAAATACCCACGAACACTCACAAACACTCATAAACACACTCGATCACCCACAAGCACCCACAAACACTCACAAACACACACGAACACCCACAAACACACACGAACACCCACAAACACACACGAACACTCACAAACACACACGATCACCTACAAACACCCACGATCACTCACAAACACCCACGAACACTCACAAACACTCACAAACACACACGATCACCCACAAGCACCCACAAACACGTCCGGGTGTTGGTGTTGGACGTTGGTGTTGGTGTTGGAAGTTGGCGTTGGCGTTGGTGTTGGACGCAGGACGATGGACGTTGGTGTTGTTGTTGGACTTTGGAGTTTGGTGTTGGACGCAGGACGATGGACGTTGGTGTTGTTGTTGGACTTTGGAGTTTGGTGTCGGCGTTGGCGTTGGTATTGGTGTTGGCGTTGGACGTTGGACGTTGGTGTTGGTGTTGGACGTTGGAGTTTGGTGTTGGCGTTGGCGTTGGTATTGGTGTTGGCGTTGGACGTTGGTGTTGGTGTTGGACGCTAGACGTTGGACGTTGGTGTTGCTGTTGGACGTTGGAGTTTGGTGTTGGTGTTGGACGTTGGTGATGGACGTTGGTGTTGGTGTTGGACGTTGGACGTTGGTGTTGGTGTTGGTGTTGGACGCTGGACGTTGGACGTTGGTGTTGGTAGTTGGATGTTGGTGTTGGCGATGGTGTTGGTGTTTGGACGTTGGACGTTAGTGTTGGTGTTGGACGTTGGTGTTGGTTTTGAACGTTGGACTTTGGTGTTGGTGTTGGACGCTGGACGTTGGACGCTGGTGTTGGTGTTGGACGTTGGAGTTTGGTGTTGGCGTTGGTATTGGTGTTGGTGTTGGACGTTGGACGTTGGTGTTGGTTGGACGTTGGACGTTGGTGTTGGTGTTGGACGTTGGTGTTGGTTTTGAACGTTGGACTTTGGTGTTGGTGTTGGATGCTGGACGTTGGACGCTGGTGTTGGTGTTGGACGTTGGAGTTTGGTGTTGGCTTTGGCGTTGGTATTGGTGTTGGCGTTGGACGTTGGACGTTGGTGTTGGTGTTGGACGTTGGTGTTTGGACGTTGGACGTTGGTGTTGGTGTTGGACGCTAGACGTTGGACGTTGGTGTTTAGTGTTGGACGTTGGAGTTTGGTGTTGGTATTGGCGTTGGTGTTGGCGTTGGACGTTGGACGTTGGTGTTGGTGTTGGTGTTGGACGTTGGTGTTGGTGTTGGACGTTGGACGTTGGTGTTTGGACGTCGGTTGTTGGGCGTTGGACGTTGGACGTTGGTGTTGGTGTTGGACGTTGGTGATGGACGTTGGTGTTGGTGTTGGACGTTGGACGTTGGTGTTGGTGTTGGTGTTGCACGCTGGACGTTGGACGTTGGTTTTGGTGTTGGACGTTGGAGTTTGGTGTTGGCTTTGGCGTTGGTATTGGTGTTGGCGTTGGACGTTGGTGTTGGACGTTGGTGTTGGTGTTGGACGTTGGTGTTGGTGTTGGACGTTGGTGTTGGTGTTGCACGCTGGACGTTGGACGTTGGTGTTGGTGTTGGACGTTGGACGTTGGTGTTGGTGTTGGTGTTGCACGCTGGACGTTGGACGTTGGTGTTGGTGTTGGACGTTGGAGTTTGGTGTTGGCTTTGGCGTTGGTATTCGTGTTGGCGTTGGACGTTGGTGTTGGACGTTGGTGTTGGTGTTGGACGTTGGTGTTGGTGTTGGACGTTGGTGTTGGTGTTGGACGTTGGACGTTGGTGTTGGCGTTGGATGTGGGTTGTTGGGCGTTGGACGTTGGACGTTGGATGTTGAACGTTGGACGTTGGTGTTGGTGTTGGACGCTGGACGTTGGACGTTGGTGTTGGTGTTGGACGTTGGACGTTGGTGTTGGTGTTGCACGCTGGACGTTGGACGTTGGTGTTGGTGTTGGACGTTGGAGTTTGGTGTTGGCTTTGGCGATGGTATTGGTGTTGGCGTTGGACGTTGGTGTTGGACGTTGGTGTTGGTGTTGGTGTTGGACGTTGGACGTTGGTGTTGGCGTTGGATGTGGGTTGTTGGGCGTTGGACGTTGGACGTTGGATGTTGGACGTTGGACGTTGGTGTTGGTGTTGGACGTTGGTGTTGATGTTTGGACGTTGGACGTTGGTGTTGGTGTTTGGACGTTGGTTGTTGGACGTTGGACGTTGGACGTTGGTGTCGGTGATGGACGTTGGTGTTGGACGTTTATGTTGGTGTTGGACGTTGGTGTTGGACGTTGGTGTTGCACGTTGGACGTTGGTGTTGGTGTTGGACGTTGGTGTTGGTGTTGGAAGTTGGACGTTGGTATTGGTGTTTGGACGTTGGTTGTTGGGCGTTGGTGCTGGATGTTGGATGTTGGTGTTGGCGGTGGTGTTGATGTTTGGACGTTGGACGTTGGTGTTGGTGTTTGGACGTTGGTGTTGGTGTTGGACGTTGGTGTTGGACGTTGGTGTTGGCGTTGGTGTTTGCGTTGGCGTTGGCATTGGTGTTGGCGTCGGACGTTGGGCGTTGGTGTTGGTGTTGGAAGTTGGTGTTGGTGTTGGACGTTGGACGTTGGATCTTGGTATTGGCGATGGTATTGGTGTTGGTATTGGCGTTGGTGTTGGTGTTGGCGGTGGTGTTGATGTTTGGACGTTGGACGTTGGTGTTGGTGTTTGGACGTTGGTTGTTGGACGTTGGTGTTGGTGATGGAAGTTGGACGTTGGTATTGGTGTTTGGACGTTGGACGTCGTTGGATGTTGGACACAAACACACACGAACACTTACAAACACACACGATCACCCAGAAGCACCCACAAACACGTCCGGATGTTGGTGTTGGACGTTGGTGTTGGACGTAGGTGTTGGTGTTGGAAGTTGGACGTTGGTATTGGTGTTTGGACGTTGGTTGTTGGGCGTTGGTGCTGGATGTTGGATGTTGGTGTTGGCGGTGGTGTTGGTGTTTGGACGTTGGTGTTGGTGTTTGGACGTTGGTGTTTGGACGTTGGTTGTTGGACGTTGGACGTTGGTGTTTGTGATGGACGTTGGTATTGGACGTCGTTGGATGTTGGACACAAACACACACGAACACCCACAAACACCCAGAAACAGTCACAAACACACACGATCACCTACAAACACCCACGAACACTCACAAACACTCACAAACACACACGATCACCCAGAAGCACCCACAAACACGTCCGGATGTTGGTGTTGGACGTTGGTGTTGGACGTAGGTGTTGGTGTTGGAAGTTGGACGTTGGTATTGGTGTTTGGACGTTGGTTGTTGGGCGTTGGTGCTGGATGTTGGATGTTGGTGTTGGCGGTGGTGTTGGTGTTTGGACGTTGGTGTTGGTGTTTGGACGTTGGTGTTTGGACGTTGGTTGTTGGACGTTGGACGTTGGTGTTTGTGATGGACGTTGGTATTGGACGTCGTTGGATGTTGGACACAAACACACACGAACACCCACAAACACCCAGAAACAGTCAAAAAACACACACGATCACCTACAAACACCCACGAACACTCACAAACACTCACAAACACACACGATCACCCAGAAGCACCCACAAACACGTCCGGATGTTGGTGTTGGACGTTGGTGTTGGACGTAGGTGTTGGTGTTGGAAGTTGGACGTTGGTATTGGTGTTTGGACGTTGGTTGTTGGGCGTTGGTGCTGGATGTTGGATGTTGGTGTTGGCGGTGGTGTTGGTGTTTGGACGTTGGTGTTGGTGTTTGGACGTTGGTGTTTGGACGTTGGTTGTTGGACGTTGGACGTTGGTGTTTGTGATGGACGTTGGTATTGGACGTCGTTGGATGTTGGACACAAACACACACGAACACCCACAAACACCCAGAAACAGTCACAAACACACACGATCACCTACAAACACCCACGAACACTCACAAACACTCACAAACACACTCGATCACCCACAAGCACCCACAAACACTCACAAACACACACGAACACCCACAAGCACTCACGAACACTCACAAACATCCACAAACACTCACGAACACTCACAAACACACACGATCACCCACAAGCACCCACAAACACACACAAACACACACGGACACCCACGAACACTCACAAACACTCACAAACACACTCGAACACCCACAAGCTCTCACGAACACCCACAAACACTCACAAACACACACGAACAATCACAAACACTCACAATCATCCACAAACACCCACGAACACTCACAAACACACACGAACACCAACAAACTCCCACAAATACTCACAAACACACACGAACACCCACAAACACCCACGAACACTTACAAACACACACGATCACCTACAAACACCAACGAACACAGGAGTTTTGGGCGCTATCAGCTATCTAGTACTTACTTTATATTGTAAAAATTATAATAATTACGCAACATTGCTATGAGAACACAAAACCATGACTTTTTCGACATAAATATTGAAGAGGTAGAAATACTTGACCTAAACTGATGATCTTTGAAGCGCCGATGTGGCTCATTTGATTGATAATAACGTGTAGAAAAAATCGCATTAGAATTCGTAGAAAGTGATTCGATTACGAAAAATCGATTCGGACACAGTTAATAAAACAAATAATCGATATACGGGAAAGTACCTAATGGTAGACACTGAACTAATAGATGACACTTATGACAAAAATACCATAAAAATAAGAATTACTCTAATTATTTCTCACCACTGTAAATTTTATAAGCTTCTCAAGCTATCCGTTGAATTGAAAAAATATATTAGAGACGCCTTCGGGAACAAAAATTTTAAAATGGGATCAGTTTTCGTAAATAATATGACCGCGTCAACACGCGCTCGGCAATTTCTTAGCGAATAGGTTAAGGAAGGCGAAATTTTGATTACAACTAACTTAATGAACTTTAATGATTAAAACTAACTAATGATTAAAATTAAGTAATGATTAAAATTAAGTAATTATTAAAATTAAATAATGGTTAAAATTAAGTAATGATTAAAATTAAGCAATAATTAAAATTAAGTAATGATTAAAATTAATTTTAATCGAAATTGATTAATCGAACAATAGATTGTTTTTTTTTTCGATTGTCGATATTTTTTTTAATCGATTGTAAGGGTTTCGATTAATTAAAAATGGTTTTTCAAAAATGCACAACGTTAATAATCAAGTTTTCACTTCTGCCGGCACTCCCGGAGTGCAACCCGTCTTTTTTTTATTATAATATAACTACATACTAGCTTTCTCGACAAAATATCATGTTGTTTTGCCATATAAAGTGTTTCTACTTCATCACGAATTAAATAAAAAAACTTATTTTTATTAAAAAAAAAGCTCTGGGAAATTTTAATCGAAATAGAGTGAAAAACATAAAAAAACCATTTAAAATTAAAATAATATAAATATTTGAGGGGGACTCCCATACACAAAAAACATTTTTTGGCCTATTTTTGCTCTGTACCTAATGGTACGGAACTCGGAACTCTTCGTGCACGAGTTCTGCTTGCACTTTTTTGTATATTAATAATTACTTGCCTAAAAACAAAATACGTACGTTTTTGTTCTCAAAAACGTTATTACAGTGAACCGTTTTGAACGAATCAAAACTGTTATTAAAAATAACGTTTTCGAGCCCTGATCCAAACATCCAAACATTTCGGTTTTCAAAACGTTCTCAAATCGTTCTCAAATACGTGTTTGTTCCCAAAAACGTTATTGCAGTGAACCGTTCCGAACGAATCAAAACCGTTATTAAAAATAACGTTTTCGAGCCCTGCACACGAGGCTAGTTTTTCAAGCTAGGATAGCAAGCTAGTGTTTGCAAGCTAGCAAGCTAGTACTTCTGACCTCATGTAGACAAAACTATCTTCATTTGTAAAACAGAACTAGCATGCTCCAAGCTAGGTCAGCAAGCCAGGACAGTTTGGTAAAAAACTAGCTTGCTATCCTAGCTTGAAAAACTAGCCTAGTGTGTCCCGGGCATTACAAGTTGTATAAAATAAAATAAGTGCTTTTTAATTAAAATTACATTTAAACAATTACGTGCAACACCCGACAACAACAACCGAGTACAACAACCGAGTTCGAGTTCGATTCGAACTCGGTTGTCTGTTAAGTCGGTTTACTGACGATAGTTGAACGTGACAACGTCATAGCCTTAAATGGAACGCCTCAGAGCGAGGTAACGCCGCATATTGCGTCTTGTTTTTTCGTGCGCGCAGCCCATATCGAATTTTAGGACGTTGTCACGTCAAAAATATTTATTTATTATCTGTAGACAAAAAACGTGACGACATAGCGGATTGTCGTCTCAAAGTCGTGTGTCGTGCTGTGCGGTGTCGTTCCGTGTGAAAACGGTACATAGAAATGTATGGCGCACGGAATCGTCACCGCATTTTGTCGTGTCGTGTCTTGTCTCGTGGGAAAGCGCTCCTGGGCTACTGGCGCCTGTGTGCAAAAAAAGGATTTTGGCGCCCCTGGCAAATTCTTTTTGGTCCTTGGTTTTGGCGCCCCTAAGGGCCTTATCACACTGGCGATTAGCGAGCGATTTGAAAGCGACGCGACAGCGCAGCGCGCACGTCGCGATGGCGCGACGTGCACGCCGCGACGATTTGTTCACTCGTATTTTTTATACATACTCCCTAGACGAGTGTACAAAATGGCGTCCACGGACGACGCTGCGTTGTCACGGCGGGCGCGCTGTGCAGTCGCGTGACGCGTCACTTTCAAATCGCTCGCTAATCGCCAGTGCGGTAAGCCCTTAAAGATGGCGATTTGGCGCCCCTAGAATAGAATAGAATAGAATTTATTTAGTGCCTAGGTGATGGTGCCCGTGTGCATTGCACATAATATGGTAGCGGGGGCCCCGGGAGTATGCCGATCTGCCGACGATACATATTACATACTAAACTCCTAATACTTACTACTACTGAAATCGATAGATCTTTCGAAAGTCCCGAATGCACAAACGCGAGTCCGACAGTCGCGACATAATATTATAAGTACTTAGATGATTTTAGGGACGCTATCGGCTATACTGAAAAATGTACCCCATACATAAAATATAGCTTTAGAGCTTAGACATTATTCTGATATAAAATATACAAAAGAAGGAGGAAATTAAACAAACATTATGATTTATAGGGTTTCGTACCCAAAGAGTATAAATTGGTAAAAACGGGACCCTATTACTAATGACTTCGATGTCTGTCCGTCTGTCTGTCTTCCGACTGTATCTCAAAATACTGAAAACAAAATAAATTAAATATTTAACTCCTATACTCCTATACAAAAAACATAACGCTCCTGGCAGTCGCGTAAAAATGTGATTTAATTTGACTTTTTTATCGATATAAATAATATGGAAACAGGTAAGCACGTCTAATGTATACAAAATATTCTATATTATACCTAAATATTAGGTATAATATAGGTATTTACCTAAATAACAATAAAATTTAATAAACCATACAAACACACATTTTCTTGCCTATTTTTGCTCTATAATGATTTATTATGGAACTTCGTGCGCAAGTCCAACTCGAACTTGGCTTATTTTTATAGTTTTAAGTTTCATGAGTACGAACTCTGAGTTTTGTGAATAATAATAATCGTCGCATGCGTCTCCTACGTAATATTATAAACATTGAAGTTTGAAGTAAGCGTACCGCGGAAGCACCTCTGTCATGCAAATTTTGCAATTTGCAGTAATGTAGCCTACATGGTTCAACGCATAGATAATACAGTATATATACGTTCAACGGGAACTACCTACTTTATAATACAAGTTACTCTGACGGGAACAACCGCGCGCTATAAGCTGGTCAATGCGGACGGAGTCGCGGGCAACAGCTAGTAATGTTATAATACACCGTCCTTGTCCTATCATAATTCATAAGCATTATGCAAGCTACTCAAAGCTTTTAAAGTGAAGCGACAACAGTCAAATTACGACGAGGTAAATAGTGCTCTCTCAAAAATAGTACATTGGTTTAACGTTAAAAACTTACTTCTAAATTCTAAGAAAACTAAATGTTTAAAATTTACTTTGCCCAATGTCACGGAAGAAACACTAGAAATAAGTACAAACTAGAAATACCGGTGATCAGACTTAGTAAAGTTAGTAAATCTTTTAAAGGTCAATCCCAAAATACGTTCAAAATCTTTCCATTAATAAATTTAAAAAAGTAGTCAAAGAACGTTTGTGTGCCAAAGCCTATTATAAGGTCAATGATTTCATAAACGACGGCACATCTTGGGAGTAGGATGGCTGCTTGCAAGTCTACTTCTACATTATTTTATAACTTACAATTACGTATGTATGTTGACATTGTATAATTTTAAGTTACAGCATTGTAAACTTTATTTTAAAAGATTAATTTTTTTCTCACTTTTTTTGGTAAATAAAGTGGGCCCCCTGCGAGTTTCTTACGCCGGTTCTTCTCGCCGGGTTAGTTCCCGAACCGGTGGTAGGCATCATGTAGACTTTCAGAAAATATTTGCAAAAATTTATTCTGAATAAAAAATTTTGAGTTTGAGTTTGAGTTGAGTTTTTACTATTGTATAGGGGTAATTTACCTTACCATAGACACTTTGGGGAAGAAATAAAATGAGCGTTCTCTTACGACATCTGTATTCTCTTATACCCTTACAGTTAGTGAAGATTAATTATTTTGAAAATAATTTGCCTTGATTCCTTTACAAATTGTTTAAGCAAAATATTAACAAAATGTTTTATGTTCCGTACACAATCTTGTACTAAGGGAGCATTTGATGCAAGTTTTAAAATATACAGCTGAAAAGTGTAATATAATTTAACTTAATAACGATTATAAAATATTTGTCGGACAATTTGTGCTAACTATAGTTATAAACGTAAACTAAAAAAATCAACAGATGTAGCGATCACAGAAATGCATGAATAAATCATCGTAAATACAATTTGCGAAACAGTTAAATTAAAACTAAAAAGTTTCTGTTGTAACTGAACCGTTTTGAAGAAGCTTCATAATATTATTATGTAGTATTTTGGCATAAAGTTGGTCACAATGCATATGTAAAAAATTAACAATTTATAGACTTCTTTAAATATTACACGCACGCTGAAAAATATAAAGTTAGAAACCAGAGAATGCTGGGTTAGATAAATAAACAAAAAATTAAATAGAAATGAAATACTTTAGACATATTTTTATTAACACTTTGCACAAAGCAAAAACGTAATAATATTATATACTGATATCTTAATGTATTTTGAGTATAATGTTACAAGAAACTGTCTTATGAAACTTAAAAAATACATCAAGAACTATATTTGTATGTAATGGAATCAATATTTTTTATATACACATAAATATTACATTAGAAAATTGCTTATTGTCGTTAGGGCATACATGTACAGTTTCATAAATAATTTCATAAATAAATGACGTAAGATACTCTCATTCACCGAAATTAGCGCATATGAAATATTCGGATCACCAACTACCACAAATGAAACGGACAATACAAAACATTCCAACGACCTTAAATATTTAAGTACTGCTTTTAAAAAGTAAAAATGTTAAACCGTCACAATTTGAAATTAGAACGCAATATTTTACAGTTGGCAACCCTGAAATCGAACACCGAACGACATCCTTTCGAATTTGCCGCGGCAAACTGCCAGGAAAGCGTAAACTATGAAACCGCTACATTCATATTTACACATTTACTAACAAGTAACAACATATTCACTCAATGGCTCTCGGGTCGTTTACTGCTTTCCTCTGGTTTGGCTGCTGTTTTTGTGACGATGTCTTTGCTCTTCGGCATGTTCCGTTGCTCCCCGAATTTTTCAACCGCCTTTTTCATCTCTTGCCTTTTTTGGGCTTCGCGTATCAAGTCGAATAAAGTCTGAAACAAAGGAAGCAATTCACTTATTCTCGGAAGTAAGACAATGGAAGGTGAGTAATTTGCTATCAAGGTTAACCTAAATTATAAATTCTTTTGTTAAAATATGAATTTTATTAATTTTAAGAATCATAACCTACAAACGTGATACAACATAGCAAAAGTTACCTATATCAGATTTTATAAATTACTAGAAAGTAAATGTATTATTTTTAATTTAATTTTTGTTACAACAATAATATTATTACGTTTTTGTTACAACTAGTACACTTGGTTTAATAAACAACATACTTTTTTTTTTCAATTAGGTAAAATCTCTATGTTCGATGTTTACGCGAATACATTTTTATAGAATCCAGCTGGTTTAAAGCTTGTATACATACATTATTATCAATAATAGTAATTTTTGTTACTTTTTTTACAAACATTTTCAGTTAATATTGCTTTGTCATTGGCTCTTATTACGTATGCAAAGTTTCGAATTAATTACACTACTGGAGATATGTAAAAGTCGGGCTCAAAATTCCGTCACATACCTACATATTATGTAAGTACAATCAGAGAAGTTGATTCCTATGCAGATCGGGGACCTACGTAGTTTGGTTGCGTTACGTCAAAACCAGCCGACAGATCACAATTAACATTGAATTGACATATTCGACTAAATAACGTTGGTCTATCAACTGCATAGGAATCAATTTCCTCGACGGTACATAGAACCCAAGCTAATAAAACTTGAGAGCCCTGTCAAGGGTGAAGGGTCACGCAGATGGAACAAAGTTATAAAAAACGCCCAGGATTTATAAACACCATCTATTGACGCCCAGGATTACTAACAACGACACTTTTCGTCCGGTAGATGTCGCTTTTTATTCTCAAAAACGCCATCTAGTTGCCCCACAGGAATACTATCAACGCCCTCTACCCCTACTATGCAGTACATACTAATAAAAAAGTGCCGAGGTTTAGTGTCGTTCCTTGTACCCTCCTTTCGCAACGCTGAACGCGCCATAAGGAACTTCGTTCCAAAAGCATGTTAAAAATAGCAAAATCATGATAGTGAAAACACCCACCTTCCCATCAGCATCAGTGCTCTTATCCTGTTCTTTGGCCGCCTTGGCTGCTTTGTCCAAAGCCTTCTGTATCTTACTCTCAACTTCTAGAATCTCCTCCTTGTCGAGTAGATCTATCAGTTCGGCCATTTGCTTCTCGGATAGATTCACGTTCTCATTACCTATAATCTCGAGCATCTGTAAAGAGTTAATATAGGCAATTAGTGTAACTTTGCCTTTATTATGTACTGTGTAATGAGCTAATGACTAATGTATAACATAATCTAATATATATAAATCTCCAGTCACGATGTTTGTCCGCGATGGATTCCTAAACTACTTAACCGATTTTAATGTTTCTTTTTTTTAAATGTGTGCTTTTTTCCAACTTGAGAGATAGGATAGCTTAGATCTTTAATTATAGTCGCAATTTTATTTTATTGCAAATTATTTGTCTATAAAGAGCGACCATTGTTTATGCGACGCGGGTCCCGGGATAGTGATGGACGATGTCATGGTGACATACCTACTTATTTAGTCACTAATTCAATAAAATAATACGGGCGATATACTTTATATAATATGGCAAAGAAACGTTTGCCGGGACAGTTATAGTGCTCTCAGCCTATCTTGTCTCTAGCGTTTATTCACCCTACCGCTACCATGTTTCAAAAAACCTTGACGTAATTTATCGTTTTCTATCAAATCGCGACAGAAAACGAAGCGACAGAAGTTTCATAATACCTCATCCAAATACGTAGTACACTACGTAACTGAGAAATTAGGAATTTTTAAAGTTGGATTTCCTTAATTACGATATTGTCAGCAAATTCATTTTATTTTTATCACAATTATGATAAGAATTGATATTTTTGTGAAAAATCGGTTTTCAATTTTTTTTATAAATATTAGGTTTCTCTTAGTTTTGTGCGTGTTAAGTAAACAGTTTGCAAATAATATCATCAGATAAAACTGAATCATTATTTTTTTTACGAAAACTACGCAAAAATATCAAGAAAATAAAAAGTTATATTTTTCACCAGCTGTCATTTACATAAATCCAAAAGTTACTCCTGTTTTGTCACAAGTATCTTTAACTTACCTTTCACGACAGAGGTACATAATTTTTGGTCACCTTTTTTATGTTTGCATTTGAGCTCGGAATCTACTTATGCTCGCTATAGAAATTACTTATATTATAATACACAAACTCTTATAATATTATATAAAATTCTCGTGTCATAATGTTAGTCCACAAACTCCTCCGAAATGGCTTTACTGATTTTTACCAAATTTTATATGCATATTCAGTAGATCTGAGAATCGGCTACTCGGTACTTTATATATTGATAAGTGCATTTGTTGAATAAATAATAGTAAATTATTACAACCTGAGACTGACGGCGACCATTGTTTGTGCGACGGGATAGCGATCGACGTTGCCATGGTGACATACTTATTTAGTCAGTTCAATAAAATAATAATATGGCTAATATACTATGGCAAAGCAACGTTTGCCGGGACAGCTAGTGTTTTATAAAATAAATTGATTCTTCAGTAAAAGCTGAACGATTCCATTTCATCTTTCGAGAGACGAAACGAAACGATTGTCCAAGTTATAATAAACGTGGACGGTACTAATTTGCAGGTTAGTAGGTACTTGGTACTAATATGCCATGATAAGCCAAAATACGTTCCTATTAATTTAGGTAGGATAAAATAGGTAAACGTATTGTGGTTTTAATTTTAAAATATCCCTATAATTATAGCCAAAAAAATGAATGTGGTATACAATAATATTATGTAAGAAGTGAAAATTCATTATGACATTTTATTTTTTATATAATATTATATTTAAAACTTCAATGAAATTAGGTAGCCAAAGGCATAAAGAAAAAAAAATATATAAAAGCCGAATAATTGAGTTCTTACAAAATCTTTATTGGACTTTTCCTATGTTTTGTTCTAGAACATTCTACAGATCAAGATTCAAGTTAGCAGAAGATTTCACGAATACCGAATACGCGTAGGCCATAATAATAATTATTTTCACGAACTTGAAAGGAGTGCATAAACGAGATGGTGATATTTTGCACATAAAACAAGATACTTAGTGTAAACAAAAAACGTCATGTTTTTCACATTGCTTCGAAATTTCTCTCATATATCAATAAAATATAAAAAGCTCTACTTCTCTTCCCCTCTCGAATTAAGGTCAGTTTTATATATTATCTTCTAAACAGGCAAAGGTAATCGCGCGGGAGCAGCCTTTTCACCGATTTCATATTATACTTACATTTTGATATCTACTTAATTACAATTAATTAATACAAAATGTGTTTTTCTTATCGAGTAGCAAAATCTTGTTGTGTCACAAAAAACGTCTTCGCTGACTTTTTATTTCATTGTATACTTTTAGTTAAGTATTCATAAAATTAGAAACTAGGAGTAGATGAAACCTAGTATTTATTCAAATCATTAGCTGGATAATTATAAAATAATAGTAATAATAGAAATATATTACTTTCCCAATGAACCTATTAAGTGATACTCCACATAAAATAAAAAACAATGTTTTATATAATGTATGTTTAGGTCCCCATCATTTTAAAAATATAAAATGGCCCCTACAAAAATAACCATTGTAAAATGTAAATTATGCTTCGTCGTGGGGTAAATATCTTATATATTTCTATGTAAGTGTACAATATTAAATACTAGTAATCTGTGTCCGTTAGTTTATAATATTGAATAGCTCATGCTCGTATCGTTCTATTTTTTTTTTTGCAATTTTGACAACCGTTGTTTAAGGTCTACCTTCCGTGAATCAATATCTATATTCATGTATAAACTTAGTTTAAAGATGCGACATTCTGCAGTCAATAATAATAATATATTATTTTTTACTCTAAAACATGATTTGCTTATAGCATGATTTAATTGATAACAATTTTAAAAAAATATCAAAATAAGTAATTTAAAATAAATGATATTATAATATTACTTAGTAGCTTCATAATTTATCCGGAAAATATTTCGTAAGAAAAAAAGGTTCGTGATACATGGCGGGGTCACGCTTCCTCCTGCTTGCTCTACCACGAAACTCGCGGTCATTTGAATTTAGAAACTTTTTGACAATTATGTCATACAAACGATGCGATAGATATCGCTACATCTGTAAAATTAGAATACAATGGTAGACGAGATGCCGATAACCGCTAGAGACAGGACTGAGCATTTGAACCATAGTATAATATATAACTCAAAGGTGACTGACTGACTGACTGAAAGTGATCTATCTACGCACAGCCCAAACCTGAACGGATCGGGCTGGGCATGCAGGTAGATGTTATGACTATATCATATTATATGCATCCGCTAAGAATGGATTTTGATCAATTCTACCCCCAAGGGGATAAAATAAGGGATGAAAGTTTGTATGAAATTTTGTTAATTTTAAACCGTTCGGGCTGAGACTTTGATACCTAATAAATAATAATACTTCTTAATGCGAGCGAAGCCGCGGGCAAAAGCTAGTAATATTATAAATGCGAAAGTAGACAGACAGACAGTGTATGTATATCTGTCTGTCTGTCACCTCTTCACGCCCAAACCGCTGAACCGATTTTGCTGAAATTTTGTATGGAGATACTTTGAGCCCCGGGAAAGGACATCTAGGATACTTTTTATCGCGAAAAATGTAGGGGTCCCGCGCGATAAACTACTTTTGGCACAACGGAGTTGAGGGCGTCATCTGGTAGTATTAAGTATAATAATATTATAATAGTATTTTAATATAAAAAAAAAGATAAAACCGACTTCAACTGAGAATTAAAATTCCGTGTTTCAAAAACTATTGCACTGATTTTGATGAAACTTGCGCTTTTCCTTAAGGCCGTCCCCCGAGCAAACGACCTTGGCCATACATTTGCCGCGTTGCCGAGATCGCGCCAAAACCCTATTATTTTTACTTATCTTAGTTCAAAATTGTCCTAAAAAAAATTTAAAACGACAAATATGTAGTTTATGATATTGTCGATCTATTGGCGTGTGTTTCAAATAAGAGTAATTTGTAAATCCTGAGGAGATGCTGAATGTATGCTTGAATTTTAACAAATTGGTATTACTTAGGAAGCTGATATCATGAGTATAAGAAACAAAAATAGAAAATTTAAAACGACAAAAGGAATGTTGATATACTGAAGATTATTCCTGTATTTTTATTATAACTTTGTAGCTTTCAGATTACGAGTTTATAAGGTTTTAAATACGGTCAATTACGGAATCTCCGGACGGAACGCCCTTAAGTTGAACAATACCTAGTACAACAAAAAAATAATGACGACCTCTGTGGCTCAGCGGTAAGCGCGTTGGACGCTCAAGCCGGGGGTCGCGGGTTCGAATCCCGCCGACGGAACAAAAAAGTTTTCAATGTTCCCGGGTCTGGATGTGTATTAAGGATATGTATGATATAATAAAAATCTTAAATATATGTATAGTATAAAAGTATTAAATATATTTCCGTTGTCTGGTAGGTACCTGTAACACAAGTCCTTTAGGTACTTAGCACGGGGCCAGGCTGACGTGGTGTGAAGCGTCCATAGATATTATATTATATTATTATTAATGACTTAAGTCGGACTTGTAGTACCAGAGATATGCGAACACAAACATAAAAACATACATACATACACTTGAAATTTGGCACATTCGCTCAGATGCTGATAAAGACTAACATAATATACCGAAAACTGGGCAATTCTGGGAATATTACATACATACGCGTCGAATTGATTATCTCCTTTTTTGAAGTCGGTTAAAAAGAAATAAATATAAAAGAATGACCGTACAGTACGTAATGATTTGAGAAACTTGTTTGTCTTTTTCTTTATCTATCTAATCTAAATAAAATTAATCTAGCTGCACGATTGCATATCTTGCAGTCTAGTCATACATAAGCAAAATAAAGATAGCAATGAGACAATATAAGTATAGATTTTCAAGTCTATGATTATAATTTTTATATGTAACTAGATGATCCCCGCAACTCCGTTGCTCCAAAATTCGTTAATCGCGCGGGAACCGTACATTTTTCTGGGATAAAAAGCCTCCTATGTCCTTTCAGATCAAATAAAAATATTATCATCTTAATATGCACTTTGTAACCGATGCCAATGAAATAGATATTATGCGGAAAAAACAACTGTTACAAGAATGATAAGTATTATCCTTGAGATAATTGTCTGTACTACGAGTATTGTGATGCTATATTA
Source organism: Polyommatus icarus (assembly GCA_937595015.1). NCBI lineage: Eukaryota > Metazoa > Arthropoda > Insecta > Lepidoptera > Lycaenidae > Polyommatus > Polyommatus icarus. The sequence continues at coordinate 3,671,730 of OW569334.1, read as the reverse complement.
AGATACTTTTTTTGTATAAGTCTTTCTTTTAATACGGCTACTCTTTCGAATCCGAAATTTTTCTTTAAAGCCGGGTTAGCACGGCCACAGCAGAAGTGTCTATTGTTTTGTAGAAAAAAAAACCTACTCGCGCGCGGCCTACGACAGTCGTAGGCCGCGCGCGTCTGTCGCGGGCCTCGGAATCGGTGCCATACATTTTCATACACTGACTATGGTCGCGAGCGACCGACGACAGTCGTAGGTCGTGCGCGGCTTACGACTGTCGCGATGCACGGAATTGTACCTTAAAGGCCTGAATTCACTTTGATTAGTGCGAGTGCAAGTGATTAGTGATACCTAATCACGTAAACGAAAACAAAAAAAAACGAATACAATCACGAAAGTATTATAGGACTTGCACTAATATATTTTAGGATACTTATAATATATTTTAGGATAAAATTGTTCGGCGTGCATCCGTTGCCTGATTGCCATAACACAAGTTTTTACTTAGCATGGGCCATGGGATTAGACGACGTGATGTACGCTACCTAGCTTTTATACTATTGTATATTATTGTATGGTTAATAAAGAATTTCAGTCGCTGTCCAAACATGCTTTCTCCTGATTAGTATTATCATCTGCACTAATTACCTGCACTCGGACTAATCAAAGTAAATACAGGCCATAAGGTTCAAACCTGTTCTAAGCAAAGCATTATGCATTACATACCTTCAAAACATCATCAATTTTGAGCTGGCCGTCGAAATCGTCATCTAGCCTGCCCAGTACATCCTGTATCAGCTTAAGTTTAGCCTCATCTGGAACCTTCTGTAAGCTCTTAATGGAATGCATCAATTCATCGATCTGAATGAGGTGTTCCTTAGCCTTCTGTGGTTCTGTCTTCGTCTGTTCCAGCGTAGATATAAGTTCCTTTTCTTTGCTTTCTAGCTCTAATAAGGCGGAATCTAATTTGTTGATCATGTTGTTAACAGCACGGTATAGTCTGGAATGAGAAATGATAATATTAGCTTCCTTAATGCAGCTGTTTAACCCCCTAAACTTGGGCCGTACCACGAATTACGAAACCGTTTTGAGGCCTACTGATACAATTTTGATTTACGAGTCTGTAGGCCTACCACGAAACCGTTTTGAGACTCAAACAACCGGACGAGAATGCCGCGTCATGCTCTAACAACGTCATTTCACGTTTGTTAGAGCAGGACGCGGCATTCTTGTTCGATTGTTTGAGTCTCAAAATGGTTTAGTGGTAGGCCCCTGTTTTGAGACTCCATCGAATCTGAATGCCGCTTGCTAGTACTCTAAAAACGAGAAATGACGTTGTTAAATGTTAGAGCAAAACGCGGCATTCTCATTCGATTGTTTGAGTCTCAATACGGTTTAGTAGTAGGCCTACTGATACGATTTTGATTTACGAGTCTGATTAGTTCCAAATTGAGCCGCTGAAAGATCGTACGCTAGTATAGCTGTCAGGAGTGGGAAAAGCCGTTGAGATCGAATTAGTTCCAAATTGAGCCGCAGCACGATCGTGCGCTAGTGTCGCTGTCAGGAGTGGGAAAAGCCGTTGAGATCGAATTAGTTCCAAATTGGGCCGCAGCACGATCGTGCGCTAGTGTAGCTGTCAGGAGTGGGAAAAGCCGTTGAGATCGAATAAGTTCCATATTGATCCGCATTGTGCGCTAGTATATATGTCAGAAGTAGCTAAAGCTTTGAGATCGAGATGATTAGATTCTGATTGTGTTGGAAGAAAGTCATCGGGCCGGACAACTGACTGTCCACTGGCAAGGTATTTCAAGACACAATGAGAGGTCAGATGAGCATATTATAATCAGTCCTGCGTATAGTGAGGGTGCCCTAGACCAATATTTTGTGATTACTAAAAAGCTAATATTTTATGAGTAGCCACATTTTGATAAGACGAACAAACATTTTCATTTTCTCAGAAACCTCGAAAGTGGTAGCTAACAGAGATAGAAAGGATTTCATAATTTGACTTGATGGTCCTAAAATATGGATTGTTTTATTTGTAGGACAAGGTTACTCTTAAATTATGCAACTATTAACCTACCAATATACAAAAACTCTGCTGGTTAGGGCTCCGTTTTAGGGTTCTGTAATGGATGCATAAACCTCACATAATATTAGCTTGTTAGTAATCACAAAACAAATTGTTCTGAGTCCGAGAACAAATTTTTTTGTGATTACTAGTACCGTACTAGTATCTTCTCTCGCTGGTCAGAATATTCATCCAACTGTTATGAAAGTAAAGCATCAGAGAGTTTTATATGTGTTCTGTCAGCTGTATACACATCGGCCACCTACTCCGAGTTATTATATACATAATACATAATAAAATACCTATTTCGCCCATATTATTTTTTGAAGTGAATAAGAATGTTACCATAGCAATATAATATTAATAATAGTCTATCGCTATCCCGTCACACAAACAATGGTCGCCCTCAGTCTCGAGTTCTAATAATTTACTATTATTTATTCAACAAATGCACTTATCAATATATGAAGTACCCAGTAGCCGATTCTCAGACCTACTGAATATGCATATAAAATTTGGTAAAAATCAGTAAAGCCGTTTCGGAGGAGTTAGTGGACTAACATTGTGACACTAGAATTTTATATATAAGATATTTTATATATAAGGTAATGTAGACAATAATTTTAAAACCAAAATGGCCCTTCGAGACAGCTATATATTGAAGTAGTAGGTGTTAAGAATCGGAAAATACTTTACAACATTCTTCAAAATTAGTCGCAGGTCACGCTAAAAATCTGATATCGTAAAATTCTGAACATAGCTATATTGTTGGAACATAACTAGCGCGATTACAAAATATCGATAGATTTTTTGTAAGACGCAGGGTAAACGTTCAGTTTTTCATCAATCTGGTAAAGATTGACGCGAAATTGAACGTGTAATCCACGGATTCATGGACTGATAATTTTTTATTAAGTACTAGCGACCCGCCCCGGCGTCGCACGGGTATAAAGTATATTATAGACACTGAAAAAATGATTAAAATCGATAGCCTATGATCCTTCACGTGGTCTACTTCTTATCTGTGCCAAATTACATAAAAATTGCTCCAGTAGTTCGCGAGATGAGCCCTTTAAAATATTTTCCCCCATTTTTTCCACATTCTCCTATTAGTCTTAGCGTGATAAAATATAGCCAGCCTTACTCAATAAATGGGCTATCTAACACTGAAATAATTTTTCAAATCAGACCAGTAGCTCCTGAGATTAGCACGTTATTTAGCAAGTTAGCCCTTTCAAATAATTTTCCGCGTATTTTCTACATTTTCCACTATTTCTTCGCTCCTATTGAGCGTGTAACCTACGACTTACACAAAACACAGCTCGGGCACAGATTGGTCAGCGCTTTGCTTGTGTCATTAATCTGTCATCTTGTTTTAAGTACTTTGAGAATCAGATTTAGTATATTATAAGAATAGTTTATTAGTATTACAGAATCTTAATATATATATTTCTTGTGTGCGTGTGTATGTGACTGAACTCCTCCTAAACGACTGGACCAATTTTGATGAAATTTTTTGTGTGTGTTCAAGGGGATCTGGGAATGGTTTAGATTCACAATTTTGTCCGCTGGACAATGTTTTTTTAAATTAATTTTTAATTTATTAGTAGTTGTTGATTTTGGAATGTTTTACATTGGATCCGACAGTCGGCTGCCATCGCAGTGTCAAATTTTAAATAATATTCGAATTCGGATTTTAATTTTAGTCTGTCCGACAGTTAGCGCTTCGACCAAATTTAAAAAAATACTTTATATACTTAATATGGCAAAGAAACGTTTGCCGGGACAGCTAGTATATTATAAATTATAATATAACGGTATTCACACGTACGTAGATTTATATCAGTGTATTTCAACCGATGCGACCGATGGTATGGAAAAATATGTTGCGACCCCTTTGAATTTTTCTCAAGTAATGTAAGTACCTGTTTATGAGTATATTATATACTATGTTAAAATTCTTCACTAGATGCGTCAATTACTTTAATTTTTGTCTTTTTTTATTTTTACTGCAAAATAATTCTCTCGACCGTTAGCGACGCGCCCTCTACAGAAGCTTCGAGACGCCCCAGGGGGTCGCGACCCACAAGTTGAAAAACACAGATTTATACATTGATTTAGGCCGACAACGCACCTGCAGCTCTTCTAATGTTGCGGGTGTCCATGGGCGACGGTAGTTGCTTTCCATCAGGTGACCCATTATTTTTTTTACATTATTTAAAAAAAAATAGACCTTAATGTAAAAAAGAAAGAGTTTTAAAACTTCAGTGACTCTCAATCTTGCCCAATGAGTCACATTAGTGTAAAATGAAAATACCCGCTTGCTAGTTTGTTGCCTTATTTAAAAAAAAAATGGGTTGAACTCTGGGAGTGCCGGCAGAAGTGAAAACTTGATTATTAACGTTGTGCATTTTTTTAACCCATTTTTTATGAAAATCGATTTTTAAAAAATCTTTTTTTTTTTATTAATCGAAACCCTTACAATCGATTAAATTTTTAACCGATTTTTTATGAAAATTGATTTAAAAAAAACGATTTTTTTAATTAATCGAAACCCCTACAATTTTTTTAACCCATTTTTTATGAAAATCGATTTTTTTTATTAATCGAAACCCTTACAATCGATTAAATTTTTAATCCATTTTTTATGAAAATCGATTTATAAAAAATCGATTTTTTTAATTGATCGAAACCGGATTGAAATCGAAATCGATTAAAAAATATCGACAATCGAAAACAAACAATCGATTGTGCGATTAATCGATTTCGATGTTACAACACCATTCTCCAACCGTCTTACGGTTTTTCGATCAGGTGGGTTATTATGACCTCTTATTTCCAGCCAGTTTACGCCCGAATACGGTACATTTTGAGCGTAAACTGGCTGGAAATAAGAGGTCATAATAACCCACCAGCACGAGCATCTGACGCGAGTTTCACAGTTTTTACCCATCCCACAAAAGTGCTCAACGCTGCTAAAGAAGTTTTCACTTCAAAATCATACCTTCTAGCACCCTTGGTCAGTTTAATGTCAGCCAGTTTGGTCTTCACCATTTCATCCATCTCCTTAACATCCTCACTGTACTCCGACAACTCTTCCTTCAACTCCTCAATGCTTTCCTTTTCAATTAACAAAGACTTCTTCTGCTCCGCTGTAAGTGTAAAAATTATTTATTTATTTATTGTCAACTAGCTGTTGCCCGCGACTTCGTCCGCGTGGACTTTAGTTTATGGTTGTTCCCGTACATTGATTGAATAGTTTGCACATCGAGTGAATTTACACAGCAAATCATAAGTTTATTGTACGGGAAACATACATTTTCCGGGACAAAAAGTATCCTATGTTCCTTTTCGGCACTGTATCTCTATACCAAACTTTAGCAAAATCGGTCCAGCCGTTTACGCGTGCGGCGTGATGTCAAAACCAAGGAAAATATGGGTTCATTTTTATTGATATAGATGATCTATCATTTGGCTGATATGACCATCACACAGTGTTGTAATTCATACACTCGTTATTAATTTCTTTTGCAGAACTTATTTGTCATCATCATCAACCATTTGTCAAGTCTATTTTAACATTAACAGTCGCTGCAGATACAATATCATCGGACAACATATTCCAAGTCTGCACAATTCTATTGCTAAGGAAGTTATTAGAATTATGTGTCACCACTGGCACTCACCTATGTAAATAATGAACTTTACTTTTGTGTTCAAACTAAAATAAAATCGTAAATAAAATTTTATACAAAATATTACAATACGATGACGGCCGCAACTCCGTTGCGCCAAAATTGGTTAATCGCGCGGGAACCGTAAATTTTTCCAGGAAACGGAGTTGCGGGCGACATCTAGTTATCCATAAAAACATTGCTTATTATTTAAGAAAAAATCAATCATATCATTTATGATGTAATCATTGTTACGGTACAAAGTGCAAAAACATACCTAATTTTTCTAAAGCATCCTCTATTACTTCCATGTCCTTGCTAGACAGGCCTTCTTCAGTTTTCGGTTTGGAGTCTACAGCTATCACTGGGGCAGGGTCTACCATGATCGGAGTAATATCCTCGGTGATGATCGGTGCCTTGTCTTTAAGTTCTTCTTTCTCTCTCTTCTTAGCTTCAAGCAGCTGCTTCTCTCTTTCTGCTTCTTGCATTTCCTGTTTCTCTTCTTTAATCTTCTGTTCCTCCAATTTGATTGCTTCAGCTTTGGCCTGAAATTAAAAAAAAATTACACAATAATGAATCCCAAAATATACTAGATACAATTACTATTGGATTTGGAAGCAAAAATTAACTGTTTCACAGAAGTCCTTTTTTACCTATCACCTATATCCTCAGGGCTCGTTGCTACATCAACAAATAATAACACTTAAAGTACCAGTGAATCACATAATATCGTAATATTAATTTATGATTTTTTTTAAACTTATCAATCCCCAAATGGCAGCTGGCTGCCGCATAACAATTGAAAATCTATTGTTTCTGCAATACCTACGATGGAGGTGCTACAGGTAATGCAATCTATTTTATCAGCAAAATAAATATAAAGGATATTTTTATACCTTTTAATTATGTCATTAATGTAGTTTTATTGATGCAATGAAAGAATGAATATAACTAGTGATGATCATGAACGTAGAAAAAAGGCAGACGGAGTCTTATTATACACAGAACTGTGTCTTCAGAGTCAGCCACGCACACATTCTTACCCCTGTGAAATCGTATGGACTAGCATAATAATAATATGTGCATGCGGATCATGTACATGCAGTCTGCTGGTGCACTCTGAAGGACACAGTTTTGTGTATGGTGGGACTCCGTCTGCTTTTTATACGTCCATGGTGATGATGTTAATATTTACCTTAAAGTCAAGTTTGCCCTCTCTTTCACCGATGGCAGCCTTGGTTTGTGTAGCAACTTGTTCTGGCAGAGCAGAAATAGTTGCCTTCAGTTTGTATGTTGTGGGCACATGGTCCGGTACCATAAGAGCTCTAGACAACAGCAGAAGCGACGGGGGCACTTTCTCATTCAACGACAGATCCAACCAATTCCGTAACTCCTTTCGTAATCTCTCCTCGGAAACACCATATGCCCTCATGCCTCTCGCTCTACAGGCCTGCTGTAACTCACTAAAGTTCAAACTGTCCACACCCTCCTTAGCAATCATCTTGTCGTCAGCTGACAATGACCGTAACTTCATCTTCAAATTAAACCTCAACATCGCACCTGTCCCAATAGTGGACACGTTTAATACTTTACACAGTGCAACTAAATGCGGTCTTTGAAGAGAATCCAGTGTGATTTCATCTTCAAATAGTTTGGAGAACTTCATGATTTCTTCGCTCGTTGCTACATCATCTGTTGCTCTTATTTTGGTAAAGAAAGCAGAGAATTCCTTGGCTAGTTCTGAATGCCTGTTTTTAGCTTGTGGGGCCATTTGATCTAGTGTCTCCTGGAAGAACTTTACCATCTCTAGCTTAACCTTTAAATGCTGTTTTAGTTTAGCCTCCTTTTGGCTGCTACTTTCGAATGTGGATGGCAGCATGTTGGGGAACAATTTAATCAAAACTGGTAAAGTAAACTCTAAGAATGGTATAAGTAGGATAACAATGAATGGTATCATCCGGAACAAGTCACCTATGGTTGTAACAAGTAGCCTGTGTTCCCTGCGTGTTAGGGATTCCCCTTTCAATATTCTGATAGCTAATGATGTAGAAATCCTGATTTCTATACCTAGCAACCTAAACCCATGATAATAATGTCTCACTTCATCCATAATCCTTTCTTTTATGCTTTTCTTTACCTCCACCTTCTTAGGAAGTTTCTCCTGCTCTTCTATACCCTTTTTTATGTTTTCCACAGTTGCTTCTACTTTTGATGATGGTTTGAGTGGCTCCTTCTCATTGTACCATTGACTTGTGGATATGGCTCTGGCAAAGGCGGGACACAATGTTCTGCTGTTGAATGGTTTATGAGTAATATCATGTTGTTGTCCAATAGGCTGAGTTGTGTAATACGACAGTGACCTTGACAGTGTTATGTATGGAAAGTTTTGATATTTCCGTGTCTCCCATAATAATGCTGAAACAGGAAGCAAGGTTTTGTACAATACAATGCGCATATTGCCTGCATTATTTGTTATCAATGAAAATCAACATAATAATAGATTTTTTTACATTACACAAAATAACTATATTTCAGTTTTTTTTTTACTTGAATGTGCCTTTCATTTTGTAATATAAGTAAATTATAGCCGGGCCCAAAGTAAAAACTAAAGCCAATACTATCAATTTCAATAAACATGTGATATTTACATCATTGATACTAATCTAGTAAATGAAATCGGACGTGTTTAGACAAATAAGCATTCTGGAATTTCTAATGCATCGCCATGGTACCATTATATTATTCCTAAGTCCTAACCGTATATTGACTTGTACTCTATAAACACGGCTGAAGTCACGATAATCCATCAAAATCGTAGGAAAGGTTATGGTGGAAGAGAGAAGTTAGGGCTTCTTATCAGCGCTATCTACCACCGATATTCACATACTTACTCGATTTCTTTAGGCAGCGACAATTATTTACAATTATTCTGTTCATCTTTATTTTTCAATGGAGTCGAAATTCTAATACCAGGAAAATTAAAAACAATTCGTATCTTTCATGACAATGATGTAAATTAAATTTAAATTTACGAATCAGTCAAAAAAATTGACAAATGACAATGTTTTGACACTTGACAGTCAGTAGACATTTTTTTTTAATTCATCCCGATCGGGACAGGCAAAGGGAGCGTTGCCCATACAGCCATTTCTACGTTTTCTCTATTTAATGAATGATAGTGAAGGCCGAAGCCAATGGGAAGTTTTCTTTTTTAAATCTCCACCAGACGGCGCGACGGTAGACACTTCTAGATTTTCTATTGGTTCCCCACCCATCTGAAATTATCTGCAGGTTGGCATCACTGACAACATATTAGTAGTGTTTCAAAAAAATATCAGTGTACTGTCAAGTGTGACGTAAATCAAAATATCTTAAATCTAAGCCATCATTGGCCTAAGCGATTAGGCCAGTATACTGGAAACAGTTTAGGAACACGCAAATAGTCAAACTGACAACTGACAGAGAGTTTTGGCGGGCATGTCACTTTCAAAACTTCTTCTACTTTTTATTGTTGGTGTGGTTTTTATTATTTTTTCCCAAATTGTGTTATTTGTGTTTTTGATGTTCATTATTGGTAAAATATTAGCCATTAAATATCCGTTATCTTGCACAAGTGCAGGTAAGATGTTGTTAAAACCAAAATGTATATTTCCTGTGACATTTGGTGTGAATATCGGTAAACAGGGATATTTCTTCCGTAAGTTTTAACTAAAACATCGTTATAATAACTCTAATATCCTATTCATTGGAATATTATTGCGTCTTTTTCAAATTGAAATGTATCAAGTTTTAAATTCTTTTGCCCAGTTTTGTAGCAAGTATTGATGGTATTCCCTGGTATTACCGATAGTTGTCTACCCATACGCCATCTAGTTACTAAAATGGAAACTGTTTGACAATCAAATTAAAAAAATAAGAAAATCATTCATTCTTTTATATTAACCATCTGAAATAGACAGTCAGTATAGTGCGTTTCATCCACTGACCTCTATAATACACTGGACTGGTTATGCCGTACAAAATAACAGCTACTTCTTGTGCCGATTTGAAGCGCCGCGGTGAGTGTACTGTGAACTAATTACATAGAAAATTGCAACCGCCATTTGCAAAATATTAGTTTCAAGTACACTCACCACTGATTTCACATAGCAATCAGCGCCAATATGGCGATTTTCAAATAGGAACATTTTATTGATAGCGATCGCCTGTCCAGTGTATTAAAGACAAATTATAGAAGTCAGTGGTTTCATCGAATAGTTCCTTTGCCGTCATGTTGGCATTTCTGTCTGTCAATAATGTAAACAAGATTGACATGCTCTGCGAGTTTTCATAATTTTACTGTGATTTCGTGAGAAAATCATGCCGAAAACATTAAAGAGTGGTGAAAGAATGATGGTGCTAAGAGTGAATCAGTTTTATGAACGTGAAAAACGTAACTAGGCCCCAATAATGAGGAATTTTCTTAGCTTTTTAATTTGATTGTCAAACAGCTTCCATTTTAGTAACTAGATGGCGTATGGGTAGACAACTATCGGTAATACCAGGGAATACCTTCAATAATTGCTACATAACTGGGCAAAAGCATGTAAAACTTGATACATTTCAATTTGAAAAATACACAATAATATTCCAATGAATAGGATAATAAAGTTATAATAACGATGTTTTAGTTAAAACTCGCGGAAGAAATAGCCCTATTTACCGTTGTTCACACCAAATGTCACAGGAATAATACATTTTGGTTTTGACAACATCTTACCTGCACTTGTGCAAGATAACAGATATTTAGTGGCTAATATTTTACCAATAATGAACATCAAAAATCCAAATAACACAATTTGGGGAAAAATATTAAAAACCACACCGACAATAAAAAGTAGAAGTAGAAAACTCTTTCAGTTATCATGTTTTCAGTTTGACAAGTGCAAGCGTGTTCCTAAGCTGTTACCAGTATACTGGCCTAATTGCTTAAGCCAATGATCGCTTAGGAGTATGATATTTTGATTGATATTACACTTGACAGTACACTGATATTTTTTAGAAACACGACCAACATGTAGTCAGTAATGCCAACCTGCAGATAATTTCAAATCGGTGGGGAACCAATAGAAAATTAGTGAGTGTCTACCGTCGCGCCGTCTGGTGGAGATGATAAAAAGAAAACATCCCATTCCATTAAACTGGGGTTGCGGCCATTACGGCTTAGTGAAATAGGGTTACCAGCGTCAGTTTAATCACCCTTAAGCACAGTAAAACTTATGAATACATGCAGAGCGTGTCTACCGTGTTTACGTTATTAACAGAGAATGCCAACATGATGGCAAAGGAACTATTTGCTGAAACGCACTTCTAGTAACGAAAACTACATACACGCGAACGAAGGCGCTGGTAAGAGCTAGTACAATAATATTATCAGCGCGAGCGAAGCGAGCCCTAGTACTTCTCACAACCTGTACATTTTGTGGTACACTTTACGGACAAACTATTACGCCTATTGATTTGTGCTTTAACATGGTATTCACATGTAAATGCATTGAGATGTAAGGACTTGACACCGCAACGCAATGCTTGGTCACGTTCAAGAGACGCTATATAGCCGCAGCGCACTTAGTCGGCTGCGAGCTCTTCTGCACACTTGACGTATGACAATTATAAACAAACAAAATAAAAGTCACAAAAATGCCTTGGTGTGTCCTAAGATATTGCAAAAATAATTCCAAAAATACTTCCAAATGCGACGGCATAGCATTTCATCGGTTAGTTTTCTTATTTAATTATTTTCAATTAAAATACGAACATTCAATTACTAGGCGAAGACGCGCGCCATTTCGCATTGTCATAGAGTAGTAGATTCAGAGGGGAATGTAGGCAGAATACAGATATCTATGATGAGACGACGATGAATGAAGTATTCACGGAGACGAGTTTGTATTTTGGTAATATAAATACGTTTTTACGTGTACATTATACATGCGTACATTATAATTGTATTTATAAATATTTAAGTAATTTAAATAAGGTAAGTATGTAGTGGACTTTGGATCCATACTTATTATAACTAGCTGTCCCGGCAAACGTTGCTTTGCCATAATATAAAGTATTTTGTCCATATTATTTTATTGAAGTGACTATAAATAAGTATGTCACCATGGCAACGTCGACCGCTATCCCGTCGCACAAAATTAATGGTCGCCGTCAGTCTCAGGTTGTAATAATTTGCTATTATTTATTCAACAAATGCACTTATTAATATACTAGCTTAAACGCAAGGCCAAGTTAGCCTCGAAGAATTTTGGTGTTCTTAATAGAGCGCGACAGTAGGGATTTCAGTCCGGACCAACGCCTACAACTCTACAAGGCGCAGGTTCGGCCTCATACGGTGCGCCAAAATACCAACTACTCCCTCTGTATCGTATCCAACGATGTACGCTGCCTAATAAGTGCTATTGTGTATTATTGTACGAGTATTGAATTTGAACGAAGGGCCGCTCAAATTGCTGACTGCCATAGTGTTTTAAACAGGCTGGACCTCTTGGAATTGTGCCGAGATGTAGCTTCGCTCTGCATCCTCTATAAATTGTATCACGGGGAGTGCTCTGAGGATCATACCATCACCTTGATAAGTGTCATCACCAAAACTATGGAACGAACTATCACCAGAAGCATTTTAAGTACAAGGCATATTCCCACGCTTCCGCAGCTCTTCTGAAGTTACGAGTGCCCATGGGTGACGGTTGTTGCTTTCCATCAGGTGACCCGTTTGCTCGTTTGCCCCGTTATCCTACTAATATTATAAAGGCGAAAGTTTGGATGTATGGATGTATGGATGTTTGTTACTCCTTCACGCAAAGATTTTAATGAAACTTTACAATAATATAGCTTATATATCAGAATGACACAAAGGCTATAATTTTAACCGACTTTCAAAATGGAGGAGGTGTTATGTTCGTTCAACGATTACTCCGCCGTTTGTGAACCGATTTTCAAAAATTTTCTTTTGGTGTATAGGTTATCATCTCTATTTGCTACCACATTCATAAAAGTGGTGACCTGATGAAAGGATCCCTAAGAAATCGAGAGAACTACGCAAAATTTATATGGAAACATGTGGTGACTTCGGTTTCGTTAGCAGTATTCTAAGCATATGCTACCAACAAGTAAGATTTTGCACCATCTTGGTGCAAATACATACCATGGTTCGGAAGGTGCTGAGAGAACTCCTATCTCTTTATATATACATGATACAAGTTTGGGAGTTTCGACGTTGTTTTAAGAACTGAAAGCAACTACTACTGCTATTACTATGCAAATTACAATCATTATTATCATCATCACTACCATTTAAAACCATTATAAGTACCATGCATCGTCCCATTATGACCGTTTTATTGGTACTTTTTATAGTATTTTAGATCGAGACTAGAGTTTGTCAAACGATATAAAAATTATAGATATTAATAATTATTATATTTACCAAGGTGGCAATTTTATCATATTAATATGCATGAGATATAATAATAGTATGAGATAATAGTATATCCTACTTATAATATTATAAAGGCGAAAGTTTGTGAGTAACAAACATCCATACATACATCATGTATGGATGTTTGTTACTCTTTCACGCAAAAACTACTGAACGGATTTTAATGAAACTTTACAATAATATAGTTTATACATCAGAATAACACATTGGCTACAATTTTAACCGACTTTCAAGATGGAGGAGGTGTTATGTTCGTTTTTTTTATATTTAACGATCACTCCGCCGTATGTGAACCGATTTTCAAAATTTTTTTTTTGGTGTATAGGGCATCATCCCAATTTAGTACCCCGTTCACAAAAGTGGTGACCTGATAAAGGGATCCATTAGTAATCGAGGGAACTCTTCAAAATTTATATGGAAACATTTGATGACTTCGGTTTCGTGAGAAGTATTCGAAGTAATGCTTCGAATACTTCTCACGAAACGTGATCGTTAAATATAAAAAAAACGAACATAACACCTCCTCCATCTTGAAAGTCGGTTAAAATTGTAGCCAATGTGTTATTCTGATATATAAGCTATATTATTGTAAAGTTTCATTAAAATCCGTTCAGTAGTTTTTGCGTGAAAGAGTAACAAACATCCATACATGATGTGTGTAGCATGTAAGCGAAGCAAGTAAGATTTTGCACCGAAGTATATCATGGTTCGGAAGGTGCTGAGGGAACTCCTGATTCTTTATAGATACAAGTTTGGGAGTTTCGATGTTAATTTAAAAACGGAAAGCAGATGCTACTATGCAAATTTCGCTCATCATCATCATCGTATTATTAAGTATAAAATTGCCCTTGCGGTATAATTTATTTTCGATATATCGCCTTAAGATATTGACCCGCTATATCCTTTTTATTGCAATCGCGACAGTGTTTTCGACAACCACACGAACAAAGTCGCAGGCACTGCTATAATTTATATGGCAAAACAACGTTTGCCGGGTCAGCTAGTTTTATATAAAACTAGCGACCCGCCCCGGCGTCGCACGGGTATAAAATATATAGCCACAAAAAATATGCCTATAGCCTTCCTCAATAAATGGGCTATCTAACACTGAAAGAATTTTCAAATCGGACCAGTAGTTCCTGAGATTAGCGCATTCAAGTAAGCCCTTTCAAATAATTTCCCACGTTTTTTCCACATTTTCCTCTATTTCTTCGCTCCTATTAGTCTTAGAGTGATAAAATATAGCCTATACTCCTTCCTCGATAAATGGGCTATCTAACACTGAAAAAATAATCAAAATCCGTTGCGTAGTTTTAAAGATTAAAGGGAACAAAGGGACATGAGGGAAAAAAAAGCGACTTTGTTTTATAATAAGTATAGATATAGATAGAAATCTAATTAACTTCTATGTCCTTGAGAAATCGTACTTGATGTTGATTAGTGAAAAAACGGTGTCTATATATTTAAGCGACTTGTTATATTATTATTTCGTTTATTTCTGCATGACTAAAAAGTTGGATTTCACTTAACTATTTTTAACTGAAATCCAATTCTTTAGTCATGCAGAAATAAACGAAACTTTGTTTGTATTCCCCTATCTTAGGTGAGCCGCCATATTGGAGAATGACATTACATTCGTTTTCGAGTTATTCTCAAAAAGTTCTTTCATTTAATATCCATACTGTTATTATAGGACGGCATAGAAAATATATCTATTCCGCTATCTTGGATGGTCGGCCATTTTATATTTATTAGTGATGTCACATACTGTATCGTGCATTGTCATTCCAACCAAACGTGTATACAAAATTTCAGCTCAATCGATTGAAATATTATATGTACATACAGTACCCGGCAATAAATATTGCACATCGACCTTTGGAAAGAGACATTCGGCTAATTTCGGTTTCATAGAGCGTTATCTTTGTAGCACACACCTATTTGACATTATGTCAGTCGTTGTTCAAATTCAATAGAGTGCAGTCGCGTCCAGTTCAGAATATATATCTAGAGTTGTTAACACCCCT
The DNA here is from genome assembly GCA_937595015.1 of Polyommatus icarus. Lineage (NCBI taxonomy): Eukaryota > Metazoa > Arthropoda > Insecta > Lepidoptera > Lycaenidae > Polyommatus > Polyommatus icarus. The sequence goes on along the minus strand of OW569334.1, from coordinate 3,656,487 downwards.
AAATTTGCTACAGCTGTAATTTTCCAAAAGAATTTTAAATACGTAAACATAATTTGAACACCCTTTTTTATTTTATTTTACCCGAAGCTAAAGCCATAACTTATAGAAAACTTGGTGTATTTTATACAAAGAATAATAAAATTGTCAAAAGAAGCAAACCATAATTGTTTTAACAGCTCCTAATATATAACGGACTTTTTGTATTTCGTGCGTAAGAGATAACGCTCTACAAAACCGAAATTAGCCGACTGTCACTTTCCAAAGGTCGATGTGCAATATTTATCGCCGGGTACTGTACATACTTACTTCGAAATTGAGTTCAAATATTCCACCCGAACTTACATAATAATGTAAATAATAATATTATACAGAGCAAGTTAAATAAAAGCTTTTAATAATGTTTAGTAAAAATCTTTGTTTTATTTTATCCACTTTCAAATAGAGTCCGCGTTCATTCGAGTGTAGGCACAAAACTTTGTCACTTCTGCGGTACTGATCTATAGCCATCACCGCCCCGCCTCTCACCCCGCTCATTCTTCAAGTGTGACATGTTTTTTGTTGGCAATAGCAACTCCATACATCTCAATGTGTAAATGTGTTATTACTTATTATCAATCAGTGTAGGTGTGATGACGCGAGCTCTCACAAAGCTCGGCTTTTAGCTAGTAAATGCGAAAGTGACTTTGCTGGTTACGCCTTCACACATAAAGTACTAAGCGGATTATCATAAAACTTTCATAGGTACACGTTGTCTGGAACTCTGGAGTATGAAGAAGGACATAGGTCATAACGGTCACCGAGGGATAGGCGTTAACGTAGGCAGAGCCGCGGGTGAAAGCTGTTAGAATTATGTACAATTTTCTTTAAGTGCATTTTGTGATAACATATTATCTCCCCTAATTTAACCCTTTCAGACCTGATTTTTTGTTTTTTGGAATTTGTAAGTACCGATTTTATTCATGTTATATTAGGTAATATTGAGTATGGAAATATTAAAAAAAGCAAACTTTTTTCAGTATTTTCCGAGAAAATTTATGTTTTCTTAATGTCCTCAAAAGTGACAATCCGGCCTCAGTGATTATAACAACTAATGTAGGTTATATATGTAAATAAAAAATAGATAATGATTTTATAATGTTTTTATTAGAAAAAATATGTTTTTTTTACAAAATTAGATTCAACTTCTCCAAAATAAAAAATAAATCTTCTATAACAGTGAAACACGTAACAATGGAGTTGTTACGTGTTTCACTGTTATAGAAGATTTTATTTGTAAGCTAAATAATATAATCTCTATTTCATTGCTAGACGTTGATATTTGCCTTTTCCTGGGTGCACACTGCACAGCATATTAATTGGTCGTTAATAAACGTGTAGTAAATTAATAAAGTAAATGTTATAATAGTTATGTACACGCGTACCTACCTATTTATGATAAAAAATAATGTTCTCGAAGAACGCTTTGAAACTTTTGGAAAATGGACACCAGTTATTCTTAAATTAAATACATATCCTAATAACCTTACACCCCCATTACATTTTTAGATTAGTTTTATGTTCTTGTTAAATACCAATAGGCATATCGATAAATTTGATTCAATACATCCATTGAGATGTATGGAGTTGCTATTGCCAACAAAAAACATGTCACACTTGAGGAACGAGAGGGGTGAGAGGTGGGGCGGTGATGGCTATAGATCAGTACCGCAGAAGTGACAAAGTTTTGTGCCTACACTCGAATGAACGCAGACTTGAGTTAGTGGATAAAATAAAACAAAGGTTTTTACTAAACATTATTAAAAGATTTTATAATGTAAGTTCGGGTGGAATTTTTGAACTCAATTTCGAAGTATGTATGTACATAATATAATATTTTAACCGATTGAGCTGAAATTTTGTATATACGTTTGGTTTGAATGATTATGCACATTGCACAATACAGTATGTGACATCACTATAAATATAAAATGGTCGACCATCCAAGATAGCGGAATAATTATTTTCTATGCCGTCCTATATTAACAGTATGGATATTAAATGAAAGAACTTTTTGAGAATAACTCTAAAACGAAAGTAATGCCATTCTACATCCAATATGGCGGCTCATCTAAGATGGGGAATACAAACAAAGTTTCGTTTATTTCTGCATGACTAAACAATTGGATTTCAGTTAAAAATAGTTAAGTGAAATCCAGCTTTTTGGTCATGCAGAAATAAACGAAATAATAATATAACAACTCGAATGAGAAAAAATCGGGGTAAATTATTTGAAAGGGCTTATCTCGCGAACTACTGGAGCAATTTTTATGTTATTTGGCGCAGATAAGAAGTAGACCACGTGAAGGATCATAGGCTATCGATTTTAATAATTTTTAGTGGCTATAATATAGTCACTGAAAAAATGATCCCGGCGTCGCGTCGCACGGGTATAAAATATATAGCCGCTATATATTTTATACCCGTGCGACGCCGGGGCGGGTCGCTAGTATATTAATAAGTGCATTTGTAGAATAAATAATAGTAAATTATTACAACCTGAGACTGACGACGACCATTAAATTTATGCGACGGGATAGCTATCGACGTTGCCATGGTGACATACTTATTTAATCATTTCAGTAAAATAATATGGGCGAAATACTTTATATTATGGCAAAGCAACGTTTTCCGGGAGAGCTAGTTATATTATAATAAGTATGGATTCAAAGTCCACTACATACTTACCTTATTTAAATTACTTAAATATTTATAAATACAATTATTATAATGTACGCATGTATAATGTACACGTAATACCGTATTTATATTACCGAAATACAAACTCGTCTACCTGAATACTTCATTCATTGTCGTCTCATCATAGATATCTGTATTCTTCCTACATTCCCCTCTGAATCTACTCTATGACAATGCGAAATGGCGCGCGTCTTCGCCTAGTAATTGAATAATAATAATATAATAATAATATCTATGGACACTTCACACCACGTCAGTCTGGCCCCGTGGTAAGTACCTGAAGGACTTGTGTTACAGGTACCAGACAACGGAAATATATTTAATACTTTTATACTATACATATATTTAAGGCGCATAGAGTCGTCGATAACCTTGGACGTTTGGGCGTGGCTTAGGTCCCCCTGCTCTGCACTCCCCGCACGAAAACATCGTACATAGATTAAGCGCGCGTATGACGAACAGAAGCACTCCTGACTTATCACTGCCTATTTTACTCGAATCCACTACCTACCTACTGCTTGCTTTAAAAGTGTGCAATTTATATGAAAATGAATTACTATTGTGAATAAATAGATGTTTGACGAATGACTTTAATACGTTTAATGCTACACGAATTACGATTTACGCTTAGTATCAAGTATGATATTTATGTCTAATTTATTAAGAGGCACTGAAAAAAAATGAATAATTAATCAGTAGGTATCTAGATAATTTTTCAAGTCTTTGCTGTCTTAGTTAGGTAGGTGCTTGTCTTGCCTAAGCTAGGGCATCGCAACCCGGGCCCAATTTTTAAAACCCGGGTTTTCGGGTTTTTGTTTATTGAAAACTGGGTACCCGATTTTTTTTCTTTTTTAACATTAATTATATTTCTTCGCTTCATTCTTCGATATATTAATTAAACAGGTAGTCCTTTGTTTATTTGCTAGGCAATCGCGTTTTTTTAAAGACGTATGTAACGACGTATTTCTATTGACGGTCCCTACGTATAAAAGGTCATGTCCATAATAGCAATTTTTTTATTGCATCATGCACTTCCATAATATTATAATGAGACGCATATTCCTACATTTTTTTTCTATCACAAGTAATTCCGAAGATAAAAAGACGTAAACGACGACAAGTTGGGAGTTTTATTAGATTTTACTGTGGTAGATGCGGACATCTATACTTACCGCGTTGGAAATTACGCGCCGTTCCGCGTCATGTCGTACTTGTCCGTTTCTACCTCTAAGGTAGAGAATTATTTATAGACTTGTTATCATTTACGTTCAGTTATTATAAGATTTTGTTCGTTTTTAGTGGGACTAGTGCCACACATTCAATCAAATTTGGACTAATATGAATATTTAAGTGTTATAAATAATCTGCGACGTGATATAATAGCTGCGACGGAGGCTGAGGCCTGAGGCTTCTTTGCATGATGAATTAATAATTATTCTAAACTTTGCATACGTATTATGATTTATGAGCCAATGGAAATACAAAATAAATACATCAGGATTCATCAGCTAAAACTTTATACTTCTATTTTTTATAACGACATAGGCATGTAATACTGGGAACTACAAAAAAAGGGTGCGCCTTTTATTATTCTGGCAACTCTGTCTTTACGTCAATGACACATGATGCGACATGTGTCAGTTTACAGCAAGATGGCGCGTGAAGTTTGTTTGTCAGTGCCATTAGAATTTAACGAAATACTCCATAATACGAATTTTGCGGATATACGTTGTTGACTCGAAATCAATATTTTCTATTATTCACATAAGGTTTCGATCGAGTCTATCGTACCCCTGCACGAAATCAACAAAAATTTCGAAAATCGGTTCACAAACGGCGGAGTAATCGTTGAACATACAAAAATAAAAAATAAAAAGAATATCCACAGCCAAACATAATATAACCTCCTCGTTTTTTGGAAGTCGGTTAAAATTATGACCTTCATAAATTCTTAAGAGTCAGTAAAAATTTACCTTGCTCAAGACGTATCCGAAAAGACCAAACCAAACCAAACAATAAAACATATAAAATCAGAAATTTTACTACCGCTCACACATATAATTAATCTCAGTCTTAGTACTGGAACCTTTCCTACTAAATGGAAAATCGCTAAGGTCATCCCGATACATAAAAGCGGACCGAAAGATAACCCTGCCAACTACAGACCGATTTCTATTCTGGGAACATTTTCGAAAATTCTAGAAAAAGTTGTTAATAAGCGCCTTATATCATATCTTGAGTCCAACAATATAATTTCCCACCAACAATTTGGTTTTAGGCAAGGTAAATCCACAGAAGATGCTGTATCTCTGTTGACTAAATTAGTGACGTCTTATCTAGATGGCAACAAAAAATGTATTGGTGTTTTTCTAGACTTAGCCAAAGCATTTGACACGGTAGCGAAGCCAATATTATTAAAAAAGTTGGAGAATATCGGTATCAGAGGCCTCCCACTACAGTGGTTTGGGACATATCTTTACGGCAGAAGTCAATGAGTCAAAGTGGGCGATTACCTTAGTGACTGCGAAAACATAGAATTTGGAGTCCCACAGGGAAGCGTACTAGGCCCGACACTTTTCACTATTTATATAAATGACATACAAAGTGTCCTCAAAGGCAAGGCTGAAGTAATCTCCTATGCGGACGACACAGTTCTTATATTCCATAATACTACCTGGGAAAAAGTCATTAAGGAGACCCAAATTGGCATAGCTGGCATGAAAAAGTGGCTAGATCTAAATCTACTATCTCTAAATATAAAGAAAACTAAATACGTCTGCTTCTATAAGACTCAGGCAACAGCCCCAAAACAATCAATACAGCTCAAGATCCATCTAGCCACATGTAGTTCTTTAGCATGCTCTTGTGAGGTGATTGATAAAGTAGATCACATTAGGTATCTCGGAGTCTTAATAGACGAACGACTCACTTTTAAACCCCACATTGAGCTTGTTGCTAAACGAACAAGAAAAATCATCTTTTTGATGAAGCTTTTGCGAAATTCAGCTAGCAGAAATGTTCTACACCTTGTTTATATGTCCCTGTGTGAATCTATAATTTGCTACTGTCTTACTGTATGGGGTGGTGCTGGAAAGTCCACTATGATACTCCTGGAACGAGCCCAAAGATCTGTTTTGAAGGTAATGTTGAGGAGACCACGTATGTATCCCACAGATTTACTATATAATGAACTGTCACTACTAAATGTAAGGCAACTATATATTCTAAAGCTGGTTCTAAAACAGCACCGAATATGTATTCAACGTGGTGATTTTCGTAATAATACATCAAGTCGTCGAGTTTTTAGGTGTCAGAGTATTAGAGTTAAAACTACTTTTGCCCAGCACATGCAGGAATTCATGCTTACTTTTATTTACAATAAAATCTTAAAGGCTTGTAATCTAAAGCAGTGCACACTAAAAACAGCTAAAAAAGAAGTATATAAATGGTTACAGAGTAAATCCTATGACGAAACTGAATCTTTCATAAAAGTAGTATTATAATATAACGCACACACACACACATATTCACACTCACTCTCACACACACACACACACACACACACACACACACACACACACTCAGGCACAGACAAATAATTGTATAAGTTTGATATTGTTAATGATATATAATGTGAAAATAACTAAAATATAATTTAGTAAAATTAATACTTATTGATTTTTTTTGTAATTTATTTTATTAATTTTAAAAGTACACCAGCTAAAAATATTGTATGTAATCAAATAAATTATTATTATTGTAAGACCACACCTGGACTCCACGAGACAGGTCCGACCTAGTGTGGAGTCCTCTAGTAATAAGTTATTGTTTGTAATAATTAATGCAATAAAGAATTTATTTATTTATTTTATTATTTATTTAGACCAATAAGAAGAAAAAGGCAACTTCAACATTATGATGTTTAGTTTTACCGTTTAGTGAAAACAGAATAATTAGTGTAGTAATTATAGTATTATATATAGTATAAAGTAGTGTAGTACATATTTTATACTAAAATTTGTAGACTTTTGAAAACTATACAGTTTAACTTATCAAACAATCACATTTTATTAGAATTTTTCACTATGGACCTATAGTTATTGATGACGTGTCTTTTTATTCGTTCATTATAACATAGAAAAAATTTCTTAAATTAGCAGCGTATAGAAAGATATGTCTGTGTTTTTAGTTTTTCTTACTGAAGAGCCAATATTTCTATTACATAAATATTATAAACTATGACAATAAGATTAATTTTATAAAGTGTTGAATGAATTTAGGACCTAATATAATATTTTTATTCTTACAACGTAAAAACGGACACGTACGACTTACCCGTTTTTACGCTGACAATTCAAGACTCGTCTTGAATTGACAGAGCGTAAAAACGGTCATCTTGTAATTTTGGCGAAAATATTGAAAATATTTAAAATTGTGTTATATCATCCAAACGGTAGGCCGTTTGGATGATATAACACAATTTCAAATTTACATTAGGCTTTACAAATCAACCAATAACTGTGTTCATGTTTAATGATAATCTACAGTAACAGTTTGAATCTTAAAAACGCGAATTGCAAAAATCATGAAGTAAATAACAATTTAGGTACTGTTCATAAGAGCGTCCATACACCTATACACTTGTTTTATTTAAATACTTAAAATATTAATACTATAACGTCTATACGCGTGGAACAATCAACTTATAACTAAATATAATCATGAAGTAAATAACAATTTAGGTACTGTTCATAAGAGCGTCCATACACCTATACACTTGTTTTATTTAAATACTTAAAATATTAATACTATAACGTCTATACGCGTGGAACAATCAACTTATAACTAAATATAATCATGAAGTAAATAACAATTTAGGTACTGTTCATAAGAGCGTCCATACACCTATACACTTGTTTTATTTAAATACTTAAAATATTAATACTATAACGTCTATACGTGTGGAACAATCAACTTATAACTTTGACGACCTCCGTGGCTCAATGGGTGTGGCAACTCAAGCCGGGGGTCGCGGGTTCGAATCCCGCCGACGGAACCATTGAGATGTAAGGAGTTGACACCGCAACGCAATGCTTGGTCACATTCAAGAGACGCTATATAGCCGCAGTGCACTTAGTCGGCCGCGAGCTCTTCTGCGCACTTGACGTATGACAATTATAAAGAAACAAAATAAAAGTCACAAAAATGCCTTGGTGTGTCCTAAGATATTGCAAAAATAATTCCAAAAATACTTCCAAATGCGACGGCATAGCATTTCATCGGTTACTTTTCTTATTTAATTATTTTCAATTAAAATACGAACATTCAATTACTAGGCGAAGACGCGCGCCATTTCGCATTGTCATAGAGTAGTAGATTCAGAGGGGAATGTAGGCAGAATACAGATATCTATGATGAGACGACGATGAATGAAGTATTCACGGAGACGAGTTTGTATTTTGGTAATATAAATACGTTTTTACGTGTACATTATACATGCGTACATTATAATTGTATTGATAAATATTTAAGTAATTTAAATAAGGTAAGTATGTAGTGGACTTTGGATCCATACTTATTATAACTAGCTGTCCCGGCAAACGTTGCTTTGCCATAATATAAAGTATTTCGCCCATATTATTTTATAGAAGTGACTATAAATAAGTATGTCACCATGGCAACGTCGACCGCTATCCCATCGCGCAAAATTAATGGTCACCGTCAGTCTCAGGTTGTAATAATTTGCTATTATTTATTCAACAAATGCACTTATTAATATACTAGTTTAAAAGTAAGGCCAAGTTAGCCTCGAAGTATTTTGGTGTTCTTAATAGAGCGCGATAGTAGGGATTTCAGTCCGGACCAACGCCTATAACTCTACAAGGCGCAGGTTCGGCCTCATACGGTGCGCCAAAATACCAACTACTCCCTCTGTATCGTATCCAACGATGTACGCTGCCTAATAAGTGCTATTGTGTATTATTGTACGAGTATTGAATTTGAACGAAGGGCCGCTCAAATTGTTGACTGCCATAGTGTTTTAAACAGGCTGGACCTCTTGGAATTGTGCCGAGATGTAGCTTCGCTCTGCATCCTCTATAAATTGTATCACGGGGAGTGCTCTGAGGATCATCCCATCACCTTGATAAGTGTCATCACCAAAACTATGGAACGAACTATCACCAGAAGCATTTTAAGAACAAGGCATATTCCCACGCTTCCGCAGCTCTTCTGACGTTACGAGTGCCCATGGGCGACGGTTGTTGCTTTCCATCAGGTGACCCGTTTGCTCGTTTGCCGCGTTATTTTATATAAAACTAGCGACCCGCCCCGGCGTCGCACGGGTATAAAATATATAGCCACAAAAAATATGCCTATAGCCTTCCTCAATAAATGGGCTATCTAACACTGAAAGAATTTTTCAAATCGGACCAGTAGTTCCTGAGATTAGCGCATTCAAGTTAGCCCTTTCAAATAATTTCCCCCGTTTTTTCCACATTTTCCTCTATTTCTTCGCTCCTATTAGTCTTAGAGTGATAAAATATAACCTATAACCTTCCTCGATAAATGGGCTATCTAACACTGAAAGAATCATCAAAATCCGTTGCGTAGTTTTAAAGATTAAAGGGAACAAAGGGACATGAGGAAAAAAAGCGACTTTGTTTTATAATAAGTATAGATATAGATAGAAATCTAATTAACTTCTATGTCCTTGAGAAATCGTACTTGATGTTGATTAGTGAAAAAACGGTGTCTATATATTTTAGCGACTTGTTATATTATTATTTCGTTTATTTCTACATGACTAAAAAGTTGGATTTCACTTAACTATTTTTAACTGAAATCCAATTCTTTAGTCATGCAGAAATAAACGAAACTTTGTTTGTATTCCCCTATCTTAGGTGAGCCGCCGTATTGGATGTAGAATGACATTACATTCGTTTTCGAGTTATTGTCAAAAAGTTCTTTCATTTCATATCCATACTGTTATAGGACGGCAAAGAAAATATATCTATTCCGCTATCTTGGATGGTCGGCCATTTTATATTTATTAGTGATGTCACATACTGTATCGTGCATTGTCATTCAAACCAAACGTGTATACAAAATTTCAGCTCAATCGATTGAAATATTATATGTACATACATACTTACTTCGAAATTGAGTTCAAATATTCCACCCGAACTTACATAATAATGTAACTAATAATATTATACAGAGCAAGTTAAATAAAAGCTTTTAATAATGTTTAGTAAAAATCTTTGTTTTATTTTATCCACTTTCAAATAGAGTCTGCGTTCATTCGAGTGTAGGCACAAAACTTTGTCACTTCTGCGGTACTGATCTATAGCCATCACCGCCCCGCCTCTCACCCCGCTCATTCTTCAAGTGTGACATGTTTTTTGTTGGCAATAGCAACTCCATACATCTCAATGGACGGAACAAAAAGTTTTCCAATGTTCCTGGGTCACGGATGTGTATTAAATATGTGTATGATATAATAAAAATCTTAAATATAATATTATGTATAGTATAAAAGTATTAAATATATTTCCGTTGTCTGATACCCGTAACACAAGTCCTTTAGGTACTTAGCACGGGGCCAGACTGACGTGGTGTGAGCGTACATAGATATTATATTAGATATTATATTATTTAACTAAAAATAATCATGAAGTAAATAACAATTTAGGTACTCTTCATAAGAGCGTCCATGCGCGAACCTTTTTACGTTGATTGTACTCTAAGTCTAACTACTCTACATAAACACTCATGCAAATATTGTAGTGATCTAATGCACACAAACAGACGCTCGATAGCACACACACAGGCGCAAGATTTAGCAACGAGTGACACAGCCTCCCCGTCTGAATGCTAGCGGACGACTGCCGCCCGCGCCCGCGCAGACCACCTTTGAACCAAATCGTTCGGAAATACTGTTTTTCGATATCTTTTCAAAGAGAATATTGTTTGATTTTTATAAAAACTGCTGATATTCAAGAAAAACAGATTCTAAATATATCTACGCAAAAAAAAATACCGTATATCACAGCCGTTTAGGAGGAGTCCCGATTTCAAATCGAAAATCGATGTCACGTATTATTTTTTTATTGAAGCAAGGGTAAACATAAAGCAGAAAAAAAATGTTGATATATTAGTTGTTGAACTGATCTTTCACATATATTTTTTTCAACTTTTTCCTGCCAGAAATGAATGAGTAGTTACAAAAACAAAATGACCATTTCACGACTCTATACGCCTTAAGATTTTTATTATATGATACACACATTTAATACACATCCATGACCCAGGAACTTTATAAACTTTTTGTTCCGTCGGCGGGACTCGAACCCGCGACTTTGACGACGACGCGAATTGAATGTTCGTATTTTAATTGAAAATAATTAAATAAGAATACTAATCGATAAAATGTTATGCCGTCGCATTTGGAAGTGTTTTTGGAATTATTTTTACAATATCATAAGACACACCAAGGCATTTTTGCGACTTTTATTTTGTTTTTTTATAATTGTCATACGTCAAACGCGCAGAAGAGCTCGCGGCCGACTGAGTGCGCTGCGGCTATATAGCGTCTCTTGAATGTGACCAAGCATTGCATTGCGGTGTCAACTCCATACATCTCAATGAATACATCTCAATGATTCAAGCCCTAGCGTATATGTAAACAATTTTGATGAAAATTTTTTCTTCAAAAATTGTGTGATTTAAGAACAATAGTACATTTAGTTATGCAAAATATGAAAGTAAAGGGGAGGACTAACAATATTTTATTTGAAATAGAGAATATAGACAGAATATAGCGAAAATAAACACATCGTAGCAATTAGGACATGAAGAATAATTACCTTTGAAATGTATATTTTTCAGGATTACTCCTATGATTTACACTGCAATCACTCACAGAACAAGTTACCATTGTTATATGTAATAGTATTTGTCGAAAATAGTAAAGGATTTAAACAATAAATTGCAAATACCGAAAGGGCATAAAAACGGTTGACGACTTTTGGCCGATCTGTCAAATGAAAGTGGTTACAGTTTTCATGAGACTGCCTCTCTCTTTTTAGCCGACTTCCAAAAAGGAGGAGGTTATAATATGTTCGTCTGTATATATATATTTTTTGTATGTTCAACCATAACTTCGCCGTTTGTAGACCGATTTTCATGATTCTTTTGTTGTTGTTCAGGGTTGAATCCGAATTTGGTACTATGTTCACAAAAGTGGTGATCTAATGATGGGATCCTTGAGGAATCGAGGGGACTTCTTGAAATTTGTATGGAAACATATAGTGATTTCGATTTTTTCTGAAACATTCGAGGTGAATGCTACCAAAAAGTAAGACTTCGCACCAGGTTATACCCTGGATCCGAAGGTACCTAACAGAACTTTTGAATCCTTATAGATACAGGTTCGGGGATTTCGGCGTTGCTTAAACAACTGAAAGCATAAGCCAACACAACAACAACGAATCTATAAGGGTTCCGTTTTTTGCCATTTGGCTACGAAACCCTAAAAAGCCAAACATATTTTTGTGTTTTTGGATGTATTAAGTAGTTGTTATTATTTTTATTAAAACTTAAGTAAATCACATAAAAAACTATCATTTTATGCATTTCAAGCAAATAATCACAAAAAAAAATCTTGCTGATACTTAATCATTTTTTTATTTTTATTTTAAGTAGTTGTTAAATTATTTTTTATATCTAACTACTTATATATTTTTTCCAATGTTTGATGGTAACAATAATACCACATTTAAATAATATAATCTAAAATATTGTTTAATTTATAACCTACTAGCTGTGCCCCGCGGTGTTACTCGCGGTTTAAGTGATAATAATATGTAATAAAAAACTTTGAAAAGTACCAACAATTAGGATCAAAACGGGGCGATACATCGTTCTTTAATAATATTTATAAGGTTTATGGTAGTGAATAGTGATTGATGATGATGATGAATGTAATTTGCGTAGTAGCATATGCTTTCCGTTCTTAAAACAACGTCAAAACTCCCAAACTTGTATCTATAAAGAGTCAGGAGTTCTCTCAGCACCTTTCGAACCATAGTATACCCGGTGCAAAATCTTACTTGTTGGTAGCATATGCTTAGAATACTGCTCACGAAACCGAAGTCACCAGTCATCACATGTTTCCATGTAAATTTTGAGGAGTTCCCTCGATTTCTTATGGATCCCTTCATTAGGTCACCACTTTTATGAATACGGTACCAAATTGGAATGATACGGTACCTTTACACCAAAAGAAAAATTTTGAAAATAGGTTCACAAACGGCGGAGTAATCGTTGAACAAAAAAAACTTGAGAGGTTTCAAGAGAAACCCGAATGGAACGAAGTTATTCATTTATGTTCAAAAAACCCGTATACGTATTACATACTATACACTCAAAAAAATATTTAAAAAATTCCATCTTTTGACGCCCAGGAATACTAACAACGCGTCGCTGTTTATTTAAAAAAAAACGCCATCTAGTTGACGCATAGGAATACTTACTATCAACGCCATCTGCCCCTAACATGCATGTATTAACATGGGCGCCGGCAGAAATAATTTCCAAGGGGAGCATATTTTAGATTTCTTTCTTTTATTTTTTTGTCTATGTGCGTCAACAGAATACATTTAGTGCCGAAACATTACGAACTATCTTTGTACGGCATGGTAATAGGGTTACAAAATCTTTTGTAACCCTATTTATTTCAATAATTCCTGTTGATCCCGAGATTCCCAAGGCACCCCCATGCCGGCGCCCATAGGTACTAATAAAAAAGTGTCGAGGTCAAATCAAAGTCGAATATCGTTCTGTCTAGCCTTCAGATTTACGCCGAACGTGGGATAATGAACTTCGTTCCAAAAACGAACATAACACCCCTCCATTTTGAAAGTCAGTTAAAATTGTAGCCTATGTGTTATTCTGATGTATAAGCTATATGTATGTAAGTATTATTGTAAAGTTTTACTAGAATCCGTTCAGTGTTTTTTGCGTGAAAGAGTAACAAACATCCATACATCCATATATAAATCCAAACTTTCGCCTTTAAAATATTAGTAGGATATATTGTAATAAATTATAAAACCTATGACATCTATATATATATATATATATAAAAGAAAGTGGTGTTAGTTACGCCACTTATAACTCAAGAACGGATGAACCGATTTGGCTGAAAATTGGTAGAGAGGTAGCTTAGAACCAGGAATAGGACATAGGATACATTTTGTCCCGGAAAAATGTACAGTTACTGCACAATATGCTTTTATGATTTGCGCGTAAACTATTCAATCCATTTTGATGAATTTTGGTATGGAGATACTTTGAGTCTCGGGAAAGGACAAGAGATACTTTTGGTCTCGGAAAATGTACGGTTCCCGCACAATAAACTTTTGTGATTTTCGCCTAAACTATTCAGTCTATTTTTATGAAATTCTGTATGGAGATACTTTGAGTCTCGGGAAAGAACAAGGGAAACTTTTTGTCCCGGAAAATGTACGGTTGCTGCACAATAAACTTTTATGATTTTCGCTTAAACTATTTAATCTATTTTGATGAAATTTGGCATGAAGATACTAATTTTAATCTTTTGTTTTCTTAATTATACCAATTAGAATTAAATAATCATCGTTAAGACAGGACAACGTCTGTCGGGTCAGCTAGTATTATATAAAAGAAAGTGGTGTTAGTTACACTACTTATAACTCAAGAACGGATAAACCGATTTGGCTGAAAATTGGTGCAGAGGTAGCTTAGAACCAGGAAAAGGACATAAGATACATTTTTTCCAGGAAAAATGTACGGTTACTGCACAATATACTTTTATGATTTGCGCGTAAACTATTCAATCGATTTTGATGAATTTTGGTATGGAGATACTTTGAGTCTCGGGAAAGGACAAGGGATACTTTTGGTACCGGAAAATGTACGGTTCCCGCACAATAAACTTTTTTGATTTTCGCCTAAACTATTCAGTCTATTTTATGAAATTCGGTATGGAGATACTTTAAGTCTCGGGAAAGGACAAGGAATACTTTTTGTCCCGGAAAATGTACGGTTCCTGCACAATAAACCTTTATGATTTTCGCTTAAACTATTTATTAATCTATTTTGATGAAATTTGGCATGAAGATACTAATTTTAATCTATTGTTTTCTTAATTATACCAATTCGAATTAAATAATCATCGTTAAGACAGGACAACGTCTGTCGGGTCAGCTAGTTTTTTATAACACCGACACTGTAAAAATCATCTGCCTAAATACCAAAATTAGGTAGGTAGTCTATCATCAAAATTAGGTATTCCATAGCTGAGGTACCAAATTTTTCGTTACTGAGTCCAAAAAATGCAAAAAGAAAAATTTGCATTCAGTATAATATTATATAATTTTATTTTCATTTATATACTGGTTATACTTAAAAAGAACATAGCTACTTATACATCTCAATGGCTACTTATAAATATCATAAAAATAAATAATAATTAATAAAGAAAAACCTTCAATAATTCAATTCTGGTTAGTAAAACATAAACACTCAGCTAAAAGTAAATACTGAGTATTTAAATTCATTTTTACTGAGTATTTACTCTGGTCTGAGTAAATACTCAGTCGCTTACCCATCCTTGTACGTAACCGTACCTTTGTCGGTTTTTGACGCACATCAAATTCAAATTCAAATTCAAATTCAAATTTATTTATTTGCATGAATGTACATAAAATAAAGGTCTTAAAAGTAATAATATTAGCGCGATACATTCTGCCAGTAATGTGGCGTGCAAAGTCATAATTATTATTTAAATATACATAGTTTAGTTCATATTAATTACATTTGATTTAAAAATTATATCACAGTCAAGTTAAGAAAATAATAATAATATTACATTAATGTCAATAAAATATATCAATTATAGTATCTCTAGGCTATTAAATGTCATTTTTAACCAAATTTCAATTAAATAATATAAGATTATCATAATATAAACAATTAATAAATTAGATAAACAATTAATAAATTAGAACTTAATCAGCATTAACATTAATAAGTATAATTTTTATTCACGAAAGAGATCGTCGACACTGTAGAAGCATTTTTCTATGAGATAGTTTTTTAACGCATTTTTAAATTTTTGAATGCTGTTTAATTCTTTAATAGCCCGTGGTATTTTATTGTAAATTTTCGTCGCCATTCCGAAAATATTCTTTCGAACCAGTGAGGTTTTAGATTCAACACAGCATAACTTAATATGTTCGTATCTTTTAGTATTGAATCGCATAAATAATGAAAGATTTGTTCGTACAAACACAGCTACTTCATAAATATAGAGACAAGGAAACGTAAGTAATTTATATTTTTTAAAATAAGGTTGGCAACTCTCTATTGTTCGTATATTTGCTATAACTCTAATACATTTCTTTTGTGATTTGAATATATCCTCACGCATTGTAGAATTACCCCAGAATATAATTATTCCATACCTGAGAGTAGAGACTACGAATCCATGGTACGCAGCTAGTAATGCTTTTTCATTAGCTACTTTGGAGATCGTGAATAGGGCATAAGAAAACTGATTAATTTTTTTACAAATGTGATCAGAGTGAGCTTTCCATTGAAGGTCTTTTTCTATAAATATTCCTAAAAACTTTGTGACTTCTGTGTCGGTAATTTTTTCTCCATTATAATTTATGTTTAAAGAATTTATTAACAGTTTTCGTTGTTGAAATTTCATTATTTGAGTTTTGCTTAAATTTATCATTAAATTGTTTAATTTTAACCAATTGACTATATCATTTAGGCTTTTATTTATTTCGTTTTCATAAATTTTAATGTCATTGCAAATAAAAACTACAGTGCTGTCATCTACAAATAGTGTCATAGGGTAATTAATGCTACGTGGCAAGTCATTTATATATATCAAAAATAGAAGGGGCCCTAAAATACTACCCTGAGGAACGCCAATGTGTGTTTTTCGGGGCTTTGACACGTACCTACGTTCAGTTTTTGTTTTTGTACATATACTAGTTATTTGAGTTACTTGGATACGATCGGTCAGAAAAGATTTTATAAGGTTTAGGACATTACCTCTTACTCCATAATATCTATTTAATTTTTCTAAAAGTATGTCATGTCGTACATAGTCAAAAGCTTTGGAAATATCCATGTAAAGGGCTGTAACTGGTATCTTTTTGTCAATAGCTGAAACAATTGTATTTAAAAAATTATATATTGCTAAATTTATAGTCATATCTTTTCTAAAACCCTTTTGTTCTTCTGCAAATAATCTATATTTTTCGAAATATGAATATAACGCTTTGTATATTACTTTTTCTACTATTTTTGACAGAACAGATATTATTGCGATTGGACGATAACACGATAAATCTTCTCTATCACCTTTTTTAAACAGCGGCTTAATTATAGATGTTTTGAGCTCATTCGGAAATATACCATCTGTAATGCAGAGATTTATAATATAGCTAAGGGGCTGAGATATTATTCCAGCTACGTACTTTGTAACTGGCGTAGATATATCATCTATACCAACAGTCTTAGTGTTTTTTAATGAGTTAATTACTACCTTAATGTCATGTGGAGAAACGTAGTTAAAGAATAAAGAGTTATGTCCATTACATGTCAAAGTTCTGTTCAAGTTTAGGCTATCGTCATTATCCAGTATTCGTACTTGGTCAACAAAATAGTCATTAAATGATTCTGCTATAAATTTGGGATGTGATATAATCTTATTGTCAATTTTTATTTGTCGTATTTGTTCCTTAGGCAAGTTATTTTTATATCTGTTAATAATGTCCCAAGTTGCTTTTGATTTATTTTTAGCAACGCTAATATAATAGAGATTTTGAGCCCTTTGTGTTAGATTGATAATCTTTTTCAGTTTCTTATAAATAAAGATAATGATTTTTCCTGATGACTTATAAGACGTTTCAATTCTGTATTTTCCAAGGATAATTTAGCAATCTCTTCGTCGGCTGATTCTATTTGTATTTTCTGGCTATGTAACTGTTCTTTTAACTCTTTTATTACCTCATCCTCATAAATTGATGTGTTTAGCAGGCTTTGCGAAGATAAATCAAGACAGCTTTCCGTATGGGTGTTTTCTACAATAATCGAAAGGTCCGCATAGGACTTAGATTTGTTTTTTCGTAACGTTATGTATTCTCTATCCATTTTTATATGTCAAGGATAATATTTTATTGTAAACTATGTATTGTTGTAATGATTCAATTTAATAAGTTTTGACCAAAAGCGACATCTGTTGTTGAGTAGATGGTAGCAGTTACAACATTTTTAAGCGCCATCTATGTTCGATTATGCATAACCATTATTCCACTGTCATAGATATTTCGATTGAGTGCCATCTGTTGTTCAGTAGCACGCAACTTTTGAAAGTCGTTACTACTTTTAATTTAAATTTCCTTTGTTCTCAAAAATAATTTTGTCGACTTGCCTGTTAGTCCTTATAAGTATATTTCTTCATTCACGTTGGATAATTTGAGTATGAAACAACTTTTTAGCAGAAGATTGAAATGTAGATAGTCTATTTTTGTCACTTTTAACACAGAAGTTCTGCAACACTTATTGTGATTATCTTCGAATTTCACTGGAGTTAGTCTTGGATAACAATGTCACAGAGCACTTGTAACGTAATGTTCACAATTCAGATTAGTTTACATTTATAGAGTCACTTTTTTCAACAATATACGATTTTAGACACGGAGACGATGTGAATCTGTATAGCGCCCTCTGGCGTTAAACATCAAAGGAGTCAAATAGGCAAGTAAAGAAAATCAAGTAAAAGTTTGGTATTTAACGTCCATGTGTGGAGGGCCGTATTTGCCTTTATTTGCTTGTTTGTCTATTCGTCAATAATTTTTCCAAATACAACAAAAAGCCAATAGCAAATACAAATAGCCATGTGAAGTGCCTCCATGAGAGTTGAGAGTTGAGACCATTGAGTTAATATACACTGGAGAGAGCCTTATATCGGTTTATAAGCGTCAAAAGCGTGTAATGTTATGTCCGACTTACTCGGACATAACAAAGGAGTCGGTCTGCATATTTCATGTAATAAAAGTGTTAATAAAGGTTTTTAGTGAACATTTTATGTTAGATATTGTTGAGTTTTGTGGTTCCGCTAAACGACCAAAGAATGCCTCAAACACTTGGATTTTACATTAAATACGTAAGTTTTGAACAACGTTTTTTGGGCTTTTCAATCGGTATTTTTGTAAACTAAAAAGATAATTTATAAGTTTAATAATCCCTTATTCGTGCTGTATAAAGGCATTAGTGCTAAAAATGTCACATCAATTAATAATTTATCTACAAAAATTGCATAGCTTTTTACGTACCTATGTTTACGGATTCTTATTACTTGAACTATAGTTTAACGATATCATGAACTAAATGACTTTCTTTTCTGTATAACAATGTGCTTCGAAATGATCGACAAATAGAAATATTCAAGAAAATAAACGCACACTACTCGTATGAAAATAAGCACAAAATGGCCACGCGATGACGGGCTAAGGTTACATCTATATATATATCCTTAATCTGCGGTTGAGACTGACCATGGTCACAGTATAGCAATAGGGATATATTGCTATACTGTGCCATGGATAACCATGGCACAGTATTTATAGCCAAAGTGACATAATAAAATAAAAAAAATCACTGTCACAAAATTGACATTTGTCACTCTTCAGTTGTCACTCAAAAAAACAAGAATGCGAATTGCGTAGTCTGAGCGAATTGCGAAGAAAAGAAGGCTCTCTCTCAGTCTTGTGTTTTTGGATTTTATTTCTAATAATTAATAAAATAGAAAAATAAATTGATTATCGGTACCAGATAGCTGAATCTTCAGTCCTCTGACAGAATATTTGAAACTTTTGGAACTGGCACCGACTTCAAAATTATGAAGATTGAGTACAGAAATAGTTGAGGTTTAGCCGAATTCGGAAAAAGGCACTATTAGACAGCAAAAATTATTTAATACTTTTTAGTTCATATTAATGTTAATATTGTTTTTACCTTGGAAGTCGGTTTTAATTTTTTGTTAAAAATAATAATAATTTCACTCTTTTTAGTTACACTGGTAGGTAAACCTTCGCGTATATTTTACGTATCTTATTACAATTTGTTAAGAGTCACAGTTCACACTCACAAAGTAATATATTATCAGTGAAGTGAACATATTGTGCTAAGTAATTTAACAATTTTAATACTTCAAACCCCAAGCGGTCACCGGCGATTGCGATAACAATAGAAAGGCTATTGTGTCTCGTTTTACCACGATCGAAGGATCTATCAGATAAAAAACTGTATAAACTTGCATAGGATGTAGCGTAGCTACTCATCTAATATATAAAATTCTCGTGTAACAGTTTTCGTTGCCATACTCCTCAGAAACGGCTTGACCGATTCTCATGAAATTATGTGAGCATATTGTGAGGATATTGGTCTGAGAATCGGCCAACATCTATTTTTCATACCAAAAATTATTTATTTGGCAAAACAACGTTTGCCGGGACAGCTAGTAATATAATTTAATATTATCATAATTATTGACAGCTGTTCTTGTAATCAAGAATTCAATTTCAAATCCATTCAAATCGATACTTAGTGCGCCATCTATCGATTAATAAGTATAACTAATTAAAAAGACACTTATTGACTTTGTTTTGTTTAATTAAATGCTCTTTTTAAAATAACTTTATTTTAATTCTATATTTTGTCTATTAAAATTTTATAAAGTAGTTAGTAAAGTATTCGATCTGTATATAAAGTAGTAAAGTATATTCGATCTTCCGCCACTCGCCGC
This sequence comes from Polyommatus icarus, assembly GCA_937595015.1. Lineage (NCBI taxonomy): Eukaryota > Metazoa > Arthropoda > Insecta > Lepidoptera > Lycaenidae > Polyommatus > Polyommatus icarus. The sequence goes on along the minus strand of OW569334.1, from coordinate 3,635,879 downwards.
GCGGCGGCGCCGCGATACCGTCGCCTCCGCGGCGCTGACCGCCGTATATATTTAAACAAAGTGTTGTTATACAGTATAAAATTATTATTATTATTAGTATATCCACACCTATGCCTTGTACTATTATCTATTCTGTGCCATGAGACATTGGTGACCTTAACACGACGTGGTAATGATGAAGACGATGATGATGATGATGATGATGATGATTATGATGATGAATATGAGTTGCATAGTAGCATATGCTTTCTGTTCTTAAAACAACGCCGAAACTCCCAAACGTGTATCTATAAGGAGTCAGGAGTTCTCTCAGCATCTTCGAAACCATGGTATACCTTGACCCAATATTTGACTTTTTGGTAGCATATTCTTAGTACACTTCACATAAAACCAAAATCACCATATGTTTCCATATAAATTTCGAGGAGTTCCCTCGATTACTCCTGGATCCCATCATCAGGTCACCACTTTGTGAACATGGTACCAAATTGGAGTAAAACCAAATACAACAAAGCAAAAATTTCGAAAATCGGTTCACAAACGGCGGAGTAATCGTTGAACATACAAAAATAAAAAAAAAAAATAAAAAAAAAAAAATATCCACAGCCGAACATATAACCTCCTCGTTTTTTGGAAGTCGGTTAAAAATAAAAAAAATCACTGTCACAAAATTGACATTTGTCACTCTTCAGTTGTCACTCAAAAAAACAAGAATGCGAATTGCGTAGTCTGAGCGAATTGCGAAGAAGGCTCTCTCTCAGTCTTGTGTTTTTGGATTTTATTTCTAATAATTAATAAAATAGAAAAATAAATTGATTACACTCTTATTGTAAGTTATAAATGAATTTATTAGCTAGAAATATAGGATGGTTCTATAAATGTATAGGACCGGCAGTTGGAAGAAATAATTACTGTGAGTTCACGCATAACCTCTTTACATGATGTTACTAATGAATATTATTAATTAAAATAATTATATTATGATATTGCAGTATTTTCGTGAAAATCTAACAATATAGTACAATATTTTGCTCATAAGTCATAACAATCTCATATTTTGTTAAATATTAATAAATTACAAATGCATTTAGTACACAAACTAACTTAATTTACCGTTTTATATTGCTCATATCTTACCTTTCCTTTCAGGCTTATTTAATGCACCAGTAAAAATGAGCTCGTCTCAAAGTATTGGCAAGAGAATTGTATGGGTGGACATGGAAATGACGGGCTTGGATATCAACAAGGATCATATTATGGAAATAGCATGCCTAGTGACAGACGCTGACTTAAACGTCGTGGCAGAGGGTCCGAACATTGTTATACATCAACCGCAGGAAGTTTTAGATCAAATGGGTGACTGGTGCAAAGCTCATCATGGTGAGGTATACAGAGTTGTGTAAAATTTTGTCAAATTATATTTTTTAATCAATTTTTCAACTGCCAAGTGGCCTGATCATGCCGTGATAACAATTGAATAGCTATTGTGTCTGGAATTCCCACAATCGAGGTATAAATCTATTTTTTTGGCTTAATTCATCATAACGGTCAGACAAAAAATTGCATTAGGATAAGTCCTAATGTATGCTGTATGTCCATTGTACATATTGAAGTGCTTCAAGCTTTTATGAGTAAATTTTGAATTCTACAAAAGACCTTCATTTTACATTAACTATAACATGGTGTTTATTTACAGAGTGGCTTGACAAAGGCTAGTCTGAATTCAAGAATTTCCGTTGAGGAAGCAGAGAAACAAATATTGAAATTTGTTAGTACACATGTGCCGGAAAATAGGTGCCCCCTAGCTGGTAACAGTGTCTATATGGATAGACTATTCCTATACAAATACATGCCTAAATTAAATTCATATTTGCATTATAGAATAATCGATGTTAGCACAGTAAAAGAACTGGCACGGAGATGGTGTCCAAAAGAGTATTCAAATATACCACAGAAGAAATTCACTCATAGAGGTCTAAGTGATATTAAAGAAAGTATTGAAGAACTAAAATACTATAAAGATCATGTATTTGTAACTAGGAATTAGGACAAAATAACATTTTGTCCTAATTCCTAGTTAGTAATACATGATTTTCCTAATTATTATTATTTCTCAAGATAGGCAGGAAAATGAACTAAATTTTGTAGTTACCATAATTATTGTAAAACTGATATTTTAATAAATTAAGTCACAGAAGTCCTGAAATATAATTTTCACGATCCAAGAGAGTTTAAAGTAGCAAAAATGAATTTACTTTTTTGTAACAATTTTACACACTATTTAAATCCAAGTTCATTAAAGTATACCTAATATTCAGCTTTTGTTTTGCTCTTACCTTACCATATTTCTATCATTCTATGAATATTAACAGTCAATTTATCCCAATTTTTTAAAATTTATAAAGATATTATTAAATATAAAGGGGTTGCTAAAAAATTAACTTTTACATTTAATTTAAAAATAAACTGTCCAGCAGTCATTACAAGAACTGGGTCAGAAAAATCGTATGTTTCTCTGAAACAAATCGGAAAAACTTTATAGAAACTCGTTATTTTCAGAAGAAACCTTATTACTCTTTTTAATTAAGCTTATGAATGATTCTAATTAATTCTAATGTATTCATAACTTAGCTACGCGATGGTTAAAATTGGAGCTGGATTCGAACCCATACTACTGGTTAGAAAGGAGAAACGTTTATGTGTACAGACTACTGAAGGTGTTTAAAACATAGATGGCGCTGTGCGGTGTAAGGTTGAACAACCACAACATCTTAAGCCGGCTGTACACTCTCGCCGAGACACAGCGAGGCGGCCCGAGTGCGAGAGTGTAAATGGATGCGCTCGCCTCGTCTCGCCTGTCTCGGACCCTCTCGGTTCGTTGTCGGTATATTGCGCCCGAGACAAAGGGTCTCGCGAGGAAAACGAGCGCACTACTGTACACTCTCGCGTCTTTCAGTACTAGTTTTGCCGTTGGACAGTGTAGAACAGAAAAATAACAATAATAAACGACATTATCGGTCATTATCTGTGAGAAATAAAATTAAATATGATTATAAATCTTTGGATTACAATGATATCTTTCGATGCATGGTGAATGATGAATGGTCGTTTTCCTCCATCTTGTCTGAGTTATTTACTGCGATTGAACTAAGCGAGAATGTACATGATCCCACTCGGGCAAGGGGCTCTCGCACGAGACTCTCGCCCGAGAGCTCTCGGCGAGAGTGTACAGCGGGCATTATAAAGCTCACTGCCGTATAGGGAGATTAGGGACCGTGCAGAAACTATAGAGGGCGTCGTAATTCGACAGCAGCGACACGGTGCGAGTAAAAGAAGTAACTTGTGAGTGACTTTGGCTCATAAAGGTAATATTAACTTTATGCTTTGGCTTCGCATTCTCTTTGACCCCGGCTAGTTTATATGTGATTTTTTTTATATTTTAGACTATAAAATGATTTAATACTTATACTCCCAAGTGGCCACATGCGGCCGCGAGAACAACAACAGATTTCCAAGAATCCTCAATCCGCGATCGAAGGATTAAAGTAAAAGACTAGATGACGCCCGCAACTCCGTTGCGCCAAAAATCATTTACCGCGCGAGAACCGTATATTTTCCCGGGATAAAAAGTATCCTATGTCCTTTCTCGGGGCTCAAAGTACTTAAATCCATACCAAATTTCAGCAAAATTGGTTTAGCGGTTTGGGCGTGAAGTGCTAACAGACAGACACACTTTCGCATTTATAATAATAAGTATGAATGGGTTTCTACCCGTAAAAAAAGATCGAAAGCGTGAATAAAAATGTATGAAGCTTATCTAGTTAACTAAGAAAATATCTGAAAAAGTAATTAGTAGCATACATCAGCATAGAAAGTAAAAACTTGATAAATATTGCAATGAAATAATGAAGATGCAAAAAATACTTATAATTACTGAAAATGCTTGAGGATTAATAAAATAAAACAAGTTCACTAAAATAAATGCTTTTATCACATCAAACTTTTGCGATTCAATCGATTCCATGATCTATCTCCACAACTTTTGTCTGTCAATATTTCAGTCTGGACCTTATCAGTGCAAACAAATAACACACAAAGACTGCACTATTAATCTTTTTCCTACTTGAAGAATCATCCTTTTGAGAACCAACACTTTGACAAGATGGTTCAAGTTCAATACTATCCTCAGTGTTGAATTCCTGGCAGGACTTCTCCAAATTATCCTTACTTTTGATGCAACTTTATGCCAATTAAATGAGTGGTGCGGTGAGGTATGTATATCAATTTAGATGGAAGCCAGTTTGGATGTTTACTGAAAGAAGCAACGGTTATAGGTTAGGTTCATATTGTGTTCATCAAAAATGAATTTACGGTTATAATCTACAAAATTCTGTGTTTTTACGAGTCTACACATAACATTCATGGAACTTTTTAAAAAATTTCGTATGTTTTTACCGGTTTTTATCCATTTCTTTCGTTTTTCAATAAGCCATGACATGTAATACTTTTGGCTGGAAAATAGTACTTATTTTACATTGTTCGATTTACCTTTATTTTTCTTGTATGTATTATAGAACATCCGGGAATACAACAATGCATTTCAATTCATGAAAATACTCAAATTTCTCAAAAAATCTTATAATTTTCCGTAGCTTGACTTGAGCTTGAAAATAAAATTTTCACATAAGTTTCCGCTTCTCGTCACTAGTGGCAGTGTCGTCGCTGTGCACGGCAAAGAGAATATAATCACTACGTGGTCACAGTATAGCAATATCCCTACAGTAGTGAAACGAATGTACTTGCGCAGAGCAACGGAGGGGTACCCGCGGGGAAGCGGGCGGCGCGGATCCGCGTACACAAACTCGCGGAGTTTGTGTACCTGCCCGCGCAGGGGTGACGTTGGCGCGTTGTCTACGAGATTTGTGTTGTAAAACGATAACTTATCTTATAAATTATTATTAAATTGGGATATAATATGTGGTCAGTGTCCGGATGTAAATCTGATTCAAAAAACAAAAAGGATTTAAATTTTCATAAATATCGGCTCACAGTTCACACTAATATTGTGTTGGCCTTGGCGGCATTTATTTGCATATCTGTTTTATTGTTTACGTTGTAAGAAGTGTAACATGGAGAGAAACAATAAAGAATAAATTCAAAATCTGTCAAATACCCTGTTACATACTAATTAGTACCTACCTAGCTAGGTACATAGGGCCATACATCAAAAAATGTTACACTTAGTGTAACATTTTGACCTTTGGACCGCCCTTACCGCACACGTTATAAGAGCGAGTTTTGAAGTGCTTCTGTTACACCTGACGTTGTAGGATACTTTATATATTCCTACTTTATTATTCGTAGATAATATATTCGAATGCGTCTTCATTATTTTAATCCTTCGATAGTGGATTCTTGGAAATCTATTGTTATTTTATTGTATTTTGCTCACCGGTGAGCTTTTGGGGCTTGATGCTAATGAAATTTTTAAATCCATACTAATATTATAAATACGAAAGTGTGTCTATCTGTATGTTACCTCTTCACGCCCAAACCGCTGGACCGATTTTGCTGAAATTTGGCATGGAGATACTTTGAGTCCCGGGAAAGGACATGGGACACTTTTTGTTCTGGAAAGATGTACGGTTCTCGCACGATAAACGAGTTTTGGCACAACGAAGTTGCGGGCATCATCTAGTAGAGAATTGAAATCATCTAAAAATAAAGTTTCACGTAAATATAGATTAAACAGATTAAATGATAACATTACAAGCACAATATTTTATTTTTATTTTATTTCCCGTTTCGTGGCAACCCTGGCATATCTGCTCGGTACCTACACCGGTGGCGGCATCGTGCGACATCAAAGGCGTTTCGTTACTGTAGGGATAATATTGCTATACTGTGACGTGGTGCACGGTCCCTATAATTCACCGTACCTACACACGCAACGGTTTCTGGGTCCTGCGCGTTAAAATTTTTTTTCATGCACGAAGCTGTGCAGGACGCAGGTAATATCATGTAGTCATAACCAATATTAACAAAGTGTAAGGTAAAAGAGTACTTAGGTACTTATTGTATTTACCCGCGTAGACCGTAATTCTACAATCCTGTATTTCTATTCCCGAATTTCTATTTTTTACTAGCGACCCGCCCCGGCGTCGCACGGGTATAAAATATACAGCCACTGAAAACATGATTAAAATCGATAGTCTATGATCCTTCACGTCACACGTGGTCTACTTCTTAACTGTGCCAAATAATAAAAAAATTGCTCCAGTAGTTCGCGAGATAAGCCCTTTCAAATAATTTCCCCCGTTTTTCCCATATTCTTCTATAAGTCTAGCGTGATAACTGATAAAATATAGCCTATCCTTCCTCAATAAATGGGCTATCTAACAATCTAACACTGAAAGAATTTTCCAAATCGGACCAGTAGTTCCTGAGATTAACGCGTTCAAGTTAGCCCTTTCAAATAATTTTCCACATTTTCCTCTATTTCTTCGCTCCAAATAGTCTAAGCGTTTTCATCATTTACATCAGAAGAGCTGCAGGTGCGTTGCAGGCCTACGGGGACGGCCTACGGCCTAAGGGAATACGCTCTTTTCTTGAAGGTTTGCAGGTCGTATAGGTCCGGAAATACTGCTGGTGACAGTTCGTTCCAGAGTTTACAGTGCGCGGCCAGAGTAAACAGAATGATAGAGTATGCCGACTTAGAACTGATGTAAAAAAATTTAAGTTTGACGTATTATGACAAAAGTCGTCGCTAGGGTCGTTACTTACGAATAATAAATAGTTTTTTATTATTCGTAGGTCGTTACCTACAAATTTAGTTGTTGTTTATATTTTGGCACATGCAAAGAAAACTGTCAGAATTCAATTTCAAAATCGTATTTTTCAAAATAAATTATACCAGCCAGCGCGCCAGCCTTTAACTTATAGGTATTGAAACCCGAAGAATTTGACAGATATTGAAACCTGTCCATTTCTTTGCTTTCGAACTACTGGTAGTTATGTCTATTGTGGCGCGGCAGAAAGTTACGCGAGAAATCAATGATATTGTATGTTACTAACGTAACCGAGAAATGTACGGTGAAAGACTGCCACTCATCAAGGTGATGCAGTCATCACCTTGATGAGTGTCAGTCTTTCATGAAAAAACTTTTCGCCAAAAATATACCTACCATCCTCATCAGTATGAGGATGGTATATTTTTGGCGAAAAGTTGCAGGTGGATGATTCCGAACAATTCCTATTACGTAGTTACGTAATTTGTAGGGCCTCTATGGACGCTGCCGTCCTTAGGCCGTGGCCTATTACGGCCTATACCTACAATAAATCTGTGGCTGATGTAGGTACCTACCTGGTACCTACATGTTTATTAAATTATTAATTAATATTATTTTCTAATCAAGAATTTTGTTGTTTTTTACCGAGGCTCAATGAAGCGAGGGTCGGGCGCAGTCGGATGGCATTTATTAATGACTCAAATGCCACTGCCAGCGACGGGTCTTGTAAATATTTCATTAGGTAACGCTTTTTAGGGTTCCGTAGTCAACAAGGAACCCTTATAGTTTCGGTCTGTCCGTCCATCTGTCTGTCTGTCTGTCCGCAGTTTTACTCAGAGACTATAGGACCTACAAAGCTGTAATTTGATATGAATACACATATCAATGATGGCAACAAAATGGTACATGAAATCGTAAAAAATTTTTTTTTATGGTACCTCCTTACACATCAATCGAGAATGAAAATTTTTTTTCGCGCCCACTCCATCGTGTGGGGTGTCGTTGAATAGGTTTTTTATAAATATTGCGAGTATTCATAGATCATTTTCCAATTTAGGGATCCGTTTGTGAAATATTAAGTTTTAAAGTGGAAAAAATCGTTAGAGTCCAGTGTCCCCCCCTTCTACCAGCTAAACGGTTAGTTCTGGAAATGTGAAAAAATTCACGGGAGTAGGAAATATTCTGAATTTAAAAGGAAAACTATCACGGCTAAGAAGACTTCACAAGTTATTGAGTAATAGTCGATCAACTAAAGAAATGTATTCGGTGAAGTAAAAAGGAACTTTTCGTTCAAATTCCTTTGAAAGTAACTGAGATGATGTTGTTAGTAGTGTAAAACAGGCTATAAATGTATGTTCATTGACCATAGAAAATTGACAAAAACTAACGGTACTACGGAACCCTATATTGCACGTGGCCCGACACGCACTTGGCCGGTTTTTTACTGAAATTTGTACACGCACATAGTACCAAGCAAAATATTATATCATAGGTACCAAGGGTATCTGTTGTCTTTGTTGGTATTATCCAAATGTCCTTGTAAACTTGTGGTTTAGTCCAGTTTAAATTTTGTGTGAGTAAAAGTTGTGAAAGAATTTATCAAAATTTTTGAACCATATTATTATTTTACCCAAAAAAAAAATAATATTGCGACGCAAACACCAAAAAGTATTTGTGGCCCGGAAAAAGGTGTACTTACTAGAATCTCGATAATATTATGTAGGTACCGCCGCTGCACTGCACTGTTGCTTGTCCTTAAATTAGGTAAATTTTTATGAGAGTAGTCAGCAGGCTACTTTATTTCCACCGCGCCGCGCCCTGTACGAAATCTGCACGCTCCTTGGACGCTGCTGCCGCTCTAGGATGCTGGCGCTCCTAGGCCGCGGCCTATAGATACGGCCTATTTATAAATCCAGGGCCGAACCTAACAGAATTTTGAACATTTCCGATGTAGAGAGCAAATTAGACACCTAAAAATTTTAAGTTCAGTCACAAGTTCACAACGAAACCAATACGACCTGCAAAGTGCAAACCTTCAAGGAGAGAGTATCAACGCACCTGCAGTTCTTCTGATGTTATGAGTGTCCACGGCAACGGAAGTTGCTTTCCATCAGGTGAGGTGACCTTTGCCACATTATTTTATTTAAAAAATTAGACGAAGAAGAAAATTAGAAGGAGTTTTATAACTTCAGTGACTTTCAAACTTTTACGGTCTTACCACAAAATATTTAAACATCTGTTGAACAGTTGTTTTGAGACAATTTTGTATGGAATTTTTCTCTAATCAACTGTTCAACGGGTGTTTAAATCTTTTGTAGTAAGACCGTTAGCTTTTGACCCCCCGCGGCCGTGCCGAATGATGAGTCACATAAAATGAAAATGCGGTAAAAATGAGATCTTTTTATTCATGAAAACATTTCATAATTCAAATAAAGCTAAATAGAGCAAAACAGCAAAAAAGCAATAAAGCAAAACAGAGGCATTTCTGCTTTACATTAGCCCCCCATTCTTCGCGAGCCTTCCTGTAAACACAAAACATCTCGAAAATTTAAACCGAAATTCGGGCTTGAGAATATAAACTCACTGTATAACGCTAGGAATTTGTTAGAAATAGTTAAAATATTTGCAAGCTAACATTATTTAACGGTCATGAGGTATTTTCAGCACAAAATAAACTATTGCAGCCATTACACTTAATAAAAGGAATGCCGGTGCGCTTTAGATAAGGAATGCTTAAAATTAACATCAAAGCGAGGATGGTTTTATGCTACGTGAATAATTTATGCAGTCAATTTTAGGTATTCATTTTTAAAATCTTAAGCCTACATAGATATTTGAAAGAGTTTTAACTTTTAATATATAAGTATATATATATATCGTTTCACATAAATATCAAGATTTATGTAACTTTTACAACTCTGACTTTGGTCTTTCTTTAGAATATAACTAGGCTAACAGATTTTCTTTTTTTACCACCCAGTAGGTACATAAATTAACAATTACAATAAATATAGGTAACATGAATATAATATTATATAATAATTATTACGATCAACTGAAATCAAATAAGAAGTCATTAAGTAGCAACTTCTAAATTTCAGATTACAATCACAAATGTATTAAAAAGTTTCGCTCTATCACGATAGTTGAGATTGATAAATTTATTATAACAATCAATTACTTAGTCTTTGAAGTATACTCAAACATTTTAACTTGGAGTACTTGCTTGCGCTGAAAGAGTACCTAATTAAATACTAACTTCAATAGCACTACGGAGACTTGAAATTCGGGTTTATTATTTATATTTTATAAGTAGGTATAATTATCCACAATCTAATGATATGAGTGCAAAACAATTAAGTACACTACATTGGTTTTGAGAACTTCCACAAAGTTTTAAATGTTAAATCAGTTACCTACTATTATAATATGGCTTATTTTAATGGAAGTCAACTATGTATGAAATTTACAGTTATTATTTTATGACACTATGTATTTTCTAGTAGGTTCATAAGCCTACCGAGCAAAATGCTGGAACTATGTTAATAAGGTACTTCACAAACGCGCTTTTATATTAAACTTGTTACATTGTTATAATTATTATGTTTAGTAAATGATTGAAGTTCTTAGGACTATAAAGACATAGAAACGGCTACCAAGTAGAAAACATTTTCTGAACTGATTGGTAAACACGTGAGTACAAAAAATTCAGTTAGGTACCATCGAGGAAGTTGATTCCTATGCAATTGATAGATCAACGTTAGTTTGATAGACCAACGTTTGGTCGAATGTGTCAATTCAATGTTAATTGTGATCTGTTGGCTGGGTTTGACGTAACGCAACCAAACTACTTAGGTCCCCGATTTGCATAGGAATCAACTTCTCTGATAGTACATAATAATACATAGAGTTTAAAAACATCAATTGATTCAATTCACATAATGCAAATAAAGGAAGTAAATGCCTATTTAAAATTTGGCGGTATCATAAGTAAAAGTAATACGTTTCCAAAATACATTTATAATATTATGAGTAAAATTATTTAAAAAAATATATTAGACATAGGTATTTAAAAGTACACAAGATTCGTTCTACGAGGAGGTAATTTAGAGTCTACATTTTACATTTATACATTTAATCTATAACAAATTATACTTATACCACGAGTATAACTATTATCTACACCTCTAAATCTAATAAAACATTATTAAACATCCCTGCGATGAATACAATTACATATTATTACTTTAATATTACAACGAGTTTCAGTACCGCCTCTAAGACACCGCACAGGTGACAGGTTACTAAACTTTAGTCAACTAGGTTTAAAAGTTTCGCGAAGTCGCACGGTTCGATCTAACATAATACAGACCTATCGAGTGACGACTGCCGACGTAGATAATTCAATATGTACTATCCATTTTCCAGCTGGAGTGGCTCATCCGGACGTCTCGGGCTCGGCTGCGGTTTCGATCGGAGCTCACAGTGGTTCATCATAGTCAAGTTACTCTCGAACGAACACAAATTCGTTGTAATGGTTCCAGCGGTTCTCTTCCGAGTCGACTCCGGGCTTCAGCTCGCCCCCGCCGCCGGCCGTGCCGCTGCCGCAGCTCGCCGTCAGCTTGAAGCCCTGCTCCTGCAGCATGTCGAACGCCTGCTCTATGAACGAGTGCTTCAGGAAGAATCGGCTGGTGTACCGGTCAGCCAGACCGTGGTCGGGGTCGCGGGACTCGTTCAACGTGTCCCCGAACACGTCCCGGCAGAGAGTCACTTTCCCGCACACCAGGATGCGCGAGAGCTTGCGGAACTTGACGTCCGCCAACCCGTCCCGGCCGAACGCGAAGCTGCCCCGGTATCCGACGGTGATGCAGCCCTTCTCGCGGTTGGGCGGCCGGGGATCGGCGTCCCGGACGGCCCCCTCGAGTCCGGGCAACCTGTAGTGCTTGGCCTCGCGCGCCAGCCGCTTGTGCTCCCGAAAACACTCCGGCAGGACGAGCCCGCCGTCCCGTAAATAATCGAGGACGTACCGGAACAGAACGCCGTCGCGGTCGAAGAAGATGCGGCCGCGAGCGTCACGCGGGTGGTCGGCGTCGGCGAGCGCGGCGGCCGGCAGCGAGTCGGGCTCGCGGAGCAGCGTGTCGCGCGTCGTGGCGTAGTGCACGCCGCCCACGTTGAGCTCGAGCACCTCTGGCGGCGCGTCCGCCATGGTCGGAGGCCGGGCGAGCAGTGCCGCGCGGCGCGCGCACCCCTGACCCACTTGCACCCCCGCGCCATCAATAACGCACGCCCGGGTTACTGACTCGGACGTAATCATCCACCCTTCCGAACTCTCCGCCTTCAAGGTCGTTGTCTAATTCTAACCCGACGTTTAACAGATGGTTTATTATTTTTCTACGGCACTTTCGAGTTTATTACGGCATATCGCGAACGACCCCCTAAACTTGTCCCCCCGACGAAACTTCGCTCCGAATTCGTTCGGAGCGGTTTGCGTGTTCGGAAGTTGAAATTGTTTTACTTTGGAGAGCGCGAAACATTGTTGTGATGAGATTTTAAGGCTCCTCTCGCGAAAAAAGCGTGCAGATGAAACCACTTTTGATCGGCATTAACAGAGAAATTATATCTGAAAAAAAATAATTAGCAATCTACATGATATGATACGTAACGTGGTTTTGCCATATTTTTTCTATCGGTATCACATAATAAAGAAATAAAAAACCAAATCACCTCCAAATCGTTGAATGAAACCACTTTACTCCTTCATTATTTATCAAAAGAATATATAAAAAATATCTACTGCTTTGCAATACATAAGTTGATAATTTGGTTTTTTTACTTTTTTGAAATATGTATTATATTAAGCCTTAAAAAGGTTTTTTCTCCTATTACTATCATGGACGCGGCGAGCGTCGTAACCGCCACCGTACAAGGCGCGCTGTTATGAATTTTATTTTAATGTCATTTACGTCGATATTCGCACTGACAGACAATGATCAAGGTCATTGGCGGATATAGTAGCCTTAGGGCCTGTTTCACCGCTTCCTGATAAGGTGCCCGATAGGCTTATTTGACAGATTCTCCATACTCTATGTGTCAAGTTAAGTGGTGGATAGCCTTATCAGGAAGCGGTGAAACAGGCCCTAAATGTTATTTTCAATTTATCTCGCCGAAGCGATGTTCAAAATAAAAGCTTCATCGTGAATATTGTATCGCCGTATCGCCCCGCTCGCTCGCGTGAAACTGAAAATCCGTTTGATTGAATTCCAGGTGCATTGGTGTAGAAAAATGTTTATAACTGGGAACGCTTATTGCTCGCTGGGATGGAAATAGATTTCTAATAACTTAAAATCGGATACAGAGGCCAGTTCTTTCATTACAATTTTGGTTAATGGTTTATTTATACATTTATGTAGAGACTGTAGAATTATGTCATATTATATCAAAATTCACAATAGACCTTTAGGGCCATTCCGCTACAGACGGCCCTTAACGAGAATTTTTAAAATGCGGCATTAGTCACATTTTTCAATTGGAATATACGTTAGAAGATGCGTATTTACTAACAAAACAACTTTTATCGGTAAAAAATGGAATTCGAATAATTTAGAGCGTTTTTAAGCAATATCATCTAAGAGACACGATGTTTTTTCCCATATTTTTAAATTAAAATAGCATATATTTTAAATTAATGTTTAGTTGTAGTATAGTTGTACAGTAATACGTCGAAATCTTTTGTATAAATTACACTATTCAATCGTTTTTAGTGATTTAGACGATTAATTTTGTCAGGCCAATAAACAACTGAAAATATAAAAAAAACTACAATTTGGTACAGTTTTATTACAAACTTACTAGTATAATTATATATTCCATATTGAAAATTTTAAAATTTGTTAGAGAATTACGATTTAATTCACCTATAAGAGATTTGAGACTTTTGATGTTGCGCCCGCGATCGTAGAAATGGTTAATAATTTCTAGTACTTATTACTATAATTACTTTTATCTAGTTACATAGTTTCTTTGTTTTATGCTATTTTTAAATATAGGCAAGTTATTTTGTAAAAGTTTCGCAATAGCCAGTATTCACATATGAACTCATCACAGTTCTTAATGGAGGGTCAAATTGGTTGCACCCGCGATGGCACTTCGGCCCGTTTTGTGGCCCTTCATACATTTGATGAAGGTTTTCATTTATACATCATAGTTAAACTAGTCAAAATGTATCCCTTCAAGGGATATTTTATTAATAAATATGCTTCATTTTGCCTTAGGAAGCTTTAAGTGTGTCAAACTGTTGCACCTCGCTAATGGAATCGCCCTTTAGTAATGAATATAATATTGATTATTTCATTAGGATTACCTACTTATAATTATGAAGAGTCAATTTTCATAATTACCAGCTGAAACTACGTAGGTTTACGACGACGACGCAGCAGACGTTACGACGAACTACGTTCCGAAATTGGTTTAATTGCCTTAAGTAATTCGGTAGGTTGGTAGTTAATGATTTTATTGTGGACTGGTGAAATAGCCTATTTTGAGTTGTGACTAGAATTGAAATTGAAATTTATCATTATCAACAATAAATCAGATACACACCACAATTATTACAAGTCCCCTCAAATGAAATTAATAATTATTGTGTAGAAATTAGTAAGTAGGTAAGTCAGTGGTTCTGAAAGTATAATTGTACCCCTTGTGGCAACTTCTATTAATTTAAATTTTAATGTACAATTTTATATATAAAAAAATATAAATGAAATCATTAACATAATTCAGTTTTTTAAGTGGCTGTTACTTTTACTAGCTTATGATTTATTAATAACTTGGTAGGTTACTAGTAATTAGTTTCAACAGTAAGGTATAATTATAGCCATACTTTACTAATACTATAAAGTGTCTGTCTGTCTGTTATTTCTTAGTTCTTCAGGCCCTATTACCGCTGAACCGATTTTGCTGAAATTTGGTATGGAGATACTTTGAGTCCCGGGAAAGGTCGTAGGATACTTTTTATCCTTGAAAAATGTACAGTTCCTGCGCGATAAACGAATTTTGGAGCAACGGAGTTTTTTTTATGCAATAAGGGGGCAAACGAGCAAACGGGTCACCTGATGGAAAGCAACTACCGTCGCCCATGGACACTCGCAGCATCAGAAGAGCTGCAGGTGCGTTGCCGGCCTTTTAAGGGGTAACAAGGGAGGGGAGGGAAGGAAATAGGTAAGGGGAGGGAAGGAAATAGGTAAGGGTAGGGAAGGGAAAAGGGTAGGGGATTGGGCCTCCGGTAAACTCACTCACTCGGCGAAACACAGCGCAAGCGCTGTTTCACGCCTGTTTTCTGTGAGGACGTGGTATTTCCCCGGTTGAGCCGGCCCATTCGTGCCGAAGCATGGCTCTCCCACATCAAAGTTGCGGGCTTCATCTAATGTAAGCCTTATATTTCTCGCCAGTAAGCTATAAATATAAAATCAGGGAATTTAGCTAGAAGATGTGGCCCCCGGTAGTAGGAATAAAATATTTATTCGCGCTCACGTCCGGGGCACTCAAGATGGAAAATCTAATAGATTTTATGTTGAGTGCGGGTAAAATGAAGGTTTGTAAATGTAGCAGCATTTTATTTGCAGGTCCTCTGCAAGTCCTCTCACCTCTGGTAGAGGCACTATTGGACTTATATAAGAATCAAACAAATATTCGCATATTATGCGAATATTTGTTTGATTCTTATATTTTATGTTAAAATTAAACTCATTACATACTATGCACGACATAGACAAGTTCGCTAACCAGTTAGGTCTTATAAAGATAAAAAAAACTTAGGTTTTCACGAGACAACTTTATTGCCAATAAATAAAATACTGTCATATTAATCTGGAACTATTTACATCTAGAGAGCAGTTTCCAGAACTAGAACAAGGACATTGGAGGGAATTCTTAAAACTACTTATTACAGGAACGGCAAACCATTTTGCGATTTTCTTGAGCCATTAAATTACTTTATGACCCGTGCTATTTTACAACTCCAAGCATAAAATAGAAATAACACTTAACTTTCGTAAGTAAATTACTTGCTACGGAAATAAAAACTTAATGTTCATAATAATTTTGATCACGAGCACTAAAAAGCTTCTATTAGATATTATGGCAACCGCTGAGTTTGCTATCCCTGCTCTAATATCACAAGAGATTTTTAGGGGCATGTTCATGGTTCATGGATACATTGCCATGTTATCTTACCATTTTCTTTTAATTCCAAAGGTACATACAAAGCAGTTTAATTGTCACGCCGAATATCGAAACTTTTACATGTATATTCTGAAATCTCCTTATCATTTTTAAACTCAGCCTTGTCAATCCTACTGCTCGGGCTACCTGTTGTTTTCAACCATTGGATCCTGGAACAAAAAAATATTACTGCACGACTTTTACTGACATTTTATGACAGACATAAAAGACTGCAGAAGATTGCATATCGGATAGCTTCTGAATATATCCGGGATTTTATATTTAGGAGCCCGAGGGAGTGTATGAAATTGCGATCGGAATATGAATTTCGGTTTATGACCGTCAATGCAAAAATAGCGGGCGAAACATTTTGGAAATTATTTTCATTCATAAACTTTTAGAATTCATTACTTGCCTGTTGGGAAAACAAATGAGCTAGGCTTTGACTATAATAGTATTAGAATTCAGGTCACCTATTGTGGTTTATGTATTTCATGAATTTTATCTCTACAAAGTGACCGGGTTTTACAGTAGCGTCCAATTAGGTAAAGTTTTTAAAGAAATACTATTTTCAGTGCTGTTGCGGCGACTTGGCGCTTTTGAACAGTAAAATTTATGACAGCTAAAAAGTCGAACAGCGCATAAATCTTTAAAACCAGTAAAACTGCCTTTTGCCATTAGGGTTATATTATTTACGTTGTACCACCCGAAATAGAAGGCATGTTCTATATAACTTTGACGTTGGTTGCGAGTAGCCTCTATATTTCCTCTGGTAAATTAAATTCACCATCTTACTCGACTTTTTAAAGATAAAATACACAATTGTAATAATTGAGTTTTTATCAGTAAAATGGTAGTAGTAAATAGTTTGCTAACAAATAATGTTTTAATAAGAGAAAAGCCGCGGAAATTTTCTAAATCCATAAAAGGCAAGTCAGCAGCGAATTAAACTTAAAATTCAAATGAAATCTGCATCCGAACACGAGATAGTTAAAGCTCTACTGTGTAATGAAATTGTGTCCCGGGGGCGGTCTCCGAGTTAATAGTCGCCATTTGAATGCGGTTGAGAGCTAATCTCGCTTCTAACACTTTGAATTTAATTTAGGCATAAATTGCACAAGTTACAAATATTTTTAGAAATTCTAAAATTAACAATATCATGCGATTACTTCGCAAGCCTAATCTAGGTAGTTTAAACGTAAACGTGTAGCACGTTTTAGAGAAAAAACAATTTTTCGTACAAACAAAATCAGGATAAAAAGATTACATTCTGTAAAACGTGAACATTGCGTTACTAAAATATAATAATATACCTAAAAGAATTTTCATATAAAATATAAACTTATTTCATCATAACCTAATTTAGATATGAAAGTAATTTCATAAAATATGTAGGCTAAATTAGTAATTTTCATATTACACGTGCCTCTACAAAATCAGATAAAATTCTTCAACGTAGTAAACCAGTAGGTAAATCTGTTAATTTACCTGAACAACATTTTGCGTACCTAATAAAGATCGTGCCGATATCTCACCGGATACGGAAGGCTGTTAAGTACTGCCCCTGCGATAAACACAATTTATCGCTCTACCCACCAAATATTTTTGGATTTTATAGGTAAGATGACGTGGCCTAATTTAGCTTACTTTTAAGACCTTTGTTTGCTAAGAAGTAAGAATAAGCATATAATTATAAATAAGTAAGTTTATGTTTGCTTAAAAGAAACCCAGAAATCTGAAAGGTAACACCTAAAGTAATGTCGCATAGGTAAAAGACTCTCCTCTCCTACCGATAAAACTCTCAATGAAAACTGTGCGACATTAGTATTTTTGAATAAAAATTGTAAAACAAGATAATCATAAAATTAAATAAGAAAAGAATTGGAACATACTTACTGCTACATAATTATAAATCTTATAGCCAAGCTTTTCTAGGATACTATGTTTTTCATCACATACGAGGACTGCTATTTATGTATCCGGAACTGGCCACTTACAAGAACAATATTTAAAAAGTAATTACAACATTTGAAAATAGAACTCTTTGGTTGAAGAATACATTTTGTTTCATGTGACTGTCAATTATTTTTCCATTGTGGCGTCATTTTGAAAATTGCGTGTCTTCATTTGCCATGGATTTAACGCGTGAACATTTTCGTGCAATGATTTACTACGATTTTCGGCGTGGGCTAAATCAACAACAGTGCTTTATTCAACTCACCGCAACTTTTGGAGATGAAGCACCATCAAAAACCACTGTATATCACTGGTGCAGTGAGTTTAATCGTGGGCGGTCTATGCTCACGGATGAAAATAAAGAAGGTCGCCCAAAAACAGCTGTTGTCCCACAAAATATAGATGCTGTGCGGGAACTAATAATGCGTGATCGTCATGTTACATATTGCGAGATAGAGGCGTCCTTAGGCATAAGTATGACGTGCATACATAAGATATTACACGAACATTTGGCTGTAAAAAAAATATGTATTCCGCACAACTTGACAATCGATCAAAAACGGGCTCGTGTCGATTGGTGCAAAAAAATGATAAAAAAAATACAACCGTGGTACGTCAAAAGCCGTTTATAATATCTACACAGGTGATGAATCTTGGATCTATGCATATGACCCCGAAACTAAACAATAGTCAACGGTGTGGGTGTTCCAAGATGAGCCGAAACCAACAAAAGTTACTCGTGCAAAAAGTACTTTGAAGCAAATGGTCGCCTGTTTTTTTGGAATTAATGGACATGTGGCTACAGTGCCATTAGAGAATCGTAAAACGGTTAATTCTGAATGGTATACGACCATTTGTTTACCAGAAGTCTTTGAAGAAATAAGAAAGGACAACCGACAACGCAGAATCATATTACATCACGACAATGCTAGCTGTCACACCTCAGCTTAAAACAACTCAGTTTTTGGAGGGTCAAAAGATCGAATTGACTGGTCATCCGCCGTACAGCCCTGATTTGGCACCTAAAGATTTCTTTTTATTTCCATACGCGAAGAACAAATTACGTGGTCAACGTTTTTCGAGCCGCGAACAGGCTGTTGATGCGTTCAAAATGCACTTTTTGGAGATACCTCAATCAGAATGGAAAAAGTGCTATGAAAATTGGTTCCAGTGTATGCAAAAGTGTGTCGATCATCGCGGCGAATATTTTGAAAAGCAATAAAACCATATTAAATGTTTGTTTCTTTTTTTAATTCCGGATACATAAATAGCAGCCGTCGTAACATACTCTGTGATCTTTAACAAACACCAGGAGATATTCACAAATCAAGCACTTTATTAAAACTGTCACTAAAGAAATACTTGTTTTTGCAACAGGAACGGTAAAATAATAAATAGCCCCAGGGGGCCCAGGGGGTCCAAATCTAAAACTTTGAGAACGACTGGTCAAGTATTATCTCAAGAGCCTGTATTAAATGTAACTAGCGCCATCTATTATAATTTAATTCTCTTTCCAGAAAACGAGACTTTATTTTTTAAAAATCTGAAAATAGGTACCTATGCACAAGAATCTAGATTAAAAATATTATTTGCGTGCAATAATTTTTTTACAATTTATTGTTGTATTCTTCACCAATAATGGCCACTTTTGCCCTTTCGAACACACTTTCATAATGCCACGTTTCCATGCTTGCCGATGCTTGGCAAGCATCCACAAGGCACTAAGTGTCCACAAGTCTCGCTAGGCATTTTAAGTCACACACACGCGTGTGAATGTCCAGCTACTCATTTTTAGGGTTCCGAACCCAAAGGGTAAAAACGGGACCCTATTACTGAGACTTCGATGTCTGTCCGTCTGTCTGTCTCCAGGCTGTATCTCAAGAACTGCTATAGCTAGACTTCTGAAATTTTCACAGATTATGTATTTCTGTTGTCGCTACAACAACAAATATTAAAAGCAAAATAAAATTATTCATATTTAGATATGGCCGAACAGCCCATAGACGGCCTCAAATTTTATAATATAAATTAAAAAAAAATTTAAGGGGGGCTCCCATACAACAAACGTAATTTTTTAGGGTTCCGTACCCAAAGGGTAAAAACGGGACCCTATTAATGAGACTTCGACGTCTGTCCGTCTGTCTGTCTCCTGGCTGTAACTCAAGAACGGTAATAGCTTGAGAGTTGAAATTTTCACAGATTGTGTATTTCTGTTGCCGCTATAACCACAAACACTAAAAATAAAATAAAGTTAATATTTAAGGGGGGCTCCCATACAACAAACGTGATTTTTTTGGCCTTTTTGGCTCTATATCAATAATGGCAACAGAGAGGTACTTGATTTTTTTCTCTAGATCCTTAGTTTTATGTGCATTTTAATATTTAACAATAATATTAAAATAAAATAAAACATAAAGGGGGCTCCCATGCAAAAAACACAATTTTTGGCCTAATTTTGCTTTGCTCTATAATGGCACGGAACCCTTAGTGCGCGAGTCCGACTCGCACTTGGCCGATTATTTGTCTTTTTGCTCGCTATCAATAATGGCAACAGGTAGGGACATGTCACAAAATCCTTAATTAAATGTTATGTAATTTAATAATCTTCTTATATATAAAAATGGATTTTCAAATGTGTTAGTCGCGCTAAAACTCGAAAACGGCTGAACGGATTGGGCTGATTTTAGCCCAGGGAAGGTTTTCAAGTGACACGAAGTTCACCGGAACGCTAGTTTATAATAAAATAAAAAATTTAGGGCTCCCATACAATAAAACACAATTTTTGGCCTTATTTTGCTCTATGACAAACGGCACGGAACCCTTCGTGCGCGAGTCCGACTCGCACTTGGCCGATTATTGAGTCAGAAGTAGGGATGTAAAGCGGTAAAATTACTTTCGTAAAATTCGGTAATATACGATATTTTACGTAAAATATTATATTTTACGGTAAATTACGGACTCAGAACTAGACGTGAGTTCGTCGCGAGATCCTAAGCGCGCGGCGTGTGAACGCGTCGCAAATGTTTGCCGAAAACGCCCTTTGATCTGTGTCCAAAAACCGACACTACTCCGGATCGGATACAAGCGTCCGCAAGCTCACGCAAGGCAAGCCAAATACTCTCTTTCCACGCTTGTGCTTGTGGACGCTTGCCAAGGCTCGGCAAGCATGGAAATGTAGCATTAGTTACACCTTCATGTATGTATGTCTGTAACTTTTTTAACTTTTTAGTTTAATGTTCTTTAAAAGTTAGTTTTTTAGTTTTTTTTAACAATATTATTATTATTGTAAACATTTTTAAACATAAGAAAAAAATAATAAACTTTTTAAAGCAAGTAGTAAAGTGAGTTAAACACACTATAAGCTACTTTGTATCTAATGAATAATTATCCTGCAAGACAGAACTTAAGAAAGAGGTACTGGCATGGTTCTACAAATATTCTTTCTAGTAATATTTGCAGAACAGGCACTTCCGAGACAGAACTGCAGTTATACCCTTATATTCCTGGAACACAGCTGAGAGACTGAAACTTACATATTGTCCACTTTATCACTGGGTCCTTCTATTTGCCCCTCTACTGTATCTCTGGAAGTGTTCCGACACCATCCCTTCAGCTCAAGCTTGTCCGCTTGTGCTTTTGTATACTGTTAAAAAAATAATTTGTAAGTTTATCATAAACTTTAATAATTGTAAAATAAATATAAGCCAAGAAATAAAGATTCTATTGATGTACTGCCTGCTTTATTCTACAATGTGTCCCTATGGTCGAGTCATATCTGAGAGATCTGTGAGCGACTAAGCAAAAATTATTATAGCAAATTAGTTATATTGATATAAAATTAATTACGTACACATTAATTCATCAATAATTACATATAAGGTAAATGACTAGTAGATTGGACAGTACCAGTCATTGGAAAAAGCACAAAAAAACAATATTTATGTTGCTTTAAAAAATTCCTGTTTATAAAGTAAAAGAATGCCTGTTTTTAAAGAAAAACAGTCAGTTTTTTAAAGCAACATTAATAAGTATGGTGTTTTTGTGCTTTTTCCAATGACTAGTACTGTCCAATCTACTAGTCATTTACCCTATACCTAAAAACTGGCCAAGTGCGTGTCGGGCCACACGCAATATAGGGTTTCGTAATACCGCTAGTTTTTTTTTTTAATGTTTGTGTGGTCAATGAATGTACATTTATAACGTGTTTTACACTACTAACAACATCATCTCAGTTACTTTCAAAGGAATTTGAACGAAAAGTTCCTTTATACTTCACCGAATACATGTTTTTTAGTTGATCAACTATTACTCAATAACTTATGAAGTCTTCTTAGCCGTGATAGTTTTCCTTTTAAATTCAGCATATTTCCTACTCCCGTGATTTTTTTCACATTTCCAGAAGCAACCGTTTAGCTGGTAGAAGGGGGAGACACTGGACTCTAACGATTTTTTCCACTTTAAATCTTAATATTTCACAAACGGATCCCTAAATCGGAAAATGATCTATGAACACTCAATAGTTTTAAAAAACCTACCCAACGACACCCTACACGATGGGGTGGACGCGAAAATAAAAATTCATCCCCGCTTGATGTGTATGGAAGGTACCAACAAAAAAAATATTTTTTTAAGATTTTATGTACTATTTTGTTGCCATTATTAATATGTGTATTCATGCCAAATTACAGCTTTGAAGGTCTTATAGTCTCTGAGTAAAACCGCGGACAGACAGACAGACAGACGGACAGACCGAAACTATAAGGGTTCCTTGTTGACTACGGAACCCTAAAAAGTACTTATATGAAAACATAACAATTGTAGGCAAGTACATAACAAAACTCTTGCTACTTTTTGCTTCAGATGATTGAGGATTTGAACTGCTTGGTGTTATTTTAAGTTTTAGCATAATATTACATGAACCTGTTCTTGTTGTTTTAAAATTTCAGTCGTGAAGGTATTAGAAGTAAAAAGTAGTCCCTAATATTGGCAAAGATTATAGGTAGACACTATAAGCAAACATTTTGTATTACTGTACCTTTCTAAAGAATACTCCTTGAACGATTCCGAAAACTTCGAAATCTACACTTCTCAGAGACATGTTTGCAAGGGTGCCAGTTGCTTTATTTCTTGTAAGAACGCAAAGAAAACTTAGTAAAATCGGGAAATGTCTCATTTCATAATTTCCACTTTTATTTATATTTTCATCAGAATGTTGCTAGTACTGCTTGTCAAAAAATCGCGATTCGCGATTCGCGAAGAAAATTGAAACCAGATTTAATAATACAATTTTATTACGACAAGCAACCAAGACTAAAATCATAATTAATAAATTAAGGCTTACAAAAATAGTTTTAACTATTTTTTTGTTCCTGGTTGTAAGTTTGTAAGTTGTAACTTGTAACTAAAAAATTTTAGCGCGGAGTGCGGACTACGGAAATACCAAACTTTAATAAATTTTTGTTTTGTTGTCAAACTGACAACTGCCATTTGCCAAGGCCCAAGTGTCAACTGTCAGATCGTCGACAAAATACAGCGAATGTGAATTACGAAAAAGTAAAAACTAAAAACAATAATTTCGATTTGATTACATGCGAGGAATGCGCTAAATTGATAATAGTGAATCAAAAGGAGACAATAATTTACAGAACTCTTTGAGTAACATACCATTTGTTCAACACGATGGCCTTAAATATTTGTGGAAGGTTAGTAAGAGCTTTCCATTATGTAATACTTAAAATTTGAGGAAAATTAATGATGATTTAACTTTTTCAATCTTACTTATACGATAATACCCACTAAAAACCCGAATCTGGGTAGTTTTTGGCCATTACATTGTTTGTTTATGTGTTTGTTTCATTTTAGGTTGGGTGGCAGTTCCCTCCTTGGAAACTTGGAGATGCTGCGAAGTGGTATAACTAAGGTGCAATATACTACCGCTATGCCTAAAATTGTTCTTAAGAAGTATGAGAAGCCAGCACCTGAGCACCATGACGACAGGAATATCCGTTTAGCGCGTCCCTTGTCTCCTCATCTCACTATTTACAAGTTCCAGCTACCAGCCGTTTTGTCTATCACGCATAGAGCCTCAGGTATGTTTAATAAACCACAAATACCTATCAGCTTACACATATCTTGTAAATAATGTTTTCTGTAAAAGTAGGATTGCACTCAGAAAATATCACATGAAAATTGTTCATTGGTCAATACATAATAATAATCACAAATAATAGGGAAATAGATGTAAAGGTATTGAATGTACACCTACATTGTTTCAATAATATTTGAGACCTCAATTTAATACAAGTTCAAAACTGGTTTTAAAACTCAAGAAGCAAGTTGATAAACCACTTCGAACATTGATTACACATTTTTATTTCATTTATTTAAAACTTGTTTTTATTTGTATTTTGCATATTATTATTCAACCCAATTATTTATTATTATATTTTGAATCTTATTAGCTTTTGCTAAAATAATGTAATACAAGCCAAAGAATTATCAATTTACAAACAATAATGAAAGTTGAAAAGATAAGTAGCAGTTTCTTTTAATTTTTAAATAATTATAAAAACTCTCTTCAGCTACCTTATTTTTAGTTTCTTCCCTGCTAAAAACAGTATTACTCAGTCTATCTTTGCTTCTGCATTTATTTTTACTATATTTTTAGGTATGATGCTGTCTGGATACGCTACTGTTTTGGGTATAGGTGCTTTGACTTTGCCATACGACATGTCTCACTATATCTCGGTTATTGAGAGCATGAATCTTTCTCCGGCAACACTTTTCCTAGCTAAGTTTATTATTGCTGCACCCTTCGGCTACCATTTCGCTAACGGAATCAGGCATCTTTACTGGGACACTGCTAAGGGTTTGACAATGAAGGAGGTATATATGACTGGATATTCTATGTTGGCCATCACCCTAGCCTCAACTTTCCTTATGGCGTGCCTCTAAGTATTAAAACACGGACATTGTTATTTATTTCTTAGGGTTTATTATTAAATGTAAAAAATCGAGACAATTTTTGTTGTATACTAATGCAATAGTTCAAATGAAATAAATTATACAAATGCAATTAGTGTTTTTTCTTTTACACCTTCACTCCACAAGCGTTCATAACGTCATGGACGTTTTTGAACTTGTCGAAATCTAGTTTCTCTGTTGTAGCTAAACCTTTTGCGTCATTCTGAAAAAAAAAACAATACAAGATAAGATTAGTCCCTTCACAATAACCTCATCCGGGAAGTTAGTCATTTGATCGCGGATTCTTGGAAATTCTATTGTATTCTATTGTTGTCGCGATCTCCGGTGCTCTTATGGGGCTTGAAGGATTAATGGTAATTTTTGAAAGGGAAGTTTTTTAAAGTAATAACTTGGCAAAAATACCTGTGATATTAAATACTCGAGATTGTAAATCCAACTATAATCATACTCACATTAAATATAACATTGTTATTCTTAAGGAACTCTCCGTAGATATTGAACAAATCAGTCTTGGTCTCCAACAACTCGGCTAGACTCAGTGGTGTGAAGGCAATGGACACGTCTGAGAGGAAGTCTTTGGCTGATACCCAAGTTCTTGACGGAGCCATCATTACGTTACAAATGGGGTAGTTGGATAGTTTGTCGCGACCGCCATTTTCTCGGTTCAGACAAAGGAGCTCGTACTCATCAGCACTAAGATCTTTTAAGCCGGCACCTGAAAACATTAACAGAAGTTTTTTTAATTTTAGGCAGTCAAATGCAGTAGAATGTCAGATAAATATTCTGTCTCCAGTATTATGTTCTCTTAAGTGAATAGTGACTAGTCTACTTTTTATCTATGACCATGCCTAAGGGTCTAAACACACTAGGCTGAATTACGCCGGCGTAAATTCCGCCGCGTTTAAATTGTATACAAAATACGGGTCGAATGCGAGGGGGTATTACGTCGCGTTTTGTATGCGTTTGACATTTGCGGCGGAAATTACGCCGGCGTAATTCAGCCTAGTGTGTTTAGAGTTTAGACACTAACCGAGGCTTTTTAGGTTAGGCTGAAGCCCATCTGTCTGTTGTCAGCACTCAGCTTTTATGAAGGTAAGTATGTAAATAGTCTCTCGCGAGCTCATCAGAAAACTACTACCCAGAGAGAGAATTTGTGCCGAGTCGCGCTATAGGTAGTAACTAGTAATACTACCTATCAGGGCTCGAAAACGTTATTTTTAATAACGGTTTTGATTCGTACGGAAAGGTTCACTGCAATAACGTTTTTGGGAACAAAAACGTATTTGAGAACGATTTGAGAACGTTTTGAAAACCGAAATGTTTGGATGTTTGGAGTACCTATAGCGCGACTCAGCATAAGATTTTCACACTTCACAGTAACGTTATTGGACATAATATTTTATCTCTAGGTACATAATATAGTCACATAATATATCTTTTAACTTACTAGACACAAACGCGACATCCGCACGTCCGTCCTCGAGGCAGGCTACACCGCTACTGGCGCCCGAGCACTGCTGCTTCAGACGAGAAACGTCCATGCCTGAAAAATTTTGAAATACCCGCAAATTGTTTTCAATTTTTTTAGCAAATTTCGGGTTTTAAACGGGTTTTGTAAAACAAAATGATAATAATTTAGGATGTGTATGTGTCCCGTATTATATATACTATTGTCAATTCATTGTGAAAGTAGCAGTGCTGAAAAAGTTACTTTTTCTCTGTAATTTTTCATAGAAGCATAAGTCGAGTCAACAGTAATGTAACTCTTTTAGCGCTGCTATTTTCACAGTGAACTCTATTATACCAGGGACATATTATACGACCCTAAAGTATTATTTACTTTGTTTTGTTACACCCTGCAACGATGTCAATACTGGATATGGCATACGCCAGTCGCCATCAAAACTGTAGCAATGTTTTTGCATGCAAAATGTGTATCGAGAAAATATTGTCGTCCTTTTTGTCTTACAGTAATAGCATATTATATATACTATTTTCTCTTTCACTCATTTTACGCTTTCAATGCATATTTTACGTATCAATGCATTAAACACGTCCGACTTAGGCCTGGAGATAGTGACACAAAATTCTTGGTGATTTGTACCAGTATGGCGGTTTTACAGTGCAGGGGTATAATTACGTAAAGGCAAAAAGGAAAATGATGGTCATAGCGCTCGCACTAGCAGCCCAAACGCGTGGGCGTCGAACGTGTCGGATAAATAACGAGTGTCGAACGATTTGTTCCACAAAAATGCTTGTATTTTCAGATAGTCGAAAAAAAAATAAGTAGGCGAAAGCGTAATGCCATACTTGTCGGGTGCGGCTTACAGCCCGCCATACCGACGCGAATACGTTAATTTTAATAAAAAAATTGAACCATTTGTACCAGGCTAATTTTTGCATAGCTAATCATCGTCGAGTAGCCATTCACGAAAATCACCTTGCCATACTTTTCCGACAGCGCCCAATGGCCGCCATGGGTGTAAGATTTTTTTTTACGCCAAACGATTTGTGCCAGTTTGGCATTTAAATTTTTGGAAAGTATTTGATAAAATATGACCGTTATTATTTTTCCCATACTTCTAGTAGGCGGAAAAAGTGCTGCCATACTTGAAATACTTATTTATTTGACACGTTTTAAAAATACGACTATAAGATACGTAAAATAATTTTTTACATCATGGCATCATTGTAGTCTCGTCATTTGACAATTGTACCAAAAAAAAATTGTTACTTGTTGTAACCATGGGGCGGGATGACTATCGGACTTGAGCAAAAAAATTATAATAATAGGACGATTTGTACCAGTATGGCATTTGGATTTTTGGAAATTATACGATACAATGTGCCATTATTATATTTGCCATACTTGTAGTAGACGGAAAAAGTGGCGCCATACATGTAAAACCGTTTGAATTACGTATGAAATCTTAGGATTTTGAAAAAAATATTATTCACATTCGCTGCCTCCCACAGGTATGGCATTATCAGACTCCTATTTATGATCATACAGGGAACTGTTAAAAAAGTTTCAGGGTGGTACAAATCGTTTGGCGAAAAAAAAACTTACACCTTTTCAGTGGTATGGCGACCATTGGGCGCTGTCGGAAAAGTATGGCAAGGTGATTTTCGTGAATGGCTACTCGACGATGATTAGCTATGCAAAAATTAGCCTGGTACAAAGGGTTAAATTTTTTTTTAAAATTAACGTATTCGCGTCGGTATGTCGGGCTGTAAGCCGCACCCGACAAGTATGGCATTACGCTTTCGCCTACTTATTTTATTTATTATTTTTTCGACTATCTGAAAATACAAGTATTTTTGTGGAACAAATCGTTCGACACTCGTTATTTATCCGACACGTTCGATCAACGCCCACGCGTTTGGGCTGCCAGTGCGAGCGCTATGACCATCATTTTCCTTTTTGCTTTTACGTAATTATACCCCTGTAAAACCGCCATACTGGTACAAATCACCAAGAATTTTGTGTCACTATCTCCAGGCCTAACTGTCACCGCGTCCTATGGCACACTGCTCTCAGATGAGTGAGCTCACTCATTTCGAGGGTGACACATTTTCGCGCTGACGATTGTATGGAATGCCTTTTGTAAAGGTTATAATTCTATGACACCCTGTATATATATCCAATCCAACCCCTAAATTCCTATCAATCCCTGTCGCTGTCGTATAGCAATCGAAAATCTATTATGTCTGCGATTCACACGATCAAGGTATTAACCCATCAAGCCCCGTAAGGACACCGGTGACAGCGTAGCATTTCCAAGAATCCCCGATCGAAGGATTAATAAGAGTTTTGTTACCTGTAGGATTATTTTCGGGTTTATCAACTCCAGGCACACATGATCCAGAGAAGAATTCGCCAAAGTTTTTAATGCACTGAAACAAAGTTAAAATCGTTTTATAATTTACGAAACTTTTATTTACGAAAAATACAATATTAAGGGCCTGTTTTACCATTTCCTGATATGGCTATCCACCACTTAACTT
The DNA here is from genome assembly GCA_937595015.1 of Polyommatus icarus. Lineage (NCBI taxonomy): Eukaryota > Metazoa > Arthropoda > Insecta > Lepidoptera > Lycaenidae > Polyommatus > Polyommatus icarus. The sequence continues at coordinate 3,606,924 of OW569334.1, read as the reverse complement.
GACAGATAGAGTATGGAGAATCTGTCAAATTAAAGCTTATCCGGCACCTTATCAGGAAGTGGTGAAACAGGCCCTAAGGGCACCACTTTCACCACTTCCTGATAAATGGCGGATAGGCTATCCACCACTTAACTAGACAAATAGAGTATGGAGAATCTGTCAAATGAGTTGTGGATAGCTTATCCGGTACTTTATCAGGAAGTGGTGAAACAAGCCCCTGAGGTAGGATACTTAGTTTAACAGGCGCATTTAGAGAGATTTAACGATTACTTAACTTTAATTTAATGAGGATTTTGTCATAAACTCTATAGCTACTTTGTTCTTCATTAAATTAAAGTTAAGTAATTTATTTATCTCCCCAAAAGGCGGCTTAAGTTTTGTAAGAAAAGCATATATATTATGTTGTTGAAATATTTCTGTTACCTGATCGTTGGTGATTTTGTTTTTGCTGATTAAATAGTACAACGGCGCGGCTAAACCACTGAACGTGTTGTATGAGCTGTGACAGGATCTAAAAGAGGTAAAGAATATTATACTCTTTGTTCCAGCGAAGTGTTTTACTATTCATCTGACTTTAATGGATGATGATTGATGGTGTCAATAGACTCCTTATATGGTTGGTTCCAGTCTGGTATGGGCAAATTCTTTATTTTATTAGATATTTTTAGGTTATTTAAGGTTATATTATTATATTGTTCTTTATTAATCCTTCAAGAACCATAAGAGCACCGGTGATCGCGACAACAATAGAATACAATAGCATTTCCAAGAATTCACGATCAAAGACCAACACAGGGGTCAATTGTCTCCTTGACTAGGCTACGGAAATGTCATAGCTGACTTAGGCAATCGTATATACCAAGGTTTCTTAAACAGGGGTTCGCGAACCCCTAGGGCTTCGCCATTCGACGGCAGGGGGTTCGCGACTAGATTCACGTAATATTGGCTTGATAACTAGCAGGCACACGCGGCACTCTTTTGGCACTTTATCATTTATGTGTTTTCATTAGTAAGGGGTTCGCTGTTACCTGGAAATTGTAACAGGGGTTCGTTGATCCGAAAGTTTGAGAAACCCTGGTATAGACTATAGAGTTACATAGACATTTGAAATACCCTGTTCCACGCACTAAAATCTAGGTGAAGTGTCTGAAGAGTAGATAGTTAAACTCGGAGCAGCAATAACTATTAAGCATAATCAAAATCTTAAATGTAAGAGCGGTTTTCTAAGGTGGTCATACTACAAATAAAATAAATATATATATCCACAACCGAACATACAACCTCCTCCTTTTTTTGGAAGTCGGATAAAAAGTGTGGTTAATAGTTCTTACCTTTTGCCCTTCAAGTCATCTACGTTGTTGATATTAGAGCCCTTTTTGACGACGGCAACGGCATATTTCGGTTGTTTGTTATCATATACCTCGTGAAAAACGGGATGGAGGCCGTATGTTTTGTCAGCTGTGGCAACTTTCAAAGCATCTACTCCGGCTAGGTCTGAACCGTTGTCTTGAACCTAAAGAAAAAATAGATATATGTTATAAGTTTATTTGTGCTAAGACATTCAATAAAGACTAATGACGTGTCCTAGGTATAGAAGTTTAGGTATTTTGAAGGAGGAAGAGGTAGATATTATGTTTAATTCTTGAAACGCTTTTTTAGAAATATAATCAGGAAAATGTACCACTATTTCCACTACCATTACGCTCGCTTACTACAATCAATGTAAATTCCATTTTTATATTATTTGCTTGTTTCCCATTTAAGAAAAAGTTATCTATACGCAAAGGCCGGCAACGCACCTGCTTCTCTTCTGATGTTGTGACTTGCGAGTGTCCATTAGCGACGGTAGTTGCTCTCCATCAGATGATCCGTTTGCTCGTTTACCCCCTTATTTGATAAAAAATACTCACACTCTTAAGGCACGCTTCATCGCTCGCTTCTTGTACGCAGTCCAGCCTGGGTCTGATGTCTCGGCTAAAAGCGAATACCGACATAGCTCGGCATTTCGCCAGGGCAACAGAGGAGGTAACGCAGAGCCTGTAATAGGTACGGTTATTATGATAAATGGGATCTTGTCAAATCTATAGAAGCATACGCAGCTAACGAGTGTGATGCAAACAATCTTTTGGGGTGAAGGAATAGCAAAGACATTTATTTCAAAATCCAGACGTTCTCGCTGCCAACGCGATGTTAATTTGAATATTTTTCGAACTAGATCTTATTTCTGTGTTCGAAACAGAACGAGGTAGAGTTCTTTTGCGATGGATATTCCAGCTATCAAGGTTAATGGTAGATTTCTTATCGTATTCTTCCTCTCACGTACTCTATGAACGCATTCTGGAGACAACACTAATCCTAATTCACTTATGATGGACTATTAGAGAAGTTGATTCATAGGCAGGTGGTGGACTTACATAATTTGGTCGCGTTATGTCAAACCTAGCTGACAGATTACAGTAATTCAATTGACATAATCAGACCAATTGACCTAGGTCCTTCAACTGCATATGAATCAATTTCTTCGATGATCTGATTAGTATTGGTATGCATCAGATATAGAGATTCTCAGAGAGAATCAAACGGCCAATCTAACTTCTAAGCGAATCTTTAGGCGTAATTTTTAAGTAAACATCCAAACCTTCATTCCAGACAATCAAAAACTCACCTGACAACCGGTTCCGGTGGTCCATGTCCTCTCTCGATGACCTCAGTGTAGTTAGCCTTGTTTAGATAGTCCATCGGCTTGATGGGGATATTGTCTGCCACATGGTGGATCTTCTCTGACAAACCCAACACCTTCTCAAACCATTCCGGCCTCGCTGTCTTACCTTTGATGAAAGAAGAAGAATAAGATACTACATAATATTGCAATTTCGTATGTCGGAACTATACATTTTGCCGTGATACAATCTATTCTAGGTCGCGGGAGCCTAAATAATCTCATCAATATCAAGAATATCTGGCCCGGGAGCCAAGTAAATTTTTGGTCAATGATTTCCTCCCGGGCGAAACTTTGAACAATGCATAAGAGACTTATACTATGAATACTAGCGACCGTCAGCTATGACTCCGTGGGTGGGGTGGGCACTGGGCAGTGGCAGCCATGAAGAAAAAATTTTTTCAGTAATTTCCTCTCATTTGAAAATTTATCAGAGTATAGTTTATGTAGTATTTTGAAAGAAAAACATATTCAGCTGACCATAACACGGTGGATTATACGTCAGCTGGCCCCTTGAACATGAAAAAAAATATTATATTTTCAATGATTTCCTCTCAGCTAAAATTTTACCTGGTGATCATTTATATGCTACTGTGAATGAAAATTAATGTCAGCTTGCTGTATCTCAGTGGAAAGTTTGTAAGCTGGTACCTTGAAAGGTGTAAGGCAACAGCATATACATATACCTACTAAAACTTATCAGCTGACGACTTTTCCACTGACTTACAGCTAGCTGATTTTTTTAATTGTTTACTAGAGCATTTTAACAATACTCTGATAAATTTTCAAATGAGAGGAAATGACTGAAAAAAAATTTTTTTTCTTCATCTTTGGGAGGCTGGCACTGCCCACCCCACCAACGGAGTCGCAGCTGACGGTCACTAGTATTCATAGTATATGTCCCTTATTCATTTTACGAAGTTTCGGTTGGGAGGGTCTTGGTCATGAAAATCTTTTACTGGCCCCAGGTCTAATCATTCTTAGCGTCTGTTACACCACTTCCTGATAAGTGCCGGATAGGCTATCAACAATTTAACTGGCAGATACTCTATAGTATATAAAGTCTATACTCTATCTGTTTGATAAGTTGTGGATAGCCTATTCGGCATTTATCAGGAAGTGGTGAAACAGGCTCTTAATTTTGCCTAATCAGCCGTTTATAAGTGAAGGAGCAGACAGACAAACGGACAGATTTTTGCCTGCCAGACAGACAAATATATGCCTTCGCACATACTGGATGGGTTGTCATTTCTTCAGGTAAAAGACGTTTCATGGTAAAATACCCGGGATGAAAAATGAATAAGAGTTAGCAATTTTGCTATTGGCTTCATCCAATCCAAGGCCATTCAAATCATACCACGTCCACGCTAAAATGAGTTTTAAAATAGCAATATCGGTAAAAATTCATCTCGACATAATCTATATTCACAATCCAATGCTACTTATCGATAAAAAATCCGAGAAATATTTGCCGAGGCTTCGGATTTGAATATCTTTTGAGTTCAAAGCGGTATTATGAACGAGGGGTTTCGGAGTATTCTGAGTCTTTTGATCCTATATTGGATAAGGATCATGTTCGGAGAGACGTGTTTTATATTGAGTTTTATTAGATTTGTTCAGATATTTCTATTGATTGTGACGTTCAACGTGGAGAAATGGACACGATTTGGGATGATACCAGTCAAATTATAATGAAATTTTAGCGTATATTATGTGAAACTTGATGCCCGCACGGCAACTTTGTGCTGAAAGTTTATCGGGCGGAAACCGTACGGTCTACGTTCTCCGGATGAAAAATAATATTCTTTGTTGTTTCCCAGGATTTTTTATAGGGTAAATGACTAGTAGATTGGACAGTACTAGTCATTGGAAAAGCACAAAAACACCATATTTATTAATGTTGCTTTAAAAACTGACTGTTTTTCTTAAAAAACAGGTGTTCTTTTACTTTAAAAACAGGAAAATTTTAAAGCAACATTAATAAATATGGTGTTTTTGTGTTTTTTCCAATGACTGGTACTGTCTAATCTACTAGTCATTTACCTTACCCAATTTAGACACAGAGAGATACTTTCATTTTTGTAATACCTTTAAAAGTATGGATGCAGCCTGCTACTGAAATAGGCGACTTTCAGGTTTTTGTCGGTATTAGCAGAGACCAGAAATAAATGTATATTTACTCCATGGTATTAGGTAGGTACAGCTGATAATAATTTATAATCCTAACTTTATATTTATTTCGTTATATTTTAATAGACTACTTAAAAGTCTGTAGGCCTACTACGAAACCGTTTTGAGACTCAAACAATCGGACGAGAATGCCGCGTCCTGCTCTAACAACGTCATCTCACGTTTGTTTGAGTAGGACGCAACATTCTCGTACGATTGTTTGAGTCTCAAAACCGTTTCGTGGAACGGGCCCCTGGTTATAATTTTAGAACGTGAACTAACCTGCTTCAGCCAACTGCTTGATCTTCTCTCTCAATGGGGTAAGCGAGGCCAGGACGTCGTTATGTCCCAACAACCCTTGCCAGGGTCGAGCAGCCCATGAGCAGGGTTTGTCTCTAATGGGTTTTTTGGACCCGTCCACACAGAGGTAGGCAAACTGGTCTGGGTTCTCTGTGGATGGAGTAGCTGGGGTGGTTCCTACTGGTAGCTGTGGAGTAGGATGTTGTTAACTTTTGTAGATGTGGAATGTGACAGCGGAAAAGTTCGTGCGAAAAATTGCGATTTTGTTGATTATAATGTGTTGTGAAGCCATTCCTTTGCAAAATTAAAAGAGTCTGTCCTGTTGTTTAATTCAAATTGTTGGTCAAATATGGACAATGGACATAATATTATATTGTGTCTTTGTTGTCTTTGATTTCTTAGACTACGGTTACTTATGTTTTGATCAGTCTGGCATCAGTTCAGTCCATCAGTCTCAGGCTGACGCCAGAATGATGGCCGGAAAGTACATAACAAAAAATGTTCAGTCCGTTAATCCCTCGGTTACACGATCATTCTTTCGCCAATCTAGATCAGACTGATGGACTGAACTGACACCAGACTGACCGTGTAACCCTAGTCTTATGATCGATGTGGCATTTAGCTGAAGACATCCTTTGAGAGGAGAGAGATCATCAGCTAATGAATAGACATAATCATCATTGTAACAACTCACCCCAAAGAACTTCCTCACGAATATGACCTTGGTGAAGGCAACTTCGCCACCGTTATGCGCCAGGCATCTGAGTGCTCCCTCATAACCGCTGAAGTTGTCCGGATAGTCGCATTTGTCTGGATGCTCGCAGAGTGCGCACAGCTGACTGTATTCTGATTCTGAAAAAGGAGAAACTTGTAATTTTGAACTTAAGGGCCCTCTCTTCCTAAATTAGCAGGTCGATTGTCTGTCAGTGCGAATATCGACGTAAATGACATTAAAATAACATTCATAACAGCGCGCCTTGTATGGTGGCGGTTACGACGCTCGCCGCGTCCATGAGAAAAAACCTTTTTAAGGCTTAATATAATACATATTTCAAAAAAGTAAAAAAAAAACAATATATTAACTTATGTATTGCAAAGCAGTAGATATTTTTTATATATTCTTTTGAATAATAATGAAGTAGTAAAGTGGTTTCATTCAACGATTTGGAGGTGATTTGGTTTTTTATTTCTTTATTATGTGATACCGATAGAAAAAATATGGCAAAACCAAATTACGTATCATATCATGTAGATTACTTTTTTTTTTTTTTAGATATAATTTCTCTGTTAATGCCAATGAAAAGTTGTTTCATCTGCACGCTTTTTTCGAGAGAGCAGCCTTAATCATAACTTATGATTAATAGGACACACTTACAATTTTAGATTTCATTGTGAACCATATTATGACCGCGGTAAGGCTTGATTATCTACAGTTCTACCGGATATAGAGATTGCCTTCAGACTAATGGAAAGTCTATGAGATCACAAATCAGGAAAGGAAAGTGCACAGAGCACTGAAAATATAACTCTGACCTAATAAAAATAAATTAATGATGAACAAAGAAATAAGAATCGTTCGCTAATGGATTATTTTATCATTATTCTTCTCAAAACAACACTCAGAAGGCTCTCACAATCAGACAACGAGAAATACAATACCAAGAACAACAAAACTTTGTTGGCTCCATAATTTATCTTAGGGCGTACTTTTATAAAGCATCTCGAGCGAGGCAACAGGTGGTTCGAAGACGGAAAATTGATGTTCCTACAAACTATTAACGTCAGACGAGATAAATTAGTTTTAGGAAACTTTACAATTTCTTCGTGGAAATACAATTTTGTTGGAATATTCGGCAACGTTTGAAGGTTTCTGCTTATAATAGTCCAGGCACGTCCGAGGCCTATCAAGAATTCTGCTGAAATTGTTATTGCTAGTGCTTGATGGTTCGGAAATTATTTCAAAGTTCTTGACAGTTTGAGGTTGATGGGCATTCAAGAACGCGACTCAATAAACTTAAGTGTAATTTTATGTATAAGTGCTAATGACAAATTGCCTGACTTCGTATAATAAGAACACGGCTTGTCAGCATCTTATCTGATTTCCCTGTAGCACTCCTCTGATAAAGCAATTACTACTGTGATAGACGTCTATATAAATTATAAATGGCTCTAGTTTCCATTTTTAGGATCATATCAAACGGTCGAGGCTCTCCTATACTGCCTTACAAGAGCTGCAATAGTGGGAAGGTGTAATCAAGCTAATGCTCGTATAAAATACTTACTCCACACAGAATTGGTCTTCGGATCAGGCGACCATTTGCCGACGATACAAGACTGCTTGAAGAAAGTTGAGAAGGCCCGTAGCTCATTCTCCTTCGGTGATATCTCCCTGTCAGTCATCTTGGGGAAAACTGATCTTTTCATCAGCATCGTCAGGGGAATCTGGTGAAAACAAAACTACCTTAGTTTTTGGTTGAGTTTTGACTATTGGCAGTTGGCACAGAGTAGAAAATATGCGCATCAGTGCAGAAACAATATATAGTTTTAGACATACACAATTGCACATAACTATTTTGCCTTTCCTGTATAACTTATGCGCTTTGGCACATAATGTTGTTACTTGTATAAGTTCTACTTCCGGAAAGTAATTGTCGTTAACTTTGTTACGATAATATAAAAATGAAAGTAACGTTTTCCAGGAAAAAATGTTTATTTTGCAACAGTAAAATGCTATGTAAGTATCTATAAGATCGCGGTTACTTGCGATGAATCGTTTCATCGGATTGTAGTTGCAGGTTTTCACAACGAAAATGTAATAAATCTATGGGATTTGATATCGTAAGTTCTAACCCCGCTATCAAAACTAGCGAATGCATTGTGACTAAAGGGTAGGTTTTACTTTCTTATGCGGGACCAGCTGGAGGCACGGCAGGCTCCCGCCAAGTCGAACAAAAAAGCGGCACGACCTTATCATTCTTTTCTCGATTTTTTGTTTTCAGAAACCAGTATCTGTTTGTAAAGTAACCCCGTTTTAAACTATCTACATTACACTCTATTATAACTATGTATCTGGAAGTAGGGCAATCGTTGTCCTAAGGCGACATAATTTAGGGCTCATAAAAACATTACGACCCTTTTGGTTTATCAGACACATTTGCCTGAGGGCTGCGGCATATTTCCTACGACCAATGTTCGCTTTATGATGGCAAGTCTTCTCCACAAATTACGTTTTTTTGCGTTTTTTCGATTTATATCATTAGGGCGAAGAAAGTATATTATTTACTTGAGCGATGCCCGATGACATTTAATGAAGGCGAATGTTTGAGACTTTTTAATGCAAAAACTATTAAACGGATGGCGACCTAATTTAGCATGAGTAGTATACGCTCTGGTTTAAGATAATATTATATTCTTTTGATCCCAAAAATGAATTGTTTTTAAGTATTGCCTAATGCTTTAAACAGCTTATCTACCTGTTAAGGGCGTTCCGTCGGGAGATTCCGTAATTGACCGTATTTAAAACCTTATAAACTCATAATCTGAAAGCTACAAAGTTATAATAAAAATACAGCAATAACCTTCAGTATATCAACATTCCTTTCGCCGTTTTAAATTTTCTATTTTTGTTTATTATACTCATCATATCAGCTTCCAAATTAATACCAATTTGTTAAAATTCGAGCATACATTCAGCATCTCCTTAGCATTTACAAATTTCTTTTATTTGAAGCTCACGCCAATAGACAATAACTACTAATAAATCGACAATATCATAAACTACATATTCGCCGTTTAAAATTTTTTTAGGACACTTTTGAACTAAGATAAGTAAAAATAATAGGGTTTTGGCGCGATCTCGGCAACGCGGCAAATGTATGGCCAAGGTCGTTTGCTCGGGGGACGGCCTTAAGACTAGAGATAGTAAAATATAATACGATAAGTTTTCGCCAAAAATCAATTAAATATTAATTGAAATTAATCGTTGTTGAAATAAAATAGTGCTTTTTATAAAAATGTTAAGCATCTAAGTAGTTTCAATTATTATCTAACGTTAAGAACTAAACTAACATTTATCGCTTGAAAGAACCTCAAAAGCTTAGAGAAAAAAAGAGCAAAATGTTTTTCTCGTTTTTATTCTCGACGATAAAATATGTCTCTGTACCATCGAGGAAATTGATTCCTATGCAGTTGATAGACCAACGTTATTTAGTCGAATATGTCAATTCAATGTTATTGTGATCTGTCGGCTGGGTTTGACGTAACGCAACCAAACTACGTAGGCCCCCGATCTGCATAGGAATCAACTTCTCTGATAGTAGGTACATGAGGGCAGTTTGTAATCACTAATCAGACGCCATCGCGGAAATAAAGAATTGTACACTCAGCCACTGAAAAGTTTGTATAAAGAAAATAAAGTAAGTAAAGGTTACTTTAGTAGTTAAGACGATCTTGCTGTACCTAATGCTTTTATGCAACATGAATGTAGCTATGTTTATTAAGTTTGTCAATGGTCGTATATCCTCGTTTCGAGGGCAAATCTTTAAGGGCCTTCTACTCCCTAAATTAGCAGGTCGATTTCTGTCAGTGCGAATATCGACGTAAATGACATAAAAATAACATTCATAACAGCGCGCCTTGTACGGTGGCGGTTACGACGTCCATAATAGGGCGAAATAGGAGCAAAAACCTTTTTAAGGCTTAATTTAATACATATTTCAAAAAAGTAAAAAAACCAAATTATTAACTTATGTATTGCAAGGCAGTAGATATTTTTTATACATTCTTTTGATAAATAATGAAGGAGTAAAGTGGTTTCATTCAACGATTTGGAGGTGATTTGGTTTTTTATTTCTTTATTATGTGATACCGATAGAAAAAATATGGCAAAACCAAATTACGTATCATATCATGTAGATTACTAATTATTTTTTTCAGATAATTTCTCTGTTAATGCCGATGAAAAGTTGTTTCATCTGCACGATTTTTTCGAAAGAGCAGCCTTAACCATCTCCCCTAGCATTGAGATACTTGGCGTCAACATATCGAGCGAAGTCCAGTTCCGATATCATCTAGAGCAGCCCCAACCTTTTCTTCATGCGGGCCACAAAGATGTTTTGGTCTTGGTGTCGCGGGCCGCAACAAACATTTTTTAGGGTTAAAAAATAACATTCTTCAAAATTAACGATTTTAAACTGAAAAAAATTTAACGAGTCCTATCACGTAGACTACGTTATTTTGCCGGTGGGCGTGAATTTCAAAATTTTTTAACATCACGCGGGCAACAAATAAAGTCCCGGCGGGCCGCATGCGGCCCGCGGGCCGCGGGTTGGGGATAGCGGATCTAGAGGGTAAGGCCAAATTAGCCTCGAACAAGCTTGGTGTTCTTAACAGAGCGAGACAGTACTTCAGTCCGGACCAACGCCTACAACTCTACAAGGCGCAGGTTCGGCCTCATATGGAATATTGTTCTCATCTCTGGGCAGGGGCGCCAAAATACCAACTGCTCCCTCTGGATCGTATCCAACGAAGGGCCGCTCGAATTGTTAACTGCCATAGTGTTTCAAACAGCTTGGACCCCTTGGAATTACGCCGAGATGTAGCTTCACTCTGCATCCTCTATCGGTTGTATCACGGGGAGTGCTGTTCAGGGAGGAATTGTTCGGAATCATACCACCTGCAACTTTTCGCCATCGTCTCACGCGAAAAACATACCATCCTCATCACCTTGATTAGTGGCAGTCTTCCACAGTGCGTTTTTCGCGTAACTTTCTTCCGCGCACTGTAAAACTCTGGAACGAACTGTCACCAGCAGTTTTTCCGGACCTATACGAGCTGCAAACCTGCAGGAAAAGAGCGTATTCCCTCTTAAAAGGCCGGCAACGCACCTGCAGCTCTTCTGATGTTGCGAGTGTCCATGGGCGACCGTAGTTGCTTACCATCAGGTGACCCGTTTGCACGTTTGCCCCCCTAATTAATAAAAAAAAAAGTTTGTTCCAGTCCGATTTCTGTCAAACTACACAGTGGTATTCACATGCAATGTCAAACTTTTCTCGTTCTTCAACTACCTACTTCCAACAATTACCGAAATCCAGTCTTGTCATTATAAAGCATGAACGAACTGATGATGATGAAAATATGCGAGAATAAAAATAAATAGTTCTCAACAATTCAAGCATTCCGATCACGTCTATTCTTATTATTCATGAATCATGAATAACTTTGCTGTATTGAATTATCTACGAGAGACAAACTTGAAGGACATACCATTTTTTATGTAAATACGGAACCCTAAAAAGGACGGTTCCAGTGGTTTTTCCAATGTAAGTAAGTACAAAAATAAACAGTTGTATAATTTATACAGCTTTGTCCAGACTTTACTATGGCCGGCCACATACACTCGGAATTCCGTTTCGAAATTCCGAAACGGAATATCGATTCGGAAATTCCGAACGCAGCAAATTCATACAAATCAATGACTCTGTCACACATGTACAGTAGTTTTCCGTACGTTTTTTTGTTCCGTATGTGTGTGACAAAGTCATTGATTTGTGTGAATTTGCTGCGTTCGGAATTCCGAATCGATATTCCGTTTCGGAATTTTGAAACGGAATTCCGACTGTATGTGGCCGGCGTAAATGTGCTGCCTTGTCCGTCGGGTAACATTCCCAACGTATCAGACAAAAACAACTGTGAATATAGTCACTATTGTAAACAGGTCAAATTAGGCGATAATCATATCTAACTAATCATTATATTATATACTTTATAATTACTTTACCTACTTCAAGTTAATGGCTAAACAAAATGCATGAAGTTTATGTGAAAATCTTCATCTATACTAATATTATAAAGCGGAAGAGTTTGTTTGTTTGTTTGTTTGTTTGTTTGTTTGAACGCGCTAATCTCAAGAACTACTGGTCCGAAAAATTCTTTCAGTGTTAGATAGCCCATTTATCGAGGAAGGCTAGGCTATATTTTATCACGCTAAGACTAATACGAGCGAAGAAATAGAGGAAAATGTGGAAAAAACGGGGGAAATTATTTGAAAGGGCTTATCTCGCGAACTACTGGAGCAATTTTTATGTTATTTGGCACAGATAAGAAGTAGACCACGTGAAGGATCGTGAAGGATAAGGCTATCCGATTTTAATCATTTTTTTTCAGTGGCTATATATTTTATACTTGTGCGACGCCGGGACGGGTCGCTAGTTAAATATAGGTACAGTACCCGGCGATAAATATTGCACATCGACCTTTGGAAAGTGACAGTCGACTAATTTCGGTTTTGTAGAGCGTTATCTCTTACGCACGAAATACAAAAAGTCCGGTATATATTAGGAGCTGTTAAAACAATTTTATTATATTTTTCTCTTCTTATTCTCTTCTTTTGACAATTTTATTATTCTTTGTATAAAATACATCAAATTTTCTATAAGTTATGGCTTGAGTTCGGGTAAAATAAAATAAAAGAGGGTGTTCAAATTATGTTTACGTATTTAAAATTCTTTTGGAAAATTACAGCTTAACAACTCTAGATATATATTTTGAACTGGACGCGACTGCACTCTATTGAATTTGAACAACGACTGACATAATGTCAAATAGGTGTGTGCTACAAAGATAACGCTCTATGAAACCGAAATTAGCCGAATGTCTCTTTCCGGAGGTCGATGTGCAATATTTATTGCCGGGTATTGTAAGGTATAATCATTAGAGACATTTCTCTGAATGCAACCGTTAAAGTGCTAATAAAGTGGGCGTTTTATCTCAATTTATTAGTAAGTTGATAATTTACCTTATATCCAACATTCCTGTTGACACCAGTGTGGCAGGATTTCAGTCCTTTCAGCTGATCCAGGCTGTTGATCGGCAGATCCTTGTGAACCACTATGACGGCCTCGTATCGAAACTCCGCTGTAGAAACAAAGATTCTTCATTAGCTCCGTATAACGTATTTAATATTATAAATGTGAAAGTGTCTCTGTCTGTCGGCGTCTTTCTGTATGCCAGTTACAGCTCTTCACGCCCAAGCCGCTGTTAAGCGATTTTGCTTAAATTTGGTATAAGTACCTACTTTAATATATAATGTAATGTAACGCACGAAGGGTTCCGTACCACTACAGAGCAAAATAGGCTAAAAATTGTATTTTTTGTATGGGAGCCCCCATTTTATTTTTATTATTAATTATTAAATTAAAAATACAATTGGACACTGGACAGACACCGAAGTCTTAGTAATAGGGTCCCGTTTTTACCCTTTGGGTACGGAACCCTAATTATGTTAGTTGTTACTGTAAAAGCGCAAATACATAATATATACGAAATCTTAAGACCTTAGGGCGCTATAGGTCAAAGATAATTTCATTACAACAAAACCTTTCCCTGTCAGACCTATCATGCACAGAATCCTGCGAATGTAATTAATTCCAGCTGCCCAATTAATCTTATCGTTCTTATTTATCACTTTTTCTTCGCAGACGAACAATATAAGCGCCTAGCTGTTCCTTACTATTGGACTAGTAACCATTAATTTACTTTCCAGGACAAAAGGAAGAAACTTTTTAAGGAATATAAGACATTACTCAGTACTTCCTACTAATAGAACAGACTTTTATAAAAGAAGACTCAAACGTGTGTTAGAAGTAAGAACGTTTGTTAGAGCATTATTGAAGACCAAGGCATATTTACTAGAATTTTTATTTTATTTTGGGCCGTATAGTGCAGTTCCCAGAGCGTAAAAATCGTGCAAACCTCTCCGATTTTTGCAATAGTGGATGAAAATTGAAAAGAAAAAAAGGAATGTGTAGCTGATAACATAAATAATAAAGTTCACCTATTGAAAAGTTGTGCTTTTGATTTTTAAATTATTCTCTTCCACCATGGACGCATGGATAAACTGTAAAATCTTGAAGAAAGTTTGCATATTTCTTTCTTTTATATACCTATATAGCAAAATAATAAAATATATTTTTATTTATTTGGTTTGTATCGTTGCTTATATTCCAAAGAAAGAAAATAAGTTGAAAAATATATCATTTAGATTTAAAATTAATATTTTTGTGTGTAGATGAGCCAGGAGGAGTCAGGAGGAGGAGGACCTCCTCCTGACCTCCAAATGTGCTTGTTGTGTGCCTCGCCAGGTAAATGGCGTTCCTATTTTTCTTTGGTTTTAAATAGGAAGTTAGAAATTATTTTTTAGGCTTAACAAAGCCTTCTATTTCTTAATGTGTATAACTTTTTAGCTCTTACTTTAATAAATTTTCTGAAAATGTAGCACAAACTTTCACGGATATTTCGAAGAAAATCTGTATTTTATTTCTTTTGGTTAGGTTTTTTCAGAATAAAATATATTTTTTATTAATTTTTTTTCATTAATTATATTTGCTAATTAACATACTTAAAGGAAAAAATACAAATTAGTTTAAGAACTGATATTTTTTATATTCAGGTAAGAATTTTCCAAACATAGGTCGCAACACGCGTCTTTAGTGTGTACTCGTATGTTACGCTCAAAGACTGAAAACGCTCAGTGAGCGAAAAAAAGGCTCACAACGCGTTGTGGTAATAGTGAAACGGCCACGACGCGAAATCCGCGTCGTGGCCCTAGTGAAAACGGCCAGGACGCGTTCTGATAATCACAGAAATACCACAAAGCGAAATTCGTGTCGTGGCTGACGTGCTATTCGACCACAACGCGTTGTGGTAATCGAGTAAAGCCATGGCGCGTTCTGAGCATTTCAAAACAGCCACGACGCGAATTCGTGTTGTGGCCCTAATGATAACGGCCACGACGCGTTCTGAAACCAGGTTAGTTACTCAGGAGTCAGGAGTAATAAAATAAAAATAAATAATAATAAATTTATAGCGCCCAAGTGTGTGTGCAATACACAAGAGCACTCTGGTTTCAAGGAAACTAGGCCAGTTACGCAGGAGTAATTTTATAGCGCCCAAGTGTGTGCGCAATACACAATAGAACTCTGGTTTCAATGAAACCAGGCCAGTTACGCAGGGGTAATTTTATAGTGCCCAAGTGTGTGCGCAATATACAAGAGCACGTTACGCAGGAGTAATTTTAAAGTGCCCAAGTGTGTGCGCAATATACAAGAGCACCCTTGGTTTCAATGAAACCGGGCCAGTTAAGCAGGAATAATTTTATAGTGCCTAAGTGTGCGCGCAATACACAAGAGCACTCTGGTTTCAACAAAACCAGGCCAGTTGCGCAGGAGTAATTTTATAGTGCCCAAGTGTGTGCGCAATACACAAGAGCACTCTGGTTCCAATGAAACCAGGCCAGTTGCGCAGGAGTAATTTTATAGTGCCCAAGTGTGTGCGCAATACACAAGAGCACTTTGGTTTTAATGAAACCAGGCCAGTTAAGCAGGAGTAATTTTATAGTGCCCAAGTGTGTGCGCAATACACAAGAGCACTATTCTTTACTCTCATAACCCAATGGAGCGGAAGACCGACCGACCGACTTTTACACGCGCACACACGTGGGCACTATAAAATTACTTCTGCGTAACTTTCCTGGTTTCATTGAAACCAGAGTGCTATTGTGTATTGCGCACACACTTGGGCAGTGGGCACTATAAAATTACTCCTGCGTAACTGGCCTGGTTTCATTGAAACCAGAGTGCTCTTGTTTATTGCACACACACTTGGGCACTATAAAACTATCCTGCGTAACGTGCTCTTGTGTATTGCGCACACACTTGGGCACCATAAAATTACTCCTGCATAACTGGCCTAGTTTCATTGAAACCAGAGTGCTCTTGTGTATTGCTCACACACTTGGGCGCTATAAAATTACTCCTGCGTAACACGGCCTGGTTTCAGAACGCGTCGTGGCCATTTTCATTAGGGCTACAACACGAATTCGCGTCGTGGCTGTTTTTAAATGCTCAGAACGCGTCATGGGCCATGGTTTTCTCAATTACCACAACGCGTTGTGGTCGAATCGTCAGCCACGACACGAATTTCGCTATGTGGTATTTCTGTGATTACCAGAACGCGTCGTGGCCGTTTCACTATTACCACAACGCGTTGTGAGCCATTTTTTCGCTCACTGAGCGTTTTCGGTCTTTGAGCGTAACATGTACATACGTGAGATTTTTAGTACCCAATTTTTTTTCTGGCTTCAAGTAGGAAGTTTAAATATATTTCAAAAACTAGAAAATGTCTTTCATTTGTCGATACATTTAATGCTTTAGATTTTCAACAAATATAGAAATATATTTTCGGTCTATTTTACACATTTTTGGAGATATTTAAACGTTTTTAAGTACTTAAAAGTTATCATTTCTCTAAAAATTAAATACGCACAACATGTAAGTTTAACACACTTTTTGTTACAACCCTTAAATCCACCCAAACCCTTTTATCTTGGTTACGACGAGCGTTAATTTTTAAAAACATTGCAAAAACCTTATAGTTGTATTTAGCTTAGCAAAGCAAACTTTCTTTTTTAAAAATTGTGTATTTGGTTAATTTTCAACGTAAACAATCGGATAAGAATTATTAAATAACAGGAACAAGAATAAATTTTTTTTTCTGGACAGGTTTTATATGGTGAAATATTAATTTTTAATTAACTAAAAAATTACACCTCAAAAACAAAAATCCATTCCCTATTACAATTTTAGGTTAAAACCTCTGGCGACTGCACTAGTAATCGAAATCAATAAGAAATACTATGTTTTAAAAATTGCTTTTTACCGATAACATTAATTAATTTATTTATTTATTTATTTCGATTCACCAACAGAATATCATCTCACACATTAAGGGCGTTCCGTCCGGAGATTCCGTAATTGACCGTATTTAAAACCTTATAAACTCATAATCTGAAAGCTACAAAGTTATAATAAAATACAGCAATAATCTTCAGTATATCAACATTCCTTTTGTCGTTTTAAATTTTCTATTTTTGTTTCTTATACTCATGATATCAGCTTCCAAAGTAATACCAATTTGTTAAAATTCAAGCATACATTCAGCATCTCTTTAGGATTTACAAATTACTTTTATTTGAAACTCACGCCAATAGATCGACAATATCATAAACTACATATTCGCCGTTTAAAATTTTTTTTAGGACAATTTTGAACTAAGATAAGTAAAAATAATAGGGTTTTGGCGCGATCTCGGCAACGCGGCAAATGTATGGCCAAGGTCGTTTGCTCGGGGGACAGCCTTAAATAAAATACAAACAATAGTAACTACATAAGTACTTACCTTAATAGTAATTAAGCAGATATTATGTTCCATGTTGATAATTGATACATCAATGTGCAAAAATGTGTAGAGTCGATTAAACGACATCGATTCTAAAAATAGTATAGGTACATACTACATAGTGAATTTGTCTATAACTCTATAGCATGCACGCTAGAGACAAATTCACTATCATGGACAACGACACAACGTGGAGGCCTTTAACGGTTAACCGTAATGAAAAGAAATCTACCATATTATTATTATGTTTATTTTTACCCACATAATAAATACCCCTAGTGTCACAGCTTAATCCATAACTCAAAATAAAATATCACAACGATACGTTTAGTGAAAGTAATAAAACGAACATATTACGGTTACGTCATACAATCATAATACATTTATTTTATCTCCATTCTCATCTAGCCAAGTATTAAATGGTTAGATACGCTAGAAATGCTGAAAACTAAAACAAACTGCTGTTTTATTGGTAGCCTCCTTTGGTAATAGAACTTGTGCATGTAACAGCAGCTAAGGGGAAATTAGACCGCAGGAGGCATACATTTTGTTACTTCCTCTTATACGTAGCGCCGGCGGTCTACGCACCATCCTTACGGATTTTCGATCAAGTCACGTTCGACATGAAAAGCTGATGACGTCTTGAGATATTTTGCGAACCTATGTATTGCTATTCACCCTTTAAAGTCATAACAATAAATAATAGATATTATGCATGGAGAGAAAACTTCCAATAATAAACCATCCATGGACTTTCACGAATATTTCAAGATTAGCCAAATCAGTTCAGCCGTTCTCGAGTTTTAGCGAGAGTAACAAAATTTCAAATTCATGTTTATTTTATTTTAGGTAATTTTAGAGATTTTTAAATTGCCTTCTTTTACGATTCATACTATTGATAGATTGAGATTCATGAGATTGAGGTCAATTCAGTTTATTGTAGTTTCAACGTAATGTTAAGGACATATCTTACGATCTAAATCTTTGTCGCTAGTTATAAGACCGAAGATATTTGCCTTCTGTAACTATCTGAAAAACTTTATCGGACTCATCCGGTCTCAACAGGCATACAATCGAACATACTCTTATATTATGCCAATAAAACTGGCAGTCTGGTTTTTTATTTAGTTGTATGCTACGGTTGTATGACTTGTATGGATTCTTTCAAGCTATAAAATTATTTTTTGGTGGCAATATTTTAATATTCAATTCAATTCGGGTATTTTCACGTCAACATAGAGTAATTGTGTGAATTTTGTATGCGGAAATAATTCCACTTTGTTGACTCTTAAGTCTCTACTTATTCCGAGTGCCACTTTAATTTAATAATGTTTTAAATTAGTTTTTAATATTAATTTTTAATGCAAAAGTTTGAAATTTATTTACAACTTTATGAGTCCATGAAAAAAGTAGAGCTTAATGCTAGGTAGAGTACGAAATCTTAAAACCTTTTTCAAAATCTCCTACAGACAAGTATTATAATCGAAACTGATTCATAGGCAGATCTATAATGAAGTCAATGTTAGTTATGATCTGTCAGAAGTTCTAGATATAATACGACCAAAATACGAAGGACCATCAGCCTATGGATGAATTTCTGTATTTATTACAATGTGATGTTCGTTGCACTAAAATTCGTTTATTTGCGTAACCGTACTTTTTTCCGGGATTAAAAGAATCATAATAAGTCCGTCTTGAAGTCCGTCTTGACGGACGTTGTTCGTAGAGTCCACATCCTGAGGATGCTCCGGTGTTGGAGCGAAATACGCGTCGAGGTTTTCAACCTGCATGGTGGTGAGGGGCCTTGCACGGATTTGCCAACATTATTGCTTGTGTGGTGGTGGTGTTTGCAAGTTCTTGCATGCGAGTGTACGCATAGGCAGTGTGGGAGGAGGGAGGTGCTGTACGCATGCCTCTGCGTGCACTCACTCATATACTTAAAGGTGGAAGTTTATTTCGCGGAATATTGCTAAAAATAATAACAAACTAAATTTTAAGCTATGGATTTCCGCAAAGTAACGCCTGATTCCATTAACTATACACATATTCGCATTTGTAATATTAGTATGGACTGTGGGTTATACAAGGTCAACAAGTCGAGCTTTTGTGTTTTTATTAAAAAAAGTATTCCTTATTGTTTTTAGTTTCAACACTTTTCAGTTTGAGCTATAAAAATAATAAATTAACAAATAATAAGTCCTTTCATATTAAATTTTAGCTAATTATTTTCATTGTATGAAAAGATGAGTAATTTCGAGTGCTTTTGTCTTTAGTACAATAAAGGAGCCGACAACAGAAGAAATTAGATATTTGTTTGTTTAAATTTTAATGAATGGCTTTATATTTCGCTTTATGAAATATTTAAATACTTAGCAAATTGACGTTTATAAAATACTAGCTGTCCCGGCAAACGTTTCTTTGCCATATTATATAAAGTATATCGCCCGTATTATTTTATTGAATTAGTGTCTAGTGACTAAATAAGTATATCACCATGGCAACGTCCATCGCTATCCCGTGAGTCGTGACCCGCGTCGCATAAACAATGGTCGCTCTTTATAGACAAATAATTTGCAATAAAATAAAATTGCGACTATAATTAAAGATCTAAGCTATCCTATCTCTCAAGTTGGAAAAAACATACATCTAAAAAAAGAAAACATTAAAATCGGTTAAGTAGTTTAGGAATCCATCGCGGACAAACATCGTGACAGGAGATTTATATATATTAGATTAGATTATAAGTTAAAGAAACTACGAAATATTTAGTCAATAGAAAACATGCGTACCTAAAACCTTTTCATCCATAGACGTGGCGTATTCAATTTCAGGCATTGGGCATTGTCCAAAAAAAATCACATGTACTTTTTATATTTTTTTTCGTTAGAATAGGGTATTTTAAGAATATAAATTAAATAATTTTGAAATTCATTGGCTAGTTTTTTCTCAATAAATTTTTAAAGTTTCGCTCTGACGTCATCATCGGCGCCCAATTGACCTCTGTAGCAGGGGCGTGCACAAGATTTTGACACTGGTAATGCAGCGATATCGGTTCAGTAGTTTTGGTGTGAAAGCAAAACAGACAGACAAACGGACAAAAAGAGATATTTTCGCATAAATTAATATATACTTACTTAATTAATTATTATTAATTAATATATACTACTATATTAATATAATAATAATAGTGTGGATATACATTGAAAACTATTTTCTAAACTAATTAGTATAATTACGTACTGTTATGAAGAAATAAAAAACACCATCTGTTGTCACGCGTTGGAACTACAATGAGAGTTTATTTCATCGATGTATACCAATTACCATACAACATAATATTGTGCGCTAAGCTAAAATAAATAAAAAAACGCCATCTATTGTAACGTATTAGAAATACAATGTGAATTTATTTTCATCGATATTTCCATGGAAATTAGATAATATATCTTTGCCTCATCAAAATGTAGCCTATGGCTCTCTCAGGCTCTAGACTAACTGTGTTCAAAATTTTATTACAATCGGTTCATTAGTTTTGGCGTGAAACAAAACAAAACAAAAACTTTTTCTTTTACAACTTTTTCATTTTTGTATCTAGTATATTTTAAGTACTCACCTAATCAGCTTAACTTTTGTCTTTTCACATAATCAAGGTTCCGGTTACTTGAGATCCGATCCATAATACGATGTAAATAAATGCAAAATTTCGGCCACCACAAATTATATTATCCAAGTGAGTGATACTTTATGAATGTACGCAATTATTAATGTTAAACTGTTAAATATTATACAAACTTTCGAATATTAAAATCTAAAATATTCTTAGAAAACTATAAAACCAAAAATAATAATATAATATAGTAACAGTTCTCGATCACATGAAAAAAGCAAATGGCCTCCCAAAACACTAAAAATTTCAGCTATGTAAAATGTAAACAAATATTATAAACCTCACAAAACAAAAATGCATAATGTACATATTATTGTACGTAATTAATTAGATTAATTGCGTCTATTCATTTTACTCGGATTATATCCGATTGCTCACGACTATAATTCACGAGTAGTTCCGATCGCCGTCAGTAAGGCGCGCGCCCGCGCCGGCCGCGGCGCCAGTGATGCCAACTGTTCAAAAATTTCCCCCTTAAATTAACTTGAAAACACATTGAATTTCAGACAGAACTCCCCAACTATTATTTAAATATATTATTTATTACTTGGGGTACTTTCCACTGAGAGATCAAAACGCTGAAAATACTACTTCAGCCGACCGCAATTATTGTGTTTGCGGCAAAAACGTCACTCATGATGTCATTATTTATATAAAAACACCAAATAAATATACATTTTTGCTTAAAAAATTTCACGCCCATGAATATAATATGATATTTTTACTCCCTAAAATACGCACTAGATATTTAATTTTTCCCTATTAAAAGTGGGATATCCCCATAGTTGGCAACACTGCTGGTGTCTGCCGCAGAGCTTGCAGTACACAATCGCATTCGATATTCATGGTTGTGTGCGTTTTCGGCTGTGCACGGACACACTCACACATACGCGCAAGGCAGGCACCTCAACACTGAGCCTATCTTGACCTCTCGTGAACCCGTTCGCGCGTGTACCTGATTACATGTTGCTATTTTATAAATTGAGGCGTTTTAAATTTTTTTACTATATTTTTTACTATTATGTATTATTAAAAAATTAACGTCATGAGTCATTTAAAAAGTACGAAAGTTAAAGGCAAGCACTGCCTTTTTGCCTATAAAGACCGCACGCGCATGCTCTGTAGTATGTTTTTTTTTCTTTCAATCTTATTTATAATGGCTGTTTCGTCAAATATAAGTTATCATTATGTGAAAGCTGATACGAGAAGCTTACCAAAAGTTCGAAACGTAATGTTGGTCGAATTTATTGCTAATTTAACGCCATTGAAGGTCAAACTAAGGTTAAACATATTTGTTCAAAAATATAAGTAACTAATGGGTATTTTTTTCGTTTATATACAGAAAAGCGATCACTGACCTTATTCCTCGAAATGTTTTTGTAATGAGCAAAATTTAAAAAAAATGGACAATCCCCATTATCGTTGTAAAATTATTAGCCCCATACTTTCGGGCCATTTAAATTTTACATTATATGACAGTGAAAAGAAAAGACGTTGCTATACCCTGAGTTATTTTATTTGCACTCACAGTTGGCCAAATAGCAGTGTTTTACGTAGTAGGTACTTATAACTCAGTGAATATGTACTACTATATTATTTCATTTCACTTTTTTCCATAGTCTAGAGTAGGTCCAGAGACTCCAGACTCCAGACACATAAAAATTGGGGTGCGGAGGCTAAGAATTTTTTAATAACAAAGTTATCCCTCTTAGTCCCTGAATTTCTGTTACAGTTTTTTCTTGTTGAAGGTAGAATTAGTATTACCATGTATTACTTTCAATGCGTTGGTACCAGATATAAATGTTTATAATAGCAAGTACTAGGTACGACTACTCCTTGTATTTTGGTTCTTAGTTAATTTACTAATAATTAAAAATACTATCTAAAGATTAAACTAATTTCAATTTAGATAAGAGGTTGTTTAATCAAAGCTGTCTAAGTCTGCTCAGTGCTAGTTGTTCGAGACGAAAAAAAAAACAAAAGACAAGTTTTCAAATTTGGAACTGCTTTCACCTATCGTCTTGCGCAACGAACAGACACTTTGTATCTTTGGATCTCAATGCAATGTCGCAATGCAGCCCATAAAAATGCACATTTAGTGGACCTCAAACAGTTACAACATTAAGGGCCTGTTTCACCACACTCTGATAAAGTGCCGAATAGGCTTTGACAGATTCTCCATACTTTATCTGTCAAGTTAAGTGGTGGATAGCCTATTCGGCACTTATCAGAAAGTGGTGAAACAGGCCCTAAATAAACTCTGGCATATTAAAATGCTAGCAGTCTTAACTAGACCAAGGGCCTGATTCACCACTTACTGATATGTGCCGGGTAGGCTATCCATAACTTATCTGACAAATATATTATAGAGTATCTGTCAGATAAGTTGTGGATAGATTATCCGGCACTTATATTATCTGGAAGTGGTTAAAGGTAGCAAATATCTTATATCGAAAGTTTTGTCGCTGGATGAACAGAAATTCTGATGGCAAATTAATATATTCCTTACATCCTTACATAGGATACTTTTTATCCCGGAAAAATGTACGATTCCCGCGCGATAAAAGTGTTTTGGCGCAACGGAGTTGCGGGCATCACCTAGTAGGTGATGCCCGCAATCCTGCCATCCTTACATAGGATACTTTTTATCCCGGAAAAATGTACGATTCCCGCGCGATAAAAGTGTTTTGGCGCAACGGAGTTGCGGGCATCACCTAGTAGGTGATGCCCGCAATCCTGCCATCCTTACATAGGATACTTTTTATCCCGGAAAAATGTACGATTCCCGCGCGATAAAAGTGTTTTGGCGCAACGGAGTTGCGGGCATCACCTAGTAGGTGATGCCCGCAATCCTGCCATCCTTACATGGGATACTTTTTATCCCGGAAAAATGTACGATTCCCGCGCGATAAAAGTGTTTTGGCGCAACGGAGTTGCGGGCATCACCTAGTAGGTGATGCCCGCAATCCTGCCATCCTTACATAGGATACTTTTTATCCCGGAATAAGAAACTTTGAGTCCCAGGAAAGGTCCTGGGACTCAAAGTGTCTTCATACTAAATTTCAGCAAAACCGGTTTAGGGATTTTGGCATGAAGAGGTCACAGACAGACATACTTTCGCATTTATAATATTAGTATGGAAGAATGGGCCATCATGATGATGAAACGTTAACCGATGCGGTTCATCAAAAACATTCCATCCCCTTTTATATTTATAACGCGATGAAAGGATAAAAAAGGTCAGTTGCGAACCCGCTGACCTGAGCCCAATTAATTCCGGCCTATTAGTCTCCAGCGAAATACGCGTAATGAATTTTCCGTTAAATTTAATCTTTTGATATGTAAACCGGGATTAACTTTGATGAGTAGGTATAAATATTTTCGATGGAAATTGAACGAGGTTTACGCGTGAGTAGTCTAGATAATTTTCAGGTTATACTATTGAATTAGATATGGCTTTATACAGGATGTAACAAAAGTCAAAAGAAATATAATACATACACGCCGCTACTTCCACAGTGAACACTGTGGAAGTAGCGGTGCTGAAAGACGATTTTTAAGCTAGCTTTTATTACGGGTTTTGAGCGCGGCAACCGAATCAAGAAATTCCGTAACGAAAAACACCTAACCTCGGCACGGTGTTTGTGTGCGTGCGAATTATAGTTTATTGCATGAATTGATAAAAATGCTATCAATAGCTTTGTTGTTGTTTTTTTAACTTTTGTATGGGCTAATTCATTACATAGCTGCCGCGCTGAAGCACTTAATAATTATGTCATTACAAATCGCAAAAAAATCTCCTCCAGCGCTGCTACTTTCACAGTGAACACTAAATATATAAGTGGACTTTATTCACTGTTTATTTTTTTATTAGTAAGATGATACATTCATTGCAAAATTGGAAAATTGTAACGTCATAAAATTTTATTTCACCCTGTGGTGAGCTGTAAATTCTCTGTAGCTCTGATTAAGACGAGAATTAAATAATTCCCGTTGATCCCAGTTAATAAAGTCGTGAATTATTTTCAATTGTAAAATTGTTTGTTAAATGCTTAAACTGTGTTCACTTAAAATAAGTGCACAATTGATGATGGACGACTAAGACATCACTTGGTCATTGCAAAGTGATTCTTGAAACTCTACGTAGTCTTTGAGACATAATGGGCATTGTCCAAAAAAAAAATCACATGTACTTTTTATATTTTTTTTCGTTAAAATAGGGTATTTTAAGAATATAAATTAAATAATTTTGAAAATCATTGGCTAGTTTTTTCTCAATAAATTTTTAAAGTTTCGCTCTGACGTCATCATCGGCGGCCAATTGACCTCTGCAGTATGTTTAAATTTCCTTTCAATCTTATTATAATGGCTGGTTCGTCAAATGCAAGTTCTCATTATGTGAAAACTGATACGAAAAGCTTACCAAAAGTTCGAAACGTAATGTTGGTCGAATTTATTGCTAATTTAACGCCATTGAAGGTCAAACTAAGGTTAAACATATTTGTTCAAAAATATAAGTAACTAATGGGTATTTTTTTGGTTTATATACAGAAAAACGATCACTGACCTTATTCCTCGAAATGTTATTGTAATGAGCAAAATTAAAAAAAATGGACAATCCCCATTATGTTTGTCTAGCATAAGTTTTTCCAAACTTTTAGAGTCCCCTTCAATTCAAAAATTCTCACTTTAAATATTATTACTAGCTATTTGACTGAGTTTTGCTCGGTATTCGATAAAACACGAATAAAATGACATTTTCTAAAAATAATTCCTAGCTAGATCGATAATTATCGCCCCCGAAACCCCCTATATACTAAGTTTCATGAAAATCCTTGGAGCCGATTCCGAGATTCCAATTATATATATACAAGAATTGGTCGTTTAAAGATATAAGATAAAGTCGTTGTGTCTGTCTGTCTGTTACCTACGTCTTCACGTTCAAACGGCTGAACTGATTTAGGGGAAGTTTGGTGTAGAGGTACTTTGAGGGATGGGAAAGGACACAGAATAGATTTTGTTGTGACAAAAATGTACGGCTTTTCAATATTTTTAAAAACACTCGATCTTTTAGGCTTTGTGGGTTTGTGACCGGTGGTAGGCCTCATGTAGACGCGACGTTCTAAAAGTGTTAACTTTGTTAACCTATTTGGAAATAAAATAATTTTGATTTTCAAACAAATAAAAAAAACTAGAACAAAATCGGTCCAATCTTATGGATGCTGCGATTCCCATGATTTTAGGGCTCCCACACATAACTGCGAATCCGCATCGCAATATCATTTTTATTACAAGTTTTGTCACAGATATTTGCGATGCGATTTCGCAGTTAAATATTATGTGGGAGTCCAAAATATACACACATATTCGAACACACAGACAGACAAACAGACCTCAAACTTATAGCACCTGGCCGCCTCGCCCCCTGTTTTCGTCGGGACTTAGGGGTCATTAACATTATGTTCTGTCCACTATCCTCCACTTACCATCAGGCTCCTCATCCGTCCTATACTCCTGGAAGAGCACGAAGTCCTGGTTGGGGATGTTGGAGGCGACGTACATGTCTTCGGGGTCCACCGGCACCAGGTCAGCTTGGCGCTGCTGCACGTAGTTCAGGCATTCCACCCTGGGGAATGACGTAATTTATACATGAGGGGAAAGCTACAAGAAGAACTGTTATGAATTAATGTGAAACCTCAACGAGTTCTGATTGGTTAAAACTTAGAACTCAAAAGTCTTTTGATATTTCATTTGATGCATGAGACTACTAAGCCGGCCCTTGACGATAAATTGTGCAATATCACACTTCAATTTTACTGAACAGCCCCCTGGGGCCTAGACAAGTGGCAAAACGTTAACGCTAAGGCTACAAAATGTATGTAATTTGACATAAGTCATAGCTTCGCTAGCGAATACTAATGTCAAATCCGCACATTTTGTAGCGTTAGCGTTTTGCCACTTGTCGACGGGGGCTTTATTTGACAATTAGATTGAAAGCGCGCGATGTTCAATATTAGGTAACTCTACACGGTCAATAATATTACGCAATACATGATATTGAAAATAAAATTGCTCGTCTAGGGGTCGCTTATCTGTAATTTGTAATTTGATAGGAATTATGGACTGTTTCGAACAATACTACAATCTGTTCTCAGCGGTCTCTATGGAAAATACAGTAGCTCCATGGAAAACTTTTAATATAAATTACTAGATATGGTCATATGGGCAAAGAATGGCAAGCTTACTCTAAATAAATAAAAAAAAAACGAGAATTGTAAGCCATTACCCTAAAAAAAATTGTAAGCTCTAATTTCTGAACAAAATACGGCGAATATTTTTTATATCAATGTCATTGTCAAAACAAACGAAGACGAAAATAAATCCACAACACCGATAGCTTACGTGAGGTTATCAATTATTTTCCAACACTGTTTATAAACTAAATTAATGTTGACATAATGTTTAATTAGTAATAATTACTTAGTTAAGAAATGTAAAGGTAATCCACACCCATACTATCCACATTAATACATAATATAAATTAGAAAGTGTGGTTCGTCTATCTGTCTGTCTCTACGCCAATCCGCTGAACCCATTTTGCTGGGAATGGAGATACTTTAAGTTCCGAGAAAGGGCATAGAATACTTTCTGTCACAGAAAAATATACGGTTCACGCGCGGGCGCGATAAACAAATTTTTAGAAACGGAGTTTCAGGCGTCGTCTATAGTCTATACATATTATAAAACAAAGTCGCTTTTTTTCCCTCATGTCCCTTTGTTGCCTTTAATATTTAAAACTACGCAACGGATTTTGATGATTCTTTCAGTGTTAGATAGCCCATTTATCGAGGAAGGTTATAGGCTATATTTTATCACGCTAAGACTAATAGGAGCTAAGAAATATAGGAAAATGTGGAAAAAACGGGGGAAATTATTTGAAAGGGCTTACTTGAATGCGCTAATCTCAGGAACTACTGGTCCGATTTGAAAAATTGTTTCAGTGTTAGATAGCCCATTTATTGAGGAAGGCTATAGGCATAATTTTTTTTATACCCGTGCGACGCCGGGGCTGGTCGCTAGTTTTGTTCATAATTTTCAATGACAATAGTTACCACTAGTCTAATCAATTAGAAGTTAACAATTGAAAATGTTACATAGGTAACCACTTGGGTTGGTACTACCAACTTGATAGTGTAATAAACCGTAAATACTTCGGCATAGATATTAGATGGGCCAACTCTACATTGAGAGCAGACAGGGTAGTTTTAAAATCTGGAACACTCTTGTTATATCTCTATCTAGTAAGGCACGTGTATTTAACAGACTTCCTTTGAGTAACATAGTTATTTTGTACGTTGCAACTTAATTTTTAATTCCCTAAACGGCCCTCCGGTAATCGCACACATACAGAAACAACGCAAACACTTTTTTCCCCGGTTTTCTGTAAGTACGTGCTATAAATTCGTGTTCGTTTGTTTAACACAAACATAGAGACCTTTGCCAAAAGGAGGTGGTCTTATTCTACTGCAAAACTTCGCATTTAAATATTAAAGTATGTAAAAATATTACCTGTCTCTAGCCGGTATACACTCCAATATTGCCTTGCTCTTCGTAGGCACTTCTAGCATATCCTCGCATGCTTTCAAATGCTGTACTGGCACACATATTTTATCTGAAAATATGTTCATACAATCAAACATACTAAATATTTAACTTACGAAGTGGGAAACACGAATATAGAGTTTGGACTTTGGAGTGTTCTGTGTCTCTAATAAATCAATAGAATGAATATGTTATGCAAATTATTTTTAAGACAGATTATTAAACAAGTACCTAATATTATAAGATTTTATAGTTCAAATACAGTGAGATAATATAAAATCGCGAAGTATTGTAATTTATTTCTATTAATTCAAGTAAACACAAATTATTATTTAAAAATTAAATAAGAAGTTATGTGCGATCAGCATAATATTCACTTTTACACAGATTTCAAATTTGGAATTGATTCGGCGCCAATTTGTCGCAACCGGAAAATGCACATTCGATTTTTAAACTGTTGCATGGTGTAAACTGCAACTGTTTGTTTTTGATACTTGGTAAACATAAAATGAACGTGTCACATTTCTTTGTAAAATATAGTTAGTAGGTAAATTTTTCACATTAAACGTTTTAAATAAATACTTTATAAAACGACACGTACATGTGGATTTGCAGTTGACATTTACACATAGCACTATGAATACTAAAATATACTTCAAAGTCATGGTCAGGCAGTCGACCAGGCGCGTTTGTAAACACAACTGGACAGCAATCTACACATACGACCCATATATATTCCGCTATTGTATTAAACCTGTTAGCTAGCTATACAGTATTATACACCTACTTGCTATGGAGATAGGCAATTGATAAATCAACGATTTTTGTACAGGAAAAACTTGGAATTCTTTGAATATCTTTGATTCGTTTAACAGCTTTAATGATTCTAGATTTTAATAGAGCTATCTCTATAAAAATCTAGAATCATTAAAGCTGTTAAACGAATCAAAGATAATCAAAGAAATCTTTGCTGCTTAAAAATGTAGAGAAATTTAAATATTATAGAGATTTAAAAAAAGATTATGAATTGCATTTAAACGAAACGCTAATATCCACCCATATATTATTAATTATTATGTAAAATCAAACTTTATGAAATTGAAAATACACATTTCTAAACTATATATAAAGATATTATGAGACCTTAAAAATATAATATGTTTTCAAACGACTTACTACTTACTTACTTCCTCCTACTCTTGAGAAATTAATGTTCACGTTTATTTTAACGAACAATCCAGAATGGAAGACACGAGAAAATGAGTTATGTTTACAATACATAAGCATTTTGTGGGAAACTAAGTGAATTAATATTATTTCATTAAATAATTACCACATATTTATTTTTAATTTAATTCACACGGTGCTAGAAACTCTACCCGGTGAAGTTCCGTATCACTTCTTTCTGGAGTTCTAGACTAAGGACTTCCAAGATCCACAAATATTACAAGACTAAAATTTAATGCCTAATCGGTTCAAGTCTTAGAAATAGTCTTAGAAAAGTCTTAGAAAATGAAATTTAAAATTATTTTATAAGTATATATAATAATATAGATTTTAGGGCACTACAATGTTAAGGGTAAAATTTTAAGGCATTTCCTGCCTGTAAATGATGGTATTAATATTAGGACTATAAATTTTACTATACTTTATTTATATATTTTATAAAATTCATAACAGGCATAAGGTATACCTTACTTACTAGTTAAGGCTCTAGCCTTAACTAGTTATTCTAGAATCTAGATCAAGTATAAATTGTGGTCTACCAAGAGAAAAATAGTAAATTGAAATATGAAACATAAGGAAAAACATTCAAACTTCCGTGTAAGTTATAAATTATAATTATCATCTTAGGGTGGGTTGCACCAACTTACTTTAACTATTGTAGTGACAAATTTGGTTTACGGTAACCATTAACCGCTCATTACTTATATCGATTTTTTTTCGTAATTTACTATGTTTCACAGTGTTGTTATAACAAATATTTTTCCTGTTGATTTTACGGATAATTTTATGTTTTATACTCTCAATCCCATTAACTGTAGCTTTAACAAAAAAATAAACGCAACAGACATCTGTCGAATTCGGTCGTCAAAGTTAAGATTAAAGTTAAGTTAGCCTTAATTTTAACCATAACTTTAACTTTAACCACGCCTCTGGTGCGACCCAAGTCCCAAGTTTTAATAAAATAGCTTAAAGATTTAACGCAATAATATGTAAGTACTACAACAAACTCGTACCAAATAAATTGAAGCAAGTATCAAGAATAATCAATATTTATTCGTTTTTCGCACAACACAAAATACCCCGTTGTCTAGGAAGCATCAAGTCTAGGAAGCATTGTGTAGGAAGCATCAAGTCCAGAATTTGAAATTAGAACTTTTTTTTACGAGCGCTAACGACCTTTAATTAAGCATCAAAAAGTAATAGTCTTTTCAATTGTAAATCACACCTATTAATAATTATCTAAAATTCGTGAAATAACTTATGAGACATAATATTATAATTTATAATATTATAAATTTTATTATTTATAAAAGTTAAAACTTAATGTGACCAAGTACCGTTGCCATTAATTTCAATTTAAAAAAAAATATGGCGCCCTACCTGTCAAAAAAGTTATGGCCGGCAAAGTAGAAATTAATTTATTGATATTAATATTTTATTTTACAAAAGTTATGGATTGGATACATTGTAATAATTGCTTTAATCAATTAGAACCGGGTATAACATTACATTTAACGTCATGTGGTCATATGTTTTGTAATAATTGTCTAGATAATGGTGAGTGATGTTCTTTGCAATTTTTTATTTCATGAAAATAAAGAGAAATAACTTGTACTTACTTAAATTTCTTTTAGGATCGAAAGAGAATACCTGTTTGGTTTGTCGTGCTCCCTGCAGTATGATGAAGCTCGTTCCCGATGTAAGTTTCAACTTTTAACTTTATTATAGTTTAATGTATTTTGATGACAGCAGCTGTTAAAGTTTACTTTTAAAAAATACAAGTTAACATAAGTCTCTTGTTCTATAATAAATGATTCAGACAATCAAAAATTTTATATAATTCAAAGAAAGCTGAACAGCCACTATTGCGATCGATTGTTCCGACCTATATTATAGCAATGGATCGAAAAGATCTACCTACACGAGGCAAGCTTAACACTTTCACCCTTAAAATCTTCAGAATCTATTAGCGTTTGTTTATTAAATAAAACAGCAAAACTTTTAATAACTCATTAGAGATTTTTCCCATTTTATCTTGGAATTTTTCTTGAATGTTTGAGCAGATGAATCAAGAAATTCAAGATTATTTCACGGAGCCGGAAGAATTAATTAAAAAGTGCTGCGAAGTTTTCCACTTCCAGCGACAACATCGGCGGCGGCTGCTGTCATATTTATTGCAGTCGGTAAATTGTTCCCAACAATTTTAAACTCGATTTTATCCCCGTATTTTTCAATTGCTTCCAACCATTTTGTAATCCGATTCTTTTATTTCGTAAAAATGTGGATCGCCCGACCGTGTATATTGACAGCAATTATAACTTTAGGAATTACCAGACAAACATACAAGCATACACAATAAGTACATCCATACTTCCATACGAATATACTTATTCTATATACTAATATTATAAATGCGAAAGTGTGTCTGTCTGTCTGTCCGTCTGTCTGTCTGTCTGTTTGTCTGTTACCTCTTCACGCCCAAACCGCTGAACCGATTTTGCTAAAATTTGGCATGGAGATACTTTGAGTCCCAGGAAAGGACATAGAATACTTTTTATCCTGGAAAAATGTACGGTTCTCGCACGATAAACGAGTTTTGGCGCAACGGAGTTGCGAACGACATCTAGTATTGTATAAATGTGTATTATATCCGAGTGTTTATACAAATATAATATCTTTATACCGAGGGCTTAACAATAGCGTACTGCTGACTACTGCAAGGTCTTTTCTACTATAAAAACGTCTTGTCTTACTTAACACTTTATTCTAGACTTTTGTAACATTATATTAAGTCTTAACCCTCTTATTTTACACAGTATCCATACTAATATTATAAAGGTGATGACGTGTGTCTGTCTGTCTGTCTTCTATGAGTTCTACTTCTTCACGTTCGGACCGCGATTTTGTTGCGTAAGGAGGTACTTTGAGTCCCAGGAAAGGACACTGGATACTTTTCTTCCGGAAAAATGTACGGTTCCGTACATCTAGTTATGTAACATATTTATGACATGTAAAAAGTAACGACATCAAACCTCCCAACACCCTCATAATTTAATCACTGCTAAATACCTCTCCCGCGCAAATTTGCGTACTTTAATTAAGGCGTATAATTAAGAGGGGGTATAGGGAGGCTTCCAAGACTTTAATCATATAATGGTAAGTCCCCATGAAGTTGCCTCGTCACAACTGAAGTTTATTCCTAAACACTGCCTGCTTAATTGAAATAATATGTCATCATTCATCATAATCTGCTACCATATTGCTTCCATACTAATATTTTTTTATTTTATTTATTTATCATAATTTTTTATAAATTATTATAATTTATTATTTATTTTAATCAGGCATCTTGGTCCATATTATATATACCTTATAGACTAACATACATAACAATATATAAACTAAAACTAACACTAAGCACTAAACACGTATTGTCTGCGACGTGGGGCGCGACGTGTTCGGAAGTCGTCCTCGGAACCTCCTGTAGACGACTCCAATCGGCCAGAACCTTCTCGAAGGTCGGTAATTATAAAAGCGAAAATGTGTCTGTCTGTATGTCAACTCTTCATGCCCAAACTGCTGAATCGATTGTGCTGTGTATGGAGATAGTTTGAGTCTCCATGAGAGTTGCGGGCGTTATCTAGTAACGCATATTTTATCACAAGAACATTGTTTTAAAGCAGATTTTGGCTTAGGCTCCATATATTATTATTTTCTCAAACAAATTATGACAAATATTCGTCCATAAGCATCGCGTCGTAAACTCGTATAGTTCTTGCAATCTACGAGTGCGCGTAGCCTTTATTTGTAGTTGGAAATGCGAATAGACATTTTTGTTAGTGTGCGTACCCGACGGAGCAGTCAGCAGCGAGCGAGCCATGTACGCGTGCATAGATATGGTCACTCACACAACTAAGGGCGACGCGCACTCGTAGATTGCAAGAACTATAAAGAAGTCAATACAAATATCGAATCAGCATAACTACACATAACACAACAGGCAAAGATGATGCTGCATAATCTATACTTTTTTTGACATGCTCTATCTAAACATCACTATACTTCCTTCTATACTTCTATATTCCTACAAGTAACTTGTGTCTTCTCTTCTAGACGAAGAAGTTCTACCGAGCTCGGAGCGAGCTGCAGCGTATGACAGAAGTCTGCCAGCAGCAGCACAAACAGCTGAAGGAGTACCGGAAGATTATCAAGGTCATGGAGTCACAGCTGGCTTCCGGTGGACAGAGTAATTATTACAATCCTTATAATAATAACTCCCACAAAAATTTTGGTCGGTTTTTGAAACTAGGCCAATTACGCAGGAATAATTTTATAGTGCCCAAGTGTATGCGCAATCCACAAGAGGATTCTCTATTCCTCTCTCTTATAACCCAGTGGGCTGGAAGACCGACACGACTGGCGAGAGATAAGGCGCAGGACCGACAGAGTTTGTTGGTATAAATGCGCAAATATCAGGAACTACGTCTTGCTCGAATGAAATATTTATTTTCGTCCATTTGTAGAGGCTTTTATTTAGGTTATATAACATCACGCTGCCACCAACAGGGACGAAGAATCATTGGAATATGTAGAAAAAATGCGAAATTTTAAATTTCTTAAAACGTTGTGCTTTCAAATTCAAAGCCTTGTCTATAACCATTAACCATGTTATTGAATGAAATCCTGAAGAATCCTGCAGTAGCCTTTGCGTGAAAAAATTACATCACTCACAAACTTTTGCCTTTATAATAATAACCTCCTAGACCAAAACTGTTGTACTCACGTTGCAATTATTTAAGTAAAGTTGCTTTTGCCTGCTGACTTTAGGATTTATAATACTGGAGTGGCTTATTATTATGTTCTTTTTCCAGAACCTTCATCGCCATTCAACATACCCATCTCTCCTAACGCGAACCTGTCTCCAAGCTTCATACAGACTACACCAACCTTCAAGAGAACTGCTAAAAGCACTCCATATAATGTGAGTACTAAAGTTACTATTACTAGACAAGAGTATTACTGAGATGCTGCTTAAAATAAGTGACGCTTAACTTTGTAATGTTATCTTTGTCATGGCAAGTTACAAAGTTAAGAGGACCCCAAGCTTTATATTTTTGTAGCTCTAGAGATTGACACTTCAATTCAAGAATAGCAAATACCATCTTTTTAGTAACAGTCTAGGCAAATAATGACGTGGTTATTAGAACAAAATGGCGACATTTGCATCACATTTTAAATTTTATCTTTAAGGGTCAGAACGTTAGATAGGGCAAGATCAATGCTAAGCATTGATAAGAATAGCTTATAGGGAAAATTATTTGTACCAGGGAAATACCCTATTTGATATACCTAATGTGAATAAATTATAATTTTTTATCATCTGCCTAGATACTTTACTTTTTCATTTTATTAAGTATCTTCAACAAAGGTCAGAGTGGAAAGACCTCCGATAAAGCTATTTTAGGAATAAATCATTGTAACAGGGGAATACCCTACAAGTTTGCTACCGACGACAAAATCAGGTCATGAAATAAACCTACAAGAATGATTCTTTGATGATATTGACAGGAGGTCATACCTAAGTAAGAAATATATTATGTATATGTTTCTATTGTGTCATTTTACAACATGACTATGTCAATTATTATGCTAGGCTCTAGGGGTCTTTTACCATATTTTTTGGACCTGTGTTTATCTATAATCTTAACTTGTCACAGAAATTCATAGACATTTAATTGCGCTTATACTACGTAAGTAATTTTTTCAGAGCTGCTACATTCTTAGTGAACTCCATACATACCCTAAAGTATTATTACTGATTTATATAACATGTTGTATACAGCCAAAACATTGCCAAATTGTACATAACTTAGTTGCACCACTTTCTGATAAGTACCGGATAGGCTATCCACAACTTATCTGACAGATTCTCCATACTGTATCTGTCAAGTTCGGTTGTGGTTAGCCTATCCGGCACTTATTAGGAAGTGGTGAAACAGGCCCTAAGTGGATCCTATATCACCGACTTTACTTAATCTACCAAAGGGTTACCACCTCAGATAACACAGGGATAAAGTCTAACGTATGAAGGGAACACCCGAACTGATAAGATTACGATGCCCCTAGCAACCGTATCACTCGAACCTCGTGACCCCCGCGCGCATTAGCAAGCAGAGGTCTGCCTGTTACAGCGGACAGAGTCAGGTGAGATAAGTTGGTTATCATTACCTATCCCACGGTAATACCTTCACAGCATAATATATTATTTCAATCAAGAAGTCCTTCATTTAAAAATGAAATGAAAAAAGACGGTTGGAGAGTACTTAGTGTTTTGTGTCGAACTCGAACTCGAACTCGACTCGAACTTGAACTCGACTCGAACTCGACTCGAACTCGACTCGAGCTCGACTCGAACTCGGTTGTCTGTAAAGTCGGTTTACTGACGATAGTTGAACGTGACAACGTCATAGCCTTAAATGGAACGCCTCAGAGCGTGCGCGCAGCCCATATCGAATTATAAGACGTTGTCACGTCAAAAAGTGCTACACGTTACCTAGTCTGCCAACTTTCTGTAACTCTATATTTTGTAGACTGACAGTTGAAATTAAAGTTGCGATTTAGCTTGCTTGAAACTAGCATTGACGGTACGACTCGACCGGCGAAATACTCCAAAAACGGCCGCAAAATATTATAACGTACGTACTACATACTAACGTACGTCCATTTAGACTTTGGATGGAAGCCGACTATGTTTTGCATTATGTTGGGAAGTCTTTTAAACTGCCGTCAATGCACACCATAACAGTCGTACCCAGCTACTGTCCCAAGTGCTGTATTAAGCTACATAAACCGTACTTTTTGCTACAGAGGTCGAACACATCTAACAAGATCTCGTCGACAGTTCTCACGCCTCCCACTCCGTGCACGCCAGAGTCGGCAGGGTACAGAGAATTTTTAAAGCACCTCTAATACGGTATTCCTCTATGTAATGGCCACGCGAATTGTGTTAACCGATTTTGAAGACTATGTTGTTGCTAGCGATTTTGAATAAGTAAAAGTTGAATTTTCTATGCGATGCGAATTATGAATTATCTAAGGTAGACTTTGTTACCAGCTATACTCCACTTGGGCTATCTTGTCGCTAGCGATCTTTGACTCCCTGTCAAAAACTTGTCATTTTCCATACAAACCGCGATTGACAATTAAGTGTCAGATGTTATCAATCGTGGCTTTATAATTATAATATATGGAAAATGACAAGTTTTTGACAGGGAGTCAATGACCGCTAGCGACAAGTTAGCCCGAGTGGAGTATAGTAAATTATGTTTTACAATAAAATAGAATCAGAAGCTTATAGTGCTACATTGGAATAAAATTAAATACATGGACTACCAAACCGTGGCATTACATAGTATGAAAAGGAAATAAATGAGTTTAATTTGAAATTTGAATTTCTAAAAAAAAAATTGAAACATTGGTAATTAACGCTCGATTTGCTAATGACTTGAATATCTTATAAGTACTTAGTATTCCTTAATTATACTAAGCGACTAAGATTTCCTCTCATTCATAATTCCGTTTCGGAATATCGATTCCGGATTACGCAGGCGGTGTTCATAAAATCCGTGATCCAATTCCCGATGTAGGCCAAGGTTGGGCGAATCGATATTCCGGAACGGGATTCTGGACTTCTGGTAGTCTATTACGATAGAATGGTACAATTATGACGTCATTATGGTCAAGCTGCGTTGTTACGTTTTGTGCATAACTAGTCTAATGATAACTAGATTTTACTGCGACTTCGTGCGAAATAAAATCCTTCGGATACAAAATATGTTTCTGCTATAAAAAGTTACCTATGTTCTTCTACGTGGTCAACTCTTTCTATGCTTAATTTCATCATAATTGGCCCAGTACATGTGCAATGTAGTAACTTGTAATGCTATGCAATGGATATAAACCTTTCGTTTGTAACCGAACTATGGAGTTTCATCGCTGTCGTCTACACAGTAGAAATGCGAAAAAAAAAAAAAGCATTCAGAAATTGCCTTTGTCAATTTGCCACTTTGACTATTCTGCCGTAGAAACGCTTGCTTTGATGACCGTGGTTAGCATGCAGGCAGTCAGCGAAATTTATAACGAT
The DNA here is from genome assembly GCA_937595015.1 of Polyommatus icarus. Taxonomy (NCBI): domain Eukaryota; kingdom Metazoa; phylum Arthropoda; class Insecta; order Lepidoptera; family Lycaenidae; genus Polyommatus; species Polyommatus icarus. The sequence goes on along the minus strand of OW569334.1, from coordinate 3,568,863 downwards.
GCATTATCTAATGATTTCTATTAACTTTTTCTTGGTTTTAAGGTCAGGTAGCTTGGAATCTGGTTACTTGTCTAGTAGCTCCTGGTCTCCAGTCTACTGCAGTGGTAACACAAAGAAGTGCCCCTTCAAGAAATACAACTTTTAATTACTTTCTTTGATTTGTCAGCATGTTTTGTTTAATATAGTTTGAGTTATTTTAACATGTTGTTCTTTTATTATGTAGACGGTAGAGAGATACTAAATTCTTTTTTGGAAGAAAAATGATTGCCGTGGTTTGTTCTAAGCTGGTCTTTGTCTAAAACATAGTTTAATATACTAAAAACAACGTTAAAGGGGTATAATATCAGAAAAATATTAGAAGTGTTCGAAAATAAAGTTTTTAACCCAACTTGTATGATGTGTGTTTTGTTTTCTATCAATTCGCATCTAAACGCTACTTTGAATTTCGAACATACGTAGAGCTTGTCTAAATTAAATGACGCGCCTCTCCCTCGTATTATCAGTACAAAATTTGACATTTATAATATGAACTAGTGAAGTGGTGGGGCGCGTCATTTCCAATTAGACAAGCTCTACGCTGATGAGTTGTTACTTTGTTAGCACGCGGCATTTACGCCTTAGCTACAAGTACGAAATTAAAAAAAAAGCAAATGTCAGGTCCTTTATTCAATCAATTCGTCAATGTATCGGCAATATCCCCTTGTTCTGCTGGTACCCGCCGCTGGCCTCCTGGTGGCCGTGGACCGCCTGAGCACCGAGATTGTTGAACTTCTCAAGCAGCTCGGCACCACCCTTGTAGCCCTTTTGCAGGTATTCGCCCTGAAAAAAAAAACAAAGTCATTAAAGCGCGTCGATGACATTGACATGGAGGGAAAATAAAAAAGTTACTTTTGGCCACGTGCCATAGAGACTTGTACGTTTGTAGTAATTTTTTACTAGCGATAAGGAAGCACAATCGGCCTTTGCGTTCGGTAGCGTTCGACATCCGTCTCTCTCCTAAGTCCTACTTGAGTGACCGATGCGTCTGCGTGGACAGCTGCTTTATTATATACTATCAAAGCGCACGGAAGTGCGCAGGCCGCGCACATGCCGTGCACTATTTATATTATATATTTATAAAATATTGTCATGTATAATGCACATCTACTGATCGCTGAGCAATCTTAGACAAAAATCACGTAACAACGTAAAGAGCCTGAATTATAATTAGTTTCAAACGACGATGAGTTTCTCCAATACCACGTATGTAAAATGGGTAAATTACTGTATTTTCGTGCTAACCATTTATGACGACCCTAGCCTAAAAGGGGTCTTATTACATTACCCGTACTATAGGAATAAATCATAAACGTAATAAAGGTCTTGTGATGTCTTTAAGTGACTTCCATACCCCTTACCCTACCCTGAACCTTATGGAACTTACTTAAAGACACGATTTATAGGAAATATATCGCGAAAGGAAGATACATCCTTAACCACAAAAACGACAAAGAATTCTCAATTATTAATTATTCTCAACTCTATATCCCTACTTAGTAGGCGATATATGCGGGCAAGATCTATCTAGAACTAGGTAGCTCGTAGGGCCTATTGGCTATAGTCCTAGATAAATCTTTCCCGCAGCTTCGTTGCAGCGAAATATTATGTTCATCTGGCGGGAACCATTTTTATACGCTTTTTATTAGCTTCACCTGTATGTTTATTTGTAACCGACTTCTTTGGGCGCGATTTAGACCCACTTTAAACGGCCAGATTTCGTTCAAACTTTGTAGATTAATCAAGACACTAATTTGATAAAATAAAGCATATTTCAATTTGTTAGTTTGGTTTTCTATAAAAAGCGTGTTTTTAGTTTTTTTAACTATCATTTATTTTCGCGATAAAATCTATCCTTCCTCCATTTCCCGGGACTTAAAGAATCTCAAAATTGAATTTCGTCAAAATCAGTATACAGGGTGTAACAAAACTAAATGATAATACTTTAGGGTGTGTATGTGTTCCTTACAATATAGAGTTAACTGTGAAAGTAGGAGCGCTGAAATAACAGTTTTTTGTGATTTGTACGGGCAAGCGCCCCAGCGTCATGATTTTTTCCATACAAAAGTAAAAAAGTTACTCTTTCAGCGCATTATTTTCACAGCGAACTCTATACAGGGGATTTATACAGTATACACCCCCTTAAGTATTATCACTTAGTTTTTTTTAACATCCTGTAGAGGTTTAAGCATAGACATACATATTTAAAGTACGCATACCTTGTTAGCCTTAGCGTCATCGATCTTCTGTTCAGCAACGCTATGTCCTTCCTTCCCTTGCGCGTTGGCGTCCAGTATTTTCTCCTCGTGTGCTCCCTTGAAGCCTTGCTGGGCGTTTTCACCAAAGGACCCAACGTTCTGTCCAGCAATCTTGTGGTCTGCTTCGTCGTGAGCTTCGTCATAGTAACTTTCAGATTTCTCTTCTTCATTCTTACTGCTGGATGACTTAAAGCCTTTGTGAACGTGGCCCTTTTTGTGGCTTTTGCCCTTCTTTATTTGTTCCTCGTTGGCACCTGAATAAGAAAAGGGTAGTTAATAATCAAGTGTTTAAACTTTAATAAAACTACGTAAATTATATTTTGCCTGTCTCTCATCCACCTGTATCATGTTGTCTTAAAGACGTGTTATTATTATCATGAAGTTACTGCAGTAGTATACAATAGGTACACAATATGGTTTTGTAAATTTTTTAAATTAATTTATTTATTTGCAGAAAGAAGTACAAATAGTTGTTGAATTATTATATATGTTACGCTCAAAGACCGAAAACGCTCACTGAGCGAAAAAATGGCTCACAACGCGTTGTGGTTATAGTAAAACGGCCACGACGCAAAATTCGCGTCGTGGCCCTAGTGAAAACGGCCACGACGCGTTCTGGTAATCACAGAAATACCACAAAGCGAAATTCGTGTCGTGGCTGACGTGCTATTCGACCACAACGCGTTGTGGTAATCGAGAAAAGCCATGACGCGTTCTGAGCATTTAAAAACAGCCACGACGCGAATTTCGTGTTGTGGCCCTAACGAAAACGGCCACGACGCGTTCTGAGCATTTAAAAACAGCCACGACGCGAAATTCGTGTTGTGGCCCTAACGAAAACGGCCACGACACGTTCTGAGCATTTACCATAGTGTTCATCGAATTCGAACGCCTAAGCTGGACAAACGCTAGTGTGAAGGCAGCCTATAATTAATTTAAGTACTATCAGAGAAGTTGATTCTTAGGCAGACGGGGGACCTACGTAAGTTTGGTCGCGTTACGTCAAATCCAGCCGACAGATCACAAATAACATTGAATTGACATGATCCGACCAAATGACATAGGGCCGCCAACTGCCTATAGGAATCAATTTCTTCGATGGTACATTGTTGTTGCGTATTGGTGATCAATATCACAGTATAGCAATATATATCCCAATAACAGTAGTGAAACGAATGTACTTGCGCAGAGCAACGGAGGGGTACCCGCGGGGAAGCGGGCGGCGCGGGCCCGCGTATACAAACTCGCGGAGTTTGTGTACCTGCCCGCGCAGGGGTGACGTTGGCGCGTTGTCTACGAATTTTGTGTTGTAACAATTATTGTGAAACGATAACTTATCTTATAAACATGGGATATTATAAGGGTTCAGACTTCAGTGTGCGGATGTAAATCTGATTAAAAAAACAAAAAGGATTTAAATTTTTATAAATATCGGCTCACAGCAGCTGTTCATACTAATATTGTGTTGGTCTTGGCGGCAATTATTTGCATCTCTGTTTTATTGTAACGCGTTGTAAAAAGTGTAACTTGGAGAGAAACAATAAAGAATACATTAAAAATTTGTCAAATACCCTGTTACAACCAATGATATTGTATGTTACTAACGTAACTAGATTGGCAGTCTACGACAGAAACGCGTCACCACTTTGAAGATGCCTGCAGGCATATCTGCCATACATAATGACATAATAACATTATGAAGTGACATTGTCTTTTGGGCTATCAAGTGGTTACGCATTTTTTGCATCAGTTTGTAAGACATTGCCACTCTAGTATTTTAGAAACTCATTGGTTACAACTTACATACTAATTAGTACCTACCTAGCGAGGTAAACAGGGCCACACATCAAGTGTAGCATGTTGACCTTTGGACCGCCCTTACCGCGCACGTAATATGAGGGAGTTTTGAAGCGCTTCTGAGTTCTGTTACACCTGATGTGTGGCGGCCTTGCGGGTGGCCTACCGTACCTACCAATTATGTGATTTATAATTATTGGATATTTTATAGAATGCATCTTCATTATTTTAATCCTTCGATCGTGGAGTCTTGGAAATCTATTGTTATTATATTGTGTCTCGCTCACCGGTGAGCTTATGGGGCTTGATGGGTGAATTAAATTTTTAAATAGAGATCTAAATCATCTAAAAATAAAGTTTCACCTAAATATGTATCTGGCAGTACGACATAATATTATGTAAATATAACACGCTGATTATAATAATATCCATGGACGCTTCACACCACGTCAGTCTGGCCCCGTGCTAAGTACCTGAAGGACTTGTGTTACAGGTACCAGACAACGGAAATAAATTTAATACTTTTATACTAATATACATATATTTAAGATTTTTTATTATGTCATACACATATTTAATGCACATCCATGACCCAGGAACATTGAAAAACTTTTTTGTTCCGTCGGCGGGATTCGAACCCGCGACCCCCGGCTTGAGTTGCCACACACTCTAACCACGAAGGTCGTCAAATTTATACAGATTATAATACATAATTATGATAACATTACAAGCACAATATTTTATTTTTATTTTATCTCCCGTTTCGTGGCAACCCTGGCATATCTGCTCGGTACCTACACCGGTGGCGGCATCGTGCGACATCAAAGGCGTTTCGTTACTGTAGGGATATAATATTGCTATACTGTGTCAATATTATATAGTTTTTGTTGGATGATCCTTATTGTTTGTATTAAATAATATTGTTACTAACTACTTGAAGATTTTTAAATTGTTTTAAAAATATATGTTGCACTCTGTAACTGCCGCGGTAAAGCAATTGCATAGAATTTTTTATCAACTTACATTATTTGTAGCACGCACACTAACACCGTGCCGAAGATAAACGGTGTTGTTAAGTTTTTTGAAGTGAAAACTTCTTTAGCGGCGTTGATCACTTGTGGGATGGGTAAAAACTGTGAAACTCGCGATAGATTTTCGTGTTGATCGAAAAACCATACAAAACGCGTAAGACGGTTGGAGAGTAGTGTTTTGTGTCGAACTCGAACTCGAACTCAATTTGAAACTTGATCGAAACTTGATCGAATCTTGATCGAAACTTTATCGAAACTTTATCGAAACTTGATCGAAACTTGATCGAAACTTAATCGAAACCTTGATCGAAACTTGATCGAAACCTTGATCGAAACTTGATCGAAACCTTGATCGAAACCTTGATCGAAACTTGATCGAAACTTGATCGAAACCTTGATCGATCGACCTTGGGTTAAAAAAATGCACAACGTTAATAATTAAGTTTTCACTTCTGCCGGCACTCCCGGAGTGCAACCAGTTTTTTTTTTGTTACGGAAATTTCAAATTATTGATTTGGAATGGAACACCGTGCTGAAACCCAGCGATAATAGCTATTCAATAGCTTGAAATTGAAATTCCAAATTATTTACTTAATCCAAAAATTCCAAATAATTATTTATAGGTAATTTATAATAATAATTTATTATTAAGATTAATATTATTTTGTGTTCAATAATAATTTGTTACCTTAAATATATAATTATTTTTAATAAAGTAATCTCAATGAGTGACTAATATTGTTTTATTTTAATTTTTTAACTATACAGGGTGCAATTCAACCTTCCCGCCCGATATATTGATTATTGTTAAAAATATCTTTTGTAATCACTCGGTATTAAAATGTTGAAAAATAGCTTCCGAAAGTTTTCCTAATAAAAAACACTACAATTAATGGACACTACGCGCGTCGCCGGCGCGTGCCTTCCGCTTCCCCCGCAATGATTTTAAGTGGGATAAAATATGTTATTGTAATAAAATTAACACCCTATTTTTTTGGTTAAATGGACTCTCTTAATGATACCTAGATAAGCCCTAAAAAATGGCCGGTAGGTTTAATTGCACCCTGTATAATACTACTAACAGGATAGGAAGAAATGGCGTGTGCTTGTGTCAGAGGCCAAGACTCAATTTGGGTCGCTGCGCCGCAGTAAGTAAGTATAATACTACTAGTTGACTCGGGAATCGTCCTTTTTTTGCGGGATAAAAAGTATCATATGTCCTTTTCTGGGACTTAAAGTACCCTAATACCCAGTGAAATCGATTCAGCGGTTTGGGCGTGAAGAGGTAACAGACTGACATACAGATAGACACATTTTCGCATTTATAATATTACAAGCAGTTGCCCGCGACTTTGTCCGCGTGGACTTCAGTTTATAGTTGTTCCCGTACATCGATAATCGATTGAATAGTTTACGTGCAAATAAATCATAAAAGTATATTGTGCGGAAACCGTACAATTTTTATAGACAAAAAGCTTCCCTTGTCCTTTCCCGAGACTCAAAGTATCTGCTTACTAAAATTCATCAAAATCGATTGAATAGTTTACGCGCAAATTTTAAAAGTTTATTGTGCGAGAACCGTAATTTTTTCTGGGACAAAAAGTATCCCTTATCCTTTCCAGAGACTCAAAGTATCTCCATACCGAAATTCATCTTAATCGACTAAATAGCTTACGCGCAAATCATAAAAGTATAATGTGCGGGAACAATAAATGCTCAGAACGCGTCGTGGCCGTTTTCGTTAGGGCCACAACACGAATTTCGCGTCGTGGCTGTTTTTAAATGCTCAGAACGCGTCGTGGCCGTTTTCGTTAGGGCCACAACACGAATTTCGCGTCGTGGCTGTTTTTAAATGCTCAGAACGCGTCGTGGCCGTTTTCGTTAGGGCCACAACACGAATTTCGCGTCGTGGCTGTTTTTAAATGCTCAGAACGCGTCGTGGCCGTTTTCATTAGGGCCACAACACGAATTCGCGTCGTGGCTGTTTTTAAATGCTCAGAACGCGTCATGGCTTTTTTCGATTACCACAACGCGTTGTGGTCGACTAGCACGACAGCCACGACACGAATTTCGCTTTGTGGTATTTCTGTGATTACCAGAACGCGTCGTGGCCGTTTTCACTAGGGCCACAACGCGAATTTCGCGTCGTGGCCGTTTCACTATTACCACAACGCGTTGTGCGCCATTTTTTCGCTCATTGAGCGTTTTCGGTCTTTGAGCGTAACATATACATCGATAGTAAAAATCACCACCTAATAATTTAGTTTACCACAGTTGTCCAAATAAAGTCAACTATATAATAAAGTTAACAATTTAACAATGTTCATGCCAACACAACAATTTTGATCTAGGTAACTACCGAGTACCGAGAATTATCCTAAAAGTTTTATCGTGTATCGCAAAGTCTAAATATTTGATCAGTGTTACTGAACGTAGTTGAAATTTTTCACGCAAGTATGAAACTGTCTAGTCATCTAATTACATTTAACGGAAGGCTTATTTGCCAGTTACTGTATTAAGTGCTATTATGTGCTTAAAATATTAACAACTTGCAATTTCAAAATTTATGAACGGTACTTTGTTTAATAGCTCCAGCAATAAACTGACATGATCTGAGGTAATAATGGTTTTGAGCGTAGCATTATTTTAGTTATGCGCTAATCTAGATTATTGCTAATCTTGTTTTTAAATATGATTGTTTCTCTTTTATATTATGTACGAAGAAATAGAGAGTCTATCTGCATATTATTTTTTCAAGGATTAACTTTATATTATTACTAGCAGTCCCGGCAAACGTTGCTTTGCCATAATATAAAGTATTTCGCCCACATTATTTTATTGAAGTGACTAAAATATAAGTATGTCGCCATGGCAACGTCGGTCGCTATCCCGTCGCACAAACAATGGTCGCCGTCAGTCTCAGGTTGTAATAATTTACTATTATTTATTCAACAAATGCACTTATCAATATATAAAGTACCCAGTAGCCGATTCTCAGACTTACTGAACATGCATATAAAATTTGGAAAAAAATCAGTTAAGTCTTTTCGGAGGAGTTCGCTGACTAACATTGTGACACGAGAATTTTATATATAAGAGATGAAGGAGGTTTTAATCAACTCACCATGTTTATCAAACTTCTGTCCACCTTCGTAAAACTTTTCATCACCCGCGGCTTTCTTCTGCGCTTCTTCGTCCTTGTAGAAGCTGGACTCTCCTTTCTCCGCCTTCGCTGCTGCAGCCGCTTGTTGGAATCCCTCTTGTCCATGTTTCGATTCTTCTTCAGCCTTCTTTTCTAGTTTCTCAATGTTCGCATCTGCTCCCTTCTTCTGGGCTGCATCGTAGGCATTTTTGTCGACATAACCTCCTCCAACTTGCGCTCCTAGTACTGGATGGTAAAGTAGTCCATTGCCGAGACCGATTCCTCCAACTCCAAGTCCGTTTATTCCCTGAGTCAAACCACCACCTAAACCTATACCTCCACCTATACCTCCCGCGCCAATTCCACCGAGTCCACCAATTCCTATCCCACCGGCGCCTAATCCTCCTACTCCTAAGCCACCAATACCTACATGGCTCACACCTCCTACTCCACCTACACCTACACCACCTACACCTCCCACGCCTCCTAAACCACCGACCCCGACTCCTCCATAGCCCAAACCGAGTCCCTGTCCTAGGCCAATTCCTCCAATGTTTCCAAAGCCACCCAACCCAATTCCTTGTCCTATTCCGCCAACTCCGGCGACTGTGTTCAGGACCGAGGAAGCCGCTCCCTTAATTTCATCAGGATAATCCTCGCTTTCCTCTACTTCATACGAGTTGGACAGGGGGAGTCCACTTCTCGCGTCCATGCCTATAGCATCCAGCCTTTCGTTGACATAATCGAATGGTGTCTTGTCTTCGGCCAACTCGTGAACTTGTATCGCGCTAGTCACCGCTACGACGGCAAAAACTAGAAGCAACATTTCGCTGGTGTTTTTGTTAATATCACTAAACAACTAATTGCTGCCGTCTGTTGCAATGCCTATTTATAGTGCAATTAATTCGGTGGAACGTTTTGGTTTCTTATGGGGTTCGCGGTTTTGACCGGCTGGTCGTTTCCTTCCGGTGTTATTGTCTTAACTAATCCTAATGAGAACGGTTGTGGTAGATACAATGAGTGCAACCTTGCTTTCCACTCGATTGGCTTCAGCAGTGGGGCGTTGGTTGCGCAACCCGTTATGGTTAATCCGTTTTCACCTACAATTTTGTCAAAGCCATGGATTAGCATTTAAAAATTATGTCCAGAGCCTCGAATAGCCTTTTAGTTTAAGAAATAATGTATTTACTGTGAAAACAACTGAAATAAAGCTAGGAACAGTCGTCTTTAATATTAGGTCGTTCCTCAGTATTCATCTCTAGAGAAAACTTTTTACAATTTGAAATAAAACAAGCTCTTATTTACTATTTTCTCAGTATCTCACGGGTAAAGCTTTCTTTGCTAATAAGATTAATTCAGTACTTTTATATTTTAATTAAAAAGCAAGGACACAAGTTTTTCTTGACAAAAGTTTAGCGTTAATTAAAATTTACAAGATGAATATGTAAGAGCTTGGATTCGGATTTTTCATGCATGAAATCTGAGTAATTTAGCTTTTATATTAAAAGAATTTTAGGTGGAATTTGGGGAAATCTCAGAATTTTGTATTTGATTTAGTCTAGACAGGAGTATAATAATAACACATTTTTAGAAGTAGTATTTTAGCTAAGTATATAGTAGTACTTTGATATCATATACACACGTCTATGTAGAATCCTTTGCTTAAGAGCAGTAAAGCATTTTCAGTTTAATATATCTTCTTTGTTTGGACGGATCTTCTTCTTTGAACAGAAGAGAAGTCTCTTTCACTGTGACCTTAGATGTTTTTTAAAATTACGCTCTGTTGAGTAGAATGTTTAAAAAGGTCTAAGCTGAAAACTGCATTCAATTTTGTTGAATGCAGTTTTCAGCGTTTGATAGAGCGGTTTCAGAGAAAGGTACAAATTATAACCCAGTGGATATGTCCAGGGCCCCCGTAAGGGTTTCTGGCGCCTGTGTGCAAAAAAGGATTTTGACGCCCCTTTAGGCGAATTTTTTCGGTCCTTGGTTTTGGCGCCCCTAAAGATAGCGATTTGGCGCCCCTAGAGGATGGCGCCCATGTGCATTGCACACATTGCACATATTATGGTAGCGGGGGCCCTAAAGACTTGGCCATGCGTTAACATTGCGCCGTAATGCCATCAAACTAGGTCTGCAACAACTTTTTCCGGGTGTTAAAGTTTTAATTAATAAAAGTTGAATTTTTATAAGAATTCACGGGTGTGATGTCACGTTGTCACGTCGGCCTTGTGCACGATTTCACGTTATTGTTCGCTGAAATATGTGTCGAGGGCTGCACAGAGGTTAGCCGTTGTTAAGCCGCCCCCACACTGGCGTTAGGTCCCGTATACACTGGTTGACTCAACCTGATCATTGTAAAAATAAGAAGAACATTTGGAATAGATTGGAATTAGTAGCAAATAGGAGGGTTCAATTCAGTCAATTATAAAAAGTTTTTATTTTAGATTTCGAGAAAAAAACTCATTCTACGTCCTTTCCAGGACTCATAGTATAAACACACACATTACACTAAAATATATGGTTTGGAAAAGCGAGAAGACACACCAGACTAGGGTTAACAAAACAAGGTGATAATACTTTAGGGTGTGTATGTGTCCTTTATATAGCAAGAGTTTAATGTGAAAGTAGAAGCGCTGAAAGAGCATTTTTAGGGTTCCGTACCTAAAGGGTAAAAACGAGACCCTATTACTAAGACTTCGTTGTCTGTCCGTCTGTCTGTCTCCAGGCTATATCTCAAGAACCACTATAGCTAGACTCCTGAAATTTTCTCAGATTGTGTATGTCTGTTGCCGGTATAACAACAAATACTGAAAACAAAATAAAATTAATATTTAAGGTTGGCTCCCATACAACAAACGTGATTTTTTCGGCCTTTTTCGCTCTATATCAATATTGAAAAGAGGTAGGCACTTGAATTTTTTACATATTCTTTTGTTATTAATATGATGAAAATGTCTATTCACATTTCCAACTACAAATAAAGGCGACGCGCACTCCTAGATTGCAAGAGCTATACATACATCATCACTTACCTAGTTTTTTTATGTCACCTACTGTAAATAAAAATTCAATTTTGTTAGTCTTGCTAAAACTCGAGAACAGCTGAACTGGTTTCGCTAATAGTATTGAAATTTCCGTAGAAGTCCAGGAAAGGTTAGGTTAGGACTTAGGTTAATCCTTCGATCGGGGATTCTTGGAAATGCTATTGTATTCTATTGTTGTCGCGGTCACCGTTGTCCTTATGGGTCTTGAAGGATTAAGGAAAGTTAGTATACTAATAGAATATAGGTGTTTAGATGAATTCTATCAATTTCTTTTCAGATCCAATGTTAAATCCAATACAGTGGTGGAAATGTGTGGTTTGGCTCACCACCCGTTTAAAAAAAAGATCCAATGTTAATAAATTTAGTAGCTCCATTATAGACTAAGAAAAATATACGTAGCTCTAATGTAAAAGGGTATCTAATTGAACTGGTCCAGTCTGATTCAATTAGTTACGATCCGTTTTTGTGTATTCATTCGCAAATAAAGGGCCTGTTTCACCACTTTATGATAAAGTGCCGAATAGGCTATTCACAACTTTTTTGACAGATTCTCCATACTTGATCTGTCAAGTTTAAGTGGTGGATAGCTAATTCGGCACTTATCAGGAAGTGGTGAAACAGGCCCTTAGCATTGAAATTATTATTTAAAAAAAATTATTTAATTTAACCAAAAATAACATCAATGGGGAGTTTTGGCGGGCATGTGAAAGAGTGCTGTTGTGTTTCTGTATTATTTTCCTAAAATTGTGTTAGCTGGGTTTTTAAGTGTAATATTGGTAGAATATTAACCATTAGATATTCCAGCAGTAAGGCCGCCATTTCAAACTGTTTTCATTCTTTGTAACTTTTGTAAACTGACTTTTTTAATTAGCGGTTTGAATAAAGAGTTTTTTATTTTTATTTATTTTTAATATGGTTTTCCCGCCATATACCTTACCTTTTTACCTTGTCTGTGGCACAACATACACATCCTTTGTGTCAAGTTGCCAAAAAAGAAGAAAAAGAAAACATCAATTGACAAAACTGTACCTTCATCTTGTTGATGACAAGGTGTGAAACTAGATGGCGCTGTCTCAGGTCTACATCTCGCTATCGCTTGCACATAACGTAATAATAAAGAAAAATGTGTATCGCCAATTGTGTTGTATTAAAATGAAATATAGCATAAGTTACTCTGATTTTTATAGGCAGCAAACTTTATTTAAGTCTGCCTCAATGTATCAATGAATATACCTAAGAGAATAATAATGATATTTTAGAAAAATATACAATTATTTTATTTATCGAATCAAAAATCAATCAATAATTGTTTTATCTATGAAATTGGTGACTAATTTTATTACATAAATTATAGTCGACCACATGACGTAGGTCCGTCAACTGCCTGGGAATCAATTTCCTCGAGGGTATATAGTGACCACATAGTACTTAATTACTAATTTACATAAGCAGTCCGTTGAAATGTTACATTTTAAGGACCGAATATTGCATTGTAGTTTATGTAGTTCGAGCTTTTACAGTATCATAATAGGTATAGTTATATTAAATTGAATTTAAAAAAATACATAAGTTAGCGTCTAATATATATAATATTTTTAATTAGCCTATGCTGTCCCACGGCTGGGCAAGAGCCTCCCCCAGGGTCCCTTTATTAAACTTCTAAAAATGAGGACCTAAGTATGTATTTAGCTGTTTTTTTTTAATTTTCTTCATCCTTTTGCGCGGCATGATAGACACCAAAGCGCTGCATAAAAAAAAAACTTGTGTTTTCTTTATGCAGCAAAATGTTGTCATTTTGCTTCGTTATTTTACACTAACTAGATTAAGCTCGTTAAATCTAGGTCTCCCTGGTGTACCTAACTGACCTGTTAACACTCACTATTCCGTTAACAAACCTTAATTAAGTTTATTCCAAATTTCGAGAAAATTTGAACATAAAGCGCCATTTCGGCCTAATTCGGTATTTCAGTTTCTAGGTATTTTATGACAAAGCTACTAATCATAATGTAATAATTTGGCTAGGTTTATGGAGATTAGTTCTCAGGCATATTATGAACTAAGTAGGTAGGTACATACTTTGGTTGGATTATTTTATATTAGTGATCGAAGGCTGAGACATACCTAATTATCACATAGACTAAAATGAACTTAATATTATGTCATTATTACCCGACCGGCGACCACATACCTAGTGCGGTGCCCACCCCTCTGCCAAAATAATATCTTTGATTAGGATAGTAAGTAAGTACATTAATTTTAAAGATAACAATTTTTTTTATTCCAACACTAAATTCTTATTCGAATAAATCAAATTCATTACTACATTAAAGGGTTATTGTAATGAGTTAAAGTAATTTAATTTACAAATAAACAAAACTGAATAGAAAGTGTAACAATTTATAATCAATGTACCTACTAATTATAACAGGTAAAGTTATAGTTTGCATCGATTAGGCTCCGTACTACTCCGAACTACTGGACCGATTTTGCTGAAATTTGGCATAGACATATAGTTGACCACGGGGACGTACATAGCATACTTTTTATCGCATTAAAATGTACGGTTCCCATGGTACACCGAAATATTCTAGCGCCTGCCAAAAATGAGCGGCAATAACCTTATTTTACAATTGCTAATTTATTCAAGTAGGGTAAAGTCATGGTAATTGCCGCTTCTGAATATAATATAACGTTGGTCGTTGGCTTTAAGCCTTTGCCGTGAGAACTGATTAAAGTAATTTGTTTTCATGACTTTGAAAAATGTGTAATTAGCATTAATTTTCAATATTTCAGAGCGTTTTCATCAGTTTAATAGCTTTACGTTAAATTTTACTACAAAGGTATAATACACACTACAATGATATTGTATGTTACTAAGTATTTTAGAAACTCATTGACACACTACGTAGCGTAGATTCATCTGCTTATTCATAAAAATATCCACATTCGTAAACAGACGTAATTATTTTACAATGTTTTGTCCTTGTCGGTTAAGTCACTTTTTAACATATCAGTAGAAAATAATTTGTGTCTCTAAATACCACTCCATAGTACTCGTTATATTAAAGCACTGTGAAACTGTTTAGGGGTCACTGTCTTTATCTGACATGTAACTTTTTCAATTTGCGAGACCACATTTAAAAAAAAATTGCTGTACACACATTTTTTTCGAAAGAGGCTTTATTTGGAACGTTATAAAAGTCACAGGGTTTGTAGTTTCAAGACTCAAGTACTATTATTTTATATTCTATCAGTAGTAGTATCAGTTCATTGTGATTTGTGATTATTCTGATTAATGACTATTGATTGAATCCTACAGTTGCTAATATTCCATTATTTGTCATCTAATCCTGGCGAAGAAAAATCCAATTTTCCGTTTACGGAATGTTCTCACAAATTGCTGGAGAAATCTCCTGGGTATCTCCATGAGAATAATGGCCAAGTATAGCTGATGAGGATACCTTTAATATAACCCTTATGGTAACGACATAAGTATCACTGACAGAAACTTTGGGGTAAGATAAATGTGAATGCTCTGTACCCGGCGGCGTCGATTGCAGATACAGAGGCGAAAGAATAAGATATTTCATGGATTTCTTTAAATAAATCTTGTATTGCTATGTTCTCTTAAAAGATCCAGACAAACTTTATAGTTTAAGAAGAGTTTTGGTAAGTAGTTTATATTAAGGGAGAAGACCTTATGGCAGACACTTTATAGTAGGGGAGGTAGTGCTAGCGTATGCAAAGCCATTTCATACCGAC
This sequence comes from Polyommatus icarus, assembly GCA_937595015.1. Classification (NCBI taxonomy): domain Eukaryota; kingdom Metazoa; phylum Arthropoda; class Insecta; order Lepidoptera; family Lycaenidae; genus Polyommatus; species Polyommatus icarus. Next base: position 3,553,793 of record OW569334.1, on the reverse strand, counting down.
CACATTTTTGTCCAGCGGTAGCTTAATATTTTATCAATCAATATAATCAGCGTCAGTCGCCGCACCCGTGGTGGAATGTTAACTGAGAGTATTTCAAAGTTGTAAATAAAATACTTGCGAAAAGTGGTTTTATACCTAATGAAACTTTGATGAATGATTATTGAACGACATAAGGATCACTTACAGAAACTTTGGGGTAAGATAAATGTGAATGCTCTGTACCCGGCGGCGTCGATTGCAGATACAGAGGCGAAAGAATAAGATATTTCATGGATTTCTTTAAATAAGACTTGTATTGCTATGTTTTCTTAAAAGATCCAGACAAACTTTATAGTTTAAGAAGAGTTTTGGTAAGTAGTTTATATTAAGGGAGAAGTCCTAATGGCAGACACTTTATAGTAGGGGAGGTAGTGCTAGCGTATGCAAAGCCATTTCATACCGACCACATTTTTGTCCAGCGGTAGCTTAATATTTTATCAATCAATATAATCAGCGTCAGTCGCCGCACCCGTGGTGGAATGTTAACTGAGAGTATTTCAAAGTTGTAAATAAAATACTTGCGAAAAGTGATTTTATACCTAATGAAACTTTGATGAATGATTATTGGTGCAATATTGAAAAGAGGTAGGCACTTGAATTTTTTACACGTTCTTTTGTTATAATATGACTGTGTTCTTTAATATTTAATAAATATATTAAAATAAAATAAAAATTTCAGGGGGCTCCCATACAAAAAACACAATTTTTAGTCTATTTTAGCTCTGTATCGGTACGGAACCCTACGTGCGCGAGTCCGGCTCGCACTTGGCCGATTATTATTTGTGATTTATATGGGCATGCGTCGTGAATTTGCCCATCATAGATTTAAAAAAGTTCAGGTAATGTGTCTAAACTCTAAACACAATATGCCGAAGTTCCGTGGCGAAATTCCGCATGATTACGTCAAACGCATACAATATGACGCGACGGAATTTCGGCATAGTGTGTCATCGGTAATTTAAAATACATTGCAGGCGGAATCATGCGGAAATTCCGCCGCGGAACTTCGGCAATCGGTTTACACATTTTCTCTTTCAGCGCTGCCACTTTGAAAGACTGTTATAGTTCTTGCAATTTACGAGTGCGCGTCGCCCTTAGTTGTGTGAGTGACCATATCTGTACACGCGTACATGGCTCGCTCGCTACTGACTGCTCTGTCGGGTACGCACACTAACGAAAATGTCTATTCACATTTCACATTTCCAAAGGCGACGCGCACTCCTAGATTGCAAGAACTATACATACATTATCATTTACCTAGTTTTGTTATGTCACCTACTATAAATAAAAATTCAATTTTGTTAGTCTTGCTAAAACTCGAGAACAGCTGAACTGGTTTCGCTAATAGTCTTGAAATTTCCGTGGAAGTCCAGGAAAGGTTAGGTTAGGACTTAGGTTAATCCTTCGATCGGGGATTCTTGGAAATGCTATTGTAGTCTATTGTTGTCGCGGTCACCGTTGTCCTTATGGGGCTTGAAGGATTAAGGAAAGTTAGTATACTAATAGAATATAGATGTTTAGATGAATTCTATCAATTTCTTTTCAGATCCAATGTTAAATCCAATACAGTGGTGGGAATGTGTGGTTTGGCTCACCACCCGTTAAAAAAAAAGATCCAATGTTAATGAATTTAGTAGCTCCATTATAGACTAAGGAAAATATACGTAGCTCTAATGTAAAAGGGTATCTAATTGAACTGGTCCAGTCTGATTCAATTAGTTACGATCCGTTTTTAGGGTTCCGTACCTCAAATGGAAAAAACGGAACCCTTATAGGATCACTTTGTTGTCCGTCTGTCCGTCCGTCTGTCAAGACCCTTTTTCTCAGGAACGCGTGGAGGTATGAAGCTGAAATTTATATCAATTACTCAGGTCTACTGTCCCTTGAAGCTGTGAAAAAATCAAACTTCTAAGCCAACGCAATCAAAAGATACAGCCGTTTATGCCGCAAATTTTCGACACTTGCAAGGGAATCAAAACCTACAGAGTGCTTCCCGTGAACTCAGAATCTTGAAATTTGGTACGAAGCAACGTCTTATAGCATAGATAAAGGAAAAATTACGAAAACCATAAATTTTTAGTTACATCACATAATATATTTTTTTTTATAATTTTAAACTTACTACCCATTTCCTCATAAACGCGTAGAGGTATTAAATTGAAATTCATACCAAATACTCAGGTCTATAATACCTTTAAGCTGTAACAAAATCAAACTTCTATGTCAACGCAATCAAAAGAAACAGCAATTTAAGCTGCATATTTTGAAACTCGCAAGTACTCGCAAGGGAATCAAAACCTAAAGGGTACTTCCAGTCGACCTAGAATCTTGAAATTTGGCATGAAGCAACGTTTTATAGCACACATAAAGGAAAAATTCCGAAAACCTTAAATTTTTAGTTACATTACAAAATATATATTTTTTAATAAATATAAACTTATTACTTTTTTCCTCATGAACGCGTAGAGCTATCAAGTTGAAATTCATATCAAACGAACTTTGTAAACCTTGCAGGTTTGTACGGAACCCTCGGTGCGCGAGTCCGACTCGCACTTGGCCGGTTTTTTGTGTATTCATTCGCAAATCAAAAGGATGACCCTGTAGCAAATTAGTGAGTATAGATAGAAATGAAACTGATTTCGTCGTCTCTGTTTGACTGTTTCTATAATACAAATAACTAGATACCTATAGCGTCTGCCTATATATCTGTCGGTCACCTATTTAGATGAATTCAAAATTGATAACTATACAGTGATAACAACACAAACTAAGATTACTTGCTTGGATTCCGAAAAAATACTAAAATATCATAAGTTATTGTATTTATAATATAAAATTTAAATGCTGATTACTGACATTTTAAAAACTTTAAGGGCCTGTTTCACCACTTTATGATAAAGTGCCGAATAGGCTATTCACAACTTTTTTGACAGATTCTCCGTACTTGATCTGTCAAGTTTAAGTGGTGGATAGCTAATTCGGCACTTATCAGGAAGTGGTGAAACAGGCCCTTAGCATTGAAATTATTATTTAAAAAAAAACATTTAATTTAACCAACATCAATGGGGAGTTTTGGCGGGCATGTGAAAGAGTGCTGTTGTGTTTCTGTATTATTTTCCTAAAATTGTGTTAGCTGGGTTTTTAATGTGTAATATTGGTAGAATATTAACCATTAGATATTCCAGCAGTAAGGCCGCCATTTCAAACTGTTTTCATTCTTTGTAACTTTTGTAAACTGACTTTTTTAATTAGCGGTTTGAATAAAGAGTTTTTTATTTTTATTTATTTTTAATATGGTTTTCCCGCCATATACCTTACCTTTTTACCTTGTCTGTGGCACAACATACACATCCTTTGTGTCAAGTTGCCAAAAAAGAAGAAAAAGAAAACATCAATGGACAAAACTGTACCTTCATCTTGTTGATGACAAGGTGTGAAACTAGATGGCGCTGTGTCAGGTCTACATCTCGCTATCGCTTGCACATAGCGTAATAATAAAGAAAAATGTATATCGTTAACGGTGTAGTATTAAAATGAAATATAGCATAAGTTACTCTGATTTTTATAGGCAGCAAACTTTATTTAAGTCTGCCTCAATGTATCAATGAAATCAATGAATATACCTAAGAGAATAATAATTATATTTTAGAAAAATTTAGAATTATTTTATTTATCGAATCAAAAATCAATCAATAATTGTTTTATCTATGAAATTGGTGACTAATGTTATTACATCAATTATAGTCGACCACATGACGTAGGTCCGTCAACTGCCTGGGAATCAATTTCCTCGAGAGTACATAGTGCCTACATAGTACTTAATTACTAATTAACATAAGTAGTCCATTGAAATGTTACAATACTTTAAGGACCGAATATTGCGTTGTAGTTTATGTAGTTCGAGCTTTTACAGAAACATAATAATTATATAATACTAGCTGACCCGACAGACGTTGTCCTGTCTTAACGATGATTAATTAATTCGAATAATAATTGGTATAATTAAGAAAACAATAGATTAAAATTAGTATCTTCATGCCAAATTTAATCAAAATAGATATAAATAGTTTAAGCGAAAATCATAAAAGTTTATTGTGCAGGAACCGTACATTTTCCGGGACTAAAAGTATCCCTTGTCCTTTCCCGAGACTCAAAGTATCTCCATACCGAATTTAATAAAAATAGACTGAAATAGAAAAGTTTATTGTGCGGTAACCGTACATTTTCCGGGACCAAAAGTATCCCATGTCCTTTCCCGAGAGTCAAAGTATCTCCATACCAAAATTCATAAAAATCGATTGAATATTTTACGCGCAAATCATAAATGTATATTGTGCAGTAACCGTACATTTTTCCGGGACAAAATGTATCCTATGTCCTTTTCCTGGCTCTAAGCTACCTGTCCACCAATTTTCAGCCAAATCGGTTTATCCGTTCTTGAGTTATAAGTAGTGTAACTAACACCACTTTCTTTTATATACATATATATATATATATATATATATATATATATATATATATATATATATATATATATATATATATATATATATATATATATATATATATATATATATATATATATATATATATATATATATATATATATATATATATATATATATATATATATATATATATATATATATATTATATAGATTAAATTGAATTAAAAAAAAACATAAGTTAGCGTCTATTTTTTTTTAATTAGCCTATGCTGTCCCATGGCTGGGCAAGGGCCTCCCCCAGGGTCCCCTGTTATAAATATTAGCTTTTTAACCGACTTCTAAGAATGAGGACCTATGTATTTAGCTGTGTTTTTTTCTTCATCCTTTCGCGCGGCATGATAGACTCCAAAGCGCTGCATAAAACAAAAGTTCAAAACACAACATTTTGCTTCGTTATTTTACACTAACGAGATTAAGTTCGTTAAATCTAGATCTCCCTGGTGTACCTAACTGACCTGTTAACACTCACTATCCCGTAACAAACCTAAATTAAGTTTATTCCGAATTTCGAGAAAATTTGAACATAAAGCGCCATTTCGGCCTAATTCGGTATTTCAGTTTCTAGGTATTTTATGACAAAGCTCCTAATGTAATAATTTGGCAAATTCTAGGTTTATGGAGATTAGTTCTTAGGCATATTATGAACTAAGTAGGCACATAATTTGGTTGGATTATTTTAAGCTGTGATTTAAATTATGTCTAATTTAAATCACATCTAAGACTAAAATGAACTTAATATTATGTCATTATTACCCGACCACATACCTAATGCAGACCCTTCGTCTGCCAAATTTTAATTAATATCTTTGATAGTACATTTTTAAAGAAAACTATTTTTTTTATTCCAACACTAAATTCTTAATCGAATAAATCAAATTCATTACTACCTTCATTAAAGTGGTATTGTAATGAGTGAAAGTAATTTAATTTACAAATAAACAAAACGGGAACAAATATAATGACCACCAAAAAATGCACTGATACCCTAAACTTGTTTACCAAAAAAAGATATTTAGCACCAAAAAAAGAAAGTCTAAAATTGCATTACTACCAGCTATTTTAGTCATGAGAACACTTCAAATTGTAATCGAACACCAAATATAGTAAATGATCACCAAATATTGTAAATGACCACCAAATATAGTAAATGATAACCAAATAAAGTAAACGATCACCAAATATAGTAAATGACCACCAAATATATATAAAATGATCACCAAATATAGTAAATGATCACCAAATATAGTAAATGATCACTAAATATAGTAAATGATCACCAAATATAGTAAATGATCACCAAATCCTTGTGAGCAAATCAATGCGATATTTCTGTCTAAATAAATCACTATGATTGACAAAAAATGTAAGCATATTATTATAAACAAAATAATCGGCCAAGTGTAATTCGGACATGGAGGGTGCCGTAACGTTATAGAGCAAAATTAGACCTTAAATTGTGTTTTTATACAAAAACCAATACTTATTTTTTTAAAATTATTATTAATTATTGAAGTAAACAAATACATAGGTATTACATATTATAATCAAGGCCTTTGCAAAAATATCAACGTGCCTACCGGTTGCCATTATTGATATCGAACAAAAAAGGACAAAAAAATCACATTTGTTTAATGGGAGCCACCCTTAAATAATAATATTATTTTGTTTTTAGTACTTACTTGTTGTTATAGCGGCAACAGATATACATAATCTGTGAAATTTTCAGAAGTCTAGCTGGAGCTGATCTTGAGATCTGTCTTTCTCTAGGCTACTAGAGAAAGACAGACGGACAGACATCGAAGTCTCAGTAATAGAGTCCCGTTTTATTTATGGTTTATTTAATATTATGTTTTTTAGGGTTCCGTACCCAAAGGGTACAAACGGGACTCTTTTACTAAGACTAAAATTCTAACGTACCTATAATGTTGGTGATCATTTACTAATTTTGGTGATCGTTTACTACTTTTGGTTTAATAATGATTTATTTGGAGTCATTTTGCATAAATAGGATAGCGAAATCAATAATCATAAATCTTTGGTGATCATTTTACATTAAAATGCTAGTATAATGTTGGTGATCATTTACTAATTTTGATGATCATTTTACATTAAAATGCTAGTATTATGTTGGTGATCATTTACTAATTTTGGCGACCATTTACTTATTTTGGTGATCATTTACTATTTTTGGTTTTAAGATGTTAAATCTTTGGTTATCATTTTACATTAAAATGGTGGTCTGTATTTTGGTGATCGTTTACTATTTTTGTCTGTGAAATATATTTCTAGTGATCAGTTAATAATAAGCCAAACAAAACTGAATAGAAAGTGTAACAATTCATAATCAATCTGTACTGTACGAGTACCTAACATATATGTATAACAGGTAAAGTTAGTTTGCATCGATTAGGCTCCGTACTACTCCGAACTACTAGACCGATTTTTCTGAAATTTGGCATAGACATATAGTTGACCACGGGGACGGACATAGAATACTTTTTATCACATTAAAATGTACGGTTCCCATGGTACACCATTTTAATGCGGCCGCAAAATAAACAAATGAACCGAAATATTTAAGCGCTAAAAATGAACGGCAAGAACAATATTTTACAATTGCTAATTTATTCAAGTAGGGTAAAGTCATGGTAATTGCCGCTTCTGAATATAATATAACGTTGGTCGTTGGCTTTAAGTCTTTGCCGTGAGAACTAATTAAAGTAATTTGTTTTCATGACTTTCAAAAATGTGTAATTAGCATTAATTTTCAATATTTCAGAGCGTTTTCATTAGTTTAATAGCTTTACGTTAAATTTTACTACGAAGGTATAATACACACTACGTAGCGTAGATTCATCTGCTTATTCATAAAAATATCCACATTTGTAAACAGAATTTTACAATGTTTTGTCCTTGTCCGTCAAGTCACTTTTTAACATATCAGTAGAAAATAATTTGTTAATGGCCTGTTTCACCGCTTCCTGATAAGGTGCTCGATAGGGTTATTTGACAGATTTTCCATACTCCATCTGTCAAATTAAGTGGTGGATAGCCTTATCAGGAAGCGGTGAAACAGGCCCTAAGGCCCTAAGGGAGAAGACCTAATGGCAGACACTTTATAGTAGGGGAGCGTTTATAGTAGTGCTAGCGTATGCAAAGCCATTTCATACCGACCACATTTTTGTCCAGCGGTAGCTTAATATTTTATCAATCAATATAATCAGCGTCAGTCGCCGCACCCGTGGTGGAATGTTAACTGAGAGTATTTCAAAGTTGTAAATAAAATACTTGCGAAAAGTGATTTTATACCGAATGAAACTTTGATGAATGATTATTGAGGTGCAATATTGAAAAGAGGTAGGCACGTTCTTTTGTTATAATATGACTGTGTTCTTTAATATTTAATAATAATATTAAAATGAAATAAAAATTTCAGGGGGCTCCCATACAAAAAACACAATTTTTAGTCTATTTTAGCTCTGTATCGGTACGGAACCCTACGTGCGCGATTCCGGCTCGCACTTGGCCGCTTATTATTTGTGATTTATATGGGCATGCGTCGTGAATTTGCCCGTCATAGATTTAAAAAAGTTCAGGTAATGTGTCTAAACTCTAAACACAATATGCCCAATGTAAAAGGCCAGTCTGATTCCAATTAGTTACGATCCGTTTTTGTGTATTCATTCGCAAATCAAAAGGATGACCCTGTAGCAAATTAGAGAGTATAGATAGAAATGAAACTGATTTCGCCGTCTCTGTTTGACTGTTTCTATAATACAAATAACTAGATACCTATAGCGTCTGCCTATATATCTGTCGGTCACCTATTTAGATGAATTCAAAATTGATAACTATACAGTGATAACAACACAAACTAAGATTACTTGCTTGGATTCCGAAAAAATACTAAAATATCATAAGTTATTGTATTTATAATATAAAATTTAAATTCTGATTACTGACATTTTAAAAACTTTAAGGGCCTGTTTCACCACTTTATGATAAAGTGCCGAATAGGCTATTCACAGCTTTTTTGACAGATTCTCCATACTTCATCTGTCAAGTTACGTGGTGGATAGCCAATTCGGCACTTATCAGGAAGTGGTGAAACAGGCCCTTAGCATTGATATTATTATATAAAAAAAAACATTTAATTTAACCAAAATTAACATCAATGGACAAAATTGTACCTTGATCATTGATGACAAGGTGTGAAACTAGATGGCGCTGTCTCAGGTCTACATCTCGCTATCGCTTGCACGTAACGTAATAATATAGAGTTCATGTTAATCGAAATCGGGCGTTGTTTTAAGAATGAAAGAAAGCATATGCTATTATGTTACTGATTTTTGTAGGCAGCAAACTTTATTTAAGTCTCTGCCTCAATGTTGCAATGAAATTAATGAATAGACGATATTATAATAATTATATTTTAGAAAAATATTCAATTATTTTAGTTATCGAATCAAAAATCAGTCAATAATTGTTTTATCTATGAAATTGGTGACTTATGATAAATTTTTTTTATGCAATAAGGGGGCAAACGAGCGAACGGGTCACCTGATGGAAAGCAACTTCCGTCGCCCATGGACACTCGCAGCATCAGAAGAGCTGCAGGTGCGTTGCCGGCTTTTTAAGGGGTAATAGGGGAGGGTGGGGAAGGAAATAGGGAAGAGTAGGGAAGGGAAAAGGGTACGCGTCGAGGTTTTCAACCTGCATGGTGGTGCAGAGGGGCCTTGCACGGATTTGCCAACATTATTGCTTGTGTGGTGGTGGTGTTTGCAAGTTCTTGCATGCGAGTGTACGCATAGGCAGTGTGGGAGGAGGGAGGTGCTGTACGCATGCCTATGCGTGCACTCACTTATTTACTTAAAGGTGGAAGTTTATTTCGCGGAATATTGCTAAAAATAATAACAAACTAAAAAATTTTAAGCTATGGATTTCCGCAAAGTAACGCCTGATTTCATTAACTACTTAATTACTAATTAACATAAGTAGTCCATTGAAATGTTACAATAATTTAAGGACCGAATATTGCATTGTAGTTTATGTAGTTTGAGCTTTTACAGTAACATAATAATTATAATACGTATAATTAAAAATTGAATTAAAAAAAAACAAGTTAGCGTCATTTTTTTTAATTAGCCTATGCTGTCCCACGGCTGGGCAAGGTCCCAAGGTTAAGGGCCTGTTTCACCACTTTATGATAAAGTGCTGAATAGGCTATTCACAGCTTTTTTGACAGATTTTCGATACTTCATCTGTCAAGTTACGTGGTGGATAGTCAATTCGGCACTTATCAGGAAGTGGTGAAACTGGCCCTTAGCATTGAAATTGTTATTTAAAAAAAAAACATTTAATTTAACCAAAATTAACATCAATGGACAAAATTGTACCCTGGTCCCTGATCTTGTTGATGACAAGGTGTGAAACTAGATGGCGCTGTGTCAGGTCTACATCTCGCTATCGCTTGCACGTAACGTAATAATAAAGAAAAATGTTTATCGATATCGATGTTGTTTTAAGAATAAAAGACAGCATAAGTTATTATTTCTCTGATTTTTGTAGGCAGCAAACTTTATTGAAGTCTCTGCCTCAATGTAGCAATGAAATCAATAAATATACGAGATAATAATTATATTTTAGAAAAATATACAATTATTTTATTTATCGAATCAAAAATCAATCAATAATTGTTTTATCTATGAAATTGGTGACTTATGTTATTACATCAATTATAGTCGACCACATGACGTAGGTCCGTCAACTGCCTGGGAATCAATTTCCTCGAGAGTACATAGTGCCTACATAGTACTTAATTACTAATTAACATAAGTAGCCCATTGAAATGTTACAATAATTTAAGGACCGAATATTGCGTTGTAGTTTATGTAGTTCGAGCTTTTACAGAAACATAATAATTATATAATATTAAATTGAATAAAAAAAAAACATAAGTTAGCGTCTATTTTATTTTAATTAGCCTATGCTGTCCCACGGCTGGGCAAGGGCCTCCCCCAGGGTCCCCTGTTATAAATATTAGCTTTTTAACCGACTTCTAAGAATGAGGACCTATGTATTTAGCTGTGTTTTTTTCTTTATCCTTTCGCGCGGCATGATAGATTCCAAAGCGCTGCATAAAACAAAAGTTCAAAACACAACATTTTGCTTCGTTATTTTACACTAACGAGATTAAGCTCGTTAAATCTAGGTCTCCCTGGTGTACCTAACTGACCTGTTAACACTCACTATTCCGTTAACAAACCTAAATTAAGTTTATTCCGAATTTCGAAAAAATTTTAACATAAAGCGCCATTTCGGCCTAATTCGGTATTTCAGTTTCTAGGTATTTTATGACAAAGCTCCTAATGTAATAATTTGGCAAATTCTAGGTTTATGGAGATTAGTTCTTAGGCATATTATGAACTAAGTAGGTACATAATTTGGTTGGATTATTTTAAGCTGTGATTTAAATTATGTCTAATTTAAATCACATCTAAGACTAAAATGAACTTAATATTATGTCATTATTACCCGACCACATACCTAATGCAGACCCTTCGTCTGTCAAATTATAATTAATATCTTTGATAGTACATTTTTAAAGATAACTATTTGTTTTATTCCAACAAATTCTTAATCGAATAAATCAAATTCATTACTACCTACATTAAAGTGGTATTGTAACGAGTGAAAGTAATTTAATTTACAAATAAACAAAACGGGAACAAATATAATGACCACCAAAAAATGCACTGATACCCTAAACTTGTTTACCAAAAAAAGATATTTAGCACCAAAAAAAGAAAGTCTAAAATTGCAATACCACCAGCTATTTTAGTCATGAGAACACTTCAAATTGTAATCGAACACCAAATATAGTAAATGATCACCAAATATTGTAAATGACCACCAAATATAGTAAATGATAACCAAATAAAGTAAACGATCACCAAATATAGTAAATGACCACCAAATATATATAAAATGATCACCAAATATAGTAAATGATCACCACATATAGTTAATGATCACCAAATATAGTAAATAATCACCAAATCCTTGTGAGCAAATCAATGCGATATTTCTGTCTAAATAAATCACTACGATTGACAAAAATGTAAGCATATTATTATAAACAAAATAATCGGCCAAGTGTAAGTCGGACATGGAGGGTGCCGTAGCGTTATAGAGCAAAATTAGACCTTAAATTGTGTTTTTATACAAAAACCAATACTTATTTTTTTTTAAATTATTATTAATTATTGAAGTAAACAAATACATAGGTATTACATATTATAATCAAGGCCTTTGCAAAAATATCAACGTGCTTACCGGTTGCCATTATTGATATCGAACAAAAAAGGACAAAAAATCACATTTGTTTAATGGGAGCCACCCTTAAATAATAATATTATTTTGTTTTTAGTACTTACTTGTTGTTATAGCGGCAACAGATATACACAATCTGTGAAATTTTCAGAGGTCTAGCTGGAGCGGATCTTGAGATATAGCCTAGAGAAAGACAGACGGACAGACATCGAAGTCTCAGTAATAGAGTCCCGTTTTATTTATGGTTTATTTAATATTATGTTTTTTAGGGTTCCGTACCCAAAGGGTACAAACGGGACTCTTTTACTAAGACTAAAATTCTAACGTACCTATAATGTTGGTGATAATTTACTAATTTTGGTGATCGTTTACTACTTTTGGTTTAATAATGATTTATTTGGAGTCATTTTGCATAAATAGGATAGCGAAATCAATAATCATAAATCTTTGGTGATCATTTTACATTAAAATGCTAGTATAATATTGGTGATCATTTACTAATTTTGGTGATCATTTTACATTAAAATGCTAGTATTATGTTGGTGATCATTTACTAATTTTGGCGACCATTTACTTATTTTGGTGATCATTTACTATTTTTGGTTTTAAGATGTTAAATCTTTGGTTATCATTTTACATTAAAATGGTGGTCTGTATTTTGGTGATCGTTTACGATTTTTGTCTGTGAAATATATTTCTAGTGATCAGTTAATTATAAGCCAAAACAAAACTGAATAGAAAGTGTAACAATTCATAATCAATCTGTACTGTACGAATAGCTACTAATTATAACAGGTAAAGTTAGTTTGCATCGATTAGGCTCCGTACTACTCCGAACTACGGGACCGATTTTGCTGAAATTTGGCATAGACATATAGTTGACCACGGGGACGTACATAGAATACTTTTTATCACATTAAAATGTACGGTTCCCATGGTACACCATTTTAATGCGGCCGCAAAATAAACAAATGACCCGAAATATTTAAGCGCCTGCTAAAAATTAACGGCAATAACTTTATTTTACAATTGCTAATTTATTCAAGTAGGGTAAAGTCATGGTAATTGCCGCTTCTGAATATAATATAACGTTGGTCGTTGGCTTTAAGTCTTTGCCGTGAGAACTAATTAAAGTAATTTGTTTTCATGACTTTCAAAAATGTGTAATTAGCATTAATTTTCAATATTTCAGAGCGTTTTCATCAGTTTAATAGCTTTACGTTAAATTTTACTACGAAGGTATAATACACACTACGTAGCGTAGATTCATCTGCTTATTCATAAAAATATCCACATTTGTAAACAGACGTAATTATTTTACAATGTTTTGTCCTTGTCCGTCAAGTCACTTTTTAACATATCAGTAGAAAATAATTTGTTAAGTGTCTATACACCACTCCATAGTAAACTGTTTAGTATTGTCTGTCTTTATCTGACATGTAACTTTTTCAATTTGCGAGACCAAATTTTTATAAAAATTGCTGTACACACATTTTTTTCGAAAGAGGCTTTATTTGGAACGTTATAAAAGTCACAGGGTTTGTAGTTTCAAGACTCCAGTACTATTATTTTATATTCTATCAGTATAGATTCATTGTGATTTGTGATTATTCTGATTAATGACTATTGATTGAATCCTACAGTTGCTAATATTCCATTATTTGTCATCTAATCCTGGCGAAGAAAAATCCAATTTTCCGTTTACGGAATGTTCTCACAAATTGCTGGAGAAATCTCCAGGGTATCTCCATCAGAGTAATGGCCAAGTATAGCTGATGAGGATACCTTTAATATAACCCTTATGATAACGACATAAGGATCACTTACAGAAACTTTGGGGTAAGATAAATGTGAATGCTTTGTACCCGGTGGCGTCGATTGCAGATATAGAGGCGAAAGAATAAGATATTTCATGGCTTTCTTTAAATAAATCTTGTATTGCTATGTTCTCTTATAAGATCCAGACAAACTTTTTAGTTTAAGAAGAGTTTTAGTAAGTAGTTTATATTGTATATTATGTATAGTTTTATTTTGAAAATAAGTATACACAACCGCAATCTTTGTGGTCACTTTTCTTGAGCTTAATAAATATATAACAAGATGAAGAAATTTATATATTATACTTACTTAATTATTATAGAAAGTATATAGAAAGTATAGTTTAATTGTTATTACATATTTATTTATATTTTGATATTCTCGAATTATTGTAAAACACTTAACTGAAAGCCTACTGCAATCTCTACATTTCGTAAGAATAGTTTATTTTGAAGTAGCAACTTTATCTGTTTGTAATATTTATTTAAACAGTAAACTTTAAATGATTCATACAATTTTTAACTTACATATTAACAATTCCATTTTGTGAAATTTCGCCGCGTAATATCGATAGCTTTTTATTGACAACGGTAATTGATTGTATCGTTTTGGTAAAGCCGGTCGTGGCTTCATCCAAAGCCGGGTCACGCGCAATTCATCAAAATGTCAAAAATATTGATAAATGATAAATATGACGCTTAAAGATCTCGCCGAACTGATAGATATTATGAGATTCGGAGATTTGTAGGAGCAGAGATTAAAATAATCGGCCATGTGCGAGTTGGACTCGCGCACGAAGGATTCCGTACCGTTATAGAGCAGAAATAGGCCAAAAATTGTGTTTTTTTGTATGGGAGCCCCTCTTAATTTTTTATTTTATTATTAATTATAAAGTATAAATACAACTGAGTATTTTGTGAACATTTCAAGTGCCTAACTATTGCCACTATTGATATCAAGAGCCCCCCTTAAATGCTTAATTTTTTTTCCTTTTTAGTATTTGTTGTTATAGCGGCAACAGATATACACAATCTGTGAAAATTTCAGAAGTCTAACTATAGCGGTTCTTGAGATACATCCTGGAGACAGACAGACGGACAGACAGACATCGAAGTCTCAGTAATAGGGTCCCATTTTTACCCTTTGGGTACGGAACCCTAAAAATATCAGTGATACCAGAGGAATACACGTGTAACTTCTGTTATAATAATATGGTGAATAGTGTTTCTGTTAAAAAAAAAAACAGTAGGCCTTCGCCTTTACTCACTTCAAAAATGTTATTTGAGATACCGTAATGTAGGTTTAATCCTTCAGGCCCCGCGCGAGCACCGGTGATCGCGAGAACAAAAGAATACAATGGAAATTCCTAGAACCTCCGATCGAAGGTTATAAAATATCAGTGCAGTAGCTTTATACCTCATCGTTTTCTTTTATCTGAAATTACAAAAAAATATTATACTAGACGTTCGACGCGGCTTCGCCAGCGTAAATTAGAAATAATTAGATACAGATAAATTAGTCCACAAAAAATAGTATGTATGATCCTTCACGTGGTTTACTTCTAGTCTGTGCCAAATAACATAAAAATTGCTCAAGTAGTTCGTGAGATAAACGTGATAAAAACGATAAAATATAGCCTACCTCGATAAAATATGGGCTATCTAACACTGAAAGAATTTTTCAAATCGGACCAGTGTCCAGCGGTAGTTCCTGAGATTAGCGCGTTCAAACAAACAAACTCTCCCGCTTTATAATATTAATATAGATTTATTAGACGACGCTTGCAACTCCGGTGCAACAAAATTCGTTGCTTGCGCGGAAACCCGTACATTTTTCCGAGGTGTAAAGTATCTTATGCGGTATACTCTTTCCCGGGACTCAAAGTATGTCCATACCCAGCCAAATCGGTTCAGCGGTTTGGGCGTGAAGAGGTAATAGACAGACAGACAGACAAACTTCCGTGTTTATAATATTAGTATGGATTAGTGTGGTCCGGTCAAGCCGGCTAATTCGTGCCGTAGAACGGCTCGCTCACATCTTTATCTGCTCTTTAACCGACACCATAAAAACACACTAATTGTTCTAATTAAGTCCTAAATCGCTAATGAGTATGAACGCGACGAGAAAGCCTATACCACAATATATATCATTAACAGTAGTCCATCTTCTTGCTAGACTGCTGAATCCAGGGCGCGCGCACCTAAGCGTGATTTGAGAATAGAGAGTTACTAAAAGAATAAGCCTAGTCGGAGTTAATTTGAATTTGGTAAAATTAAAACTAAATCAACAAGCATTATGTTAGCCATGCACCACGTTTAGTTACGCCATTTGGTTGACAAGTAAAAAAATCCTGCTGAATTAACATTAACTAGAAATATGGACCTTACCTTGCATTTTTTACGTTGATTAGGCCCATATCACGTCACATGCGCGTCTTGTTTCCACTTTAGGCAAGTTCAATCTTTAAGACGCTACTTACAGTACTGTATAGCATTACACTGTGCCTTAGCGTTACTAGCTCGCGTGCTGTCTTACCTTATTCTATTTACTCTTAACTCTTATCTTATCTATGAGCCTTTCAAAACTCTCACATGTTTATTGCAACTTTTGCTATATAAATTGTTATATACTGAAGTATATTATAAATTATAACATAATACTTATGTGAAATCTATCAAGATGTTGCGATATACGATGTTATGTCTATAAAAAGTTTTCACTTTTCTAATTTATAATATTCAATGTTGTATAATTATTATTTCATAGTAGACATCTGCACTTATAATATGGATGTGGGAATAATGCGTGGCGGCCAAAGAGGAAGATCTTCCGACCGGGCGAGATGTTATGCCCGGTCAGGCCGAAGCCCACTGACGTCATTTCAGACGTTGTATATATCTTGTCGTTCTCCGTAAACTTCGATAGCGCGATGTAGGATTGTTAGGCGAATTGTGGGTACCGCCACATCACTCCCCCTCGAAGACCTGTGGTATTCTTCAATGCGCTTGTGTTGTCAGGTGTGGGCCGAAGCTACGCGTGCAATGACCAGGAGAGGTTCCCGTGCTCTGCTTGTTGACCGGTCGTTGTAGCCTATGGCTGCCCCGTTCAAGCCGGACACGGGTTCGACCGGCGCGGACGCCCAACGCGGCTTATGGTCGAGGCGACCCGGTTATGCTTGATGTCTGCTGACTTGGTGCGGAGGGGTGGGGAGTGTTGATGATGATTGGTGTCCAGAAGAATGCGTGTTCTTGTCGGTGGTCACCAATTTAACGATGTTAGTGGTGGCCGAAAAGGAAGATCTTCCGACCGAGCGAGATAGCATGCTCGGTCAGGCCGAAGCCCACTGACGTCATTTCAGACGTTGTATATATCTTGTCGTTCTCCGAAACTTCGACAGCGCGATGTAGGATTGTTAGGCGAATTGTGGGTACCGCCTTAGTGATCGAAGGTACCGCCACATCATATTCCCACAATGGAAATCGCGCGGAAAACTTGCATTTTCCGACAAAATAATTTTCTTCGTTCTTCCCCATCGTCTGATCTATATCTGTGTCTTATTTCATTAAAATTGGTCCAGTAATTTCGGTGCGTATTTGACGCAAATAAACATTTAAAGAAATAAACTACCTCCGTGGTTCACTGGTTAAGAGCGTGACTCTTGAATCGCAGATCTTGGGTTCAAATCCCGCGCTCGAAAAATGTTCTTTCCTAGTTTGGTAAAGACAATACAGGCTGTTTTCTATGTTTCTAGTAAACATAGATTTAAGGTCTCAACTTTATACCTAAAGGTATTCAGACCGAGAACCACAGTCACGCTCGATGACGACCGATAGCGACCACACGCGTAGACGCATATGCGATCACTCGGTGTGGCAGATGCGGCCCCAAAACGCACACATTAAGGCACGGCGCAGAAGGGAGAAACGCATTTTTCTCAGTGGATGATTTTTATACAGTACTAACGACCCGCCCCGGCGTCGCATTGGTATAAAATAATATAGCCACTGAAAAAATGATTAAAATCGATAGCCTATGATCCTTCACGTGGTCTAATTCTTATCTGTGCCAAATAACATAAAAATTGCTCCAGTAGTTTGCGAGATAATTTCCCCCCCTTTAAAATAATTTCTCCCGTTCTTTCCACATTCTCTTATAAGTCTTAGCGTGATTAAATAAAGCCTATCGCCTTCCTCAATAAATGGACTATCTAACACTGAAAGAATTATTCAAATCGGACCAGTAGTTCCTGAGATTAGCGCGTTCAAGTTAGCCCTTTCAAAAATTTTTCCCGTTTTTTCCACATTTTCCTCTATTTCTTCGCTCCTATTAGTGTTAGCATGATAAAATAAAGTCTATAGCCTTCCTCGATAAATTGGCTATCTAACACTGAAAGAATCATCAAAATCCGTTGCGTAGTTTTAAAGATTAAAGGGAACAAAGGGACATGAGGGAAAAAAGCGACTTTGTTTTATAATAAGTACTAGCGACCCGCCCCGGCGTCGCACGGGTATAAAATATATAGCCACAAAAAATTATGCCTATAGCCTTCCTCAATAAATGGGCTATCTAACACTGAAAGAATTTTTCAAATCGGACCAGTAGTTCCTGAGATTAGCGCATTCAAGTTAGCCCTTTCAAATAATTTCCCCCGTTTTTTCCACATCTTCCTCTATTTCTTCGCTCCTATTAGTCTTAGCGTGATAAAATATAGCCTATAACCTTCCTCGATAAATGGGCTACCTAACACTGAAAGAATCATCAAAATCCGTTGCGTAGTTTTAAAGATTAAAAGGAACAAAGGGACATGAAGAAAAAAAAGGGACTTTGTTTTATAATAAGCATAGATAAGTATATAGATTTTCAGAGTAAAGTAATCACTCTTCAAATACTGTATACTGTAGCGCCTGGGACAAGATTTTTAAATGCCTGTATGGTTGCCCAAGCACATACGGCATTCTCGCAACACAGTCGGCCTAGTCCAGAGGAAAGAACTAGTTACTAGTCAATACGTCTGGGACCAACTATGTGCGGGTTTCCTCACGATGTTTTCCTTCACCGTACGAGTTTTCACAGTAAGCGTACATCATATTGACCTATTATAGAAATTAAGGCATAGACTGATGGTGGATCTATCAATGAGTTTCTAAAATACTGGAGTGGCAATGTCTTACAAACGATTCTCAGAAATGCGTAACCACTTGATAGCCCAAAAGACAATGTCACTTCATAATGTTATTATGTCATTATGTATGGCAGATATGCCTGCAGGCATCTTCAAAGTGGTGACGCGTTTCTGTCGTAGACTGCCAATCTAGTTACGTTAGTAACATACAATATCATTGGGAACTACATCATTTTGTCACAATATGCCAAGCGTCAGTTGGCTGGTCTTGGCATAATCCGACCAAATTACGTAGATCCGCCGTCAGTCCGTCTCTTTAATAGTTTAGGAGATTTGAATATAAAGTTACAAAACTCAACCACAAGATTACCACTGAAAACCGTTCAAAGTTTTTCTACCGCTAAGATGACCTTTGTATCCATGGTATAAAGCTCAAAATATACTCCGATCGAACTATACACATCTGCTTGAAAACACCTTATTTTGAAACCCGAATTCATCCATGTCAGAAAACAACCATTTATTACGATGAAAAATACACAATGCTATCACAATATAGGTAACTATAGTACACCATCTTTGTATTAGCAAGAAACGGTACTCAACGCTCAACTTAGACACGACAGTCTTTGGTCAGTCTTTATAATAAAAGATACAACCAATAATTTGTCTCAGATAATATTAAATATAGTCAACAGAATAATATTAAACATAGTCAACAGAATTAAGTCCTACGGAGTCTTAAAACAATCGTCAATCATTAGTCAAATTTGTCAGATTGGTCGTGATTCGTGGGTCAGTTATGATTATGACTTATGAGTTATGACGCTAAAGTTTCTGAAACGTTTTTAATTCGACTGTACGCAGTTAATATAGCGTAGCAACGCGGTATCAAATCGCAAGTGCGTAAAGTAGCTCTCTACATAGTCAAGCGGGTTTAATTTCAAGAGTACGTTAAAGTTACTCTACTCTATACACTTATACTGTGTCGTAATCGAACCGTTTATATTGTTTTAGCCCTTTTGTTTTTCCAATATTGCGGCTGTTATTCTTTAGATATTTCACTTGAATTCATTTCATTGATTTTGAGTTATGAACTTATTTATTGAAGGCTGGATCCGCATGTTCGGTGACGTAGAAAGATAAGTCAGGAATCAGGATCTTTGAGGGATAAGGGCTCCCACACATAATTGCGAATTCGCATCTCATCCTAATGTCATTTTTAAATAAAATTTATGAACTAGATGACGCCCGCAGCTCCATTGCATCAAAAATCGTTTATCACACGGGAACCGTACATTTTTCCAGGATAAAAAATATCCTATGTCCTTTCCTGGGACTCAGAGTATCTCTGTGCCAAATTTCAGCAAAATCGGTTGAGCAGTTTGGGCGTGAAGAGCTGGTAACACACAGGCAGACAGACAGACGAACAGACAGATACACTTTCGAATTTATAATATTATTAGTATGGAAGTATGGATATTTTTTTTATTTCAAAATTGGTTCGAATTTAACTATCAGAAATTTAATAGACATAAGTTATACAGCATCAGTAGGACAAATAAGGTTGTAACTAGGGAATGCAATTCCGCAAGAGAATTTCAATCCCGGTATTTGCGGGATTGAACCATCACAATCCCGTATCTTTGCGATACTCCTTACATAATAATTAATAATTTATTGAAGACCTAAGTGGACGAATAACACAACTAGCACTTCACAATAAAGAGCAATTACTAATTTTTATTTCCCCTTTATTTTCATCAATAATAATAACCTAAAGTCATTTTTAACTTAATGTCTTACGGTATCCTTTTATGGGGAAACGCTGCCGACATCAATACAATTTTTGTGCTGCAGAAGCGAGCTATACGCTCAATTTATAAAATGTCAGCTTTTGAATATCTGAGAGAAAAGTTTAAAGAAATTGGTATTCTAACTGTTGCTTCTCAATACATTTTGGATAATGTGTTGTATGTTAGAAAGAATCTAACTAAATTTAAAACTAAAGGTGATAGTCACGGTAGAAACACTAGAAATAGGCACAATCTGATCACTGGCATTTCCAGCCAGTGATCAGACTTAGCAAAATAAGTAAATCTTTTAAAGGTCAATGTATACGCCTTTACAAAAAATCCCGGAAAACGTTCAAAATCTATCAATTAATAAATTTAAAAAAGTAATTAAAGAACGTTTGTGTGCCAAAGCCTATACTATACGGTCAATGATTTCCTAAACGATGGCACATCTTGGGAGTGGGATGGCTGCTTGCTGCTGCTTCTACATTTATTATATGTGACTTACAATTGTGTATTCATGTTGATTTTCTATAATGTATTAGATTAAGTTATTTACATTGTAAATTTAATTTTTTTAAAAGACTAATTTTTTAGTAAAAAGTGGCCCCGTGCGAGTTTCTTACGCCGGTTCTTCTCGCCGGGTTAGTTCCCGAACCGGTGGTAGGCAACATGTAGCTCAACGTTCTGAAAACATTTGATTCAAATTTATTCAGAAACAAAACGATTTTAATTTATTTATTTATTATTTTTACAAGCTTAATACGTCAAAATATGTTAGGGTATCTATAAACTCATACAGTCTTCTCCTGACTCCAATGGGGATTGTCCATTTTATTTAAATTTTGCTCATTACAAAAACATTTCGAGGAATAAGATCAGTGATCGCTTTTCTGTATATAAACGAAAAAAATACCCATTAGTTACTTATATTTTTGAACAAATATGTTTAACCTTAGTTTGACCTTCAATGGCGTTAAATTAGCAGTGAATTCGACCAACATTACGTTTCGAACTTTTGGTAAGCTTCTCGTATCAGCTTTTACATAATGATAACTTATATTTGACGAACCAGCCATTATAAATAAGATTGAAACGAAAAAAAACATACCACAGAGGTCAATTGGCCGCCGATGATGACGTCAGAGCGAAACTTAAAAAATTTATTGAGAAACTAGCCGATGAATTTCAAAATTATTTAATTTATATTCTTAAAATACCCTATTCTAACGAAAAAAAATATAAAAAGTACATGTGATTTTTTTTGGACAATGCCCATTGGTCCTTGATACAGGAACAATTCCCTTCTTTACTTCAATAATAATATCACAGTAAGTCCAAGGCGAAATGTACAAAATTCAAAAACTTCCTTTGCATAATATTAGTATTATTAGTTAAATTGACAGTGTTCCTATAATTATAATGTAATTTAACGAAAACCGTCTCACTTTCACTAATAAGCGCCACGAAAGCGTGATCTTATAATTATCAAGTGCTTATCACAGTATCTACAAGAGATTTTCACTAACGTAAACACATATCCAT
The DNA here is from genome assembly GCA_937595015.1 of Polyommatus icarus. Classification (NCBI taxonomy): domain Eukaryota; kingdom Metazoa; phylum Arthropoda; class Insecta; order Lepidoptera; family Lycaenidae; genus Polyommatus; species Polyommatus icarus. The sequence continues at coordinate 3,531,633 of OW569334.1, read as the reverse complement.
ACTGGTTTTCCATCCATTGGTATTACACATTGAAATCTTTTCTCATCAGTAATTTGGAGCAGAGGGCGCCACTAGTATAAGCAGTAAATAAGTTTGATTTGATTTCTAATTTAACAGAAATTATCGATTACAGATTACTAAAGACCCAGGCTTTTACACTCTTGTAGAGCGCTCACATGATATAAAATATTGTAATATTGATCGTTAATGACAATGAGGTGACCACAGTTGACCTCAAAGGTCGAATATTTTTAGACTGGTCCAAAAGCGATAAATTATAGTTTGATTGATGAGAATCTCCAGTTTTATGGATAGTTTGGTCAAAGTAAAAAGTCACGTTTGGTCAAAGTAAAAAGTCACTTAATCCAGTTTTAATCTAAGGGAAGACGCCAATTTTAAACCAATTTCCTTTTACCTTTGGGTCCATTAAAAAAATTAAAATAAAAAGAAATAATATGAACATTCTTTATTTTATACTGCACTCGGCGAAACATGGCGGTAGCGGTCATTAAATCCCTGTCAAAAACTTGTCATTTTCCATATAAACAGCGAGCAATGAAGTGTCAGATGTTGTCAATCGCGGCTTTGTATAGAAAATGTCAAGTTTTTTGACAGGGAGTCAATGACCGCTACCGCTATGTTTCGCCAAGTACATTATAGATACCTGATATACCTAACAAGAAATTGTCGTTTGTTCTTCGTGAGACACAAATATTTTATACCCATATCTCCCCTTCGTAGTAAATCTAAATAGCTAAAATTATGTATAGTGTTTCCCATTAAAATTGCCTTGTTGGTTTCAATTCACGACTTAATCACAAGCGTTTGAGCACAGTACCTCGATTCTACGAATTTAATGCAACTTTAATGTCGCTTTGTTCATCGTTCGATCCAGTTTGTATTCAACACAAAGGAAGATCTTATTCTATCAAACGAAGAGGTAAGCTGAGTCAGGCCAAAGCCCGAAGCCCGAAGACCACTATATTGATTTCGACTGGTATAAATTTAACATTTGGCAACAATATAGAAAACTTCGATAACGCGGTGCGGAATTGTGTTACGCTTTTATCTGCCACAATCTAAAAACAAAAGGTCACACGACTGAATATTGCAGTTTTCACATGTTTTTGACTAACCTAGGCTGGACGAACAATCGTCACTCAACGTTTAACTAGCTAACGGATTGTAACATAGTACTTTGATCAGAGCGGACATTAAATCAGTCAGGTAATTAAATGTACTTATTTTTTTTCCCACTTCGGCGCTATAGTAGTCACCAAACGTAAATAAACGTAATAGCAGATTGAACCAGACGACTGCGACATTATCACAGGAGAATCAGGGTACACCTGTCCATATCCCTCGCGAAACAAGAGCAATAAAAGTAATCATAAGTTTCTCAGAAGTAGACACAGTTAGGTTATTAAATAAGACTACATCGACGCACTAACGAGGTAGGAAAGAATGGAGATTGTGTTCCAGATTAGAGTAATTAAGTCGCGGCGTGCGCTTTGAGCGATACTCGGCGAGTGAGCAGTGGCGGGTTTAGCAATTGGCTGAGTAGGCTGAAGCCTAGATGGGATCCAGCCTCCTCAGCCTGTTAATCTAATATATATAAATCTTCTGTTACGATGTTTGTCCGCGATGGATTCCTAAACTACTTAACCGATTTTAATGTTTTTTTTTTAAATGTGTGCTTTTTTCCAACTTGAGAGATAGGATAGCTTAGATCTTTAATTATAGTCGCAATTTTATTTTATTGCAAATTATTTGTCTATAAAGAGCGACCATTGTTTATGCGACGCGGGTCACGGGATAGCGATGGACGTTGCCATGGTGACATACTTATTTAGTCACTAATTCAATAAAATAATACGGGCGATATACTTTCTATAATATGGCAAATAAACTTTTGCCGGGACAGCTAGTTTAGTTATATAATTTAAGAGTAACCTTGTGCTACAAATAAAGCAATCCATATTTTAGGACCATCAAGTCAAAGTATGAAATCCTTTCTATCTCTGTTAGCTACCACTTTCGAGATTTTTCGAAAATAAAAATGTTGTTCGTCTTATCAAAATGTAGCTACTCACAAAAAATTAGCTTGTTAGTAATCACAAAAAACTTTGTTCTAGGGCTCCCTCACTATTAGTCTCGTCATAGACTTGTGTTCTCGTTGCCGGGTCTTAAAATATCTACAATACGAATTGATACAACTCCACACTAGATTTACTTGCAATTTATGTGTGTCCGTTTGTCCTTCACCCAGTGCTTAACAATTTGACTGCCCTGGAAAGCACTTTACGCGTAGATTTTATCACAGAAAAATGTACGTTATCTGCATAAAGTTGCGGGTGAGTAAGTTTAAAATATATTGATATATTCATAAGTACAATTCGGAAGAGAGTACCGAAATACTGTGTACTAATTTCTGAACCAAGTTTCATCAATATCAGTTCAGCAGTTTACACGGACAGACAGACACACTTTCATGTTGTTTATATAGAGTGAAAATCGAGTATTAATTAAGATAAACCGGCCATATTATGTGGACTAACGAGCCGCCTCATATCGCTAGATATCGCTACTAATATCATTCCATTTATTTTAATGATCGTATTAATTTTATTATTCATAATCTTTTCATAATCAATATTTATCTAAATGATTAACTCTCCGTTTTATGGTATCTCGATTTGTATGAATCAACTTTCAATCTTTATTCAGAACTAAATGATGCCCGCAACTCCTTTGCGCCAAAATTCGTTTATCGCGTGGGAACCGCACATTTTTCCGGGATAAAAACTATCCTATGTCCTTTCCCGAGACTCAAAGTATATCCATGCCAAATTTCAGCAAAATTGGTTTAGCGGTTTGAGCGTGAAGAGGTAACAGACAGACAGACAGACAGACGGACAGAAAGACAGACACACTTTCACATCTATACTAATATTATAAAGCGGAAGAGTTTGTTAGTTAGTTTGTTTGTTTGAACGCGCTAATCTCAGGAACTAATGGTCCTATTTGAAAAATTCTTTCAGTGTTAGATAGCCCATTTATCGAGGAAGGCTATAGGCTATATTTTATCACGATAAGACTAATAGGAGCGAAGAAATAGAGGAAAATGTGGAAAAAACGGGGGAAAATTGTTTGAAAGGGCTTATTTGAACGCGCTAATCTCAGGAACTACTGGTCCGATTTGAAAAATTCTTTCAGTGATGGATAGCCCATTTATCTAGGAAGGCTATTAGCTATATCTTATCACGCTACAACTAATAGGAGCGAAGTAATAGAGGAAAATGTGAAAAAACCGGGGGAAATTATATGAAAGGGCTTATTTGAACGCACTAATCTCAGAAACTATTGGTCCGATCAGAAAAATTATTTCAGTTTTAGATATCCTATTTATTGAGGAAGGTTATAGGTTATATTTTATCACACTAAAACTAATAGGAGCAAAGAAATAGAGGAAAATGTGGGAAAGAACGGGGGAAATTATATGAAATCTTTAGAACTACTGGAGCAATTTTATGTTTTATTTTAATTTAATAAGGGGGCAAATGAGCAACCGGGTCACCTGATGGTAAGCAACTACCGTCTCCCATGGACACTCGCAACATCAGAAGAGCTGCAGGTGCGTTGCCGGCCTTTTAAGAGGGAATACGCTCTTTTCTTGAAGGTTTGCAGGTCGTATAGGTCCGGAAAAACTGCTGGTTTATAATATTAGTATGGAAGTATGAATCTATACTTATAATATTATAATTGGGAATTGGTTTGTTTCTTTGAACCCACTAATCTCAGGAACTGCTGGTCCGATTTAAAAAATTCTTTCAGGGTTAGAAAGCTCATTTATCGAAGAAGGCTATAGGCTATATTTTATAACGCTTAGACCAATAGGAGCGAAGAAAGAGAGGAAAATGTGGAAAAAACGGGAGGAAATATATTTGAAAGGACTTATTTGAACGCGCTAATCTCAGGAACTACTGGTCCGTTTTGAAAAATTCTTTCAGTGATAGATAGTCCATTTATCGAGAAAGGCTATAGGCTGTATTTTATCACGCTACGACTAATAGAAGCGAAGAAAGAGTTAGTTAATTAGTTTGTTTGTTTGAACGCGCTAATCTCAGGAACTACTGGTCCGTTTTGGAAAATTATTTCAGTGTTAGATAGCCCATTTATCGAGGAAGGCTATAGGCTATATTTTATCCCGATAAGACTAATAGGAGCGAAGAAATAGAGGAAAATGTGGAAAAAACGGGGGAAAATTGTTTGAAAGGGCGCTAATCTCAGGAACTACTGGTCCGTTTAAAAAAATTCTTTCAGTGTTAGGTATTCCATTTATCGAGAAAGGTTACAGGCAATACGTTAGAAGACTGGCTTGGCATATACAGACAAAACATTTTACAAGTTGTTTTCAGTATGGAACTTTAACATACATTTTTAGGAAAACCTCTATAGAAATGCCTAATTACCTAGTACTTTGAATGCCTAAGCTCGGAAACATTTCTATGCGCAGAATGCAGTTGGAAATTTCGAGAGTATTCTACAAAAGCTCTAATTAAAGCGTAGTTTCGGTCATTATGGACGGCCCGGCGGTAATCAGGTCAGACAGCGACGTGTCAGATGAGGGACCTCGCCAATGACCTCGCATACAAAATGGCCGCTCAAACCTCAAGGGATGTATCATTTCAAAAAGTTTAAGGATTAACTATTATATAGGATACTATGTCTGGATCCAGTCAACTAACGAAATGTATAGAAATAGAGCGCAACCAAACGGATACTGAGGTCCGAGAGTAACTCTATATTTTTTTTATAAAATAAGGGGGCAAACGAGCAAACGGGTCACCTGATGGAAGGTAACTACCGTCGCCCATGGACACTCGCAGCATCAGAAGAGATGCAGGTGCGTTGCCGGCCTTTTAAGAGGGAATACGCTCTCTGTTATAGAGCGCTATACATTTTGCAGGTAGTGCCTCGCTGTGCTGTCATGTCCTGGAAAAAATATAGTCGTGTGATCACTCTGTTCTTACAGACGAACGGCAAAATTTGTCGACGGCAGCCATCAACTGTCGACGCCTGTCGTCGAATGCCGTCGACAAGTGCCATTCGTCTCTAAGAAGCCTTAGCCGCACTATACTTACGAGTAGGTACATGAAAAACTCCCTCCTCCTGGTAGAGTGTTTACCTACCCAAGGTAAACACCAGAACAATTTGTGATACTACTTTAATTTGCTACGAATCGAGTTGGTCATTTAATGAAATGCGATGTCCATGGCTGGTATGTCAATAAGCTCATCTGTCGCCTGTTGGCAAGTGCTGACGGGTGGGTAGCAGTAATAGCGATGCATTAATCTCATAAACAGCCATGTCGTTTTGATTGATATTAAACGGCTGGTCTAGTTACGCTATGTGTTCTATAGTCTAAGATCCGGCCATAGAATGACCTTCACCCATCGTATTACGGGATGAAAATGATTTTTTTATAAAATTAAATATGTTAAAAAAATTATTTACAGGAGGTTGTCTGAAAAATTTGGTGCAAAGTGTAATTAATTAATAATTAAAAAATGTTTTTTTTAAACATTACATTCATTCAACCTTATGTCATTATATTCATAATAAAATTATCTTTATTTTGATATAAGGTTTATCGCGTAAGTGGATCGTTGAAAATTACTAGTATCGATTTACCTGTATATAGCTGCCTACCTGATAATTGCACCGGAAAAAAAAAGTCAACCCAGCGTTTGCATATTCTATGAGCTACATACTTTCGATTAGTATACAGTTTTTTTGCGTAAGGGAATGAATGTAATGTTTAAAAAAAAAAACATTTTTTAATTATTAATTAATTACACTTTGCACCAAATTTTTCAGACAACCTCCTGTAAATATTTTTTTTAACATGTTTAATTTTATAAAAAAATCATTTTCATCCCGTAATACGATGGGTGAAGGTCATTCTATGGCCGGATCTCCTACTACTAGATGTTGTCAGAAATTTTCGTTTGTCGCGTTGGAAACGTACTTTTTTCGCGATAAAGTCCTTTCCTGGGACTCTCAGGATCTTAATGGCAAATTAAAACTACATAAAATAGCATAGAAAATGTCCATAGTTTTGAGTAGCTACGTTAACCCATGCTTTTCAATGTACGTATTACATATTAAATGTTTTGTTAGGTAAAGTTTTTAATATAAAATCTCGTCCTGTTTCATCCTGGAAAATAGCTTTTAAAGCAGTAAAGACTTAAACCTCGCTTTAAACAATATTTCTGAAGATAACTTCAGTAATATAGTATCGGATAGGATAGGAGATAAAATATTGGAAGCGAAACTCGATAATATAAAATATCGTATAAAATGAAAATTGTAAAGCCTTGCGGTTACTGTGGGATGATTCCATGTTTTGCTTCAAATCGTAACACTAGATTTATATATACAATGGCGCGAACGCGCGGTTTGGCCACCACACCACAAAATCACAAGCACAATAATAATATTATGTGAGCGGCGCCGTCGAATCGCCCTGCCATTTGATCTCGCGGTATATAACCGCCAAACTGCGCGTTCGGTTTGGAGGCTATACACACATACAAACCCAGCGAAAGGGAAGTTAGTACAGTTTTTACTGTCACAACATTTTATGCGGGCTCTACACTCGCGGCGCGAAAGCCCGCGAAGGCCGCGAACCGCGAGTGTGGAAGCTTTCGCGATTCGTGTTCGCTCTTCGCGACTTCGTATTTGTTCTGCGGGCTCTACACTCGCGGCGCGAAAGCCCGCGAAGGCCGCGAACATACAAATCATAAATTTTCATACAAGTCATGACTCACAACATTACGCTCGTGTGAATCAAACAGCGGGGCTAAAATGGTCACATTTAGCAATTTCTCTCAATCAATTCAGCAAATTAATTGTCAAAACTGTCAAACTGACAAATGTCAAATCATTACAAAAAATACAGAAATGAATTGCAATCAGAGTTGCATTTTGCGATTTTAGAAAAATGAATCATATGTTTCATATCATGATTCTTCAAAGCGACCATTTTAGCCCTGCAGGACTTTTGTATGAAACTGAATGCAGCAGAATTTCTGCCAGCCGAAATTCTGCGACTCACAACTCATAAATTACGCTTGTTTGGCTTCACCCTAAAATAAACTATTATATTGAATTAGTAAGACAATTTAAGATTCCGTTCTCTATAGAGTACCGTTATGTGGTAGATATTTCTAGACATTGCGTCATAATTGTTTTAAACTTAATATAAGTAATTATTACTTTATTTAGCAAAATAACGTAAAAGGTAAGATGGTTTAAGTCAGCAGAGAAAATAGAAATAGCGGTCAAGTTTTTTAACCGATCCAAAAAAGGTGGTTATATTATGTTTACGTTTGTTATCTGCGATTTACGGAATTACGTTCCATCTTGAACCGTACATTTAGCCCGGTCTACTGACTTGGAAAATGTACGGTTCCAGTTTTAATAGATATTATTATATAAGCTCTTAGCTCAAAGTCTTTTGATAGCTAGCTAGCCAGTAACTATTTAGGGTGGGTTGCACCAACTTACTTTAACTATAACAAAATGTAACAACGTAGGTGCAAGTTGCAACCCACCCTTAGCCCGGATGCGGTGCCGCCGCCGCACCGCACCCGTGTGGCTTCTCCCTTAGTAATCTGTAGTTAAATTAGTAGTAGGAACTAGGAAGTTCATAATAATATTATGCTACTTTCATAGTAGTTTTTTCTTTTATCACCAAAATTCGTTTATCCCGCGGGAACCGTACATTTTTCCGGGTTAAAAAGTATCTTAATAATATGTTCTTTCCCGGGCTCAAAGTATCTCCATGACAAATTTTAACAAAATTTGATATGGAGATAAGGTTCAGGTTCCGCAGTTTGGGCGTGAGGAGGTAACAGACGGACGGACGGACACACTTTCGCTTTTATAATTTATTATACTATTAGTAGATATTATACAGGGTGTAACAAAACTAAGTAATAATACTTTAGGGTGTGTACGTGTTCCTTGTAGAGAGTTCACTGTGAAAGTAGCAGTGGTGAAAGACCAATTTTTTCTCACTTTTGTATGGGGAAACTCGTGAGTCGTGACGCTCGGGCCCTTGCCCATAAAAAATCGTCTTTCAGCGGTGCTACTTTCACAGTGAACTCTCTACAAGGAACACGTACACACCCTAAAGTATTATCACCTATTTTTGTTACACCCTGTATAGATACTAGTTCGTATATAACATACAAACAAAGTTGCATAAAGCTCAGCTTTAAAGCTAACATTTTCTCTGCTCTGTGAAAACATTTATTGCGCTTTCAACTTTCTTGTAAAACATCGCGCATATTTGTTCTAGAAAATCTTCAAACGAGATTTGGCTGTTTGGTTCTATTGGCTTAACTCCTAAACCAAATAAAAAGTGAAGAGTTTAACTTATCAATCCCCAAGCGGCTGCCGCTATAATATCATAACAATTGAAAATCTATTGTGTCTGCGATACCCACGATGGAGGTGCTACAAGTGGAAGAGCTTCACTGACTTTTTTTTATAAAATTAGGGGCAAACGGGTACCCTGATGGAAATCAACTGCCGTTGCCCATAGACGCTCGCTACATTAGAAGAGCTGCAGGCGCGTTGGGTATAATACTATGTAATCATAATCTTTGGAAGTTAAAAAATTATAATGAAGGTGAATTGTCTGAACATACATATTAATCATTTTGATTTCTAAACACGCAAGAGCGAAAGAAACACAAAACTCAAAAGTGTTAATTAATATCCAATCTATAAAGTAATGCCATTAAAATTGTTAGTTTTACCCAATCCATAAAGTAATGACATTAAAATTGTTAGTTTTTTGTCATCATAGTTTAACATTTAAATATTCTAAGACATTCAGGGATAAATGAACGAAATAAAACTTCATAACCATAAAGAAATTTAATCATTACTAGCGACCCGCCCCGGCGTCGCACGGGTATAAAATATATTATAGCCACTAAATAAATGATTAAAATCGATAGCCTATGATCCTTCAGGTGGTCTACTTATTATCTGTGCCAAATAACATAAAAATTGCTCCAGTAGTTCGCGAGATAACCCCTTTAGGAGATAAGCTCCTATTAGTCTTAGCGTAATAAAATATAGCCTATAGCCTTCTTCAATAAATGGACTATCTAACACTGAAAGAATTTTTTAAATCAGACCAGTAGTTCCTGAGATTAGCGCGTTCAAGTTAGCCCTTTCAAATAATTTGCCCCGTTTTTTCCACATTTTCCTCTATTTCTTCGCTCCTATTAGTCTAAGCGTGATAAAATATAGCCTAAATTAAAATATAGCCATCCTTGATAAATGGGCTATTTAACACTGAAAGAATCATCAAAATCCGTTGCGTAGTTTTAAAGATTAAAGGGAACAAAGGGACATGAGGGAAAAAAAGCGACTTTGTTTTATAATAAGTATAGAAGTACCGCAATTTTGAACGATCACAACAAAGATCACTTATATAATATTTAAAAAAGACGGTTGGAGAGTAGTGTTTTGTGTCGAACTCGAACTCGACTCGAACTCGGTTGTCTGTAAAGTCGGTTTACTGACGATAGTTGAACGTGACAACGTCATAGCCTTAAATGGATCGCCTCAGAGCGAGGTAACGCCGCATATTGCGTCATGTTTTTTCGTGCGCGCAGCCCATATCGAATTATAAGACGTTGTCACGTCAAAAAAATTAATAATATTATCATGATTCATGTTATGATTCTCCAAAGTGACCATTTTAGCCCCACAGAAGTGCCGGTACAAGTAAAGAAAGAACAGCTGTTCCATTTTCGCAGTCGAGTATTGAGCAGGCATACAAAGCAACAAAAATTATTTGTACATAATATTATATTGAATATTGATATGCTACATTAGATTCAACTTTAAAATTAAATTAAACTTAGCATGGTGTGTCAGAAGTCAGAACTCACAGTGGTAGCATTGAAAATATGGTGTTCAAGTTTAGTGAATCGGTCGAAACCTTTGAGTCAAAGGTTTTGACCGATTCACTAAACTTCAAAGGCTTTGAATGGAAACATGCCTAGGGTAACGTACCTTGTCACGTCACGACATTTACTAAACTTTAGTAACTTAAACGCGAAAATCACTATTTAGTATCCAGGGTACTAATGCAAGAAATATTTGTTACAAAATATCATTTACTATAATGATTTCAGAAATCAATGTATTTTTATTTATAAAAACTACTGTTTTTGTCGAGTAAGACATAAAAATTTACAGTTTACTAAACTGGGTACCTTGCCACGCTAAGTCATTCAATTCTTTCAAATTTCAATCAATATTATAATACAAATTTATATTTAAAGTACGTCAAGCAAATAAAATCACAGCTCAATTATGCATTAACTCAATTTGAGGCCAGCAAATTTTTTATACAATTTTTTTTAAATAAGTACTAAATGAATTCTTTATTTCTGAACCATAACATAACATTTTACAATCTATTTTCAAAAGTAACTTTTATTTACACACAAGTACTTATCTAAATAAACTGTTTTAAGTAAAATATATACCATTTTGTTTTAGTTATGTGAGCCATACAAATTGCAAAGGACCCCAAACTTGGCAGAGCCTGTATCTTGGTGGCTTAATTAAATTATTATTTATTATTATTAATATAGAAACTCCTCGTGAGTCGTGACCATAAAGGTAATATACCTATCGGAATATTCCGGTAATATTCCGATAGGTATATTAACTTTATGGTCGTGACACGACCTCGCGTCGGTGTGGTTCTAGTAGGAGAAATGTGCCGAATCTGCGTGGTATCACAAACACGATAGTGAAGGTTCTGTATCAATTCTGCATCGATATCAATGAAATAAATAGGCTTGGTGATATTTTCCGGAAATAATGTCGCTCCCATAAACCTTTATTCGGCATCTCGGACTTCATCGGCTGCTCTTTTTTTACAAAAATATGTATTATTTCTTTTCTGGTTTCTGTGGCCCAATTCACCACAGTAGCTACACTTAGGCGTTTTTCTTTTTGTTGAAGTTGGATCTATCTCTTCTAGGCTAGGCAAGTTCGATGAGGTAGGCAAATCGTTATCGTTATCGACGATAAAACTAACCGGGGCAGTTTCTAATATAGGTTTTGTTTTAGAATCCTTAATTTGCAAAGGATCATCATCAAGGGGGATATCCCAAGTTGTCTCTCGTTTTACGGGTTTTGGACATAGCACGTTTTGAGCTTCGAGCGCGACATGTGGACGTATTTTCTGAAATAAGTACTGCTGTCGCTCGAACGTCAAACGTGTCGGTGGAATCACGGTTGGAGTCGTTATTTCCCTGAATGCATTCATAGTGTCGTCGAAAACCTTGATATTCAGCTTATCGTCATCATCGATAGATTTCGTGCATTGCAAAAGCCCAGGATAATTATTTGAAGTCTTGAAGTGCTTGTAAGAGAGCAAATTTGGTACGGTTTGTGGATATTGTCCTTCAAAGTAATCAGCCCAATTGTATGATTGCACATGAATCTCATCACCAGTTTCATTTCCGACCATAACAGCTGTTATCGTGTCAGAATTGTGGCATGCTGTTACTGCACACTCGAACAAATCTTTAATCGAGTTTGAGTTGGTGACGGAATTTCTTCTTGAATAAGCCAAAATACAAATCGGGTGCAAATTTTGCGTGACCTACGGGCAAAAACGAAAGTTGGAATGAATGGTGCTTCCCGGTCATTGTACGCCATACTGCGTATTGCATCAAGAAATCATTCTTGTTTTGCTCGCAGCAGTTATCTGCATGACAAATTACGTCAGTTTCACCGAGTGCGAAATTATTGAAAAAGTGATCGACCAAAGAAATAACAGTGTTTGATCCTTTTCCTGTATTGCATGCTTCTGGAATAATATACAAAACAAATTGATTCAGAGGTTCCGCGGCGATGCCAAATAGTCCCACTTTATAGCCATTCAAGAAATAAAGAGAGCCGACTTGTTGTGAACTGTGCGGTAAATGTACCTGTTGGGCAAAATCAAAGGAGTAATGCATTGTTCCTGGCCTCGAACATGGTTCATTTTGTCCTAATTTATAGTTTCTAAATGTTTCTGCAGAATTTTCAATCGATTGCTTATAATATGCACGTTCAGCTTGAACTTTATTTATATGCAGAGCAGATTTCTCGATTAGTGATTGCTTTACTTGTTCGCTTAAGCATTGCATTTTACTTAATGAGGTAATATTTTGTTGGCATTTATCACACAAGTCTGTCCGAGGCTTTTGGGCAACGATGTTAGGAACGAATTCCGTCCACAAATCATACCAAGTCCTAAAGCTCACGGCATCTTTATCGGACAACTTGGCCGCATCTTGGTACTTTTCGAATACATATCGTTTGTTCATAGAACTTGGCAAATTCATTAGATCTGTATTGCGATGATATGGAACTCGACCTGGCAAAATTAAAGCATTTTGTTCAGCAAAAGATTTCAGAAACAAAACCGCGTCAATATTTTGCTGAGTAGCCATTGCTGTCTCTTGATTTTGAAATGTTGTAGATGTTCCTTTTGAAGATTGAAGATTTAGGTTTCCTGCACCAAATTTCTTAAGTAGGTTTTTGAATTTTTTCGTTCCCAATGCATTAACGAATCGAAAGAAATTCTTGCAAACGGACACACCCTGAAAATGAAATTTTGTAGAAGACCTTGTTCGTTTCTTTGGTTTTCGGTGTATTGTATTGGTGAAAGGTCCTCGTCGTGTCAAAGCATTAATAGCACCCAAAACATACAGGTTTAAATGGTTTTGACCTAAATTACATCTAGTGTTCATTGATTTTGCTTCCAGTCGAGACTTTAGGACGTCTTCACGGATGAATTTTTCATGGCACGATTTTTCGCAGCCGCAGCCATTTACAACCATATCTTCCATTACATCCTCTAAAAGATATTGAACATTTTCATCGGTAGAGAAAATATCACGAGGGGATTCATCAGAATCACTATTATTATCAGAATAACAGTCGTCCACTTCGGAAGAACATTGGACAAATTTAAAGTATTCCTCTTCAAAGCACTTTAAATCCATATTTGAGCAAAGTCCGTAATCACTTTTTGATATATTCTGAGAAACAAGACCTAAAACAATGAAATATATTTTTTAGTAAAACCAGAATTATTTTATACAAGATGATTATGATATATTTAAAGTACCTACACAATATATAAATAAGGATTTTGTGAAAATTTCAAGTACCTAGCTGTTGCCATTATTGTTTACGAGAAAAAATACCAAAAAATAACGTTTGTCATATTAAAGGAGGCTACCATACCCATTGCGATGTGCCCTTAAGGCCGCATACAACGAGGATTAGTGAAATTTCGTGTTTTTATTTTCACTACAACTTTGACCACAAGTAATTATAAGCATTCAAACATTTTTTGGAAGTTAGTTACGTTCCTTAACAAGGTTAGGGTCAGCTTAAAATTTTGATTTAAATCCATTTACCACTAAAAAAATGAGCATTAAAAATAATTCTTTCAAAATTTTATTTCCTCTAGAATTCAGCGAAAATAAATACAGGAATAAATATTTTTACGCCAAAATGTTTCAATCATGATTCCGGAGGCACCCATCAGCTTCGTTTTTGATAAAATATATCAATTATAAAGATAAATCGCTTTGTTTACAAATTTGAACAATCTGTTGATATGTGAGAGCAACGCCTGATCATGAATATTTGGTACAAAAAATCCACAGGCACTTGATGGAAAATAAAAAAATGACATCAGTCAAATCTGTGTGTCAGAGCGCTGATTGTCTATCATAGAAAACCTAGAGTATGTTCACAAATATATCCCAGTATACTGGCAGAATCGCCGTGGTCCCATACGAACAAGAAAAAGAATAATGGCCTGTTTCACCGCTTCCTGATAAGGTGCCCGATTTGACAGATTTTCCATACTCCATCTGTCAAATTAAGTGGTGGATAGCCTTATCAGGAAGCGGTGAAACAGGCCCTAAGAATCATTTATTCAATTTAACGTAACAAAAAAACAACCACCATTATAAAATACACAGAAGAATATCAAATAATAATAGAAAAAAAAGAAACTTAGAAATAAAAAATAAAATATTCTAAAATAAACACGTTGATTCGTATCGAAATATTTGCCAGTGAATGTCCAATACGTATTTCTTGTAATGTAATTTATAATACGTCATACTTATCTAATACTAGTGGAATACTAGTGTACTAGTGCCCTGCCCAAGACGTCAAATTACGGCGCTATTTTGTAAAATAGCGCCGTAATTTGACGTCTTGGGCAGTGGTCAGTAGACTTGGTTTTATTCCGGAACCTAGTTAACATTTTTGGTTTGGGGGAGGGGAGGGGGAGGGGGAGGGGGAGGGGGAGGG